>OX578145.1:129142836-129771170 GCA_951213105.1 Amaurobius ferox
CAATACATGGTAATGTATAGGGTTAAGTATTGGAATCATGCCGAAAATCGCAACTCGAGTTTTATGTGGATCTACACGTTTCGAGACCTCTAGAATACGAAAAAACCATTTTTAGCGTGACGTCTGTGCAGATTTTTGTATTCACTCTAACTAAAAAACTAATGCACCGAATTTCATAAAATTTGGTAGATAAGTCACTTGTGGGCGAATCTGGTGCTGATTAATTTTGGGTACGATTCAGGTACGATCCCGCTGAAGCTTGTATTCACTTTATCTGAAAAGCTAATGGACCTTATTTCACAAAATTCAGTTGAAAAGTCACTTGTGGGATTCCCTGGTGCTGATTAGATTTTGGTACGATTCGGAAAAAAAATAATCTGCCTTTTTTGCAAACTTGCGAGCAAAACTCGCCAAAATCTAAAAGAAAAAACTACGTATGCTCAAATATATCTATTAAATGTTTTTTTAATACGAATTTTTAACGAAGAAAAGAATAAGACCAACCCCATTACACATTAGAACTAGCCGTTCTCGAGATATTTTAGTTTTTTCGTATTTACTCTACGCCACCTTTGAAAATAAGTCCAGTTATCAAATGAGAACGAAAATTGAATTAAAAGTGAATTAAATTTAATTAAACAAGAAGAAAGTGTATATAAGTCTGCAGAGACAGTTATGTGCAGCCCACATCAGACTTTTTTGTTCCTCGAATTATTTCGACATTTTTCAACAGCGCAGGTCGATATTTCTTGCAGAACTTTTATGCATGTAAGAATATAAAAAATAAAAATTATTACATAATTTATACAAGAAAATGAGAAATCTGGTGCTGGACTATTTATTGTATTGCAGCTCCCTAACCCAACAAGTAAATAAACAGTGGCTCTTACAAGTACTTTCATAGCTCTAACATTACTCTAAAGCAGGGGTAGTCAATTTTTTTATACCTACCACCCACTTTTGTATCTTTGTTGGAAGTAAAATTTTCTAATCGCCCACCGGTTGCGCTGTAACTTAATTTAGAGCAATTGCAAAGTACTCGTCATTTTTGAGTAGAGATTTAGTAAAAATATGTAGCTAAATTTATATTTTTATTTATACTTTGCTTATGTTTATAATACACGGAAAATCTAAACCTGAATGGACCTTCTTCCCCCCTTCTGTGGATGTATATGAGACAAGAACTATGGGATTATAATATATAAAAGCACATGGCAAATCTTTAGAAAACACACACACATATATATATATTTAAAAATTGATTTAAAAAAATCGAAATATTTACTAATGCAAGTTTTATTTTTTAATTTTGAACAAGTGTATCTTTGCAGCTTACCATATCCAGAAAAATTTTAGTAATTTAGTTAATGTCTTGTACAGTACTCCTTTTTTGTCCACCGTCTGGCAGAGTGCATTGTAAAATCCCAACCCCTTCTCTTCCCCATTTCTTTGGGTCTCTTTGTGTCATACTGTTCGTCTCATGTATTCTTGTTCCGACTTGACTCGTCTTGCCTGAATATGGCAAGACGAGTCAAGTTCGTGCAAAGACATAAAGTCTTGCACGGGCGCTTTGTGCAAAGACACAAAGTCTTTTGTGTCTTTGCACAAAGCGTTGATAAAATTTTCCTTCTCTTTTCGCACAAAGTGTATTTTACTTATTGATTCGTATATTTAGCACGTGCGTAACTATTCCCTTCTATTTTCGTTTGATTCGGATATTTAACACGCGCATAACTATGCCTTCCTATATTTAGCACGTGGTAAGTTTTAATGTGCATTATTTCCTTTAATTTGAAACTCTTGATGATTATTATATATATGATTAGGTCGATCATTATTTTCGTATTTTTTCCGCACGTGCATAACCAATCCTTAGCATTTGATTCCTAAACTTGTAAATTTGATTCGTGACAAGTAACATTTAATAAATTGAATTCAGCCCAGTGTTTCTATACACTAAAATTTCTAGTTTTAATTTTACCTGACCATTAGATTTGTGTATGCGTGGGTATATAATAGGGTTGCATAGAATATTCGGTATACTGCCTATTAGGCAGGCAAATCTAATATGCGGTTCGGCCGAAAACTTTAATATTCGGCTGAACCTAATAGAAATTAAAATTTAAAATATTCTACAATTGGTAAAGCACATATTTTTATACAATGAATAAAAGTTATAGTATCACAGTACAAAATTAATTCAAATTGCTACTTACCAATATTATCGCATTTAAAATAATTTTAATGTAAAAGAAAACACTCTGGTATAAAATTTTGTTGTTTTTTCAATTTTTCTTAAATCTTATCACACCTTAACCTTACTAACTCGTTTAAATATGAAACATTAACCAGAATATAAAACTCATAATATTACGTGTTCAAAAATATAACAGTTAATTTTTTATAAATATGCAGCTAAAAAAAAATCAATTATCATTTCACCAATATTAAAAACAGGTGAAGGTGATTAATATATAAAATATAACACTTGGATGAATATTCAATTTTGCAGTATTTTAATTTCGATTGAGATAGAGAAGATACTGAGGGTGCCATAGGTATTCTTTTGTATCCATTGGAATGTGTCATATAAGAGAACCAAAGAATTTCTCCGTGTGTGGCCCCATTGTAATCAACCCTTCTAATTTCTTTCATGATTTCTGACGAGAAGATTACTTTGTTGAGTCTTTTGTCACAGGGTGAGTACACCTGTCTGAAACTGTTTAGTTATATATCAGTACTCTATTGTAGTTATAGTAGTATCTCTACTCTATTGTAGTTTGCAAGATCAGGTGTGACAGCAACTTAAAAAAGAACGACTAGACATTTTCTACATTCTCAACATTTTCTATTTTAAATTGGCATAAAATAGAAATATTACTTTTAAAAAAAATTAACGGAATATTCGGTATTCGGCCGAATATTCGGTTAGAATTTTAACCGAATATTCGGAATTCGGCAAAAGATGGTATTCGGTGCAACCCTAGTACATAATGATCTATCTGTAGCTGAATACGAACGTGTGGTGTTCACCTGGTTACAAACCTTATACTTACCACTTCATAACTATTCTTTTCTATTTGCATTTGATTCGTAAACTAGTGAATTTGATTCATAAACTAGTAAATCTGATTCATGACCAGTAAAATTTAATAAATTGAATTCAGCCTAGTGTTTACCTATGCTTACTGATATTTAAACTTTCTTTTGTAATGTAAATTTGGCCCAACCATTAGATTTCTATGATTACTTATGTTTAAATTAACAATAAATTTCCGATTTTAATTTTACCCGACCATTAGATTTGTGCATGCGTGGGAATATAATGATCCGTAGCTGAATACGAACATATGGTATTCATCCTGTTGCAACGCTATATTTACCACTGCATAACTATTCTTTTCTATTTGCATTTGATTGACTAGTAAAATTTAGTAAATTGAATTCAGTCTAGTGAATCTTTGCTTACTGATATTTAGACGTTCTACTGAGTGCACTTAGAAATTGTAGTGTTAATTTATATTACTGATTTCTGTGTGCATGGTCAGTAGCTGAATACGAACCTGTGGTTGATAACTTTCACATGTTATTAAATATATATATATAAATATATAAGTTTAAACAAATTCGGCTATAATGAAAACAATATGTCTTGCTGTTCACCCTGTTACAACATTAATTCGCCTGATCGGGCATTTAACATTAAAAAATATAGGGAATAAACAACTTATAAATAAATACTACTTTAACGTTATGATTCCAGATGATAAACTGAATACATTTCGTCTCAACAATAGCACATGTCAACATTATAAAAATGGATTAATTTAATATAGGAACAGCATTTTGTGAAATAGTTGATCTATAGTAATTTGAACATGGATACACTCGCCTGCTAAAAAACTTTAAGGAATCCGGCCCCGCTGTCTGGCGGAGATCGCATGTAGAACAGGTGTTTTGTAGTTCATAGAGCACGGGTATGGAAATTTTAGTGTTAACTCTACAAAGAGTGCAATTGAAATGAACTGTTTCAAATCAAAATCAAATATGCACTTTTACATAAATATTCCTTACTCTTACCATGCACCGCAGCTAGCTAAACACGGGATTGCTACATTGGGCCATTAATTGTATCATATGCAAATTCTTTACACTAAAGCGGTATTAAATGTTCACAAAACACTTAGTAACATATAAATGAACACTGAAATTTCTCATTTTAATCTAGGGACAGGAGCCTTTCTGTTCCTAGCCGCCCGTTGTCAGTCGTACTGCCGAAAAGCCGTTCTGTCTAGAAAAATCCCTATATCTCCCTTACAGATTTTCAAAAATTCCCTGTTTTCAGTGGTCAAAAAATTTTCTATTAGGAGCCTTCCTGTCCCTAGACGCTTGTGCCAAAAATCCCATGGAAGCTTGAATCGTCCACTAGGGGGCGGTAGGGACCAGGTTTACTCTTTCCTTGGGTTGATGTTAAGCATGCACTTCCGGTCACACCTCAGTTTGGAACGCCGCGACCTGTGTCTTTTCAAAGGGATAACCCAGCCCTTATCTGTTGGATCAAGTGGAATGATATGAATTACCGATAGGTGAGAAAATAATTCAAGACAGTTGGTAGTAAAGCCATTCTTTGGTAGAGCCTCTGGATACAAACTGTTGTCCTGGAAAGAAAAGTTATTGTTAGAAGAAGACCGTGAAGAGAAGAACCAGCTGATTCTCTGATACTACGCTTTGATACTACGTTGGACAGGTGCATCTGATATCAGATTAATATTTCTACAGGGAACAATTGGCATCATTTGAAAATTTCGCATTCGGATAGAATATCGTCTAACAGGTTGATGATCGTTCATTTATCAGCAATAAATATATATATATAATTTCTGACAGTAGTCAAGGTGAATAATGGCCAGTTGCGAGTTTGAAAGAAATTCTTGCTTAGTGTGGAGTATCGAAAATGTCAGTAACACTTATAATTTAGAATCGGGCCAAATTAAATATGGAGGTATTAACTATGTTCTGAGTATTGAACAACTGGAATGGGTTTCGTCCAGAAAAGAGCACCAGGCGCGAAGCGCCTTTAATCTCCAATCTCTAGGTGTGGTTCTTATCTTCATACTGTGACATTATTTCATTTGCCCATAGTTGGAGGTTCGAGGTTTTTGATTTACTGTTTTTATTATTTGACTTAGCTCCTAGTGTGGCAGTTTGTTGCACATTTAGAGTTTGAGTAATTTTGGGGAGTTGATGCAGTTCTAAGTATTTCCTATCAATTTGGCAGTTTAAGGTTTAAAAACATTTTTTAGAAAACATTGATCGAGTTTTAATTTAATATCAACTATTTAAGTTGGGACTTACCTAATTCCGATTTTCAATATTAAGTACCGCGCGGGGTCTCTTACGTGATTTGGCTTTGCGACGATCATAGTCATGCAGATTGAATAGTAGTTCATTTGGAACAGATGGCAGATATATATAATATTTTATAGAATTTAAGCGCTAGCTTTTTAATTTGGGCTCTAACAGTTTTTATTTTGAAGTCTTTCCTAATTACAGAGTTTCTTAAGTATCTAGGAGCTTTCCTTATAATCCTTAGGGTTTTGTTTTGTTTTGTCTCTAGTAAGTCTATAGTAGTTTTACAGGCATATCCCCATACGGGTGCTGCATACAGCATTCCCGGGCGGATGACCGATTTATAAATTAGGAGTTTATTTTGATAACTTAGATTTCCGTTTCCTATCATTGGGTATAAGGCTCCTGTGGCCATATACGCTTTTTTGATTAAGTTCGTTACGTGCTGTTTCCAGGTTAGGTGGGAATCTATCGTTACACCTAGGTATTTAGTAGATTTTTCCGCTTTTAGTGCATGGTTGTTTATGTACAGAGGCGGCGGAGGTTTACGTTTTCTAGAGAAATAAATCCAATGATATTTGTTGGGGTTTAATTTTATTCGCCATTTTTCCAGCCATGTTTGGAATATGTCTAAGTGTTGTTGTAGCTGTCTGTGCATTACTGAGACGTAAGGATGTTTTGCAAGTATCGCACTGTCGTCTGCATAGAGTGCCAGCTCCGTGTCTAGGGTCCTGGGGATGTCATTTAGATATATGTTAAAGAGTGTCGGGCCCAGGATGGATCCTTGCGGTACACTACTTTTAATGAGCTGGGGTGTAGACAAGTTATCTTTTACTCTAACTTGGAAGTGTCTGTTATTTAGGTATGAGATTAAAAGTTTGACAAGTGCGTCAGGGACTTTTAGAGTGATCAATTTGTATGCTAATCAACAGTGCCACACTTTATCAAATGCTTTTTGTATGTCAAGAAAAATCGCAGCTGTGGGTGTCTTACTATTAAGTCCAGAAGATATGTACTCTACCACTCTCAGCAATTGATGAGTGGTGGAGTGTTTTGGCCGAAATCCAAACTGCTCCGGAATGATAATATCATTCTCACTAAGGTGCGTGTTCAGTCTATTAAGAATTATTTTCTCAGTAATTTTACTAAGTGTCGGTAGTAAGCTGATTGGTCTGTAGTTGGCTGGATTTGTGGCATCCTCACCAGGCTTATGGATCGCTATAATTATCGCTTCCTTCCATTCTTTGGGGAAATAATTTAGTTTTAGTATTTTGTTTATTAGGGTGGTCAAGTAAAATATTATATTTAAGGGTAGGTTTTTGACCGCAATATTCCTGATTTTGTCGTGCCCTGGGCTTTTACGGTTTTTAAGGTTTTTGATGGTATCAATTATCTCTTGCGGGGTGGCTGGGTTAATCTCAGCCGTGACTGGGGAGTTCCTGAAGTTGTTTAGAGTTTGCCTAACCATTCTTAGGGTGTCCTGACGCATTAGATCGTGGTTTGGTTCAAATTGCTTTTCGTAATGCCTAGCAAGCGCCTCTGCTTTTTCTTCGTCTGAGTACGCGATTTTAACGCCATCTATTAGTGGCGGGAGATTAATTTGAGGTTTTCTGAGTCTTTTAGCGAATTGCCAGAGCGATACGTCTTCTGGGCTGAGGGATTCAATTAACTCTTTATACTGTTGCTGCTTTTCTGCGACAATTTTATCCCTGACTTTCCACGTGAGTCTGTTAAGCTCCCTTTTGAGGGTAGGGTCTCTATTAGCCTGCCATGTCTTACGCATTCTGTTCCTTTGCCTAACTAATTGTTTGACATGGTGGGAAAGTGTGGGCATTTTTGGTGACTCACGATGTGTTGTGGAAGAGGCAATAGCTCTCTTGATTTCTGTTGTGAGTGTGTGTGTGGCAGAGTCAATATCCGCGGTATTGAACAAAATACAGAGTCATTTGTTATATATATCAGAAGAGGCGGAATACAAAGACCTTTGACTGGATTGTACACTTTTCCAACCTGTGTGTACATTAAAGGAAAAGACAACAAAAACCACTTTGTACAACATTCGCCCTGTGTTGCTCTGGTGCAGAATCCTGCTGGTGCAAAACTTTGGACTGCAAAACGTGAAGAGTTATACAATGTAATCCTGTTTCCCGGCCACACAATTTGTTACCATAAACCCCTGGGTTGGTCGTGTGGTCTGGGCCTTCAACAATGTAATCCTGGGTAATACGATGACTGTCATCTGCATGATAGGTTCAACGGCAGCTTTCCCAGACGAAGCAGTTAAAACATTAACAAGTGAGTTTATTTTACTCTTATTATTTCTTCGTCCTAGTTCTTTAAGAATGAATCTGATATTTACTTTCTCGTACTATTGTACAGTGGCCATAAATACTTTGTACACATTATATTGGCGCAGGAGTTGCATAGAGGGGGGGGGGGATAATACAAATTATAGTATAATTAAAGTATTTTTTTATAATTTTATGGGATACATAATTATTTTCCATATTTTTACTTTATTTTACTATGAAAGTGTGATTTTTCTGAAACTTTTCAAATTCGAGATTTCTGCAGATAAACACCTTTTAAAATTCCCTGAACTCATTCCGGACACTTTTGTAAATATGTCAGTCTGTGTGTGTGGCACGATAACTCAAGCACAAATGCAACCACCGCTATCAACTTTTATGTGTAGATACATTATGTAAAACTGTGACTGGATAGTATATTTAGCAATTCTCGTGATTCGAACTCGAATTATTAGAAATATACGATTTTCATAGAATTATATTCTACGGAAACAATGATAATACCCACAGAAATTAAGGGTAGTATACAGTATATGGCGGACTGTGCAGCAGATAAAAAATTTTGGGCCCCTATGCAGTAAATGTGCGACTCCCTGCTACACGCTATTTTACAAGTCATTGACTTTTTCATAAACTTCATGTGTTCCATTGCCTAAAGCCTCCTCAGTGCATCCTTTTATAACCCCCCCCCCTATAAGCGGACCTGTATAGGTGAAATTAATATTACACTATGGATTAATAGTTTCAAAATAGTAATTTCCAAAATGTTGTAAAATTACTATTTTGAAACTATTAATTCAAATTACAATTTTGAAAAATAATTTCAAAATGTTAATAATTCAAAATAGTTTATATTCACACAGCTACGCCAAATTCACCCAATCTATTCATATTGCCAACTTGAAACAATAAATATTTGATGAAATATTTTGACTTTGTACGAACTTCGAAAAATTATATATTTTTTATTTTCATTCTAATAGTGATTGTTATAGTAGCAGAAATAGTTATTATGGAATATCAATGTGAAAAGAGTGTTTATAATACAACTATATTCACTTTCTCATAGTATAAAATATAGTATAGAGAAATCATAGTTTATATGAAAATTTTCGATTTCGAGATTTTGATGCCAATATATGTTTTAGGACTTCCTAAAGCAAACTTTGACTATTTTTAGGTTGATGTCCGTCTGTCTGTCTGTCTGTCTCTTCGACGTTGATGGTTGACCTTTTGTGACAGCTGCCACAAATATTAATGGATTTTAACGAAATTTTTTATAGGGTTTTGTTAATGAAAGATCTAGAACTAGATAGAATTTTTTGACATTCAAGCGAAAACTTCAAATTTTATTTGAAATTTTATTTATTTTTTAATATAACATGGCAGCATACGATAAAATTTGACAAAATTATGCATACAAGGGGTTATGTATGGATCAATGATAACGAAACAACAGTTTCAATTACTGTGGTGAATCACTGCCATGTTAAAAAACATAAAAGTTTGAATAAATTTAAAAATTTCCGCTCGAATTAAAAAAAAATTGGTACAGCTTTGATATAAAGAATTTGGTTTTCTCAGCTTTTTTCCGCCAGCGATAAGTCGCCAAATGTGTCGCGAAAATAAATAGCATTTGGCGCGAAATGTCTTTTTCTGGCAACCCCTTTTAGCTTTTTCATGTCGTCGGCTGCGGCCATTTTATTTTTGTTTTGTTGTTGCTGTGTGTGTAAAAACGTGTGTGTGTGTGTTGAAAACGTGAATATCATACAGGTATTAAAGATAGCACATGTTAATAGATAAAATAATATAGAGGCTGAAAATTTACATAGAAATAATGAGAGTTCTTTGATGACCGCAATGTGGAAACAATTATTTGTGCAATTTTGATATTTACACGTGTTTTTCTTCGTAAAGTTTTGGATTTCATTAAACCAGGTACTCTGTTTTGATTTTGTTGTCCACGTATTTCTAAGTATCGTTTTCCCTTAAATTTAGTTCAAGTACAAACTTTTTTCTAAGTATTGTTTTTTCTTAAATTCAGTTACAGTACAAACGTTTTTACAAACATTTTTCTAAGTTCTGTTTTTCCTTAAATTTTGTTTTTTAAACATTGTTGTTATTTGGTACAGACAATCAGTTAAAAATTGACTGGCGTGTGTTTCAAATCGACTTTATCACACCACAATAAGTATATATATTTTTTCTTTTTTTAATTTTTCAAGAATAAATGTGAAAAATCTGTATTGCCGGACCCTTAATTTTATAGAAAAAAAAAAAAATCTATCGATTGATACCAAGTTTGAAAATGTACCTTAGAGGGGCTAATAATATCTCGAATCCAAATATTGTATTGTGGCTATTTCTCCCTAGAATGATTGAAACTATTAAGTTTCGTAATCGTTGAGCCATAAATTACCCATTTTATGCATAATTATGCCAAATTTTGTCCTATGCAGCCATGTTAAGAACATTTCAACGTTAAAAATACTGTACCGTGAATCTTGTTCATCATTATTTCGTATTGAAAGAAGTAAAGTACTTGTATTATGTAGAAAAAGATATGCGCTGCCCATATCAACCCCGCCCCCCTACTCCAGCCAATAGCCCCACTACTCTAGAATAAGCAGCTCTCTATATGTTTGACTTTTTTACTTTCCTTATATACATAATGTATAAGGAAAGTATTGTGATTGGGTCGAAAATTCGAATTCGAGTTTTCGGCCAGAGAGCACGCTTCAAGCATCGCTGATCACGAATCAAACGTTTTTGAGGTGATGTCTGTGTGTGTATGTGTGTGTGAAAGTATGTGTGTGTATGTGTGAAAGTATGTGTGTGTGTGTGCGTGTCAGTGAGTCTGTGGAGACGATATCTCACGAACGAATGGAGCGATTCGATAGAAATTTGGTACAAAAATCACAATCCGTAATACTAGAAGCCTATTGTTTTTAAATACAATCGAATGTTCAGACTCCCCCTCCCCTTCTACATTTCAGAGTGAAATTTTGAAAAAATCATTAAAAAATCAAAACCCCTAAAAATTTTACTCATGCAGACATTTTTTATGTAATTTTTACCTTAGAAAACCATTAACATAAACTTTAGAACGCTAGTATGAAGCGTTCTCGCGATATTTCAAATTTTTCAAATGAATTTATCAAAAAATTCCATAAATTAAAAAGAAATATTAACTCTGGAGAAACATGATCACTTTCTATATGTAATATTATGCGATGAATTTCGTGACATCATTCTCGTGGATCTAGCTTGTTCCATTCATGGTAAAAGTTACTTTGAGTAATACTTTAGTATTTGAATGCCAATAGACATTTATCTGCTGCAAGAATAACTTATTTCTCCGTCCATAACGCTTAGCGGAATTTTGGCGACGAATATAGCGGAATGTCGCCAACTTCGCGATTTTTTTTAATTGTTGCCAAATTAACGAAAATCTCGCAAAATTGATAAAAGTGATATTAAATCATTGAAAATGACGATTAATTGACGAAAATTCAATATCCTGGAAAGAATATAATTGTATCTACTATAAGAATAACCTATTTTTTTACTGTTAAAGTAGTAAATTCATTGCACTGTATAAGGAAAGTCTTGTGCTGTCCACATCAGATTTTTTCCTACTTTTGACGTAAATCTTCGATTAGAAGGAAATTTATTAAATTTAAAGGAAGATACAATACGTAAATCAATAAGTAAAATACACTTTGTGCGAAAAGAGAAGGAAAACTTTAGCAACGCTTTGTGCAAAGACACAAAAGCCATATTCAGGCAAGACAAGTCAAGTCCGAACAAGAATACATGAGACGAACAGTATGACACAAAGAGACCCAAAGAAATGGGGAAGAGAAGGGGTTGGGATTTTACAATGCACTCTGCCAGACAGTGGACAAAAAAGGAATACTGTACAAGACATTAACGAAATTACTAAAATTTTTCTGGATATGGTAAGCTTCAAAGATACACTTGTTCAAAATTAAAAAATAAAGCTTGCATTAATAAATATTTCGATTTTTTTAAATCAATTTTTAAATATATATATATATGTGTGTGTGTTTTCTAAAGATTTGTCATATGCTTTTATATATTATAATCCCATAGTTCTGGTCTCATATACATCCACAGAAGGGGGAAGGAGGTCCATTTAGGTTTAGATCTTCTTGTGCAACTGACCACTTTCATATTTAACCTAATCATGCAATTGACCTAATTTATAAATTTTGCCGTGCAGCTCAGCAATACCCCTTTTGGGGTGGTACATACTATACAGGGTGTCCCAAAGAGAGTGAAACGCGCTT
Source organism: Amaurobius ferox (assembly GCA_951213105.1). Taxonomy (NCBI): domain Eukaryota; kingdom Metazoa; phylum Arthropoda; class Arachnida; order Araneae; family Amaurobiidae; genus Amaurobius; species Amaurobius ferox. Next base: position 129,154,808 of record OX578145.1, read on the forward strand.
TAATTTTTTACCTGTTGGCGATAAGTGGGCAATGTAAATTGCAATAATGTTGAAAGTAAGGTAGGAAATAAGATTACGTTAATGAAATAGTTCTCCCATTAATATTAAAAAAGTTACACTTTTTAAAATTTGTACTACCCCCCTAGACAAATTGGGACAATCAGATAATTTTTATTTTTAATGCAGCAATATCAGATCATTAAAAACCCAGCATATCTGTATCTTTAAAATTGGGATAGTTATATTTAATTGAACATTGTGAATGGGGACCCTATCAGACAGCCGTGAGGACCTGATCTACCATCAAGGCTAACAGGTTCGTAACCCCCCACGACTGATAGTCGCCAACAGACGAGCAAGCTGCGGTCCAGGAAAACAGGGTGGCGTGGAATTTACCAGACGCTGCACCAAAGATAGACATAACGCCGAGAATAGAAGATTTATTTTCTGGACCCAAGACCGCACACACCCCACCCCCAGGAACAGCAGCGAGAAGCAGCAGCAGCACAGACGACCCCAGGGGAGCTTCCCCAAGAAGAGGCCGACTAGGCTGAAAGAAGAGCCCCATCTCCTGAGGGGAGAAGGGACACCATGCAGCGGGAAACGATAGATGTCGGTTGCAGTGACCATCCAGAAGTGCCGAGGAATATTGCCAGTTTAATGGCAAGCCAGAAGATTTGTTCTTTTTGCTGAGGTTTCCGACTTTCTACCCTTCGGTAGTTATGCAGAGGCAGTATACAACTTAAAGAGGCGCTGTCGTAACCCGGACCTATACCTGTACTGCCAGGTTAGTGAATGGGGACCCTATATCAAATTAGAAATGTAAATTCGTCACATATCACAAAAAGATAAAATTGGTTGACAATACATAGCAGACAATTTTGGGAATTCCGCGTAGGCTCACGATGCAATTACAGATATTTAAGTACTTATCAATAACTAAGAATTTTTAAGTACTTTTCCTTTATCAGAAGAATTTGCATCGTCAATTTGTTTATGATCTCTATTTTCACTTATGAAACAGCTTTTAACATGATACGCAAAAGTGGCATAAGTCAGATTATTTCCTTTATCATAATTCAGTTGATTTTAAAGATACAGATGTGCGGGTTATTTTAATGATCTTCTTCTATATAATAAAAGGCAATGTCTGTGTGTGTGTGTGTCTGTCTGTCTGTCTTATACACTATACGTTTCGCGACCGCGCGTCGGAGAGCTACGAAATTTGGCAATCGGAGACCCGGGGGGGAGGGAAGGGGACACGTGAAAACCGATTTTCAAAATTCTAATTATTTTTTTATTTATTTAATGTTTTATGCGATTTCGACCTTTTTTTGCCCTTTTTGCCCTTTTTTCTCCACGATCCAGACGTCGTAGAAAAAAACAACTCACACCATCGGAAAGAGCAGACAATTGCGAGTAAAAATATATCAATTTCAAATCTGAATTTCGATTTCTAATATTTTTTAAAGATTTTAAAACAAAAGTCACTTTTTGCTCAAGAAAACGATTTTTGGTTTTTAAATTCTCGCATCGTGAAAAGTACTCATAATTTCGACTAATAATTTACATTTTCAGAAAGGTCAAACATCTGGCATTCTTACAAGTCCAATCTGGTCCAGAAATAATGAAAATTGCCTTCAGGATGGCAATTTTAAAGACGCCATGATTTTAAATTTGTCGGCTACCGGCTCAGTTCCTCAAGGCATTTTCCCCCCATCCGCATTAGTTTCTTCCCCGTCTCCATGGAGACCGCGCTTTCGGTTTTAACTGAATTACGAGCGTAAGTGTTGTATACATCGGGCGAAATTATTATATTTATATGATATTTTAAATGGATATTTTAAATAATTTAAATGATTGAATTATGGTGGTTTGAATTGTGGTGATGTATTTGAAATTATTATATTTATGGATTGGTGGAACGATATGGTTGATTTTTTTATTTTAAATGGATATTTTAATTTATTGATATTTTAATTTATAGATATTTTAAATGGATATTTTAATTTTATGGCTATTTTAAATGATGGAACGATGGAACGAGGATGGTGGAATTAAGAGCCTAGCATATGGTCGTTATAAATTTAAATTAGCGCGCGGGAAGTTAGCGCGCGAGAATTGCACTCGGTAGGCCTGGGTTCGATTCCCGCCACTGATGCGGAGTACGATCACCTTAAACATATGGGTCGATAATTCCTTCCGAGAGGTTGGTGGCAGGGAAAGGAGGGTACGGTCTCTGTGGATGCCTCCCCCACTGGGTCCTGGTCCAAATTGGGTGAATAAAAAGAAAGTTATGGAGATTGTCGCGGAGGGCGCGGTAGCCCAGTGGTTAGCGTGCGGGAATTTCACTCGGTAGGCCCGGGTTCGATTCCCTCCACTGACAAAACTGCTGCCGTGTTCACGCGGAGTACGATCACGTTAAACATGTGGGTCCGTAAGTCCTTCCGAGAGGTTGGTGGTAGAGGAAGGAGGGTACGCACCCTGTGGATGACTTTCCCACTGGGTTCCGGTCTAAATTGGGTGAATAAAAAGAAGGTTATGGAGATTGTCGCGGAGGGCGCGGTAGCCCAGTGGTTGGCGCGCGGGAATTGCACTCGGTAGGCTAGGGTTCGATTGCCGCCACTGCCAAAACTGCTGCCATTTTCACGCGGAGTACGATCACGTTAAACATGTGGATCCGTAAGTCCTTCCGAGAGGTTGTTGGTAGAGGAAGGAGGGTACGGACCCTGTGGATGCCTCCCCTACTGGGTTCCGGTCTAAATTGGGTGAATAAAAAGAAGGTTATGGAGATTGTCGCGGAGGGCGCGGTAGCCCAGTGGTTAGCGCGCGGGATTTGCACTAGGTAGGTCCGGGTTCGATTCCCGCCACTGCCAAAACTGCCGCCGTGTTCAGGCGGAGTACGATGACGTTAAACATGCGGGACCGTAAGTCCTTCCGAGAGGTTGGTGGTAGGGGAAGGAGGGTACGGTCCCTGTGGATGCCTCCCCCACTGAGTTCCTGACTAAATTGGGTGGCACTTCCTGGTAGGTCGTTCCTTCTGGTAGGTCGCGCCAGCGAGTGTGCCACGGTTAGAATTTGCCACGGTCAGAATTTTCAAGGGTAGCGAACAGGCTGGTCGCCAAAGGCGGCTAGTGTTTCATAAAAAAAAAAAAATTCTAATTGGTTAAGTTTGTCTATGGGGATCATACGGCCCCCCACAAATTTAAAATGTGTAACTTTTTGAAAATGAATGGGAGGACAACTTCATTAACGTAGTCTTATTTCCTTCCTTTCTTTCAAAATTTTTGCAATTTGCATTGCCCACTTATCTCCAACAGGGAAAGAATTACAGCACGTTTCAATCTCTTTGGGACACCCATGCGAGCTGATTCGTCAGGCATATTGAAACCTACTGAAACCAGAAGCGTAATCCCTTAGCATTAGCTCCGTTTGCATTTTCACATTAGGAAGTGTTGTTAAAATAAATATTGGTGGGTGCTCTGCAATGAAAGTATATTTAGCAGCACTAGTACATACTATGCAGACAATAGAACGCATACGAAAATTAAAATTGGAAGGGAAGAGGATGAATTTTTAGAACTTGAGATCCTGAAATGCAAAGATAAGAAAAGCTTTATTCTTTGACTGGCAAAAAGTGGTCGGTAGGAGAGCATGCATTTTACAAACCATACTGAACAATGCATTTTACAAACCATACTGAAATCTAATTCGCATCCAGGGTAACGCATTCATGACTTGACTGCTACATTTCATGAAATTTCGTCGGATAGTTTTTGTGCTAGAATGGATACACTGAACAGATACACACATACATGTTAAAATAGCTTTTCGTATTCTAAATTGCTCAAAATGTGTAAATGTACATTAAAATTGTGCGTTCCAATTTCGATCGCATTCCAGTGTTTTTCCTATAATACATTATAATGTATTGTAGGGAAAATGAAAAGAAGAAAAAAAGACTGTAAGGCAGATGCTCTGTTTTGTAAATTTTTTAACGTGAAAAAGGAAATAATTAGAAATAATTTGGCGGATACGTCTTTTGTTTACCATAACACATTTTTATTTGATTAAAGAGCAGGAAAATTTCAATTATACTTTAAATAAATGCGTTTATTTATTTGTAAATAGTGAGCATATAGTAAGCATATAGTGAGATAGTGAGCATATAGTAAATAATGAACAGAGGAGGAGCCTCTTAGTTCTACATCAAAACTAACTTACAGGTATACAATATAACAAAAAATTCATTCCCAACTACCAACTAAACAAAAAGTCGTTTTCCAGTGCACTTATAACTTTTTTAACGACGGAAGTAACATTCACCAGAAAAATAATAAAATCTGTACTTTTAAGAAGTATTGTGCACACTAATCGCCAACCTCGTCTTAACGACTACCAACGACCATAAAACCAAATTTCACGGATAAAGATGGATGATTAGTCAATCATTATTCTCCTTATATCTTGTTTATTGCACTATCTTGCTTTTCTTGTGCTGAGATTTATATGGACTTGTTATTACAAAAAATAATTTCTATTATGTTTTCTTTCAGGTGATAAATCTGTCCAGGCATATACCTACATTTCAGAAACCTGCTGCAGAACCAGCCTTTCACTCGACTTAAATAAGTTGTTGAAGAGCGAAGTAAAATCAGATATTGTCCTACAATGCGGAAATTCCGTCATCTCAGCACACAGATCCATATTGTCCGCTCGATCTGAGGTCTTTGCAGCGATGTTTCGAAACGGCATGCAAGAGGAGCAAACTGGGATCGTCACCATCGAGGGCGTTGAAGAAGCGACGCTATACCAATTCCTGCTTTTCTTGTACGAGGGAAAATATCGAACTGGCCAGAAGTTAATGCTGTAGGTCTTTATGCGGTAGCCGACAGATACAATGTGCAAAGTCTCAAGACGGAATGCTCAAATTTTATAGTGGCGAATCTGACCAAAGAAGAATCATTCGAGTATCTTATATTAGCGGATATATACAGCGACAGTGAATTGAAGAGAAATGTCATTTCTTTCATTTTGCAGGATGAAAATGTATTGAGAGAGGAATCTTATCTGCTATTTTGGGAAAGGTCTCCGCACTTGGCATTCGATATTTACAGGCAATACGTACATAACCGTAATGATAGTATTGTACTTGAAAGATAAATGTATTTCACTTTTTCAATAAGTATAAGTAAAAAACCATACACACAATCAGAATTTCTGGATTTTTCCTTTATGATACATATATATATATATATATATATATATTTATGATATATATATAATTTGTGAATATTAATTGCTTGTCAAATAATTGTTATTCATTCCCATTAATTAATGTGTATGAACAAATGAAAAATAGAGTATATGAGGTAGTGCATATAAGGATATTTACAAACGAAAATTATCCATTAATAACCGTAATGAACAACCCAACTCCAGCTCAGAAGTTTAGATAAAGTTTTTCACCTAAGTAACATCAGATAAACACGACATGGAAATTATTATTTGATAACTTATCTAAATAGAGGAAAAAGGGGTGGATTGGTTAACATTAGAAAAAGTGTATACAGTCTAAAAAGACATCAAAATAAATAGTAAGTTCTTATTTAAAATATTTAAAAATCATCAAAAAATATTAACATATTGTATACATACCTGCCAACCTGGGAAAATTGAAATGTGTAAAATTTTGCGTGAATGACATTTATAATGATTTTTTTTTTTACAAACTACAAGCGCAAACGATATTTCTAATGAATTTAACTATGTACAAGTACTTGCATTAAAAAAATACTGCATTAAATATCAGGCACAGTACTGGTAGAATATGAAAATTCAGGACACCAATTTTATAAAATTTTTGGGCATAAATTAAAAAACAAAAAATATATAAAGATTTTATCCGGTGAGAATTTTTATTATAATGAAAATAAATATTTATGTTTAATAAAACACAGGGTTTCACTAAAGAGAGTAACAAATTATGATCTTTAATGCAAAAAAATATATATAGCACTGAAATATATTCCTGCTAAATGGTTTCCTTTTTATTTGCCTAAATCATAAATTTATTTGCCAAAAGTTGTATTGCTTTAATACCACTTTTTGGAAAATATAGCTTCACAGAGTTCATACCCATTTTTTAAATAGAAAAATTTATGTTATGCAAATATAATTAAAAAATTAACCTTAATAATTAGCCATAATATGAAAATAAGCTAGTTTAGTCGATCTAATATGCAACATTTAAATGATTGAGATGGATGGAGAAAGATAGTAAGGCACTCTCGGCAATTCAGGCGAAGAAACTGAATTGCGCAATCGCAGCGTTTATGAGAAAATATTTAAGAAATTAACCGTAATAATTAATCAGAATATGAAAATAAACTAGTTTAGTCGATCTAATACGCAACATTTAAATGATGGAGATGGATGAAAAAAGTACTCTCGGCAATTAACGCGAAGTAATTGAATTGCGTAATCGCACTGCTTATGCGAAAATAATTAAGAAATTAACCGTAATAATTAATTAGAATATGAAAATATGCTTGTTTAGTCAATCAAAAATGCAATATTTAGAAGATTGAGATGGATGGAAAAAGATACTATTGTTGTACTCTCGGCGATTCATGAGAACAAACTGAATTGCGCAATCGCAGTGTTTATGTGAAATTAATGAACAAAATAACATTTTAGCGATTTATGCTGAATTAGACAACCTTTGAAAAAGTATATTTATTACTTTCATAAAATAAGCGATCGAGATCTTAATTTATATTAGACGCGGCAGTAAATCTCCGTCAATATGATTGGCATTACCCTGCATTTTATTATGGATTTGCTACGATCCTGAGAATGGTAGATATCAGTGCTAAAAAACGCGGAAAGTCGGTGTTTCCGAAGAATTATACCATGTCTGATTAATTAATAAATTTCAAGCGAAAAATGCCTGGATAATTTTGCCGGAGATTGATTTCCTAGTAATGTTAAAATATTTAAATAAATGCAGAAATGCTTAAAATATAGAAGGTATGTAGAGCAAAAAAGGCAAAAGAAGTAAATTAACAAAATGACCAACAGAGGGAGGGCGGGGGGGAGTAAAGGGAAGTTGATATCTTGTAAAAATTACAAGCTAAGCTAATTGAGCCGGGCCTAATAAGCTGATCAGTAATAAAATTAAAAGCTACAAAAATGAAGGAGTAGTAACAATATGTACCTGATAAAATACATCAAAACACCCAGCATCAAACATCTAAAACCTATGTATGGTGATAAAACCATGTCAAAATACAATGAAGGCGTACATTCTAAAAATTGGAGGTTAATATAAACTTGCACTTTTCTTCGGGATATATTAAAATCAAAATAATAGCCACTTTCGAAGAATGACGATAGTATATTACTATAAACCCCATCGTTCCTGTCCCGTCTATTGGCTAATGGATGGATATATAAGAAAATCAAAAATAAATTAAAATCAGAGAGAGACTCACATGTGCGATATCCACATGGTAAATGAAAAGCTCACACTAAATACAGCCACTAATGCGTATGCTTACTGGAATACACACTCTATTTTTCAAGAGAGTGAAATAAAAAGTTTTAACAGTTATCTTTCAAAATTAAGATTCAGGATGGGACTCAGGGCAAAAGGACAGTCATGGAGAGAAGAATGGGTGAATCCATAAAATGTTTTCTCCAACCAAGGATAAATAACGCAATTGTAAAAAAATCTGATGTGAGCAGCACATGACTTTCCTTATATAATGTAATGAATTTACTACATTTACAGTAAAAAAAATAGGTTTTTCTTATAGTAGATACTAATATTCTTTCCAAGACATTGAATTTTCGATAGTCGTCATTTTCATTGATTTAGCGTCATTTTTATCCATTTGGCGAGATTTTTGTTAATATGGCAACATTTAAAAAAGTCGCCAAGTTGGCGACATTCCGCCAAATTCGTCCCCAAAAGCTCGCCAAGTGTTATACACTAAGAAATAAATTATTCTTACAGCAGATAAATGACTATTGGCGTTCAAATACAAAAGTATTATTCAAAGTATCTTTTTTCATGAATGGAAGGATCCACGAGAATGATGTCACTCAATTTATCGCATGGTATTACATATGAAAGATGATCATATTTCTCAATAGGAAATATTTTTATTTTATTTTATATGACTTTTTGATAATTTTTTTAAAAATGTACAATATCTCGAGAACGGTTCATGTTAGCGTTCTAAAATTTATGTCAATCGTTTTCTAATGAAAAATTACATAAGAAATGTCTATTTGCGGAACTTTATTAGTGGTTTTGATTTTTTGACGATTTTTTCAAAATTTCATTCGAAAATTTAGGAGGGTTCTGAACATTCGATTGCGTATAAAAACAATAGGCTTCCAGTGTTTACGGATTGTGATTTTTGTACCAAATTTGGTTCAGATCGGTCCATTCGTTCGTCAGTTATCGTCTCCAAAGGCTCACTGACACACACACACATACTTTCACACACACACACAGACATCACTTCAAAAATGTTTGATTCGTGATCAGGGATGCTTGAAACGTGCTCTCCCGTCGAAAACTCGAATTTGAATTTTCGGCCCCGTCACAATACTTTCCTTATACATTATGTATATAAGGAAAATAAAAAGGTTGTTTTTATAGTAGATAATTATATTCTTTACAAGATATTGAATGTTCGTCAATTAGTTGACATTTTAATTGATTTAGCGTCATTTTATCCATTTGGCGAGATTTTCGTTAATTTGGCAACATTTTAAAAAGTCGTCAAGTTGGCGACATTTCGCCAAAATTGTCGCCAAAATCTCGCCAAGCGTTGTAGACGGAGAAAAACGTTATTCTTATAGCAGACTATTGGCATTAAAATACAAAAGTATCTTTTCTCATGAATGGAACGAGTTAAATCCTCGAGAATGATGTCACCAAATTTATCGCATGATATTACACATGAAAATGAACCTGTTTCTCAAGAGTTAATATATTTCTCCAATTTATGGGATTTTTTGAAAAATTTATTTGAAAAATGCGCAATATCTCAGGAACGGTTCATGCTAGCGTTCTGACGATTATATCAATCGTTTTCTAAGGGTAAAATTACATAAGAAATGACTATTTGCGTAACTTCATTAAAAGTTTTAATTTTTTGATGATTTTTTGAAAATTTCACTCGAAAATTTAGGGGGGTTCTGAGCATTATCGATAGTGTATAAAAATAATAGGCTTCCAGAGTTTATGGATTGTAAATTTTGTACCAAATTTCTTTCGACTTTGTGCATTCGCTCGTCAGTTATCGCCTCCACACACACACACACACACACACAGACAGACATCATTTCAAAAACGTCTGATTCGTGTTCAGGGATGCTTGAAAAGTGCTCTCCAGTGGAAAACTCGAATTGGAATTTTCGACCCCGTCACAATACTTTCCTTATACATTATGTATATAATGAAAGTAATTACGATGATAAATATTTGAAATTATTATTAATATTATTATTTACAAAATATTCAGGGTAGTAGTAATTGTAACAAATACGCTTAAGATTATTTATGCGGAGATAGTGATACTGAGATAGTCGATGTATTAATAAAAGTTCGTATAAAATGATGTTTCTAAACAACTGAATAGAATTACAAGAACGATATGATAGCAGCTTAACTTAATGACTTAATTTATAAGAATCTTTTTATAATAACATAGTTCCGGTGTGTATCAAATTTTTAATTTATATCTAAATAATTAACATTCTGACCTACACTAGGCTTATTAGAGATTAATTTTAGGTTAGAGGGATAAAACTGTAGATAAAGATGTAGTATCTTGCTAGTGTGATTAACTAAATCAAAACTGTTGTTCAATATAAAATACTCTGAAGCTTTATATCTAAGAGAATCATTAATTCTGTTTAAAAAATTTAGCAAGTATTTACTGGAAGTAGTAGTAAAGGTGTTATAGGTGCAGTAGTAGCTGTGTATATATATATATATATATATTATACAAGGTGATTCAAAACGATGGGGCAAAATTTTAAGGGGTAATAGAACATACCTAACAAGCACTTTTCGTTACACAATGCATGGTCGTAGCTCACGGGGTTAAGCGCGAAAGGGCGATGTCCAGCGAACTCATTAAGTGCCTGTTGTCGCGCTCGTCGTCAGTATAAATATAATAACAGTGGTCATTTCTACCGCGGATTTTAGAAGGATTGGATTGTTTCATAAATCAGAAGGGTCAAAGAAATTCATCAAAAATCAAAGGTATGGAGTCGATAAATGAAAAACAGACGAAATCAAAGCACAAACGCTATACAGGTGGACAAGCTCTAAGCCTAAATCATGGATTTGTTCACTTCTTCAAAACTTTTCTCAAGTCCAAGTGTCTTGTAGAAGCTAACACAAAAATGTATGTTTCTGAAGAAATAGATAGATTTTATCTATAAACTATTTCTACTTGGACAACATGCATAAAGAAGAAAAAATAAAAGGAAAAAGGGAAACCTGGAATCTAAATCAATAAATACACAAACCTGTCGATCTCGGAAGTCCAGAATGAAGTGACCAGTGTTGCCATTGACAAAGGAAAAAGATATAATCTACCGTTACCATTCGTAAGAATTAAATCAGTAACGCGAAAAGACAAGTATAAGAGATAATATACAAACAAGAGGAGCAATAATAGAAAGGCTAACGTGTAAGTGGATGTAAAAATAAAATATAATTAAAACAAAAGTATGGCGATGTCAGGCTAATATACAAAACACCATGAATAGAATTCATTATATATATATATATTTCATCTGTCTTATGGGATGAAGAAACATAACTGCTCTCTAGGATGCAGATTCTTTTTTGTTGAATAAATACAGTCGAACCTCGATATGTCGAATTTAAAGGGAGTAGAAAAAAAATTCGAGATATCGAAAATTTGAAAAATTTTAAGGAATTCATAAAATAATATATACATCCTAGTCCTATACTTTACACATTTTTAAAAGAATCACTTACTTTATCTTACAGACAGAGAATTGGGTATTACGCAAGAAAATGCTGACAACAAATAAAGCGCAGCTTGAAATGATTGGATACACATTTAATGTAATATACATTATTAAAATTTAATCTAGCATTTCTTTACTTGCAAAATAGTCATCTGTGACAGTTTGGTTACAGGTACTGAATCCTTCAATATCTATCACATTTTCCAAATGAGATAGGCGGATCCAAATAGCTTTCATTTTGTGGTCATAGTTTACTTTAAAACTCTGAATAATACCTTGGTCCAAAGGCTGTAACTTAGAAGTTGTGTTTGATGGCATGAAATGAACTTTCACGGATTTTAATTTCGGCACGCTATTATGCGCTGTACAGTTGTCCAAGAAGAGAACAATATCGCGATTTTTACGGGACATTTTTCTGTCTAGTTCCTTCAACCAATTAGTGAAAATTTCGGCAGTCATCCAAGCTTTATTGTTCGCAAAATAAGTCATTGGGACAGATTTCATTCCTGAAAAACATCGGAGTTTAGCAGTTATATCTATCATAAGAGGTTTGAGCCTTTCTGAACCATCCATATTAGTGCAATAGCACAGTTAATCTTTCTTTGCTGCTTTTCCCGCCATTATACATGCCTTTTATGGCCATAGATTTATTAGGCATACACTTAAAAAATAGTCCTGTTTTATCTGCATTAAACACATTTTTTGGATCGTATTTTTCCAAATGAAAAGATGAAAATGGAAAGATGAAAAATTTCGAGATATCGAGAGTTTGATCAAAAAAATTTCGATTTAAAGAGTTAGTTTTACATTAGTTTTATACCGTGCGTGGGAGATGAAAATATTTCGAGATATCGAAAATTTCGAGATACCGAGGTTCGATATATCGAGGTTCGCCTGTATTCAGAAAAGTGAATCTTTAGTCTATGCTTGCTGTTTTCTAGGATTGAACTGGCTTTTATTTTTTTTCTTTCTATTGTTCGTTAAAGACACAAGAAATCTTTTTTTTTTGACTAGCTACTATTTAATAGAAATTCCAAAGCACTATAATCATATATGCATACACAGCCTTTACTCGTATTCAACAATCGAATCCAATACCCGGTAGATCCGAAGGACAGATACTGGACTGTAGTCACAGCCCTTATCCCTGTCTGTCACCGTTGGTGACACCTTCGGAATAATATCGCGAACTTGGCGACTTTTCAGAAATGTCAACTATAATTACCGACGACTGCTTTTAACGGAAATAATATAACAAATACGACGGTTATGTATTATTACGACTAGAGTGATATTCGACGACTATAGTAATAACGATAATTCAACACATCTAGAAGTTAAATTCTTTGATAATAATCCACGTCACTTTGTGGGAATTATTACATTGTTTACTATTCTCGAATCAAAACGTTACTTTCACTATTCATGGGTTTCTTAGTTTGGAAAGCTCGTTTTCTGAAAGAAAATAATTAATTTTTCTTTTTCGGTAATGAAATCAATAAACTTTTTCAGTTTATTTTATAAATTATATGTATATACAAATGCTGCGTTTAGAATGCTCTAGAATAGGTGCCCCAAACATTGTAAAGGGGAGGGCCACATTAGAATATTAAAAGTGCTAGGAGAGCTGGATAGAAAGAGACATTTTATATATCTATAGATATATTAATATCATATATATTATTACATTCCTTATATACAAAGTATAATGCATAAGGCAAGTATTGTGAGGGGGTCGAATTTTCGTCGGGAGAGCACGTTTCAAGCATCACTGATCACGAATCGAACATTTTTGATGTGATGCGTGTGTGTGTAAGGGAGCCTGTGGAGACAATAACTCACGATCGAAAGGAGCGATTCGAATGAAATTTGTTACAAAAATTACAATCCATGAATACTGGGAGCCAGCATTCTTGCAAACTTTAATAATATTTTCGATTTGCAACATTATTACTTTACTTATATACATAGTATAATGTCTAAGGAAAGTATTGTGACGGGGTCGAAAATTCGAATTAAATCTGAGCAGCCGATATCTCACGAACTAATGGAGTGATTCGAACGAAATTTGGTACAAAAATTACCATCAATGAATACTTTAAGCCTATTATTTTTAAACGCAATAGGATGTTCGGAAGACGTCTGTGTGTGTGTGTGTCTATGCAATGTATGTATCCACTCTAACTCAAAAACTAATGGACCGAATTTCATAAAATTTCGTAGGTAAGTCCCTTGGAAGTGACCCTTGTGCTGATTACCTTTTGGTACGATTCGTAAAAAAAGAACCCGCCTTTTTTGGCGAAATAGCCAGTAAAAATCTCATTTATCTGCTCTAGTTAAAATACTAAATTTCACAATATTTGGTAGATAAGTTACTTGTGGGACACTCTGGTGCTGATTAGATTTTGGTACGATCCTGAAAAGAACAACGCGCCTTTTTTTACGAAATGACCCGCAAAAATCGCAAAAATCTAAAAAAAAAAAAAAAAAAAAAAAAAAACCTACGTATGTGGAAATGTATCAATTAAATTCTTGGTTTTTACGCAATTTTTGACGAAGAAAAGAATATAACACACTGCATTATACTTTAGGACTAACCGTTCTCAAGATATTTGAGATTTCTATGATATGAATTCAAGTCTGAAAGGAAAGTCATGTGCTGCCCACATCAGATTTTCGATTTTTATTTTAAATGTTACCAAATTGACGAAAAAGGCGCCGAATTGATAAAAATGTTGTCAAATTGATAAAAATGCCGCTAGCAGGGAGGCAATGTTTTGCAAATTTTTTATTCCTTCAAATGACGGGTATACCTTTTATTATACAATAAGTGGTCTTCTCCCCGTTTGTTTGTAACACGCAACACATATGGCAAACTTGGCGAGTAATCTAGCGAAATATCGCTATTTTAGTGATATTTAGCCCCAGATTGACGAAAACATCATCAGTATTGGAAAAATGATGCCAAGTTAACGAAATTAACCACTAATTGATTACCACTAGTAATAATAACCACTAATTGAAATATTAAATAACCACTAATTGAAATATTTTAATATATGGACTATACAGGGTGTCCCAAAAACATTGACCTCAGCTTTTATTCCTTAAATATTGATCTTACACATATATAATAAATTGCAAATTTGCGTAAAAAAAGGTATAGAATTTTATGAAATCGATTAAAATTTTCAAGGGAATTAAATTTTAAGAAATGCAAAATTTAAATTTTTATACGGCCCTCGTACAAAAACATTTCCAATGAGTAAAATGTGTCCCATACACTAATAAGGTGCTGTACAAAATTTCAGTATTTTATCATAAAATGTCCCAGAGATATGAAAAGACAAAAATACTGACTTAAACCACTTTTAGATGTATCGACATGGATTCTCAGAAGGAAAAAATCATGTCGGCAGATCGCGTTTCATGGGTCATACACAAATTACGAAAGAGAACAATGATTACGTAAATAAATAATAATTTTGCCATTTATTGGTACAGTATCAACACTGTGTAGAAATAATAACTTTACACAAAGATTACAAAGCTTGTTCAAAATGTTTTTCATCCATGCCAAAGATCCATTAAAGAAACGAGGCAGATATCATTTGCCTATGATGCATTTCTGCGTTGCGTCATTGGAACTCCTGCTGTAAATATTTACATTTTAATTTGTGATTAATCCCTCACCAACTTTGTTTAAACACATCTCTGGGACTTTTTATGATAAAATACTGAAATTTTGTACATACCCTTATTAGTGTATGGGACACCCTTTACTCATTGGAAATGTTTTTGCACGGGGCCATATAAGAATTTAAATTTTGTATATCTTCAAATTTAATCCGCTTTCTTTACGCAACTTTGAAATGTATTATATATGCATAAGATCAATATTTAAGGAATAAAAGCCGAGGTCAATGTTTTTGGGACACCCTGTGTATTGCTTATTGAGGATGTTATCAATACTGACCATTTTTAATTTAGAGTTGCGCAAAATACAAGTCAATTGGGTACGAAATGGTTTTACATGTTAACATCCGAAAAGCTCCAAATTTAAATTCAATGTTAAAAACACTGTACCGTGGATCTCATAATACAATTTTTCACGCTGAAAGAAGTAAATTCATTGTATTTTATAAGGAAAGTCATGTGCTGCCCATACCAGGTTATTTTACTGCGTTATCGTCAGCCAATCAAGTCATTCAACCGGCTAGTTATCTTCTGTAAAATTCAACAATACAAGAGAGGCATTTGGACGCCATTCTTTCGTTTCAATAAACTTATTCATACCTGATTAATTTCAATAAAAGATTGTAAAGGTGAAATAATCCTACACCTGGATAGATAAAGTTTTCCGTTCTTGAGTCTACAATAGAACCTGTTAAAGGGGGTCATATCAATGTCAACCTGGGAAAAAAATTTATGTTCAGGGCATTGCTACGATCAGAAAATACACCGGAACTGGATAGATTTAGCTCCAGGATTAGGGAAAAAATCTTCGGATTTTAGTCTGCCATGTGTTAATTTTATTTCGCAGAGGTACATGCAGAGACTAATATATAGTATTCTGCACAGAATACTATATTCAGAAGGTGCACTCCCATAGGACCCTATGGCAACATTTTTAACATGGGATGTCTCATAGACACTAGAGCTCGTGAGTTGGACCAACTGAACTATGATGCGTCTGCCAGATTAGGCGCGTTATCGCTCGCTTGGCGATTTTTTTTTTAAACGGGAGGGGAACAAAATGTTGAGGACTGTACTTTTAGAATTTTTGAAACTATAGAAAGGATCAGGATTTAAAAATACATTAATCTGTAACATAAATATATTCATTAGTTTAAGAATATTTAAATAAACATAGTTATATATTTAATTCAAATAATCATAAAATAGATTAAAAAAGAGACACATTGCATTGTCTCACTATAAAACATAATGCACAAAAAAGTACAAGCTAACATACTCAAAAGACTGAAATAATATATAATATTTTCAGTCTAAAAAGTATACTAGCGTGTTGATCGTTAATTATTTGATCCTTAATTTATTCTGGGATACTGATAATAGACATTTTTTTAAATATAAAAATATTCATATAGTAAATATCAAATTTACATAAATGCACTATCGAAATTGTGGAACTCAATCATTAATTACCCGAGGGGGGGGGGGATTTTCCACCATAAGGCACTTAATAAAAATTTTACATAAATATATACACATACTATATCACATTCAACTAAGAAAAAGCTATCCAAATATCAATTATTTCACATTTTATAAAAATACGGAAAATATTTTTTAACTAATTATACCACTACCTCTTAAAACTTAATCTAATCCGGCAGTTTAATAACACAACACAGCACTAATTTCATATGATGAACACATGTATACTTACATGAACACGTGTATACTTATAATGAACACGTATGTAGGATGGTGATAACTAAAATTATTTCAATTTTAATAAACATAAATTACATACCCTGTAACGCAACCAGTTTTCTTTTATCAATCCATTTCTATGAAATGATCTAAACGCTTAACAAATAATCTTTTTTCACGTTACTCAAACCACGCTAGTCTGTTGTTCTAAGTTTTCGCCGAGCGAAATAGGGTTATAACATTGAAAATCGGCTTGGACCCAAACCAGACCATCGCCAAGCGCTCGGAGCAAACCAGACAATCGCCAAGAGCGCGCCAACCCTCTGTTTGGTCTATCTCTAATGGCCGCCACGAAAACGAAACTATCGAGAGTGACAGGTCTGTATAATAGTCTGTGGCACAGAATACTATTTTCAGAAGGTTCATTCCCGAAGGAAACTATGGCAACATCCTTAACATAGGATATCGCATAGACACTAGCGTTCGAGGAGCCAACCATCGCAGCTATGACGTATAAAAAGCTCGACTGCTAGATTTGGCGACTATCGCTCAATTGGCGATTTTATGTTAATGCGGCCAAAAAAAAAAATTACGGAACTGTACTTCTATAATTTTTTAAACTATAAACAAGATCAACATTTAAAAATACATTTATCTGTAATATGTGTAAATTTAAATAAATAAACATAGATATATATTTTTTTCATGCAATCATAAACTAAATAAAAAAAATTGACGCATTACATCACTGTAAATCAAAATACACCAAAAATTACAAGCTAACATACCCAAAAGACTAAAATATTATATAATATTTTCAGCCTAAAAAGTATACTGGCTTGTTGATTGTTAAATTCCTTAGTTCTTAATTTATTTTGGGATGCTATTATATATATATATACTTTTAAATACACTAATATTCTTATACTAAATAACAAATTTACATAAATGCATTATCAAAGGTGTCGAACTCAATCGTAAATTAGAAAGAGGGGGGGGGGATTATTTTCCACATTACGTCAGTTAGTAAAAAGCATGTAAAATATATACACATTCAATATCATATTCAACTTCCTCTAGAAAAAGCTATCTAAATATCAATTTTTATACATTTTATATAAATAAGGAAAATATTTTTTAACTAATAATGCCACTGCGTCCTAGAATTAAATCTAGTCGGCAGTGATAATACTGCACCAATTTCTTATGATGCACGTGCATAGGATGAAATATGGGATGGAAAACAAATACATTTTTTATTTAAATAAAAATAAATTGCATACCTTGTAAACGCAATTTCTTTTCTTTTAGTTATCCATAAAAATAAAATAATTGATTATAAAATCCAAAATAGCAGCGAAATTATATTTACCACGTGTAAACATGCGATGATAGAACAACGTTCTTCCAAGTGTTTCGTTCAGTGCCAAATAGGGTTATATTAGCAGAACGTCTTGGCGAAAACCGTCACAGACCATCGCCAAGCGCGCCAACCTTGATATTTTGATTGGCGGTTGAGGGCGCTGGGGTCGAGTGAATATCCAGTTTATAATAGTCTGTGTCTGTGGGTACATGCTTCTCAGCTGCATCATTCGGAGCTCAGACTTCGAAGTGTGAGGTTGTGATTTTGCGAAGCTGCTGCTTTTACCTTGTGGTGACTTTCTTGCTTACGCTTGGGCGTGTTATATCAAGTTACGATAAAGCACGTCGGGCTAAGTAATTCTCAACTTTTTTGCGTGCGGATTTCCGCCATTTTGTGCTTTCGAGATATCTCAATTTTGGATTCACCACGTGTGCCTTACACGTGGTAGTGACTTTTTGGATTACTCTCAACTGAAGATATGGATTTGGACAAGGATCATCTGGAGCTTACGAGGATTACTGCTAGTGAGCTTGATGGAGAATGTGCTCGGCCTCTCAAGGATGCCATGAACTTGTACAGTGACTCTCTGCCGCAGGATGGATCGTGCTTCACGTGGCCAACTGATGTGATGCAAGTTGTCAACTTCTTAGGACTGGTTATCTACACGCTGACTCTGCATATCAGGGATATGCTCAAGAATGGACTCATCGAACAGGAACAGGACCAAGTCTCCCGGATTATAGGTTCGTTCAATTTTGTGTATTCTTTTCTGTCTTACCGTGACATGACTAAACTTAAGGATAGTGAAATGTACGTAATCTTTAAATCACTTGAGGATAGTAATGTATGTGTTAATAATGTTCAAGTTAAAGCTAAACTGCTAGAAATAGGATTAATTAATGAAATTAAACCTTCTGACAAAACTGAAACGGTTGTAAATCCATGTAAAAGGCCTAGGATAGAGGAGTCTCCCACTAAGGGAACGCCTACTAAAAACCAGGATGGAAACTTAAAATCTAGTGATAGTGTTGAAAATGAAAATGTTAGAACTAGGACTTATGCTGAAATTGCTGCACAACCTGTGCAATTTAAAAGTGCACCTAAACCTAAAGCGGTTGAAAATAGTGGAAGAGATAATGTTATGAATGTAGAAAAAAAAGAACCAAAAGCAGAGTGTTTCTTCATAAAGTTTAGAGATAACTACCAGGCTCTCCTTAAAAAGCTAAATGAAATTACAGGAAATAAAGTATCTGGAAAATTGACAGGAGATATGCTCAAACTGATACCCAATGACGCTGACTCCTATAGGGTTGTTCAGCGCCATTTGTCTAGCGAGAAAATCCCCTTCCATAGTTTAAACCTCAAAACTGAAAGGCCGAAAAAGGTAGTCTTGAAGGGGCTACCAACTAGCTATGACATTGAGGAGATAAAATTGACTCTAACATCCAATGGATTAGATGTAGTCCGGGTTTCTCAATTGAGAAACACCAAAACGAGATTACCCCTGCCGATCTTTTTAGTCAGCCTTAGGCCTACCGATGACTGGCAGAGGATCTACAGACTCACAAGATTAGGGTACTTGGCTGTGAAGGTAGAGGCCTTCAGAGCTAGGGGCTTTAAAATTTGCTACCGGTGCCAGCAATTCAACCACTCATCAGAGAACTGCAGTATGCCGCCAAAGTGCCTGAAGTGTGGTGAAGGACACTTCACACGAGACTGCCAGAGACCCAGGACAGAGAAGGCGACGTGTGCTAACTGCAATGGAGACCACCCGGCGAACTTCAGGCAATGCCCGAAGAACCCCTGGAACAAGGGAAAGGCACCGGGGTATGCCCCCCCACCCCCAAAAAATCAGATACCCCCTTGGAGGCAAAAGGCCCTCGGACCAAACCCCCAGGCACCCCCTCAGGGCTCCTCGCACTTAGTGCCACAGATAAACAGGCACGAAACTTCAGCACCTACCAGATCGGTGCAAGAGCAGGCCCCCAAACCTTCGACCTCCAGAGAATTGACTCTGGAGGAAGTTAGAGCAACTACAGCTGCAATTAAAAGAAGATCGGAGGCAGAAAAAGCCAGACAGGCAAAAGAGGCAAAGGATAGATTGGATAGCAAAGTTAAGGAATGGAAAGAAACTAAACGAGTCAGGGAGGGAGAAGAGCTCGCGCAAACCCAGCCGTTAGCTAAAACGGGTGAAAAAAAAAACAAAAAACTATCGAGTTCCAAAAGGACACTCACAAAAAAGTGCAAACCGCGGTTGAGGCTGAGGAAATGGAAGCGGAGACTGAACAGGCTGATAAATCTGATGCTGAAAAGATGGAGGATATCCTCAACCTCATCAGAGGGTTTATCAGCATGTTTAATCTAGACGACATAAAACGTCTGTTGATGCAGTTCGCAGAGTTGGTACAAAAAAAGAGCGATCCAATGGTAATGGTCTTTGAGGCCCTTAAAATAATCGCGGACTTTAAAAGTAACAGTGAGAATCAAACCCGTCATGGCTAGGTCCCAAAAGGAGTCAATAAAAATAATATTTTGGAATGCGAACGGCATATCTCCAAGAATAAATGAACTTAGGAACTATGTAAATGAAAATGACGTAGACGCCTTACTAATTCAGGAAACTAGAGTTAGAGAAAGTAAAAAACTAAACATAGCCAACTACTCAGGTTATCATAATCTTAGCTCAAATACTAATGCTAGAACGCCCCATGGAGGAACAGCAATATACATTAAAAGAAATATTCCCCACGAGGAACTAAAAAGCATAAATCTTCAAAGTATAGAAAATACTAGCATAAAAATTAAAATTCATAATACTAGCCCGTTTATCCTAACCTCAACATATGTCAAAAATATGAGTAGAGTAGACGTAGCTGCGCAGCTGGAACTGATTTTCTCGCGATATCCCAACACGATACTCGCAGGCGACTTCAACGCACATCACCGAGCGTGGGGTTGTAGGAGAGCCAATGCACGCGGTACACAGATACATAGACTGCTGAACACCACAAATACTAACATTATTGTTCCGTCGACACCAACCTGCTTCTCAGGCGCCAGCGGCACATTCATAGACTTTGTCCTAACGCGAAACATAGACTACGCTCACACTATTAGTACCCTGGATGAATTCGACTCGGATCATCTACCGGTACTGGTGACATTTGACCTGAACACACCTCTTCCAGCCTCTCTGGGACAAGAGAGGGTCAACTGGGAAGTATTCAAAAGAGCACTCTTCGAGCCGCATTTAGCAGTACCTAACATTATGAGCACGGCGGATATTGACTCTGCCACGCACACACTCACAACAGAAATCAAGAGAGCAATTGCCTCTGCCACAACACATCGTGAGTCTCCAAAATTACCCACACTTTCCCACCATGTCAAACAATTAGTCAGGCAAAGGAATAGAATGCGTAAGACATGGCAGGCTAACAGAGATCCCGCCCTTAAAAGGGAGCTTAACAGACTCACGAGCAAAGTCAGGGGGAAAATTGTCGCAGAAAAGCAGCAACAGTATAAAGAATTAATCGAATCCCTTAGCCCAGAAGATGTATCGCTCTGGCAATTCGCAAAAAGACTCAGGAAACCTCAAATTAAGCTTCCGCCACTAATGGATGGCGCTAAAATCGCGTACTCAGACGAGGAAAAAGCCGAGGCGCTCGCAAGCCATTATGAAAAACAATTCCAACCAAACCACGATCTAATGTGTCAGGATACCCTAAGAATGGTTAGCCAAACTTTAAATAACTTCAGGAATTCCCCGGTAACGGCTGAGATTAACCCAGCCACCCCGCAGGAGATATTAGAAATTATCAAAAATCGCAAAAGCCCAGGGCACGACAAAATCAGAAATATTGCGGTTAAAAACCTACCCCTAAACGTAATATGTTACTTGACTATCTTAATAAATAAAATATTAAAACTAAACTACTTTCCCAAAGAATGGAAGGAAGCGATAATCATAACAATCCCCAAGCCAGGTGAGGATGCCACAATTCCAGCCAACTACAGACCAATCAGCTTGCTACCGACACTTAGTAAAATTACTGAGAAAATAATTCTTAAGAGACTGAACACGCACCTTAGTGAGAATGACATCCTCATTCCGGAGCAGTTTGGATTTCGGCCAAAGCACTCCACCACTCATCAATTGCTGAGAGTGGTAGAGTACATATCTTCTGGACTTAATAGTAAGACACCCACAGCTGCGATTTTTCTGGACATACAAAAAGCCTTTGATAAAGTGTGGCACTGTGGATTAGCATACAAATTGATCACTTTAAAAGTCCCTGACGCTCTTGTCAAACTTTTAATCTCATACTTAAATAACAGACACTTTCAAGTCAGAGTAGGAGGTAACTTATCAACACCCAAGCTCATTAAAAGTAGTGTACCGCAAGGTTCTATCCTGGGCCCGACACTCTTTAACATATACCTGAATGACATCCCCAGGACTCCAAACACAGAGCTGGCACTCTATGCAGACGATAGTGCGATACTTGCAAAATACCCTCATGTCTCAGTAATGCACAGACAGCTACAACAACACTTAGACATGCTCCAAACTTGGCTGGAAAAATGGCGAATAAAATTAAACCCCAATAAATGTCATTGGATTTATTTCTCTAGAAAACGTAAACCTCCGCCGCCTCTGTACATAAACAACCATGCCCTAAAAGCGGGAAAATCTACTAAATACCTAGGTGTAACGATAGATTCCCACCTAACCTGGAAACAGCACGTAACGAACTTAATCAAAAAAGCGTATATGGCCACAGGAGCCTTATACTCAATGATAGGAAACGGAAATCTAAGTTATCAAAATAAACTCCTAATTTATAAATCGGTCATCCGCCCGGGAATGCTGTATGCAGCACCCGTATGGGGATATGCCTGTAAAACTACAATAGACCTCCTAGAGACAAAACAAAACAAAATCCTACGGATTATCAGGAAAGCTCCCAGGTACTTAAGAAACTCGGTAATTAGGAATGACTTCAAAATAAAAACTGTTAGAGCCCAAATTAAAAAGCTAGCGCTTAAATTTTACAGAAATTTGCCATCCGTTCCAAACGAACTGTTATTCAATCTGCATGACTATGATCATCGCAAGGCCAAATCTCGTAAGAGACCCCGCGCTGTTCTAAACATCGATAATCGGAATTAAAAGATCCCACCTCAAACATCTGATTTTTAAATAAAACTCGCGACTATTATTTTATAAAAAAAAAAAAAAAAAAAAAAAAAAATTCTAAACTCTAAACTGCCAAAACGCTAGGTAACCCCACCGCCTCCTTTAAACTCTGCCTGTGCAGTCAGCCGTTTCTCCATAGTAAACGGTGATTTGCGTAGGGACAACGTTCTGCGTTAGATGGCGCTACTTGAGTTGAATACAGTGGTGCAGATTAATATTGAAAAGGGATATAAAAGTGCTTGAAATAGGATTTGATATTTAATTTACAAACATGATATATGCGAAAGTCAAGGTATAAAAACACGAGGGCGTAGTGAAACTAGGATAGGCCCCGTTTTTTATTGGTTACACACAAAAAAAAAAATATTTTTATGATCTAATTTTTTTTTTTAATTTAGTTTTATGGTTTTTCTTTCCTTACAATTCTTTTGATAATAATTTCTTTATGAGAAAAAAATTCCAAACACCACAAGCCAGGAGACTTGAAGAAAGAATTATAATCCATATATCTCATAAACCCACTTTGTAATTAAAGAAAAAATACTAACTTGAAATTAAAGGGCTTCAAACATTTAACAAAACCACAATAAATTGAAATTTTACATGCATTTAATATGTGAATCCTTCATCAAAAATTTATATATAAGTTAAATTATAAAATTCATAGAAAAATGACTTCAGATAATAAATTTGTGATAAAGTGAAAAGTTAGTCTTAATGAATTTTCATGTTTTTATATGAAGAAATTTATATTCCAAATCATTTTTCAATGAATTTTCTATTTCAATTTTTAATCATGGATATACACTTCATGAAATACATATGCATAGGGTTTCCAATCATACACTTTTTCAAATATGGTAAAACAGTAGATATACTCTAACTTTTTATTTACGAAAGTTAAAAGTAAGCTATTTTTTTTTAAATAAAAAAATCATTTCATTTATAATTTTATATTGATTATAATATAAATTTTGTTAAAGCTTTAATAATTTATCTCTTTTACGTATGTCTATTGTAAAAATTCTTTCAATATAACTGATTGCCTAATTTAAGTGATAATAGGCTGGTCATTTATGTTAGTTAAAATTTTATATTTAGGCTACATTAATAAGAATTGTGCTCTAAATTGTTTTTATTTTATTCAATATCTATATTTTAGTACATAAAAAGTTACACCCGCTTCCCTTCAGACCCATAATCATCTTTTAAAGTATGTACTTGTGTATTTTTTATTAGTAACATAACTATGATAAGTATTTTATGACTCTACAATATTAAAAACTTTAGATCACAGCCCTTTGTATATTGATCACCCGCCTAGGATATAGCCCAGAAATGAGAGTGGTGAAAACAAGTTTCACTATATTTTTTTATAAAATAGAAAGTGTCATTCAAATAGCAAAATTGAATTGCATTAAAAATTTGTGTGTATAAAAGCATCCAGAATTTGTATTTGACTACACTATTGTTACATAAAAAAATATAATAAATCCTTTATATGGAAAATCTATGATTTTTTTCAATAAAATTAAACAAATTCATAATAAAATAAAATACACATACCTTAATTTTCCCTTGATTTCAATGTTAAAATATATATAAGAACATCCAATGATAACATCAAATCAGCAATAAAATTAGCTTTAAAATCAAATTAACAATAAAGTTAAGGATAAAATCTAATGATAAAAGTAGAAAAAACAACAACTAAAAATTTAAATTTCAAAGTTATTGTACCGTAAACCAATCTAAACATATCGATAACCTGCCAAAAACATTCAACGCATGGGGCGCCCTCAGGCGGTAAAATGTGTCATAACTCAAAATCAGCTCCAGACGCTGACTGCACAGGCAGAGTATAAAGGAGGCAGTGGTAACCCTTAGATCTGCATCAACCTCCCAAACTGCTTAAACTCTAAATGTGCAACAAACTGCCACACTAGGAGCTAGGACAAATAATAAAGTAGTAAATAAAAACCTCGAACCTCCAATTAGGGTCACTGAATTAATGTCACAGTTTGACGATAAGAACCACATATTGAAATTGGAGATTAAAGGCGCTTCGCGCCTGGTGCTCTGTCTTGTACGACACTACGACTGGTACATGCTTCGTGTACATGCTAGTAGTGTCTTCGGATAATTCGACTACAACAAATCGACGATTGCTCTATAGTGTATGTACTAAATAGCAAAATATTTCATTTCCATCATTTGTAATTAGTGACAAATTAATAATGTGCTGAAAAAGAATGGCAGAATTTCGTGATTATCCCTGCATAGTTTGGAAAGTCGCAAATGTCCCAAGAGTTAGTATTTTACTTTCAAATGAATTCGACATTGACGGGCACATCTATAAACTGCAACTTCAGCAATTTCATCACGATGAATCCTTTCGTATTTCCATAGTGCATGCGTACGATTATACTATTCAGTCAGCAACAATTTTCCCAACCTGTATTTACATTAAAGGAAAACGAAATAAGAACTGTTTTGTGCAGTGTTCTACTTTTGATCCGTTTACCTTGAGTCAGAAGGTTTATGTGTCACCCAACTTTGTACAAATGCAAAAAGAACTTTGGAAGGTGAAAAGGCAAGACTTGTTTAAGGAAGTTTTTGAGGCGATGACTATCGTCTGCATGATAGGATCGTCGAAAGTTTTCCCAGATGAAGCAGCAGGGCAATCGCTATTAACAAGTAAGTTTATATTATTATTTTCATACCAGATATGTGAATTAGTGTACAAATTTATTTGTGTGACCAGAATTTTCACACTAAACAGCGGTTCTCGATAGCTCACCGAAGTCAAGCAGCATCGGTCGCCGTTAGTACTTGGGTGGGTGACCGCCTGGGAACACCGCGTGCTGTTGGCACATTTCGGGCGGCGTAGCCCGGTGGTTTTGCACGCTGCAACAACTGCCGCCGTGTTCATGTGGAGTACGATCACGTTAAACATGTGGGTCCGTAATTCCTTCCGAGAGGTTGGTGGTAGGGGAAGGAGGGTACGGTCCCTGTGGATTCCTCCCCTACTGGGTTCCGGTCTAAATTGGGTGGCACCTCCCGACCGTCCAAACAATTACCTTACACCTTTCTGGTAGGTCGGACGGTCTGGGTTTCATCAACAACAACTATCTGTGGTACTGTATAAAAAAATTCATGACTAGTGTTATAATTTTCTATTTCTTTATATAGACTTAAACAAATCTGTATCTCAGATATTTCTCCCTGGTTTTTTATTTCACGCGGTTGTAGGCTATGAAATTTGAATGAAATATGTATAAAAGGTTTCAAATTTTGTTGATAAATATATACTTTAAGTCACTATATCATGTCTGACCATGTCTGATCGAATGAAAGTGATTGGAGAGCCTCTAGCGGATAATTTTCTGCTCAATATACACTCCATCAACAACAATACGCATTTAAATCATCCTTTTTTAACATTTTACAACAAAGTTGAAGAGTGTTTATGACTTTGTTCATTCGGTGTGTCTGTCTGTCCGTTAGCACGATAAATGCCGAAAAAATGGCTTAATCAAAATGACATTTTAGTATGTTGTTCAGACGGGCTGTAGGACCTATGGGAATATAAATGAATAATATCACCCAATTAGTTTTGAATTGAACCCGAGTTGAAAAAATGAAATACATTGAGCCCTATGGGACCTAATTTTTCAAACATTTTTTAAGCGGATTTTAAAACTCACAAATTGCTTCGAAAATTTTAGATAATATTCAAATTGTTCCATAAAATATATAAGAAAAATTCAGCAAAATATATTTAGTAGTTCTTTAAATAAAAATTAAAATAATAATTACACCTTTTATATGAAGCGATCACGTGACCATGATATGAAAAGATCATGTGACCCACTTCAAAATGATATATGGCATCCATCTTGTCTCAAAATCGTGATTTTTAAAGTTCTTTTTAATTCATATTGAGTATTGTATCCGTAATAAAACCACTTTATTTTTGTGTAAATTCTGTGCATCTACATACTGAAATAACGAAATTACAATATATTTGTATTTAAATGCTCATCCAAATTTGATTATTTCTACAACGAAGTCTATTTTTCACTCATGTAAAATGTAAACGGCAAAATATGTAGAATGAGTTGTATTAGAATTGCTCTATTTCTTTAACACAAAATTATTTAGCTCATGGTGTCTGCATAGCTGATATGAATGAAATATTCATTGATTTTACAAAGAGAAGGATGATTTTTTTCGATGAAGTTTTAAGCATAGAGTTTAATTACTTGTAGCTCCATGGTCTAAATTTTTAAATAAAATAATTTCTTATAATATTGTGATAAATGAAATGAATGGGAAATTGTTATGAATGAAATGCTGCTTTTATAGAGAGAGCCAGGCGTGTTATTTTTTCTATGAAGTCATTTGAATGCATTTCAGTTGTTTTCGATGAAATTTTCAAATATAATAAATAATCGTAGTATTATGATAATTCTAAAATTATTACCGAGGAATGTATCACATTTCAGAGGTGTTTAAACCTGGCAATTTATATTTCAATGCCGTCATTTGAATGAAGTTCATTTTTTTCGATGGAGGTTTAAGTTTTCAAATACAATAAATAAATATAGAATTGTGATAAGTTTTAAAATATTAGAGAGGAATGTATTGCATTTTAGACATGTTTAAATAAAATTGCATTGAAGTTGGAAAGTGTTTCATAATTAATGCTTTAAGCATGATTGATCTTTCTTGTATTTTGATGTACCTGTAAAACTTTGCGTCTATGTATATATGTGTCAGGGCCGTAGCCAGAGGGGGTTATGTCCCCCCCCCCTCCTCGCCGAAGATGTATACTCAGCCTTTTTAAATTTTTAGTGGTAATATGAAATTTCACCCAAACTTTATGTAAAAATTACTATATAGTTTTATTTTTTAACACTTTACAACAAAGTTGAAAAGTGTTTATGACTGTTCATTCTGTCTGTCTGTTTGTCTGTTAGCACGATAACTGTCGTAAAAAAGACTTAATCAAAAAGAAATTTTAGTTGTTCAGACGGTCTGTGGGACCTATGGGAATATAAATGAATAATATCACCCAATTAGTTTTGGATTGACACCGGTTGAAGTAATGAAATACGTTAAATCCTGTGGGACCTAATTTTTCAAACATTTTTTAAACGGATTTGAAATTCACAAATTGCTGCGAAAATTTTAGGTAATATTCAAATTATCCCATAAAATATATAAGAAAAATTTTAGCAGAATAAATTCAGTAGTTTTTAAAATAAAAACTAAAATACTAATTAAACCACTTATATGAAGGGATCATGTGATCAACTTTAAAATGACATATGGCATCCTTCTTGTCTCCAAATCGTGATTTTTAAACTTCTTTTTAATTCATATTGAGTGTTGTAACCGTCCTAAAACTGTTTTATTTTTTCTTAAATTCTGTGCATCTACATACTGAAACAACACAATTACAACATATTTAAGTTTAAATGATCATTCAAATTTGATTATTTCTACAACGAAGCCTATTTTTCACTTATGTAAAATGGAAACAGCAAAATATGTAGAATAAGTTGTATAAGAATTGCTGTATTTCTTCAACGCAAAATTATTTAGCTCAGGGAGTCTGCTTAGCTGATATGAATGAAATATTCATTGATTTTACAGAGATAAGAACGATTCTTTTCGATGAAGTTTTAAGCATAGAGTTTAATTACTTGTACATCTGAGGTCTTAAGTTTTTAAATAAAATAAATTTTTATAGTATTACGATGAATGAAATGAGTGGGAAAATGTTAATGAATGAAATGCTGCTTTTATAGAGAGAGCCAGTCATGTAATATTTCGATGGCATCATTTGAATAAATTTCAGTTGTTTTTGATGAAGTTTTGAAATATAATAAATTATTGTAGTACTATGATAATGTTAAAAGCATTACCGAAGAGCCAGGCGATTTATATTTAAATGACGTCATTTGAATGAAGTTCATTTTTTTCGATGAATTTGTTGTCAAATATAATAAATTAATGTAGTATTGTGATAATTTTTAAAATATTATTGAGGAATGTATCGCATTTTAGAGATGTTTAAATAATATTGCATTGAAGATGGAAAGTGCTTCATAATCAATGCTTTATGCATGATTGATCTTTCTTGTATTTTGATGTACCTGTAAAACTTTGCGTCTATGTATATATGTGTCAGGGCCGTAGCCAGAGGGGGTTATGTCCCCCCCCCCTCCTCGCCGAAGATGTATACTCAGCCTTTTTAAATTTTTAGTGGTAATATGAAATTTCACCCAAACTTTATGTAAAAATTACTATATAGTTTTATTTTTTAACACTTTACAACAAAGTTGAAAAGTGTTTATGACTGTTCATTCTGTCTGTCTGTTTGTCTGTTAGCACGATAACTGTCGTAAAAAAGACTTAATCAAAAAGAAATTTTAGTTGTTCAGACGGTCTGTGGGACCTATGGGAATATAAATGAATAATATCACCCAATTAGTTTTGGATTGACACCGGTTGAAGTAATGAAATACGTTAAATCCTGTGGGACCTAATTTTTCAAACATTTTTTAAACGGATTTGAAATTCACAAATTGCTGCGAAAATTTTAGGTAATATTCAAATTATCCCATAAAATATATAAGAAAAATTTTAGCAGAATAAATTCAGTAGTTTTTAAAATAAAAACTAAAATACTAATTAAACCACTTATATGAAGGGATCATGTGATCAACTTTAAAATGACATATGGCATCCTTCTTGTCTCCAAATCGTGATTTTTAAACTTCTTTTTAATTCATATTGAGTGTTGTAACCGTCCTAAAACTGTTTTATTTTTTCTTAAATTCTGTGCATCTACATACTGAAACAACACAATTACAACATATTTAAGTTTAAATGATCATTCAAATTTGATTATTTCTACAACGAAGCCTATTTTTCACTTATGTAAAATGGAAACAGCAAAATATGTAGAATAAGTTGTATAAGAATTGCTGTATTTCTTCAACGCAAAATTATTTAGCTCAGGGAGTCTGCTTAGCTGATATGAATGAAATATTCATTGATTTTACAGAGATAAGAACGATTCTTTTCGATGAAGTTTTAAGCATAGAGTTTAATTACTTGTACATCTGAGGTCTTAAGTTTTTAAATAAAATAAATTTTTATAGTATTACGATGAATGAAATGAGTGGGAAAATGTTAATGAATGAAATGCTGCTTTTATAGAGAGAGCCAGTCATGTAATATTTCGATGGCATCATTTGAATAAATTTCAGTTGTTTTTGATGAAGTTTTGAAATATAATAAATTATTGTAGTACTATGATAATGTTAAAAGCATTACCGAAGAGCCAGGCGATTTATATTTAAATGACGTCATTTGAATGAAGTTCATTTTTTTCGATGAATTTGTTGTCAAATATAATAAATTAATGTAGTATTGTGATAATTTTTAAAATATTATTGAGGAATGTATCGCATTTTAGAGATGTTTAAATAATATTGCATTGAAGATGGAAAGTGCTTCATAATCAATGCTTTATGCATGATTGATCTTTCTTGTTTTTTATAAAATACTTTGTTTAAAAGATTTTTTAATTTAGCTGGAAATACTAATGATCAATTTATTTACATTGTGGTTATACTATTATGTGGTTACACTATTTGTGGTTATACTAATGATCTATTTATTGGGTATCAATAATCAACTCCTAGCTTATAAATATAAATAAATATGCAATTATTCTTTAATTTGTAAATTATATGAATTGAAATATATAATAGTAACTATTATGGTGGTTAATAAATGCTAATGATCAATTCTGTTATTGTGGTTACACTATTATGTGGTTACACTAGTTGTGGATATACTAATGATCAATATATTTACAAATTTAATTTAAAAATATTAAAAATTATGACAATAGTATTTCAGATACTTTTGTATTACTGCGGGATTCATTGCTATACAGAGTCAAAATCAACTGATAAGTAGTTAAGAGCTAACATTGAGCCCTAACTTGCATTAACTTTCAGAAATTTTAGACAACTTTACTGCTATAGTTATTGATTATATTAAAATTACTTGTAAGTATTATTAATATTGATGTGTAATAGCTATATGGATATAGATAATCAACTCCTAGATTATAAATATAAATAAATATTCAATTATTCTTTAATAATTTACATAAATTGAAATATAAAATATTACCATTTATGGTGGTTAATAAATGCTAATGATTGATTGTGTATTTGCTGAGCCTCGCCTTCAAAACTGTTAAGCCCCCACCCCTTGAATTTTACTTCAGCCCTGATCTGTGTGTGTATGCTTATGTGAATTGTTATGTGCGTTTATCCCGGTTGTCCGTTGTAACTGCTCTACACACTTTAGGTGAGCTGAAAGGCATAGGTAATAATAATAATTAAAAAGAAATGCGCATTTGAGTTTGAAAGAATATTACTGCGTACTTTGACAAGCATTGCAACTGGGGTGGGACAGACCAGTGGTTAGCGCATGGGGATTGCACTCTTACTGCCCGAGTTCAATTCCAGGCTCCACCCAATTTGGTCTCGCGCTCACGCGAAGCACTGTCACATAAGAGTGGGTCCGTAAGAGTATGTGGTAGGTGAAGGAGGGTACGGTCCCTGTAGATGCCTCCCTCACTGGGTTCTGATCTAAATTCGGTGTCACTTCCCAGCTTTTACTGTTTCGGGTAGGTCAGACGGTCTAATTCGAAAAAGAAGAAGCACTGCAAGTGCCATCGTATTATATGTTTTGAGGATACGAAATTTTGACATATTTATTACCTTCCATATACGCGTGTTGTCCGTTCCTGGTATCAATTCCTACTCACTAAGCAGATCTCTACGACTTTGTAATTAGCGTTATATGTCTACCTCACTTTGTTGCAGAGTTTGTAATCTCTACTTTTAAATTTTCCACTAGAGGAGCTGCAATCAATTTCATTCGATTAGACATAATCACTTTACTATGGATAAACAAAGTGCACACGCATGGATCTTACTTTACCAAGTTGAAATGTTTAATGGCTTTTCCAGGAAGTCCTATGCATAAAATTGCCAGTTTGTCTGTTCCTATGTAAATCCAGAGGTCTAGGCGGATATTTTTTTATAATATTCTCTACTACACCGTGGGTAACCCCTGCTATATTTCAAATTTATAAGCTCTATAAGGTTGTCGTAATTTTAATAGAGAAAATCTTATGTGGACAGCACGTGGCTTTCCCTACATAATGCAATGATTATACTCACCAGCAAAATACTGATATAGAAGAACCACGGTAACATGCTTTTGACTTTGAATTCTATATTAACATTAGCACTTTTTACTGCCCTTGCAATACATGGTAATGAATACAGAAATAATTGGAATCTTGCCGAAAATCGCAACTCGAGTTTTCGACGGATCTACAAGTTTTGAAACCTCTAGAACATGGAAAAACTATTTTTAACATAACTTCTGTCTGTCTGTGTAGATTTTGTAACCACTCTAAATGAAAAACTGAATTTAATAAAACCTGTTAGGTAAGTCCCTCGTGCTGATTAAATTTTGGTATGATTCAAGATAACAAAACTTGCCCCTTTTTGGCGAAATGACCAGCAAAAATTGCTTGTATACGCTTTAGCTGAAAAAATAATAAACCAAATTTCACAAAATTTGGTAGACGACCCACTTGTAGATTAGCCTGGTGCTGATTATATTTTGGCCCGATTCGATAAAAGAACCTGCCATTTTTATGCGAAATGGCCTTCAAAAATCGTCAAATCAAAAAATAAAAGACTACATATATACTCAAATATATTAATTAAATGGTTATTTTATGCATAAGTTTAAACTATGAAAATAATAAGACCAACCCCATTACTCTAAAACTAGCCATTCTGGATATATTTTAGTTTTTTTTCTAGCCACCTGTGAGAATAAGTCCAGTTACCAAATGAAAACGAAAATTGAATTAAAAGGGCAAATTCAGTGTAATTTGAAATAATTATGGCTTTAATTTTGTGCAATTAAATTCAATTAAAGTATTTACTTAAGAAATAAAAAAAAAGACTTGTATATGACTCTGAAGCGAAAGGCATGTGCTGCTTGCTCAAATAAGATTTTTTTTTTAACAACGTGTAAAGCAATTTCGAAGTACTAAATTATCTTATATGTTGCGCAAATCTAACTTAACAATTAGATAAATGTCTGGCGACCTCTAAACAAATCCATATATTAAACAATATACAGGTGTGTTCCAAAAAGATTGAAACGGGCTTTAATTCTTTACCTGTTGGAGATAAGTGGCCAATGTAAATTACAAAAATGTTGAAAGTAAGGTAGGAAATAAGACTACGTTAATGAAATAGTCCTCCCATTCATTTTCAAAAAGTTACACCTTTTTTGATTTTATATGATCATCTTAGACACATTTTGTCAATCAGAAAATTTTTATTTTTAATGCAACAAGATCATTAAAAAAACCCGCATATCTGTATCTTTAAAATCAACTGAATTATGATAAAGGGAAAAATCTGACTTATGCCAATTTTCCGTACCATGTGAAAGGCTGTTTCTTCAGTGAAAATTGGGATCATAAACAAATTGACGATGGAAATAGTTTAGATCAAAAATACGTTAATATGTGTCAAAATTTTTTAATCACAAATGCATCTAAATAAAGCATTACACAGACAGAGATCATATAAAGCAATGTTACTCACAACGCTTTTGGGGTTCTCCTATGTATTATCATCTAGTTTTACCTTTTTTTGTGAAAGATGCAGATATGCAGTTTTTTTAATGATCTTGATGCATTAAAATTTTTCTGATTGAACAAATATGTATAAGGGGGTCGTATGAAAATTTAAAAAGTGTAACTTTTTGAAAATGAATGGGAGGACAATTTCATTAATGTAGTCTTATTTCCTACCTTACTTTCAACATTTTTGCAATTTACATTGCTCACTTATCGCCAACAGGTAAAGAATTAAAGCGCGTTTCAATCTTTTTAGGACACCCTGTTTAAGTCGTTGGCTGGAGCTGATAGTCCTTTCATAAACCGATGGTTTTAGTTCCAAGCTATAGATAGCTGACATTCAACTCATATATGTGATATGTTAATAATACATCCAGCATTTCGTTATTTAATCTGAAAAACGTATCTCGTTATTATGATAACTATTTATAAATAAAGCTGTGCCACAATTTAATTGGCAGTGTATTATCATCATGTAAATGAGAATTTGGCGACGTTAATTGTCATTGCAAAATAACTAAATTACATTCCCGAGCAAAATGCAATTGAAATTTAATTAATATCTTATTAATATTAAGGAAAAATTACAGAAGAAATGTCTTTCCGTAACTTTATAAAAGGTTTTGATTTTTAGGTGATTTTCTCAAAATTTCACTCGAAAATTTAGGGGGATTCTAAACATTTGATTGCGTTTAAAAATAATAGGCTTCCAGTATTCACAGATTGTAATTTTTGTACCAAATTTCATTCGAATCGCTCCATTTGTTCGTGAGATATCGTCTTCACACACACATACTTTCACACACACACACAAATACACATACTTTCTCACACACACACAAACACACATACTTTCACACACACACACAAACACACATACTTTCACACACACACACATACTTTCACACATACACACACACACATTACTTCAAAAATGTTCGATTTGTGATCAGAGATGCTTGAAACGTTCTCTCCCGTCGAAAACTCGAATTCGAATTTTCGAACCCGTCACAATACTTTCCTTATACATTATGTATATGAGGAAAGTAAAAAAATATTCATTTACGGCAAAACAAATCATCTTTGTTATTTTACTTCTCACGATGATAATACACTCAGAAACTCGCAAAGGCTTCATTAGTCACAGTTTGGCATAGCACAGATAAGGCGTCAGCGAAGTGTCAAAATACCGTGGCAGTCAAACCTTCAAGGAGTAATTCAAGTGCAATTGTAATGCGATAATAGCTCTCTGATCCGCACAGACCCCTATGCAAGTGCTCCAGTTGTCAATTGCTAATCAATCTCTACAGTAATCTTGAAAATTGCCTATTCTGGAGATGCTAAACCAAGGTTTATAGATACTATATTATCTATTAACCTTGATGCTAAACCGCTTAGAATGTGGCTAGTGAATAAAGTTGTGTAGCTCGGTGTTCCTCTAGCTAGCTAGTACTGCCAATAGCATTTTCTTGCACGTATGCAGCAAAGATTTATTGCCACCTTATTGCAATAGATCTTTGCTGCATGGCAAATGCGTACGATATTGCTCTTTAAAACTCCAATACTACCCCTTATTGTACAAGCTAGATATTATTTACAGGTAAGCATATAAAACTTAAAAAGTTTTTTTTTTTTTTCACCAACAATACTGCTGTGAATAAATCATTTGTAAAATATTAACCGATAATGCTCGTACTCTTTATGTTTTCTTGTGTTCAAAATATTTCGGACTTGTGATCGATAGCTTTCCCCGTTTTCTTTTAGGTGATAAATCCATCCAGACATATCCGGACACTTCAGAATCGGAGAGCTTAAACAAACTATCGATCGACATGGCCAGTTTGTTCAACGACAATGTCCAGTCGGATGCTCACATCAGATGCGGAGATCAGTTCATACCAGTCCACAGAGGCATCTTGTCTGCTCGATCTGAGGTCTTGGCTGAGATGTTTAGAAACAACAAGCTGGAGGAGCAAGGTGGAGTTGTTAGTATCAAAGACATCGAATATGCCATGCTGAAACAATTTTTACAGTACTTGTACACAGGGGAGTTGCCAAACCTGTCGGAAGACAATGTTCGAAGTCTATATGCAGCAGCAGTTAAGTACAAAGTAGAAGCTCTCAAGAAGCGATGCTCTAATTTTATGATGGCGAACATGACTGAAGAAAATGCATTCGAAATATTTATATTAGCAAGTGCATACATCGATATTGATTTGCAACAACATATCATTTCTTTTATTTTGCAGGACGAGAAAGTGTTTAAAACTCAAGCTTGGCTTTCATTCTGGGAAAATCAACCCCGGTTGGCGTTAGAAATTTATAGCCAATTCATACGTCAATAATGATTGTATGTAATATTGCAGAATAAAAGATGTCTGTTCGTGTTTTTGTTTGCATATGTATGTTTGTCGTTTGTACCGGAAAATTGAAGGATCAAACAGCTGCAAAATTTGCTATAGAGGCACCCAATGTTTCCTTCAGGCATACATCCGGGAGGAGGGGAGCGTCCCCCGGAGATGATTATTCGACCCCCCTGAGACATTTAATGTTAACCTAATTTGTATTTTTGTGACATGTACATATATTTATATATGTCAAAAAGAAAATCTTGACCTCCCCTCCCCCCCCTCCCCAAAAAAAAAGTTTCATTCGCCTCTCACCCGGCCAAAAGTTCCCTAAAAGAAACATTCCCCTTGGAAAAGTATTTTTGAAATTCAAAGTAGGTTAAAAGCTTATGAACTTAAAAATTCGCAATTCGCCATTTCGTCAGATCAATTTATCCATCGCAACTGTGTTAGCCGATGGTCTGTGAACGATAACACAAGAGTTTTTAGAGACGACATTGAGAGCTATTTTATTTGCTATCAATTTAACTATTTGATTCTAAATTC
Organism: Amaurobius ferox; assembly: GCA_951213105.1. Taxonomy (NCBI): domain Eukaryota; kingdom Metazoa; phylum Arthropoda; class Arachnida; order Araneae; family Amaurobiidae; genus Amaurobius; species Amaurobius ferox. Next base: position 129,191,464 of record OX578145.1, read on the forward strand.
ATGAATTTAAAAGATAAATTTTCATTTCTTGGAATATATAATTATTTCAATATTATAAGCTTTCTTTGAGAATTTAATTTCAATCGAATGTATACTCTCTGAAATAGCAATTATATATTTTTACTTTCTGATATTATACAATATAGTATAAAGAAAGTATTGTGTTCGCGAAAATTTTCGAATTTGAGATTTTGATGCCAATATATATTTTCTGACATCCTAAAGACGTTTTGAATATTTTTGGAGTGATGTCTGCCTGTATGCCAGTGGTCAATTTCTTATGTACACTATAGTGGCCACAAATATTAATGAATTCTCACGAAACATTATATCCTACTTTGTTATAAAAAATTCCAGAACTAGACAGAATTTTTAAAATTCGAACAAAGACTCAGTAATTTTATATTTCTTTAACATGGCAGCATAGGACAAAATTTGACATACATAAAAGGGCTTATTTATGCCTCAATCATCATTGTTGTAAAAATGGCTGTGATATACATTTTTTGTTCTTAACACCATTACCCCCCCCCTCCCCGGGGGGATTTAGAGCCAAGACTATGACCAGGGAAGCGTCCATTTTATCTCTTGCTTCTTATCTCAAATCCATTTAAAACAAAGGGATTTTTTTTTCTCACTAAGTGAACTTCAAAGAAGTATATACTATAGAGGTAAAACGCTATAGACCTTATGTGTTTATGTGTAGGGCATAGACGTAAAATATATGCTATGTATGCCTATTTAAAATATAAAAAAAAATCTAGAACTAGATAGAATGTTTTTAAATCCAAACGGAAACTTCGAAATTTCTCTTTTCCTTTAACATGGCAGCATGTTGGCGAAATTTGACTAATTATGCACAAAAGTGATCACGTGACTGTTTCAATCATTGTTGTAAAACTAATTGCGATATAATATCGTTTGTTCTTAACGCCATTGCCCCCCCCCCCCTCCAAATATCAGTTGCTGTACCTCAGACTACGTAAGTGTCCATTTCATTTCTTACTTCTTAAAACAGAGGGAATTTTTTTTTATCTCACAAGGTGAAATTTAAAGAAGTAAATGCTATACATGTAAAATGTCATAGAGTAGACTATATATGTCTACTATAGACTACATATGTCTATAAGCAAATATCGGAAAGAAAAATCTGGAAACGTTGAAACTGCACTTTGCATTTTGTATTGGATGTGATTCTCATTCTTTAAAACACTTTTTTTCGAAACTCATTAAAAATTTTATTAAAATAATTCTTAAATATTGTTTTTTACTTTCCCTGCAATACATGGTAATGTACAGGGAAAGTTTTGGAATCATGTCGAAAATCGCGGCTCGAATTTTCAACGGATCTACACGTTTCGAGACCTCTAGAATACGAAAAATCTATTTTTAGAGTGACGTCTGTGTATGTGTCTGTCTGTGTGTCTGTCTGTGCAATTCATGTATCCACTCTAACTCAAAAAACTAATGGACGAAATTTCATAAAATTTGGTAGGTAAGACCCTTTGGTCTGAGTGTGACCCTGGTGATGATTAGTTTTTCGTTTAATTCGAGAAAAAAGAGAATCCGTCTTTTTTGGGGGGAAATGGCCCTCAAAACTCTCATGTATTCACTCTAGCTGAAATACAAATTGGCCAAATTTCACCAAATTTTGTAAATATATCACATGTGGGATGCTCTGGTGCTGATGAGATTTTGGTACGATTCAGAAAAGAACAATCTGCCTCTTTTTATGAAATGGTCCGCAAAAATCGCCAATATCTAAAAAAAGACTACGTATGTTCAAATGTATCAATTAAATGCATGTTTTATACGTAATTTTTGAAGAGGAAAAGAATAAGGAAAACTCTATCACTCTAGGAATAACCGTTCTTGAGATATTTGAGATTTTTCGCATTTTTTTATGCCGTCTTTGGAAAAATGTCCAATTACCATATAAAAGCAGAAATTGAATTAAAAATGCAAATTTAGTGTCATTTTGTGCAATTAAACCAATGATTTTAGTGACATCTTATAGAAATAAAGTAAAAATGAATTTGAGTCTGCAGGGAAAGTCATGTGCTGCCCACATCAGATTTTTTTATTTTAAGTTTATGAGGATTGCTTAATAAAACCCCAGTCCAAGAAAAAAAAAGAAAACCCAACATCAAAAAGGAAAATTAACTTTATGAGATATGCTCATATGCCTATGATAAGAATTTTCCAATAGCACCTGATATCTGAAAGAAAATCAATTTTCTGAATTACGGAGCCTGGATACAAATTTACCAAGGACACCCAGATCTATGAAAGACACATTATATCAAAAATAAAAATGTATTTTTAGAATTGCGAAATTATGAATATCTTAGTCCTAGACAAAGACTTTCACTGAAATGTCCAGTTAACTGGACATGCGCAGTGAAAAATTAAGCTTGCTTCACGCCGAGATCTATTCTCAAAGCTCTGCGAACTGCATTCTCAAAGCTCTGCAAAGAATGCAGCGCGTATGATGACCAGTTAATTAGACATCGGCCTGTAAATTGAAACATGTGATGCCCAGTTAAATGGACATGGGCAGTGAAAGTGTTAACATCAAAAATGAAAATTAAGTTTCGGAGATACGGACTCTATTAATATTGTGTCAATGTAAGTTAATTTGAGTTATGGGGTCCTCGATAAGAATTTACCTAACGTCAAAAGGAAACCTTTACTTTCAGAATCAGGAACTTAAATAGGAATTGAATAAACATCTTAGTTCTATACGAAGTTTATAAAATAGTAATTAACATCGCGAATGAAAATTAATTTTGGGGTGCCCGACCCACATTAAGAGTTCGCCACGGGCCCGTAGTATCTAAAAGAAAAAATTATTGTTGGTATTATAGACCTCCGTGTTGTCCGTCTGACACAAAGAGTTAGAATCACTCCTTGATTACTCCTCGAAGGTGTGACGTCATTTATCCTGCCTCTATTAGTCTGTGCAAAAGAACGCCCATCAAAGAATAACGAGACCCAGTTCCAGCGACTTCATCGTACGGTTATCAGAGCCTTTCGTATATGACTAGCACAGACTAACATAAAGTAACTCAAGGTGAACTAACATATAGTATTCTGTGAAGACTAGTATAGGTGGCATCAGGGCTGTAGAAGTAAAGAACTAGGTCTTAGCGCGTTTTCCCCCTGAAACCGGAAATGTTCTGCCGTAGCGTCACGACGTCGCATGCGGAGTTAGTAATATTAGCATTCACAGAATCTAATGGAAAGTTTGCATTTCGTATTAAAAATGAGCTCGAAGAAAAGCAATAAACACTAATACAAAAATAAAACATTTCCAATAAGAACTCTAATGGAATCTTATTATTACCACCTTTGATTTAATTTTATATTTCTAGTGTTTGCTTGCCAGAGGTTTTTAAGGCCTTAACTATTCATGTTAGTTTCATAAGTAACATGGAATTTGGTGTATATATATAAGGAAAGTAATATAGAACAAAGATAAATCATTCCCATATATATATATATATATATATATATATATATATATATATATATATATATATATATATATATATACATATATATATATATATATATATATATATATATATATATATATACATATATATAATTGAAGATTTTTATGATTATTTGTAATATATATATACCCGAGATATACCAAAGAAAATTGCTTGTAAACTGAAGGTAAAGGTAAAATTTGCAAATCAGAAGCCTAGTGTAGCACGATGAGCTATGCAAGAAGTTTGGAAACTAGTGAATATAAAAGGAATAAAATGAATATGAAAAGCATTTCTGAAACCATGTACGTTATCAAGGGCCATACATGTTTCATTAATGCTGATTCTACGTTTCTGTTTACACAACTGTAAAATGTATTACAGAAATAATGTGAATGGCCCGACGTAGAAGAAAAGACAAAGTGGATCAAATACACAAAAAATCAAACATGAATATAAAATATTCTGTTACACCAGCTTGTGGCTAATTATTGAAATGAGGATGCAAAGTATTATAAAGTAATATCTAAAAAATATATTGAAAATAAAATGAAAATATATCTACCCCTAGTACTATGGTACTTCTGGAAAAGCATGTGTATTACCAATCAACTCATAACAGGTTACAGTGAATTTTTGTTACTGACTAAGCAGTTTTCTCAAGGCAGGTTAAAGTGAATTATACGAATAGTTTAACTGTTAGAAGAAGACATGGAGATTATGAAATATTTAGAAATGCTAGAGTATGATCTGTCAATATGTTGCTGTAATTGTTGCAAGTTTTTGAATTTAAATTTAAAATGTGTTTTAATAAAAGAAAAAATAAGATTGGGCGGGTAGTTATTTGTGATAACGGTGTTGATGAATTTAAGAAGATGTTCTTTGTAGTAACAAGGTGTGCTTAACATTTTGATTCTTAATAACTGGTTATTAATAATATTTCTATATACAGATTTGGAAAGATTGGAAGAGAAATGTTGAAGTTTATTTAATTTGAAGTTATAACTTTCTGTTTTGTCATAGATTTTAAATTTTATTGTATTTGCATTTTTAATTGTTAAACAAACGTCTAGAAAATTGATCCAGTTGGATGTATATACATTTTCAATGAGTTGTAGATTAGGTGGATAGAAATCAAAATTTAATTCTTTGGCCTCATTAGTAATTCCTATAATAATAAGATCATCAATATATCTGTACATTATATGACTGTTGAAAGGGCTCTGATTTTCGTAAAAATGTAGATAAAGGTTAGCCAATATGGTGGATGATTTACCTCCCTGTGGTATTCCTTTATTTAATTTGTATATGCATTTTCCTTGAACTATATACTGTTTGAACAAAATTAATTTTAATAAAGTTTTGAATTTTGGAAATGATATGTTTTTTGCTTGAGTGAATTGTTCATATAAAAGTAGCATGACTTTATATAAATCATTAATGTCTATATTATTAAATAGGTCTTTGAAATCAAAAGTTTTTACATCATGTATGTAAGTGATTAGTTTTATTTTATTAATTAGTTCTATACTATTTTTGATTATATGTGTTTTTTGTGCAGTAAAATAATCATAAATTTGATTGAGTATGATTAGAAGTTGTTTGTCAGCTACATTGGTATATGAATTAAATCCTATAGTGACTGTTCTAAATGAAATAGGTGTTTTATGGAATTTAGGTATAAGTACCAAGTTTGGAAAATTGAGATTGTATTTTTGTTTAAGAAGTTTGTAGTAAGCTATTATTTGTTTATTTATAACATTAATATGAGTGTATAAAGGAGTTAAAGAAAGAGAGGTATATATACATATATATATATATATATATATATATTCATATATATATATATATATATATATATATATATATATATATATATATATTCATATATATATATATATATATATATATATATATATATATATATATTCATATATATATATATATATATATATATATATATATATATTCATATATATATATATATATATATATATATATATATATATATATATATTCATATATATATATATATATATATATATATATATATATATATATATATATATATATATATATATATATATATATATATATATATATATATATTTCCTTATTATTTTCAACCTAATCGAGCTAGCCCGCGGGCTCGTCATACACATTTGTTTAGAATAACTCGAAAATCGGAGCAGCTGCAAATATAGTATACACCAGTGGTTTCCAAACTTTCCGCTCCGCGGACCCCCTCAGAGAAAGAAAAAATTCGCGGACCCCTTAAAACCATATTGCAAGGGAGTGCTTCTATTGGATATGTACAACAAGCATAATTTAGTGTGAACAGTGAGGGGGAGACGGGAGATGTTCGCTACGCCCCCCTCTATTCAAAGCTGACGTCATCCGGTCTCTAGTAGTATTAATGTTCGAAGTTACAAGTGCTCTGACGTCCGAGCCACATCAGAGTATCGTCACCGTTAATCATGGCATTGTGCCAAAACGAAACCTACCCCCAAACAATTTAATTCTGTTTGAAGATATTGCCTATCAGTTTGAAATTAATTTCATGGATGTATTTAAATCAAAGTTATTCAGAAAAAAAGTTCATTATTATTTTATTTAAAAAAATAAAATAAAAAAAACAGTGGAGAAAAATAATGAATTTTATTTTTTTAAAGCTGACTATTTATTAGTTAAATATTGCGTGTTATTCGCGGACCCCCTAAAACCTCGTCGCGGACCCCCAGGGGTCCGGGAACCCCAGTTTGGGAACCACTGGACACTGTCTTTTGTTGTAGATCTTATTTCTTTAAATTTTAAACTTTATCGGACTGGTCCGTCTTGGGCCCGTCATAGGAATGTAACGGTTGGAATAACTCGTGAACTGAGGTAGAAAGTCCAACTTTAGTATGCTGTTGGCTTACGTAGTATTCTTTGAATTTTGAACTTTGTCCCGCTAGTCTGCCTTGAGACCACCATAGAAATTTTCTTATTAGCATTTTAACATGTAAGTTTGCGAAAATAAATATTTTCTTGCTGCCGTCTATATTTTTATTTTCCTTATATACATGGTATAATGTGTACGGAAATTATTGTGACGAGGTTGAATTAAAATTTTCGACGAGATAGAAAGTTTCAAGCATCCTTGAACACGAATCGAACACTTTTGAGGTGATGTCTGTGTGTATGTGTGTGCGACCGTGAGTCTATGGAGACGATATCTCACGAATAACTGGAGCAATTCGAACGAAACTTTGTACACAAATTACAATTTTGTTCTTAAACACAATCAAATGATCAAAGTATCACCAAATTTTCGGATAACATTTTGAAAAAGTAATCAAAAATTTAAAACCTTCAATAAAGTTACATAAATATTCGTTCCTAATGTAATTTGTTATTAGAAAACGATTGACATAAACTGCAGAACGCTAGCACGAATCGTTCTTGAGATACTGCTCATCTCTTTCTTTTGTCTGTAACGCTTGACATTTGGCGAACAATCTAGCAAAATATCGACAACATGCCAATATTTCGCCCCAGATTGATGAAAATTTCGTCAAATTCCAAAAATAACGCCAAATTAACAAAAATTACGCCAAACTAATGCATGAAATTTTAAAATATTTTAATATATGGACTAAATTACTTATGGAGGATGCTATCAACATTGAAATTTATCAGTTTAGAGTTGGATGAAATATAAGTGAATTAGGTACTAGTTATACATGTTGTCAATCGGAAAAGCGTCAAATGTACAATTTAATGTTAAATGCACCGTGGCGTGGTTCTAATACTTATTTTTATTTTCCCTGCAATACATGGTAATATATAGGGTAAGTATTGGAATGATGTCGAAAATCGCAAATCGAGTTTTCGATGGATCTACACGTTTCAAGATTTCTAGAATACGAAAAATCCATTTTTAGCGTGATGTCTGTGTGTGTATCTGTGTGTCTGTCTGTCTGTGCTGATTTTGTATCCAATCTAACTAAAAAACTAATCGACCGAATTTCACAAAATTTGGTAGGTAAGTCTCTTGAGGGCGAGTCTGGTGCTGATTAGTTTTGTGTACGATTTGGGACAAAAAATCCCGCCTTTTTTTGCGAAATGGACCGTAAAAGATTTTATCCACTCTAGCTGAAGATCTAATGGACCGAATTTCAAAAAATTTGGAAGATAAGCCGCTTATGGGTCACCCTGGTGCTGATTAGATTTTGGTACAATTCGATAAAAATAATCTGCCTTTTTTTTTGCAAAATGGCCCTCAAAAATTGACAAAATCTCAAATAAAAAACTACGTATGCTGAAATATATCTATTAAATGCTTCTTTTATACGTAATTTTAACGAAGAAAAGATTAAGACCAATCACGTTACATTAGGACTAGTCGTTCTCGAGATATTTTCGCTTTTCCGTTTTTGCTCTACGCCACTTTTGAAAATGAGTCCAGTTACCAAATGAGAACGAAAATTGAAATAATAGTGAATAAAATTTAATTAAAATAAGGACATGTGCATATAAGTCTGCAGGGAAAGTCATGTGCTGCCCACGTCAGATTTTTACTTTCTCTGCAATACATGGTAATGTATAGGGAAAGTATTGGAATCTAGTCGAAAATTGCAACTCGAGTTTTCGATGGATCTACACGTTTCAAGACCTCTCGAATACGAAAAAACCATTTTTAGCGTTACGTCTGTGTGTCTGTGCAGATTTTGTATCCACTCTAACTAAAAAACAAATCGACCGAATTTCACAAAATTTGGTAGGTAAGTCACTTGTGGGCAAGTCTGGGGCTGGTTAGTTTTGGGTACAATTCGGGTAAAAGAACCCGCCTTTTTTTGCAAAATGGCACGCAAAAGCTTGTATACACTCTAGCTGAAAATCTAATGGATCGAATTTCACAAAATTTGGTAGATAAGTCGCTTATGGGTCACCCTGGTGCTGATTAGATTTTGGTATGATTCAGAAAAAAAATAACCTGCATTTTTTTGGAAAATGGCCAGCAAAAATTGTCAAAATCTAAACTAAAAAGCTGCATATGCTCAAATCTATCTATTAAATGCTTGTTTAATACGTAAATTTTAACGAAGAAAAAAATAAGACCAACTTCATTTCACTAGGACTAGCCATTCTCGATATATATTAGTTATTTTCGTATTTTCTCCACGCCACCTTTGAAAATAAGTCCAGTTATCAAATTAGAACGAAAATTGAATTAAAAGTAAATTAAATTTAATTAAAATAAAGAGAACGTGGATATAAGTCTACAGGGAAAGTCATGGGCTGCCCACATCAGATTTTTTTTTTTAGCAGAATGGAGGTTTTCAAATATTTCTTTCTTTCAATTTTCAAAGAAATGTGTTTTATTATTGATCATATCATTACAGGTCCACAGCGTATGCAGTTTGAACATTCTGCAGAATTCACATATTTTGCAGTTAATGCACTCTATTTAGTCATTTTAATTGCTGTTTTCACTGCCTGGTTCGCCGTTGTCAGCTTTTTCTGCTTCATCACAGCTACCAAAATGAACCTTTTTAGAATTAAATCATTTAATCTCTCAGTTTCATTTTGGGTACTTTTCCATTTTTCTCATTTTATAATTTCTTCAATATGCATAGATCATAAACTAACTTCAAGAAGAGCAAAAAAGATTTCTATATATTTCTTATTTGAAGTACAATATAGACGATTTTTCATATCATCTTTATAAGATGATATGAAAAGAAGAAAATGGTCACTACAAATTCTGGCATTATAAGTTTTCACAGGATCGACATCGATGTAACCACTCTTTCATCACAATGGGGTTATTCTTCGGAAATAAGTGAAAAACAACATTATGTCCTTTTTACTTTTCCTGCAATAGTAATGCATAGGGAAAGTATTGGAATCATGTCGAAAATCGCAACTCGAGTTTTCGACGGATCTACTCGTTTCGAGACCTCTAGAATATGAAAAAACCATTTTTGGCGAGACGTCTGTGTGTGTGTCTGTCTGTCTGTGCAGATGTTGTATCCACTCTAACTAAAAAACTAATGGACCGAATCTCATAAAATATGGTAGGTAAGTCACTTGTGGCCGAATCAAGTGCTGATTAGTTTTGGGTACGATTGGGGATAAAAGAACCCGCCTTATTTTGCGAAATGGCCCGCACAAAATTGTATCCACTCTAACTAAAAAACTAATGGACCTTAATTCACAAAATTCAGTTGATAAGTCACTTGTGGGATTCCCTGGTGCTGATTAGATTTTCGTACGATTCGAAAAAAGTAACCTGCCTTTTTTTGCCAAATGGCCAGCAAAACTCGTTAAAATATAAAATAAAGAACTACGTATTCTCAAATATATCCAATAAATGCTTGTTTTATACGTAATTTTTAACGAAGAAAAGAATAAGACCAACCCCATTGTACTAGGACTAGCCATTCTCGAGATATTTTAGTTTTTCCGTATTTTCTCTGTGGCACCTTTAAAAATAAGCCCAGTTACCAAATGAAAAAGATAATTGAATTAAAAGTGAAATAAATTTAATTAAAATTAAGAGAACGTGGTAAAAAGTCTGCCGGGAAAGTCATGTGCTGCCCACATCAGATTTTTACTTTCCCTGCAATACATGGTAATGTATAGGGTTAAGTATTGGAATCATGCGAAAATCGCAACTCGAGTTTTAGATGGATCTACACGTTTCGAGACCTCTAGAATACGAAAAAACATTCAGTTGATAAGTCACTTGTGGGATTCCCTGGTGCTGATTAGATTTTGGTACGATTCGGAAAAAAAATAATCTGCCTTTTTTGCAAACTTGCGAGCAAAACTCGCCAAAATCTAAAAGAATAAACTACGTATGCTCAAATATATCTATTACATGCTTTTTTAATACGCAATTTTTAACGAAGAAAAGAAGAAGACCAACCCCATTACACATTAGAACTAGCCGTTCTCCAGATATTTTAGTTTTTTCGTATTTACACTACGCCACCTTGGAAAATAACTCCAGTTATCAAATGAGAACGAAAATTGAATTAAAAGTGAATTAAATTTAATTAAACAAGAAGAAAGTGTATATAAGTCTGCAGAGACAGTTATGTGCAGCCCACATCAGACTTTTTTGTTCCTCGAATTATTTCGACATTTTTCAACAGCGCAGGTCGATATTTCTTGCAGAACTTTTATGCATGTAAGAATATAAAAAATAAAAATTATTAAATAATTTATACAAGAAAATGAGAAATCTGGTGCTGGACTATTTATTGTATTGCAGCTCCCTAACCCAACAAGTAAATAAACAGTGGCGCTTACAAGTACTTTCATAGCTCTAACATTACTCTAAAGCAGGGGTAGTCAATTTTTTTATAACTACCGTCCACTTTTGTATCTTTGTTGGAAGTAAAATTTTCTAATCGCCCACCGGTTGCGCTGTAACTTAATTTAGCGCAATTGCAAAGTACTCGTCATTTTTGAGTAGAGATTTAGTAAAAATATGTAGCTAAATTTATATTTTTATTTATACTTTGCTTATGTTTATAATACACGGAAAATCTAAACCTGAATGGACCTTCTTCCCCCCCTCTGTGGATGTATATGAGACAAGAACTATGGGATTATAATATATAAAAGCACATGGCAAATCTTTAGAAAACACACACACATATATATATATTTAAAAATTGATTTAAAAAAATCGAAATATTTACTAATGCAAGTTTTATTTTTTAATTTTGAACAAGTGTATCTTTGCAGCTTACCATATCCAGAAAAATTTTAGTAATTTAGTTAATGTCTTGTACAGTACTCCTTTTTTGTCCACCGTCTGGCAGAGTGCATTGTAAAATCCCAACCCCTTCTCTTCCCCATTTCTTTGGGTCTCTTTGTGTCATACTGTTCGTCTCATGTATTCTTGTTCCGACTTGACTCGTCTTGCCTGAATATGGCAAGACGAGTCAAGTTCGTGCAAAGACATAAAGTCTTGCACGGGCGCTTTGTGCAAAGACACAAAGTCTTTTGTGTCTTTGCACAAAGCGTTGATAAAATTTTCCTTCTCTTTTCGCACAAAGTGTATTTTACTTATTGATTCGTATATTTAGCACGTGCGTAACTATTCCCTTCTATTTTCGTTTGATTCGGATATTTAACACGTGCATAACTATGCCTTCCTATATTTAGCACGTGGTAAGTTTTAATGTGCATTATTTAATTTAATTTGAAACTCTTGATGATTAGTATATATATGATTAGGTCGATCATTATTCTCGTATTTTTCCGCACGTGCATAACTAATCCTTAGCATTTGATTCCTAAACTAGTAAATTTGATTCGTGACAAGTAACATTTAATAAATTGAATTCAGCCTAGTGTTTCTATACACTAAAATTTCTAGTTTTAATTTTACCTGACCATTAGATTTGTGTATGCGTGGGTATATAATAGGGTTGCACAGAATATTCGGTTGGTATTCGGTATACTGCCTATTAGGCAGGCAAATCTAATATGCGGTTCGGCCGAATACTTTAATATTCGGCTGAACCTAATAGAAATTAAAATTTAAAATATTCTACAATTGGTAAAGCACATATTTTTATACAATGAATAAAAGTTATAGTATCACAGTACAAAATTAATTCAAATTGCTACTTACCAATATTATCGCATTTAAAATAATTTTAATGTAAAAGAAAACACTCTGGTATAAAATTTTGTTGTTTTTTCAATTTTTCTTAAATCTTATCACAACTTAACCTTACTAACTCGTTTAAATAAGAAACAGTAACCAGAATATAAAACTCATAATATTACGTGTTCAAAAATATAACGGTTAATTTTTTATAAAATATGCAGCTAAAAAAAAAAAATCAATTATCTTTTCACCAATATTAAAAACAGGTGAAGGTGATTAATATATAAAATATAACACTTGGATGAATATTCAATTTTGCAGTATTTTAATTTCGATAGAGATAGAGAAGATACTGAGGGTGCCATAGGCATTCCTTTGTATCCATTGGAATGTGTCAAATAAGATAACCAAAGAATTTCTCTGTGTGTGGCCCCATTGTAATCAACCCTTCTAATTTCTTTCATGATTTCTGACGGGAAGATTACTTTGTTGACTCTTTTGTCACAGGGTGAGTACACCTGTCTGTAACTGTTTAGTTATATATCAGTACTCTATTGTAGTTATAGTAGTATCTCTACTCTATTGTAGTTTGCAAGACCAGGTGTGACAACAACTTAAAAAAGAATGGCTAGACTAAAAAGAAAAATGATTTGGCATTGCTTGAATTTGACTGCTCAGTTTCAATTTGGATAAAATTATTTAGCAGTTACATTATAGAAGAGACTAAGATAGCAAAAATTCACTTGAATAAATTGTAATTCTAATTTGTAATGATATTTTAAGCAACTTGTGTTTGTGTTTGTATGTAAGGTAAATGTAAGATTCTCTATAACATAAAGTGAAGCCATGATTATCACATATCAGAAATTAACTATCAATTATTCATTTATGCAGATAAACATAGACCAAATTAAGTAGCCATTTACTATGTTAATTTGCTTTTGGAATGATTTATTTTATTTTTTATTTATTTTAAATTAATAATTATATTAAATGTAAATACAAATAAATTTAGGATGTTAAATGTAAATGCATTAAAAAAGGCACAAAATAGAAACATTTTCTATTTTAAATTGGCATAAAATAGAAATATTACTTTAAAAAAAATTAACGGAATATTCGGTATTCGGCCGAATATTCGGTTAGAATTTTAACCGAATATTCGGAATTCGGCAAAAGATGGTATTCGGTGCAACCCTAGTACATAATGATCTATCTGTAGCTGAATACGAACGTGTGGTGTTCACCTGGTTATAAACGTTATACTTACCACTTCATAACTATTCTTTTCTATTTGCATTTGATTCGTAAACTAGTGAATTTGATTCATAAACTAGTAAATCTGATTCATGACCAGTAAAATTTAATAAATTGAATTCAGCCTAGTGTTTACCTATGCTTACTGATATTTAAACTTTCTTTTGTAATGTAAATTTGGCCCAACCATTAGATTTCTATGATTACTTATGTTTAAATTAACAATAAATTTCCGATTTTAATTTTACCCGACCATTAGATTTGTGCATGCGTGGGAATATAATGATCCGTAGCTGAATACGAACATATGGTATTCATCCTGTTGCAACGCTATATTTACCACTGCATAACTATTCTTTTCTATTTGCATTTGATTGACTAGTAAAATTTAGTAAATTGAATCCAGTCTAGTGAATCTTTGCTTACTGATATTTAAACGTTCTACTGAGTGCACTTAGAAATTGTAGTGTTAATTTATATTACTGATTTCTGTGTGCATGGTCAGTAGCTGAATACGAACCTGTGGTTGATAACTTTCACATGTTATTAAATATATATATATAAATATATAAGTTTAAACAAATTCGGCTATAATGAAAACAATATGTCTTGCTGTTCACCCTGTTACAACATTAATTCGCCTGATCGGGCATTTAACATTAAAAAATATAGGGAATAAACAACTTATAAATAAATACTACTTTAACGTTATGATTCCAGATGATAAACTGAATACATTTCGTCTCAACAATAGCACATGTCAACATTATAAAAATGGATTAATTTAATATAGGAACAGCATTTTGTGAAATAGTTGATCTATAGTAATTTGAACATGGATACACTCGCCTGCTAAAAAAACTTTAAGGAATCCGGCCCCGCTGTCTGGCGGAGATCGCATGTAGAACAGGTGTTTTGTAGTTCATAGAGCACGGGTATGGAAATTTTAATGTTAATTCTACAAAGAGTGCAATTGAAATGAACTGTTTCAAATCAAAATCAAATATGCACTTTTACATAAATATTCCTTACTCTTACCATGCACCGCAGCTAGCTAAACACGGGATTGCTACATTGGGCCATTAATTGTATCATATGCAAATTCTTTACACTAAAGCGGTATTAAATGTTCACAAAACACTTAGTAACATATAAATGAACACTGAAATTTCTCATTTTAATCTAGGGACAGGAGCCTTTCTGTTCCTAGCCGCCCGTTGTCAGTCGTACTGCCGAAAAGCCGTTCTGTCTAGAAAAATCCCTATATCTCCCTTACAGATTTTCAAAAATTCCCTGTTTTCAGTGGTCAAAAAATTTTCTATTAGGAGCCTTCCTGTCCCTAGACGCTTGTGCCAAAAATCCCATGGAAGCTTGAATCGTCCACTAGGGGGCGGTAGGGACCAGGTTTACTCTTTCCTTGGGTTGATGTTAAGCATGCACTTCCGGTCACACCTCAGTTTGGAACGCCGCGACCTGTGTCTTTTCAAAGGGATAACCCAGCCCTTATCTGTTGGATCAAGTGGAATGATATGAATTACCGATAGGTGAGAAAATAATTCAAGACAGTTGGTAGTAAAGCCATTCTTTGGTAGAGCCTCTGGATACAAACTGTTGTCCTGGAAAGAAAAGTTATTGTTAGAAGAAGACCGTGAAGAGAAGAACCAGCTGATTCTCTGATACTACGCTTTGATACTACGTTGGACAGGTGCATCTGATATCAGATTAATATTTCTACAGGGAACAATTGGCATCATTTGAAAATTTCGCATTCGGATAGAATATCGTCTAACAGGTTGATGATCGTTCATTTATCAGCAATAAATATATATATATAATTTCTGACAGTAGTCAAGGTGAATAATGGCCAGTTGCGAGTTTGAAAGAAATTCTTGCTTAGTGTGGAGTATCGAAAATGTCAGTAACACTTATAATTTAGAATCGGGCCAAATTAAATATGGAGGTATTAACTATGTTCTGAGTATTGAACAACTGGAATGGGTTTCGTCCAGAAAAGAGCACCAGGCGCGAAGCGCCTTTAATCTCCAATCTCTAGGTGTGGTTCTTATCTTCATACTGTGACATTATTTCATTTGCCCATAGTTGGAGGTTCGAGGTTTTTGATTTACTGTTTTTATTATTTGACTTAGCTCCTAGTGTGGCAGTTTGTTGCACATTTAGAGTTTGAGTAATTTTGGGGAGTTGATGCAGTTCTAAGGATTTCCTATCAATTTGGCAGTTTAAGGTTTAAAAACATTTTTTAGAAAACATTGATCGAGTTTTAATTTAATATCAACTATTTAAGTTGGGACTTACCTAATTCCGATTTTCAATATTAAGTACCGCGCGGGGTCTCTTACGTGATTTGGCTTTGCGACGATCATAGTCATGCAGATTGAATAGTAGTTCATTTGGAACAGATGGCAGATATATATAATATTTTATAGAATTTAAGCGCTAGCTTTTTAATTTGGGCTCTAACAGTTTTTATTTTGAAGTCTTTCCTAATTACAGAGTTTCTTAAGTATCTAGGAGCTTTCCTTATAATCCTTAGGGTTTTGTTTTGTTTTGTCTCTAGTAAGTCTATAGTAGTTTTACAGGCATATCCCCATACGGGTGCTGCATACAGCATTCCCGGGCGGATGACCGATTTATAAATTAGGAGTTTATTTTGATAACTTAGATTTCCGTTTCCTATCATTGGGTATAAGGCTCCTGTGGCCATATACGCTTTTTTGATTAAGTTCGTTACGTGCTGTTTCCAGGTTAGGTGGGAATCTATCGTTACACCTAGGTATTTAGTAGATTTTTCCGCTTTTAGTGCATGGTTGTTTATGTACAGAGGCGGCGGAGGTTTACGTTTTCTAGAGAAATAAATCCAATGACATTTGTTGGGGTTTAATTTTATTCGCCATTTTTCCAGCCATGTTTGGAATATGTCTAAGTGTTGTTGTAGCTGTCTGTGCATTACTGAGACGTAAGGATGTTTTGCAAGTATCGCACTGTCGTCTGCATAGAGTGCCAGCTCCGTGTCTAGGGTCCTGGGGATGTCATTTAGATATATGTTAAAGAGTGTCGGGCCCAGGATGGATCCTTGCGGTACACTACTTTTAATGAGCTGGGGTGTAGACAAGTTATCTTTTACTCTAACTTGGAAGTGTCTGTTATTTAGGTATGAGATTAAAAGTTTGACAAGTGCGTCAGGGACTTTTAGAGTGATCAATTTGTATGCTAATCAACAGTGCCACACTTTATCAAATGCTTTTTGTATGTCAAGAAAAATCGCAGCTGTGGGTGTCTTACTATTAAGTCCAGAAGATATGTACTCTACCACTCTCAGCAATTGATGAGTGGTGGAGTGTTTTGGCCGAAATCCAAACTGCTCCGGAATGATAATATCATTCTCACTAAGGTGCGTGTTCAGTCTATTAAGAATTATTTTCTCAGTAATTTTACTAAGTGTCGGTAGTAAGCTGATTGGTCTGTAGTTGGCTGGATTTGTGGCATCCTCACCAGGCTTATGGATCGCTATAATTATCGCTTCCTTCCATTCTTTGGGGAAATAATTTAGTTTTAGTATTTTGTTTATTAGGGTGGTCAAGTAAAATATTATATTTAAGGGTAGGTTTTTGACCGCAATATTCCTGATTTTGTCGTGCCCTGGGCTTTTACGGTTTTTAAGGTTTTTGATGATATCAATTATCTCTTGCGGGGTGGCTGGGTTAATCTCAGCCGTGACTGGGGAGTTCCTGAAGTTGTTTAGAGTTTGCCTAACCATTCTTAGGGTGTCCTGACGCATTAGATCGTGGTTTGGTTCAAATTGCTTTTCGTAATGCCTAGCAAGCGCCTCTGCTTTTTCTTCGTCTGAGTACGCGATTTTAACGCCATCTATTAGTGGCGGGAGATTAATTTGAGGTTTTCTGAGTCTTTTAGCGAATTGCCAGAGCGATACGTCTTCTGGGCTGAGGGATTCAATTAACTCTTTATACTGTTGCTGCTTTTCTGCGACAATTTTATCCCTGACTTTCCACGTGAGTCTGTTAAGCTCCCTTTTGAGGGTAGGGTCTCTATTAGCCTGCCATGTCTTACGCATTCTGTTCCTTTGCCTAACTAATTGTTTGACATGGTGGGAAAGTGTGGGCATTTTTGGTGACTCACGATGTGTTGTGGAAGAGGCAATAGCTCTCTTGATTTCTGTTGTGAGTGTGTGTGTGGCAGAGTCAATATCCGCGGTATTGAACAAAATACAGAGTCATTTGTTATATATATCAGAAGAGGCGGAATACAAAGACCTTTGACTGGATTGTACACTTTTCCAACCTGTGTGTACATTAAAGGAAAAGACAACAAAAACCACTTTGTACAACATTCGCCCTGTGTTGCTCTGGTGCAGAATCCTGCTGGTGCAAAACTTTGGACTGCAAAACGTGAAGAGTTATACAATGTAATCCTGTTTCCCGGCCACACAATTTGTTACCATAAACCCCTGGGTTGGTCGTGTGGTCTGGGCCTTCAACAATGTAATCCTGGGTAATACGATGACTGTCATCTGCATGATAGGTTCAACGGCAGCTTTCCCAGACGAAGCAGTTAAAACATTAACAAGTGAGTTTATTTTACTCTTATTATTTCTTCGTCCTAGTTCTTTAAGAATGAATCTGATATTTACTTTCTCGTACTATTGTACAGTGGCCATAAATACTTTGTACACATTATATTGGCGCAGGAGTTGCATAGAGGGGGGGGGATAATACAAATTATAGTATAATTAAAGTATTTTTTTATAATTTTATGGGATACATAATTATTTTCCATATTTTTACTTTATTTTACTATGAAAGTGTGATTTTTCTGAAACTTTTCAAATTCGAGAATTCTGCAGATAAACACCTTTTAAAATTCCCTGAACTCATTCCGGACACTTTTGTAAATATGTCAGTCTGTGTGTGTGGCACGATAACTCAAGCACAAATGCAACCACCGCTATCAACTTTTATGTGTAGATACATTATGTAAAACTGTGACTGGATAGTATATTTAGCAATTCTCGTGATTCGAACTCGAATTATTAGAAATATACGATTTTCATAGAATTATATTCTACGGAAACAATGATAATACCCACAGAAATTAAGGGTAGTATACAGTATATGGCGGACTGTGCAGCAGATAAAAAATTTTGGGCCCCTATGCAGTAAATGTGCGACTCCCTGCTACACGCTATTTTACAAGTCATTGACTTTTTCATAAACTTCATGTGTTCCATTGCCTAAAGCCTCCTCAGTGCATCCTTTTATAACCCCCCCCCCTATAAGCGGACCTGTATAGGTGAAATTAATATTACACTATGGATTAATAGTTTCAAAATAGTAATTTCCAAAATGTTGTAAAATTACTATTTTGAAACTATTAATTCAAATTACAATTTTGAAAAATAATTTCAAAATGTTAATAATTCAAAATAGTTTATATTCACACAGCTACGCCAAATTCACCCAATCTATTCATATTGCCAACTTGAAACAATAAATATTTGATGAAATATTTTGACTTTGTACGAACTTCGAAAAATTATATATTTTTTATTTTCATTCTAATAGTGATTGTTATAGTAGCAGAAATAGTTATTATGGAATATCAATGTGAAAAGAGTGTTTATAATACAACTATATTCACTTTCTCATAGTATAAAATATAGTATAGAGAAATCATAGTTTATATGAAAATTTTCGATTTCGAGATTTTGATGCCAATATATGTTTTAGGACTTCCTAAAGCAAACTTTGACTATTTTTAGGTTGATGTCCGTCTGTCTGTCTGTCTGTCTCTTCGACGTTGATGGTTGACCTTTTGTGACAGCTGCCACAAATATTAATGGATTTTCACGAAATTTTTTATAGGGTTTTGTTAATGAAAGATCTAGAACTAGATAGAATTTTTTGACATTCAAGCGAAAACTTCAAATTTTATTTGAAATTTTATTTATTTTTTAATATAACATGGCAGCATACGATAAAATTTGACAAAATTATGCATACAAGGGGTTATGTATGGATCAATGATAACGAAACAACAGTTTCAATTACTGTGGTGAATCACTGCCATGTTAAAAAACATAAAAGTTTGAATAAATTTAAAAATTTCCGCTCGAATTAAAAAAAAATTGGTACAGCTTTGATATAAAGAATTTGGTTTTCTCAGCTTTTTTCCGCCAGCGATAAGTCGCCAAATGTGTCGCGAAAATAAATAGCATTTGGCGCGAAATGTCTTTTTCTGGCAACCCCCTTTTAGCTTTTTCATGTCGTCGGCTGCGGCCATTTTATTTTTGTTTTGTTGTTGCTGTGTGTGTAAAAACGTGTGTGTGTTGAAAACGTGAATATCATACAGGTATTAAAGATAGCACATGTTAATAGATAAAATAATATAGAGGCTGAAAATTTACATAGAAATAATGAGAGTTCTTTGATGACCGCAATGTGGAAACAATTATTTGTGCAATTTTGATATTTACACGTGTTTTTCTTCGTAAAGTTTTGGATTTCATTAAACCAGGTACTCTGTTTTGATTTTGTTGTCCACGTATTTCTAAGTATCGTTTTCCCTTAAATTTAGTTCAAGTACAAACTTTTTTCTAAGTATTGTTTTTTCTTAAATTCAGTTACAGTACAAACGTTTTTACAAACATTTTTCTAAGTTCTGTTTTTCCTTAAATTTTGTTTTTTAAACATTGTTGTTATTTGGTACAGACAATCAGTTAAAAATTGACTGGCGTGTGTTTCAAATCGACTTTATCACACCACAATAAGTATATATGTTTTTTCTTTTTTTAATTTTTCAAGAATAAATGTGAAAAAATCTGTATTGCCGGACCCTTAATTTTATAGAAAAAAAAAAAAATCTATCGATTGATACCAAGTTTGAAAATGTACCTTAGAGGGGCTAATAATATCTCGAATCCAAATATTGTATTGTGGCTATTTCTCCCTAGAATGATTGAAACTATTAAGTTTCGTAATCGTTGAGCCATAAATTACCCATTTTATGCATAATTATGCCAAATTTTGTCCTATGCAGCCATGTTAAGAACATTTCAACGTTAAAAATACTGTACCGTGAATCTTGTTCATCATTATTTCGTATTGAAAGAAGTAAAGTACTTGTATTATGTTGTTGTTGTTGAGACCCAGACCGTCCGACCTACCAGAAAGGTTTAAGGTAACTGAATGGACGGCCGGGAAGTGCCACCCAATTTAGACCGGAACCCAGTGGGGGAGGCATCCACAGGGACCGTACCCTCCTTCCCCTACCACCAACCTCTCGGAAGGACTTACGGACCCACATGTTTAACGTGATCGTACTCCGCATGAACACGGCGGCATTTGTGGCAGCGTGCAAATCTAGCGCGCAAACCACGGGATACCGCACCCGAGATGGCCAACAGCACGCGTCGTTCCGAGGTGGTCACCCACCAAGTACTAACCGCGCCCGATGCTGCTTCACTTCGGTGATCTAACGAGAACCGGTGTTTTCAGCACGGTACGGCCGTTGGCCCAGTACTTGTATTATGTAGAAAAAGATATGCGCTGCCCATATCAACCCCGCCCCCCTACTCCAGCCAATAGCCCCACTACTCTAGAATAAGCAGCTCTCTATATGTTTGACTTTTTTACTTTCCTTATATACATAATGTATAAGGAAAGTATTGTGATTGGGTAGAAAATTCGAATTCGAGTTTTCGGCCAGAGAGCACGCTTCAAGCATCGCTGATCACGAATCAAACGTTTTTGAGGTGATGTCTGTGTGTGTATGTGTGTGTGAAAGTATGTGTGTGTGTGTGTGAAAGTATGTGTGTGTGTGTGCGTGTCAGTGAGTCTGTGGAGACGATATCTCACGAACGAATGGAGCGATTCGAATGAAATTTGGTACAAAAACCACAATCCGTAATACTAGAAGCCTATTGTTTTTAAATACAATCGAATGTTCAGACTCCCCCTCCCCTTCTACATTTCAGAGTGAAATTTTGAAAAAATCATTAAAAAATCAAAACCCCTAAAAATTTTACTCATGCAGACATTTTTTATGTAATTTTTACCTTAGAAAACCATTAACATAAACTTTAGAACGCTAGTATGAAGCGTTCTCGCGATATTTCAAATTTTTCAAATGAATTTATCAAAAAATTCCATAAATTAAAAAGAAATATTAACTCTGGAGAAACATGATCACTTTCTATATGTAATATTATGCGATGAATTTCGTGACATCATTCTCGTGGATCTAGCTTGTTCCATTCATGGTAAAAGTTACTTTGAGTAATACTTTAGTATTTGAATGCCAATAGACATTTATCTGCTGCAAGAATAACTTATTTCTCCGTCCATAACGCTTAGCGGAATTTTGGCGACGAATATAGCGGAATGTCGCCAACTTCGCGATTTTTTTTAATTGTTGCCAAATTAACGAAAATCTCGCAAAATTGATAAAAGTAATATTAAATCATTGAAAATGACGATTAATTGACGAAAATTCAATATCCTGGAAAGAATATAATTGTATCTACTATAAGAATAACCTATTTTTTTACTGTTAAAGTAGTAAATTCATTGCACTGTATAAGGAAAGTCTTGTGCTGTCCACATCAGATTTTTTCCTACTTTTGACGTAAATCTTCGATTAGAAGGAAATTTATTAAATTTAAAGGAAGATACAATACGTAAATCAATAAGTAAAATACACTTTGTGCGAAAAGAGAAGGAAAACTTTAGCAACGCTTTGTGCAAAGACACAAAAGCCATATTCAGGCAAGACAAGTCAAGTCCGAACAAGAATACATGAGACGAACAGTATGACACAAAGAGACCCAAAGAAATGGGGAAGAGAAGGGGTTGGGATTTTACAATGCACTCTGCCAGACAGTGGACAAAAAAGGAATACTGTACAAGACATTAACGAAATTACTAAAATTTTTCTGGATATGGTAAGCTTCAAAGATACACTTGTTCAAAATTAAAAAATAAAGCTTGCATTAATAAATATTTCGATTTTTTTAAATCAATTTTTAAATATATATATATATGTGTGTGTGTTTTCTAAAGATTTGTCATATGCTTTTATATATTATAATCCCATAGTTCTGGTCTCATATACATCCACAGAAGGGGGAAGGAGGTCCATTCAGGTTTAGATCTTCTTGTGCAACTGACCACTTTCATATTTAACCTAATCATGCAATTGACCTAATTTATAAATTTTGCCGTGCAGCTCAGCAATACCCCTTTTGGGGTGGTACATACTATACAGGGTGTCCCAAAGAGATTGAAACGCGCTTTAATTTTTTACCTGTTGGCGATAAGTGGACAATGTAAATTGCAATAATGTTGAAAATAAGGTAGGAAATAAGATTACGTTAATGAAATAGTTCTCCCATTAATATTAAAAAAGTTACACTTTTTTAAAATTTGTACTACCCCCCTAGACAAATTGGGACAATCAGATAATTTTTATTTTTAATGCAGCAATATCAGATCATTAAAAACCCCGCATATCTGTATCTTTATAATTGGGATAGTTATATTTAATTGAACATTGTGAATGGGGATCCTATATCAAATTAGAAATGTAAATTCGTCACATATCACAAAAAGATAAAATTGGTTGACAATACATAGCAGACAATTTTGCGAATTCCGCGTAGGCTCACGATGCAATTACAGATACTTAAGTACTTATCAATAACTAAGAATTTTTAATTACTTTTTCTTTATCAGAAGAATTTGCATCGTCAATTTGTTTATGATCTCTATTTTCACTTATGAAACAGCTTTTAACATGATACGCAAAAGTGGCTAAGTCAGATTATTTCCCTTATCATAATTCAGTCGATTTTAAAGATACAGATGAGCGGGTTATTTTAATGATCTTGTTGCATAAAAATAAAAAATTTCTAATTGGTTAAGTTTGTCTATGGGGATCATACGGCCCCCCACAAATTTAAAATGTGTAATTTTTTGAAAATGAATGGGAGGACAACTTCATTAACGTAGTCTTATTTCCTTCCTTACTTTCAAAATTTTTGCAATTTACATTGCCCACTTATCTCCAACAGGGAAAGAATTACAGCACGTTTCAATATCTTTGGGACACCCATGCGAGCTGATTCGTCAGGCATATTGAAACCTACTGAAACCAGAAGCGTAATCCCTTAGCATTAGCTCCGTTTGCATTTCCACATTAGGAAGTGTTGTTAAAATAAATACTGGTGGGTGCTCTGCAATGAAATTATATTTGGCAGCACTAGTACATACTATGCAGACAATAGAACGCATACGAAAATTAAAATTGGAAGGGGAGAGGATGAATTTTTAGAACTTGAGATCCTGAAATGCAAAGATAAGAAAAGCTTTATTCTTTAAATGGCAAAAAGTGGTCGGTAAGAGAGCATCCATTTTACAAACCATTCTGAACAATGCATTTTACAAACCATACTGAAATCTAATTCGCATCCAGGGTAACGCATTCATGACTTGACTGCTACATTTCATGAAATTTCGTCGGATAGTTTTTGTGCTAGAATGGATACACTGAACAGACACACACATACATGTTAAAATAGCTTTTTCGTATTCTAAATTGCTCAAAATGTGTAAATGTACTTTAAAATTTTGCGTTCCAATTTCGATCGCATTCCAGTGTTTTTCCTATAATACATTATAATGTATTGTAGGGAAAATGAAAAGAAGAAAAAAAGACTGTAAGGCAGATGCTCTGTTTTGTAAATTTTTTAACGTGAAAAAGGAAATAATTAGAAATAATTTGGCGGATACGTCTTTTGTTTACCATAACACATTTTTATTTGATTAAAGAGCAGGAAAATTTCAATTACACTTTAAATAAATGCGTTTATTTATTTGTAAATAGTGAGCATATAGTAAGCATATAGTGAGATAGTGAGCATATAGTAAATAATGAACAGAGGAGGAGCCTCTTAGTTCTACATCAAAACTAACTTACAGGTATACAATATAACAAAAAATTCATTCCCAACTACCAACTAAAGAAAAAGTCGTTTTCCAGTGCACTTAAAACTTTTTTAACGACGAAAGTAACATTTACCAGAAAAATAATAAAATCTGCACTTTTAAGAAGTATTGTGCACACTAATCGCCAACATCGTCTTAACGACTACCAACGACCACAAAACCAAATTTCACGGATAAAGATGGATGATTAGTCAATCATTATTCTCCTTATATCTTGTTTATTGCACTATCTTGCTTTTCTTGTGCTCAGATTTATATGGACTTGTTATTACAAAAAATAATTACTATTATGTTTTCTTTCAGGTGATAAATCTGTCCAGGCATATACCTACATTTCAGAAACCTGCTGCAGAACCAGCCTTTCACTCGACTTAAACAAGTTGTTGAAGAGCGAAGTAAAATCAGATATTGTCCTACAATGCGGAAATTCCGTCATCCCAGCACACAGATCCATATTGTCCGCTCGATCTGAGGTCTTTGCAGCGATGTTTCGAAACGGCATGCAAGAGGAGCAAACTGGAATCGTCACCATCGAGGGCGTTGAAGAAACGACGCTATACCAATTCCTGCTTTTCTTGTACGAGGGGAAAATATCGAACTGGCCAGAAGTTAATGCTGTAGGTCTTTATGCGGTAGCCGACAGATACAATGTGCAAAGTCTCAAGACGGAATGCTCAAATTTTATAGTGGCGAATCTGACCAAAGAAGAATCATTCGAGTATCTTATATTAGCGGATATATACAGCGACAGTGAATTGAAGAGAAATGTCATTTCTTTCATTTTGCAGGATGAAAATGCATTGAGAGAGGAATCTTATCTGCTATTTTCGGAAAGGTCTCAACAATTGGCATTCGAAATTTACAGGCAATACGTACATAACCGTAATGATATAAGGATATTTTCAAACGAAAATTATCCATTAATAACCGTAATGCACAACCCAACTCTAGCTCAGAAGTTTAGATAAAGTTTTTCACCTAAGTAACATCAGATAAACACGACATGGAAATTATTATTTGATAACTTATCTAAATAGAGGAAAAAGGGGTAGATTGGTTACAACATTAGAAAAAGTGTATACAGTCTAAAAAGACATCAAAATAAATAGTAAGTTCTTATTTAAAATATTTAAAAATCATCAAAAAATATTAACATATTGTATACATACCTGCCAACCTGGGAAAATTGAAATGTGTAAAATTTTGCGTGAATGACATTTATAATGATTTTTTTTTTTACAAACTACAAGCGCAAACGATATTTCTAATGAATTTAACTATGTACAAGTACCTGCATTAAAAAAATACTGCATTAAATATCAGGCACAGTACTGGTAGATTATGAAAATTCAGGACACCAATTTTATAAAATTTTTGGGCATAAATTAAAAAACAAAAAATATATAGAGATTTTATCCGGTGAGAATTTTTATTATAATGAAAATAAATATTTATGTTTAATAAAACACAGGGTTTCACTAAAGAGAGTAACAAATTATGATCTTTAATGCAAAAAAATATATATAGCACTGAAATATATTCCTGCTAAATGGTTTCCTTTTTATTTGCCTAAATCATAAATTTATTTGCCAAAAGTTGTATTGCTTTAATACCACTTTTTGGAAAATATAGCTTCACAGAGTTCATACCCATTTTTTAAATAGAAAAATTTATGTTATGCAAATATAATTAAAAAATTAACCTTAATAATTAGCCATAATATGAAAATAAGCTAGTTTAGTCGATCTAATATGCAACATTTAAATGATTGAGATGGATGGAGAAAGATAGTAAGGCACTCTCGGCAATTCAGGCGAAGAAACTGAATTGCGCAATCGCAGCGTTTATGAGAAAATATTTAAGAAATTAACCGTAATAATTAATCAGAATATGAAAATAAACTAGTTTAGTCGATCTAATACGCAACATTTAAATGATGGAGATGGATGAAAAAAGTACTCTCGGCAATTAACGCGAAGTAACTGAATTGCGTAATCGCACTGCTTATGCGAAAATAATTAAGAAATTAACCGTAATAATTAATTAGAATATGAAAATATGCTAGTTTAGTCAATCAAAAATGCAATATTTAGAAGATTGAGATGGATGGAAAAAGATACTATTGTTGTACTCTCGGCGATTCATGAGAACAAACTGAATTGTGCAATCGCAGTGTTTATGTGAAATTAATGAACAAAATAACATTTTAGCGATTTATGCTGAATTAGACAACCTTTGAAAAAGTATATTTATTACTTTCATAAAATAAGCGATCGAGATCTTAATTTATATTAGACGCGGCAGTAAATCTCCGTCAATATGATTGGCATTACCCTGCATTTTATTATGGATTTGCTACGATCCTGAGAATGGTAGATATCAGTGCTAAAAAACGCGGAAAGTCGGTGTTTCCGAAGAATTATACCATGTCTGATTAATTAATAAATTTCAAGCGAAAAATGCCTGGATAATTTTGCCGGAGATTGATTTCCTAGTAATGTTAAAATATTTAAATAAATGCAGAAATGCTTAAAATATAGAAGGTATGTAGAGCAAAAAAGGCAAAAGAAGTAAATTAACAAAATGACCAACAGAGGGAGGGCGGGGGGGAGTAAAGGGAAGTTGATATCTTGTAAAAATTACAAGCTAAGCTAATTGAGCCGGGCCTAATAAGCTGATCAGTAATAAAATTAAAAGCTACAAAAATGAAGGAGTAGTAACAATATGTACCTGATAAAATACATCAAAACACCCAGCATCAAACATCTAAAACCTATGTATGGTGATAAAACCATGTCAAAATACAATGAAGGCGTACATTCTAAAAATTGGAGGTTAATATAAACCTGCACTTTTCTTCAGGATATATTAAAATCAAAATAATAGCCACTTTCGTAGGATGACGATAGTATATTACTATAAACCCCATTGTTCCTGTCCCGTCTATTGGCTAAGGGATGGATATATAAGAAAATCAAAAATAAATAAAAATCAGAGAGAGACTCACATGTGCGATATCCACGTGGTAAATGAAGAGCTCACACTAAATACAGCCACTAATGCGTATGCTTACTGGAATACACACTCTATTTTTCAAGAGAGTGAAATAAAAAGTTTTAACAGTTATCTTTCAAAATTAAGATTTAGGATGGGACTCAGGGCAAGAGGACAGTCATGGAGAGAAGAATGGGTGAATCCATAAAATGTTTTCTCCAACCAAGGATAAATAACGCAATTGTAAAAAAATCTGATGTGGACAGCACATGACTTTCCTTATATAATGCAATCTATTTACTACTTTGACAGTAAAAAAAATCTGATGTGGGAAACACATGACTTCCCTTATATAATGTAATGAATTTACTACATTTACAGTAAAAAAAATAGGTTTTTCTTATAGTAGATACTAATATTCTTTCCAAGACATTGAATTTTCGATAGTCGTCATTTTCATTGATTTAGCGTCATTTTTATCCATTTGGCGAGATTTTTGTTAATATGGCAACATTTAAAAAAGTCGCCAAGTTGGCGACATTCCGCCAAATTCGTCCCCAAAAGCTCGCCAAGTGTCATACACTAAGAAATAAATTATTCTTACAGCAGATAAATGACTATTGGCGTTCAAATACAAAAGTATTATTCAAAGTATCTTTTTTCATGAATGGAAGGATCCACGAGAATGATGTCACTCAATTTATCGCATGGTATTACATATGAAAGATGATCATATTTCTCAATAAGAAATATTTTTATTTTATTTTATATGACTTTTTGATAATTTTTTTAAAAATGTACAATATCTCGAGAACGGTTCATGTTAGCGTTCTAAAATTTATGTCAATCGTTTTCTAATGAAAAATTACATAAGAAATGTCTATTTGCGGAACTTTATTAGTGGTTTTGATTTTTTGACGATTTTTTCAAAATTTCATTCGAAAATTTAGGAGGGTTCTGAACATTCGATTGCGTATAAAAACAATAGGCTTCCAGTGTTTACGGATTGTGATTTTTGTACCAAATTTGGTTCAGATCGGTCCATTCGTTCGACAGTTATCGTCTCCAAAGGCTCACTGACACACACACACATACTTTCACACACACACACAGACATCACTTCAAAAATGTTTGATTCGTGATCAGGGATGCTTGAAACGTGCTCTCCCGTCGAAAACTCGAATTTGAATTTTCGGCCCCGTCACAATACTTTCCTTATACATTATGTATATAAGGAAAATAAAAAGGTTGTTTTTATAGTAGATAATTATATTCTTTACAAGATATTGAATGTTCGTCAATTAGTTGACATTTTAATTGATTTAGCGTCATTTTATCCATTTGGCGAGATTTTCGTTAATTTGGCAACATTTTAAAAAGTCGCCAAGTTGGCGACATTTCGCCAAAATTGTCGCCAAAATCTCGCCAAGCGTTGTAGACGGAGAAAAACGTTATTCTTATAGCAGACTATTGGCATTAAAATACAAAAGTATCTTTTCTCATGAATGGAACGAGTTAAATCCTCGAGAATGATGTCACCAAATTTATCGCATGATATTACACATGAAAATGAACCTGTTTCTCAAGAGTTAATATATTTCTCCAATTTATGGGATTTTTTGAAAAATTTATTTGAAAAATGCGCAATATCTCGGGAACGGTTCATGCTAGCGTTCTGACGATTATATCAATCGTTTTCTAAGGGTAAAATTACATAAGAAATGACTATTTGCGTAACTTCATTAAAAGTTTTAATTTTTGATGATTTTTTGAAAATTTCACTCGAAAATTTAGGGGGGTTCTGAGCATTATCGATAGTGTATAAAAATAATAGGCTTCCAGAGTTTATGGATTGTAAATTTTGTACCAAATTTCTTTCGACTTTGTGCATTCGCTCGTCAGTTATCGCCTCCACACACACACACACACACACACACACAGACAGACATCATTTCAAAAACGTCTGATTCGTGTTCAGGGATGCTTGAAAAGTGCTCTCCAGTGGAAAACTCGAATTGGAATTTTCGACCCCGTCACAATACTTTCCTTATACATTATGTATATAATGAAAGTAATTACGATGATAAATATTTGAAATTATTATTAATATTATTATTTACAAAATATTCAGGGTAGTAGTAATTGTAACAAATACGCTTAAGATTATTTATGCGGAGATAGTGATACTGAGATAGTCGATGTATTAATAAAAGTTCGTATAAAATGATGTTTCTAAACAACTGAATAGAATTACAAGAACGATATGATAGCAGCTTAACTTAATGACTTAATTTATAAGAATCTTTTTATAATAACATAGTTCCGGTGTGTATCAAATTTTTAATTTATATCTAAATAATTAACATTCTGACCTACACTAGGCTTATTAGAGATTAATTTTAGGTTAGAGGGATAAAACTGTAGATAAAGATGTAGTATCTTGCTAGTGTGATTAACTAAATCAAAACTGTTGTTCAATATAAAATACTCTGAAGCTTTATATCTAAGAGAATCATTAATTCTGTTTAAAAAATTTAGCAAGTATTTACTGGAAGTAGTAGTAAAGGTGTTATAGGTGCAGTAGTAGCTGTGTATATATATATATATATATATTATACAAGGTGATTCAAAACGATGGGGCAAAATTTTAAGGGGTAATAGAACATACCTAACAAGCACTTTTCGTTACACAATGCATGGTCGTAGCTCACGGGGTTAAGCGCGAAAGGGCGATGTCCAGCGAACTCATTAAGTGCCTGTTGTCGCGCTCGTCGTCAGTATAAATATAATAACAGTGGTCATTTCTACCGCGGATTTTAGAAGGATTGGATTGTTTCATAAATCAGAAGGGTCAAAGAAATTCATCAAAAATCAAAGGTATGGAGTCGATAAATGAAAAACAGACGAAATCAAAGCACAAACGCTATACAGGTGGACAAGCTCTAAGCCTAAATCATGGATTTGTTCACTTCTTCAAAACTTTTCTCAAGTCCAAGTGTCTTGTAGAAGCTAACACAAAAATGTATGTTTCTGAAGAAATAGATAGATTTTATCTATAAACTATTTCTACTTGGACAACATGCATAAAGAAGAAAAAATAAAAGGAAAAAGGGAAACCTGGAATCTAAATCAATAAATACACAAACCTGTCGATCTCGGAAGTCCAGAATGAAGTGACCAGTGTTGCCATTGACAAAGGAAAAAGATATAATCTACCGTTACCATTCGTAAGAATTAAATCAGTAACGCGAAAAGACAAGTATAAGAGATAATATACAAACAAGAGGAGCAATAATAGAAAGGCTAACGTGTAAGTGGATGTAAAAATAAAATATAATTAAAACAAAAGTATGGCGATGTCAGGCTAATATACAAAACACCATGAATAGAATTCATTATATATATATATATTTCATCTGTCTTATGGGATGAAGAAACATAACTGCTCTCTAGGATGCAGATTCTTTTTTGTTGAATAAATACAGTCGAACCTCGATATGTCGAATTTAAAGGGAGTAGAAAAAAAATTCGAGATATCGAAAATTTGAAAAATTTTAAGGAATTCATAAAATAATATATACATCCTAGTCCTATACTTTACACATTTTTAAAAGAATCACTTACTTTATCTTACAGACAGAGAATTGGGTATTACGCAAGAAAATGCTGACAACAAATAAAGCGCAGCTTGAAATGATTGGATACACATTTAATGTAATATACATTATTAAAATTTAATCTAGCATTTCTTTACTTGCAAAATAGTCATCTGTGACAGTTTGGTTACAGGTACTGAATCCTTCAATATCTATCACATTTTCCAAATGAGATAGGCGGATCCAAATAGCTTTCATTTTGTGGTCATAGTTTACTTTAAAACTCTGAATAATACCTTGGTCCAAAGGCTGTAACTTAGAAGTTGTGTTTGATGGCATGAAATGAACTTTCACGGATTTTAATTTCGGCACGCTATTATGCGCTGTACAGTTGTCCAAGAAGAGAACAATATCGCGATTTTTACGGGACATTTTTCTGTCTAGTTCCTTCAACCAATTAGTGAAAATTTCGGCAGTCATCCAAGCTTTATTGTTCGCAAAATAAGTCATTGGAACAGATTTCATTCCTGAAAAACATCGGAGTTTAGCAGTTATATCTATCATAAGAGGTTTGAGCCTTTCTGAACCATCCATATTAGTGCAATAGCACAGTTAATCTTTCTTTGCTGCTTTTCCCGCCATTATACATGCCTTTTATGGCCATAGATTTATCAGGCATACACTTAAAAAATAGTCCTGTTTTATCTGCATTAAACACATTTTTTGGATCGTATTTTTCCAAATGAAAAGATGAAAATGAAAAGATGAGAAATTTCGAGATATCGAGAGTTTGATCAAAAAAATTTCGATTTAAAGAGTTAGTTTTACATTAGTTTTATACCGTGCGTGGGAGATGAAAATATTTCGAGATATCGAAAATTTCGAGATACCGAGGTTCGATATATCGAGGTTCGCCTGTATTCAGAAAAGTGAATCTTTAGTCTATGCTTGCTGTTTTCTAGGATTGAACTGGCTTTTATTTTTTTTCTTTCTATTGTTCGTTAAAGACACAAGAAAGCTTTTTTTTTTTACTAGCTACTATTTAATAGAAATTCCAAAGCACTATAATCATATATGCATACACAGCCTTTACTCGTATTCAACAATCGAATCCAATACCTAGTAGATCCGAAGGACAGCTACTGGACTGTAGTCACAGCCCTTATCC
This sequence comes from Amaurobius ferox, assembly GCA_951213105.1. Lineage (NCBI taxonomy): Eukaryota > Metazoa > Arthropoda > Arachnida > Araneae > Amaurobiidae > Amaurobius > Amaurobius ferox. Next base: position 129,223,626 of record OX578145.1, read on the forward strand.
CTGTCTGTCACCGTTGGTGACACCTTCGGAATAATATCGCGAACTTGGCGACTTTTCAGAAATGTCAACTATAATTACCGACGACTGCTTTTAACGGAAATAATATAACAAATACGACGGTTATGTATTATTACGACTAGAGTGATATTCGACGACTATAGTAATAACGATAATTCAACACATCTAGAAGTTAAATTCTTTGATAATAATCCACGTCACTTTGTGGGAATTATTACATTGTTTACTATTCTCGAATCAAAACGTTACTTTCACTATTCATGGGTTTCTTAGTTTGGAAAGCTCGTTTTCTGAAAGAAAATAATTAATTTTTCTTTTTCGGTAATGAAATCAATAAACTTTTTCAGTTTATTTTATAAATTATATGTATATACAAATGCTGCGTTTAGAATGCTCTAGAATAGGTGCCCCAAACATTGTAAAGGGGAGGGCCACATTAGAATATTAAAAGTGCTAGGAGAGCTGGATAGAAAGAGACATTTTATATATCTATAGATATATTATTATCATATATATTATTACATTCCTTATATACAAAGTATAATGCATAAGGCAAGTATTGTGAGGGTTTCGAATTTTCGTCGGGAGAGCACGTTTCAAGCATCACTGATCACGAATCGAACATTTTTGATGTGATGCGTGTGTGTGTAAGGGAGCCTGTGGAGACAATAACTCACGATCGAAAGGAGCGATTCGAATGAAATTTGTTACAAAAATTACAATCCATGAATACTGGGAGCCAGCATTCTTGCAAACTTTAATAATATTTTCGATTTGCAACATTATTACTTTACTTATATACATAGTATAATGTCTAAGGAAAGTATTGTGACGGGGTCGAAAATTCGAATTAAATCTGAGCAGCCGATATCTCACGAACTAATGGAGTGATTCGAACGAAATTTGGTACAAAAATTACCATCAATGAATACTTTAAGCCTATTATTTTTAAACGCAATAGGATGTTCGGAAGACGTCTGTGTGTGTGTGTGTCTATGCAATGTATGTATCCACTCTAACTCAAAAACTAATGGACCGAATTTCATAAAATTTCGTAGGTAAGTCCCTTGGAAGTGACCCTTGTGCTGATTACCTTTTGGTACGATTCGTAAAAAAAGAACCCGCCTTTTTTGGCGAAATAGCCAGTAAAAATCTCATTTATCTGCTCTAGTTAAAATACTAAATTTCACAATATTTGGTAGATAAGTTACTTGTGGGACACTCTGGTGCTGATTAGATTTTGGTACGATCCTGAAAAGAACAACGCGCCTTTTTTTACGAAATGACCCGCAAAAATCGCAAAAATCTAAAAAAAAAAAAAAAAAAAAAAAAAAACCTACGTATGTGGAAATGTATCAATTAAATTCTTGGTTTTTACGCAATTTTTGACGAAGAAAAGAATATAACACACTGCATTATACTTTAGGACTAACCGTTCTCAAGATATTTGAGATTTCTATGATATGAATTCAAGTCTGAAAGGAAAGTCATGTGCTGCCCACATCAGATTTTCGATTTTTATTTTAAATGTTACCAAATTGACGAAAAAGGCGCCGAATTGATAAAAATGTTGTCAAATTGATAAAAATGCCGCTAGCAGGGAGGCAATGTTTTGCAAATTTTTTATTCCTTCAAATGACGGGTATACCTTTTATTATACAATAAGTGGTCTTCTCCCCGTTTGTTTGTAACACGCAACACATATGGCAAACTTGGCGAGTAATCTAGCGAAATATCGCTATTTTAGTGATATTTAGCCCCAGATTGACGAAAACATCATCAGTATTGGAAAAATGATGCCAAGTTAACGAAATTAACCACTAATTGATTACCACTAGTAATAATAACCACTAATTGAAATATTAAATAACCACTAATTGAAATATTTTAATATATGGACTATACAGGGTGTCCCAAAAACATTGACCTCAGCTTTTATTCCTTAAATATTGATCTTACACATATATAATAAATTGCAAATTTGCGTAAAAAAAGGTATAGAATTTTATGAAATCGATTAAAATTTTCAAGGGAATTAAATTTTAAGAAATGCAAAATTTAAATTTTTATACGGCCCTCGTACAAAAACATTTCCAATGAGTAAAATGTGTCCCATACACTAATAAGGTGCTGTACAAAATTTCAGTATTTTATCATAAAATGTCCCAGAGATATGAAAAGACAAAAATACTGACTTAAACCACTTTTAGATGTATCGACATGGATTCTCAGAAGGAAAAAATCATGTCGGCAGATCGCGTTTCATGGGTCATACACAAATTACGAAAGAGAACAATGATTACGTAAATAAATAATAATTTTGCCATTTATTGGTACAGTATCAACACTGTGTAGAAATAATAACTTTACACAAAGATTACAAAGCTTGTTCAAAATGTTTTTCATCCATGCCAAAGATCCATTAAAGAAACGAGGCAGATATCATTTGCCTATGATGCATTTCTGCGTTGCGTCATTGGAACTCCTGCTGTAAATATTTACATTTTAATTTGTGATTAATCCCTCACCAACTTTGTTTAAACACATCTCTGGGACTTTTTATGATAAAATACTGAAATTTTGTACATACCCTTATTAGTGTATGGGACACCCTTTACTCATTGGAAATGTTTTTGCACGGGGCCATATAAGAATTTAAATTTTGTATATCTTCAAATTTAATCCGCTTTCTTTACGCAACTTTGAAATGTATTATATATGCATAAGATCAATATTTAAGGAATAAAAGCCGAGGTCAATGTTTTTGGGACACCCTGTGTATTGCTTATTGAGGATGTTATCAATACTGACCATTTTTAATTTAGAGTTGCGCAAAATACAAGTCAATTGGGTACGAAATGGTTTTACATGTTAACATCCGAAAAGCTCCAAATTTAAATTCAATGTTAAAAACACTGTACCGTGGATCTCATAATACAATTTTTCACGCTGAAAGAAGTAAATTCATTGTATTTTATAAGGAAAGTCATGTGCTGCCCATACCAGGTTATTTTACTGCGTTATCGTCAGCCAATCAAGTCATTCAACCGGCTAGTTATCTTCTGTAAAATTCAACAATACAAGAGAGGCATTTGGACGCCATTCTTTCGTTTCAATAAACTTATTCATACCTGATTAATTTCAATAAAAGATTGTAAAGGTGAAATAATCCTACACCTGGATAGATAAAGTTTTCCGTTCTTGAGTCTACAATAGAACCTGTTAAAGGGGGTCATATCAATGTCAACCTGGGAAAAAAATTTATGTTCAGGGCATTGCTACGATCAGAAAATACACCGGAACTGGATAGATTTAGCTCCAGGATTAGGGAAAAAATCTTCGGATTTTAGTCTGCCATGTGTTAATTTTATTTCGCAGAGGTACATGCAGAGACTAATATATAGTATTCTGCACAGAATACTATATTCAGAAGGTGCACTCCCATAGGACCCTATGGCAACATTTTTAACATGGGATGTCTCATAGACACTAGAGCTCGTGAGTTGGACCAACTGAACTATGATGCGTCTGCCAGATTAGGCGCGTTATCGCTCGCTTGGCGATTTTTTTTTTAAACGGGAGGGGAACAAAATGTTGAGGACTGTACTTTTAGAATTTTTGAAACTATAGAAAGGATCAGGATTTAAAAATACATTAATCTGTAACATAAATATATTCATTAGTTTAAGAATATTTAAATAAACATAGTTATATATTTAATTCAAATAATCATAAAATAGATTAAAAAAGAGACACATTGCATTGTCTCACTATAAAACATAATGCACAAAAAAGTACAAGCTAACATACTCAAAAGACTGAAATAATATATAATATTTTCAGTCTAAAAAGTATACTAGCGTGTTGATCGTTAATTATTTGATCCTTAATTTATTCTGGGATACTGATAATAGACATTTTTTTAAATATAAAAATATTCATATAGTAAATATCAAATTTACATAAATGCACTATCGAAATTGTGGAACTCAATCATTAATTACCCGAGGGGGGGGGGGGGATTTTCCACCATAAGGCACTTAATAAAAATTTTACATAAATATATACACATACTATATCACATTCAACTAAGAAAAAGCTATCCAAATATCAATTATTTCACATTTTATAAAAATACGGAAAATATTTTTTAACTAATTATACCACTACCTCTTAAAACTTAATCTAATCCGGCAGTTTAATAACACAACACAGCACTAATTTCATATGATGAACACATGTATACTTACATGAACACGTGTATACTTATAATGAACACGTATGTAGGATGGTGATAACTAAAATTATTTCAATTTTAATAAACATAAATTACATACCCTGTAACGCAACCAGTTTTCTTTTATCAATCCATTTCTATGAAATGATCTAAACGCTTAACAAATAATCTTTTTTCACGTTACTCAAACCACGCTAGTCTGTTGTTCTAAGTTTTCGCCGAGCGAAATAGGGTTATAACATTGAAAATCGGCTTGGACCCAAACCAGACCATCGCCAAGCGCTCGGAGCAAACCAGACAATCGCCAAGAGCGCGCCAACCCTCTGTTTGGTCTATCTCTAATGGCCGCCACGAAAACGAAACTATCGAGAGTGACAGGTCTGTATAATAGTCTGTGGCACAGAATACTATTTTCAGAAGGTTCATTCCCGAAGGAAACTATGGCAACATCCTTAACATAGGATATCGCATAGACACTAGCGTTCGAGGAGCCAACCATCGCAGCTATGACGTATAAAAAGCTCGACTGCTAGATTTGGCGACTATCGCTCAATTGGCGATTTTATGTTAATGCGGCCAAAAAAAAAAAATTACGGAACTGTACTTCTATAATTTTTTAAACTATAAACAAGATCAACATTTAAAAATACATTTATCTGTAATATGTGTAAATTTAAATAAATAAACATAGATATATATTTTTTTCATGCAATCATAAACTAAATAAAAAAAATTGACGCATTACATCACTGTAAATCAAAATACACCAAAAATTACAAGCTAACATACCCAAAAGACTAAAATATTATATAATATTTTCAGCCTAAAAAGTATACTGGCTTGTTGATTGTTAAATTCCTTAGTTCTTAATTTATTTTGGGATGCTATTATATATATATATACTTTTAAATACACTAATATTCTTATACTAAATAACAAATTTACATAAATGCATTATCAAAGGTGTCGAACTCAATCGTAAATTAGAAAGAGGGGGGGGGGATTATTTTCCACATTACGTCAGTTAGTAAAAAGCATGTAAAATATATACACATTCAATATCATATTCAACTTCCTCTAGAAAAAGCTATCTAAATATCAATTTTTATACATTTTATATAAATAAGGAAAATATTTTTTAACTAATAATGCCACTGCGTCCTAGAATTAAATCTAGTCGGCAGTGATAATACTGCACCAATTTCTTATGATGCACGTGCATAGGATGAAATATGGGATGGAAAACAAATACATTTTTTATTTAAATAAAAATAAATTGCATACCTTGTAAACGCAATTTCTTTTCTTTTAGTTATCCATAAAAATAAAATAATTGATTATAAAATCCAAAATAGCAGCGAAATTATATTTACCACGTGTAAACATGCGATGATAGAACAACGTTCTTCCAAGTGTTTCGTTCAGTGCCAAATAGGGTTATATTAGCAGAACGTCTTGGCGAAAACCGTCACAGACCATCGCCAAGCGCGCCAACCTTGATATTTTGATTGGCGGTTGAGGGCGCTGGGGTCGAGTGAATATCCAGTTTATAATAGTCTGTGTCTGTGGGTACATGCTTCTCAGCTGCATCATTCGGAGCTCAGACTTCGAAGTGTGAGGTTGTGATTTTGCGAAGCTGCTGCTTTTACCTTGTGGTGACTTTCTTGCTTACGCTTGGGCGTGTTATATCAAGTTACGATAAAGCACGTCGGGCTAAGTAATTCTCAACTTTTTTGCGTGCGGATTTCCGCCATTTTGTGCTTTCGAGATATCTCAATTTTGGATTCACCACGTGTGCCTTACACGTGGTAGTGACTTTTTGGATTACTCTCAACTGAAGATATGGATTTGGACAAGGATCATCTGGAGCTTACGAGGATTACTGCTAGTGAGCTTGATGGAGAATGTGCTCGGCCTCTCAAGGATGCCATGAACTTGTACAGTGACTCTCTGCCGCAGGATGGATCGTGCTTCACGTGGCCAACTGATGTGATGCAAGTTGTCAACTTCTTAGGACTGGTTATCTACACGCTGACTCTGCATATCAGGGATATGCTCAAGAATGGACTCATCGAACAGGAACAGGACCAAGTCTCCCGGATTATAGGTTCGTTCAATTTTGTGTATTCTTTTCTGTCTTACCGTGACATGACTAAACTTAAGGATAGTGAAATGTACGTAATCTTTAAATCACTTGAGGATAGTAATGTATGTGTTAATAATGTTCAAGTTAAAGCTAAACTGCTAGAAATAGGATTAATTAATGAAATTAAACCTTCTGACAAAACTGAAACGGTTGTAAATCCATGTAAAAGGCCTAGGATAGAGGAGTCTCCCACTAAGGGAACGCCTACTAAAAACCAGGATGGAAACTTAAAATCTAGTGATAGTGTTGAAAATGAAAATGTTAGAACTAGGACTTATGCTGAAATTGCTGCACAACCTGTGCAATTTAAAAGTGCACCTAAACCTAAAGCGGTTGAAAATAGTGGAAGAGATAATGTTATGAATGTAGAAAAAAAAGAACCAAAAGCAGAGTGTTTCTTCATAAAGTTTAGAGATAACTACCAGGCTCTCCTTAAAAAGCTAAATGAAATTACAGGAAATAAAGTATCTGGAAAATTGACAGGAGATATGCTCAAACTGATACCCAATGACGCTGACTCCTATAGGGTTGTTCAGCGCCATTTGTCTAGCGAGAAAATCCCCTTCCATAGTTTAAACCTCAAAACTGAAAGGCCGAAAAAGGTAGTCTTGAAGGGGCTACCAACTAGCTATGACATTGAGGAGATAAAATTGACTCTAACATCCAATGGATTAGATGTAGTCCGGGTTTCTCAATTGAGAAACACCAAAACGAGATTACCCCTGCCGATCTTTTTAGTCAGCCTTAGGCCTACCGATGACTGGCAGAGGATCTACAGACTCACAAGATTAGGGTACTTGGCTGTGAAGGTAGAGGCCTTCAGAGCTAGGGGCTTTAAAATTTGCTACCGGTGCCAGCAATTCAACCACTCATCAGAGAACTGCAGTATGCCGCTGAAGTGTGGTGAAGGACACTTCACACGAGACTGCCAGAGACCCAGGACAGAGAAGGCGACGTGTGCTAACTGCAATGGAGACCACCCGGCGAACTTCAGGCAATGCCCGAAGAACCCCTGGAACAAGGGAAAGGCACCGGGGTATGCCCCCCCACCCCCAAAAAATCAGATACCCCCTTGGAGGCAAAAGGCCCTCGGACCAAACCCCCAGGCACCCCCTCAGGGCTCCTCGCACTTAGTGCCACAGATAAACAGGCACGAAACTTCAGCACCTACCAGATCGGTGCAAGAGCAGGCCCCCAAACCTTCGACCTCCAGAGAATTGACTCTGGAGGAAGTTAGAGCAACTACAGCTGCAATTAAAAGAAGATCGGAGGCAGAAAAAGCCAGACAGGCAAAAGAGGCAAAGGATAGATTGGATAGCAAAGTTAAGGAATGGAAAGAAACTAAACGAGTCAGGGAGGGAGAAGAGCTCGCGCAAACCCAGCCGTTAGCTAAAACGGGTGAAAAAAAAAACAAAAAACTATCGAGTTCCAAAAGGACACTCACAAAAAAGTGCAAACCGCGGTTGAGGCTGAGGAAATGGAAGCGGAGACTGAACAGGCTGATAAATCTGATGCTGAAAAGATGGAGGATATCCTCAACCTCATCAGAGGGTTTATCAGCATGTTTAATCTAGACGACATAAAACGTCTGTTGATGCAGTTCGCAGAGTTGGTACAAAAAAAGAGCGATCCAATGGTAATGGTCTTTGAGGCCCTTAAAATAATCGCGGACTTTAAAAGTAACAGTGAGAATCAAACCCGTCATGGCTAGGTCCCAAAAGGAGTCAATAAAAATAATATTTTGGAATGCGAACGGCATATCTCCAAGAATAAATGAACTTAGGAACTATGTAAATGAAAATGACGTAGACGCCTTACTAATTCAGGAAACTAGAGTTAGAGAAAGTAAAAAACTAAACATAGCCAACTACTCAGGTTATCATAATCTTAGCTCAAATACTAATGCTAGAACGCCCCATGGAGGAACAGCAATATACATTAAAAGAAATATTCCCCACGAGGAACTAAAAAGCATAAATCTTCAAAGTATAGAAAATACTAGCATAAAAATTAAAATTCATAATACTAGCCCGTTTATCCTAACCTCAACATATGTCAAAAATATGAGTAGAGTAGACGTAGCTGCGCAGCTGGAACTGATTTTCTCGCGATATCCCAACACGATACTCGCAGGCGACTTCAACGCACATCACCGAGCGTGGGGTTGTAGGAGAGCCAATGCACGCGGTACACAGATACATAGACTGCTGAACACCACAAATACTAACATTATTGTTCCGTCGACACCAACCTGCTTCTCAGGCGCCAGCGGCACATTCATAGACTTTGTCCTAACGCGAAACATAGACTACGCTCACACTATTAGTACCCTGGATGAATTCGACTCGGATCATCTACCGGTACTGGTGACATTTGACCTGAACACACCTCTTCCAGCCTCTCTGGGACAAGAGAGGGTCAACTGGGAAGTATTCAAAAGAGCACTCTTCGAGCCGCATTTAGCAGTACCTAACATTATGAGCACGGCGGATATTGACTCTGCCACGCACACACTCACAACAGAAATCAAGAGAGCAATTGCCTCTGCCACAACACATCGTGAGTCTCCAAAATTACCCACACTTTCCCACCATGTCAAACAATTAGTCAGGCAAAGGAATAGAATGCGTAAGACATGGCAGGCTAACAGAGATCCCGCCCTTAAAAGGGAGCTTAACAGACTCACGAGCAAAGTCAGGGGGAAAATTGTCGCAGAAAAGCAGCAACAGTATAAAGAATTAATCGAATCCCTTAGCCCAGAAGATGTATCGCTCTGGCAATTCGCAAAAAGACTCAGGAAACCTCAAATTAAGCTTCCGCCACTAATGGATGGCGCTAAAATCGCGTACTCAGACGAGGAAAAAGCCGAGGCGCTCGCAAGCCATTATGAAAAACAATTCCAACCAAACCACGATCTAATGTGTCAGGATACCCTAAGAATGGTTAGCCAAACTTTAAATAACTTCAGGAATTCCCCGGTAACGGCTGAGATTAACCCAGCCACCCCGCAGGAGATATTAGAAATTATCAAAAATCGCAAAAGCCCAGGGCACGACAAAATCAGAAATATTGCGGTTAAAAACCTACCCCTAAACGTAATATGTTACTTGACTATCTTAATAAATAAAATATTAAAACTAAACTACTTTCCCAAAGAATGGAAGGAAGCGATAATCATAACAATCCCCAAGCCAGGTGAGGATGCCACAATTCCAGCCAACTACAGACCAATCAGCTTGCTACCGACACTTAGTAAAATTACTGAGAAAATAATTCTTAAGAGACTGAACACGCACCTTAGTGAGAATGACATCCTCATTCCGGAGCAGTTTGGATTTCGGCCAAAGCACTCCACCACTCATCAATTGCTGAGAGTGGTAGAGTACATATCTTCTGGACTTAATAGTAAGACACCCACAGCTGCGATTTTTCTGGACATACAAAAAGCCTTTGATAAAGTGTGGCACTGTGGATTAGCATACAAATTGATCACTTTAAAAGTCCCTGACGCTCTTGTCAAACTTTTAATCTCATACTTAAATAACAGACACTTTCAAGTCAGAGTAGGAGGTAACTTATCAACACCCAAGCTCATTAAAAGTAGTGTACCGCAAGGTTCTATCCTGGGCCCGACACTCTTTAACATATACCTGAATGACATCCCCAGGACTCCAAACACAGAGCTGGCACTCTATGCAGACGATAGTGCGATACTTGCAAAATACCCTTATGTCTCAGTAATGCACAGACAGCTACAACAACACTTAGACATGCTCCAAACTTGGCTGGAAAAATGGCGAATAAAATTAAACCCCAATAAATGTCATTGGATTTATTTCTCTAGAAAACGTAAACCTCCGCCGCCTCTGTACATAAACAACCATGCCCTAAAAGCGGAAAAATCTACTAAATACCTAGGTGTAACGATAGATTCCCACCTAACCTGGAAACAGCACGTAACGAACTTAATCAAAAAAGCGTATATGGCCACAGGAGCCTTATACTCAATGATAGGAAACGGAAATCTAAGTTATCAAAATAAACTCCTAATTTATAAATCGGTCATCCGCCCGGGAATGCTGTATGCAGCACCCGTATGGGGATATGCCTGTAAAACTACAATAGACCTCCTAGAGACAAAACAAAACAAAATCCTACGGATTATCAGGAAAGCTCCCAGGTACTTAAGAAACTCGGTAATTAGGAATGACTTCAAAATAAAAACTGTTAGAGCCCAAATTAAAAAGCTAGCGCTTAAATTTTACAGAAATTTGCCATCCGTTCCAAACGAACTGTTATTCAATCTGCATGACTATGATCATCGCAAGGCCAAATCTCGTAAGAGACCCCGCGCTGTTCTAAACATCGATAATCGGAATTAAAAGATCCCACCTCAAACATCTGATTTTTAAATAAAACTCGCGACTATTATTTTATATAAAAAAAAAAAAAAAAAAAAAAAAATATTCTAAACTCTAAACTGCCAAAACGCTAGGTAACCCCACCGCCTCCTTTAAACTCTGCCTGTGCAGTCAGCCGTTTCTCCATAGTAAACGGTGATTTGCGTAGGGACAACGTTCTGCGTTAGATGGCGCTACTTGAGTTGAATACAGTGGTGCAGATTAATATTGAAAAGGGATATAAAAGTGCTTGAAATAGGATTTGATATTTAATTTACAAACATGATATATGCGAAAGTCAAGGTATAAAAACACGAGGGCGTAGTGAAACTAGGATAGGCCCCGTTTTTTATTGGTTACACACAAAAAAAAAAATATTTTTATGATCTAATTTTTTTTTTTAATTTAGTTTTATGGTTTTTCTTTCCTTACAATTCTTTTGATAATAATTTCTTTATGAGAAAAAAATTCCAAACACCACAAGCCAGGAGACTTGAAGAAAGAATTATAATCCATATATCTCATAAACCCACTTTGTAATTAAAGAAAAAATACTAACTTGAAATTAAAGGGCTTCAAACATTTAACAAAACCACAATAAATTGAAATTTTACATGCATTTAATATGTGAATCCTTCATCAAAAATTTATATATAAGTTAAATTATAAAATTCATAGAAAAATGACTTCAGATAATAAATTTGTGATAAAGTGAAAAGTTAGTCTTAATGAATTTTCATGTTTTTATATGAAGAAATTTATATTCCAAATCATTTTTCAATGAATTTTCTATTTCAATTTTTAATCATGGATATACACTTCATGAAATACATATGCATAGGGTTTCCAATCATACACTTTTTCAAATATGGTAAAACAGTAGATATACTCTAACTTTTTATTTACGAAAGTTAAAAGTAAGCTATTTTTTTTTAAATAAAAAAATCATTTCATTTATAATTTTATATTGATTATAATATAAATTTTGTTAAAGCTTTAATAATTTATCTCTTTTACGTATGTCTATTGTAAAAATTCTTTCAATATAACTGATTGCCTAATTTAAGTGATAATAGGCTGGTCATTTATGTTAGTTAAAATTTTATATTTAGGCTACATTAATAAGAATTGTGCTCTAAATTGTTTTTATTTTATTCAATATCTATATTTTAGTACATAAAAAGTTACACCCGCTTCCCTTCAGACCCATAATCATCTTTTAAAGTATGTACTTGTGTATTTTTTATTAGTAACATAACTATGATAAGTATTTTATGACTCTACAATATTAAAAACTTTAGATCACAGCCCTTTGTATATTGATCACCCGCCTAGGATATAGCCCAGAAATGAGAGTGGTGAAAACAAGTTTCACTATATTTTTTTATAAAATAGAAAGTGTCATTCAAATAGCAAAATTGAATTGCATTAAAAATTTGTGTGTATAAAAGCATCCAGAATTTGTATTTGACTACACTATTGTTACATAAAAAAATATAATAAATCCTTTATATGGAAAATCTATGATTTTTTACAATTTTTTTCAATAAAATTAAACAAATTCATAATAAAATAAAATACACATACCTTAATTTTCCCTTGATTTCAATGTTAAAATATATATAAGAACATCCAATGATAACATCAAATCAGCAATAAAATTAGCTTTAAAATCAAATTAACAATAAAGTTAAGGATAAAATCTAATGATAAAAGTAGAAAAAACAACAACTAAAAATTTAAATTTCAAAGTTATTGTACCGTAAACCAATCTAAACATATCGATAACCTGCCAAAAACATTCAACGCATGGGGCGCCCTCAGGCGGTAAAATGTGTCATAACTCAAAATCAGCTCCAGACGCTGACTGCACAGGCAGAGTATAAAGGAGGCAGTGGTAACCCTTAGATCTGCATCAACCTCCCAAACTGCTTAAACTCTAAATGTGCAACAAACTGCCACACTAGGAGCTAGGACAAATAATAAAGTAGTAAATAAAAACCTCGAACCTCCAATTAGGGTCACTGAATTAATGTCACAGTTTGACGATAAGAACCACATATTGAAATTGGAGATTAAAGGCGCTTCGCGCCTGGTGCTCTGTCTTGTACGACACTACGACTGGTACATGCTTCGTGTACATGCTAGTAGTGTCTTCGGATAATTCGACTACAACAAATCGACGATTGCTCTATAGTGTATGTACTAAATAGCAAAATATTTCATTTCCATCATTTGTAATTAGTGACAAATTAATAATGTGCTGAAAAAGAATGGCAGAATTTCGTGATTATCCCTGCATAGTTTGGAAAGTCGCAAATGTCCCAAGAGTTAGTATTTTACTTTCAAATGAATTCGACATTGACGGGCACATCTATAAACTGCAACTTCAGCAATTTCATCACGATGAATCCTTTCGTATTTCCATAGTGCATGCGTACGATTATACTATTCAGTCAGCAACAATTTTCCCAACCTGTATTTACATTAAAGGAAAACGAAATAAGAACTGTTTTGTGCAGTGTTCTACTTTTGATCCGTTTACCTTGAGTCAGAAGGTTTATGTGTCACCCAACTTTGTACAAATGCAAAAAGAACTTTGGAAGGTGAAAAGGCAAGACTTGTTTAAGGAAGTTTTTGAGGCGATGACTATCGTCTGCATGATAGGATCGTCGAAAGTTTTCCCAGATGAAGCAGCAGGGCAATCGCTATTAACAAGTAAGTTTATATTATTATTTTCATACCAGATATGTGAATTAGTGTACAAATTTATTTGTGTGACCAGAATTTTCACACTAAACAGCGGTTCTCGATAGCTCACCGAAGTCAAGCAGCATCGGTCGCCGTTAGTACTTGGGTGGGTGACCGCCTGGGAACACCGCGTGCTGTTGGCACATTTCGGGCGGCGTAGCCCGGTGGTTTTGCACGCTGCAACAACTGCCGCCGTGTTCATGTGGAGTACGATCACGTTAAACATGTGGGTCCGTAATTCCTTCCGAGAGGTTGGTGGTAGGGGAAGGAGGGTACGGTCCCTGTGGATTCCTCCCCTACTGGGTTCCGGTCTAAATTGGGTGGCACCTCCCGACCGTCCAAACAATTACCTTACACCTTTCTGGTAGGTCGGACGGTCTGGGTTTCATCAACAACAACTATCTGTGGTACTGTATAAAAAAATTCATGACTAGTGTTATAATTTTCTATTTCTTTATATAGACTTAAACAAATCTGTATCTCAGATATTTCTCCCTGGTTTTTTATTTCACGCGGTTGTAGGCTATGAAATTTGAATGAAATATGTATAAAAGGTTTCAAATTTTGTTGATAAATATATACTTTAAGTCACTATATCATGTCTGACCATGTCTGATCGAATGAAAGTGATTGGAGAGCCTCTAGCGGATAATTTTCTGCTCAATATACACTCCATCAACAACAATACGCATTTAAATCATCCTTTTTTAACATTTTACAACAAAGTTGAAAAGTGTTTATGACTTTGTCATTCTGTGTGTCTGTCTGTCCGTTAGCACGATAAATGCCGAAAAAATGGCTTAATCAAAATGACATTTTAGTATGTTGTTCAGACGGGCTGTAGGACCTATGGGAATATAAATGAATAATATCACCCAATTAGTTTTGAATTGAACCCGAGTTGAAAAAATGAAATACATTGAGCCCTATGGGACCTAATTTTTCAAACATTTTTTAAGCGGATTTTAAAACTCACAAATTGCTTCGAAAATTTTAGATAATATTCAAATTGTTCCATAAAATATATAAGAAAAATTCAGCAAAATATATTTAGTAGTTCTTTAAATAAAAATTAAAATAATAATTACACCTTTTATATGAAGCGATCACGTGACCATGATATGAAAAGATCATGTGACCCACTTCAAAATGATATATGGCATCCATCTTGTCTCAAAATCGTGATTTTTAAAGTTCTTTTTAATTCATATTGAGTATTGTATCCGTAATAAAACCACTTTATTTTTGTGTAAATTCTGTGCATCTACATACTGAAATAACGAAATTACAATATATTTGTATTTAAATGCTCATCCAAATTTGATTATTTCTACAACGAAGTCTATTTTTCACTCATGTAAAATGTAAACGGCAAAATATGTAGAATGAGTTGTATTAGAATTGCTCTATTTCTTTAACACAAAATTATTTAGCTCATGGTGTCTGCATAGCTGATATGAATGAAATATTCATTGATTTTACAAAGAGAAGGATGATTTTTTTCGATGAAGTTTTAAGCATAGAGTTTAATTACTTGTAGCTCCATGGTCTAAATTTTTAAATAAAATAATTTCTTATAATATTGTGATAAATGAAATGAATGGGAAATTGTTATGAATGAAATGCTGCTTTTATAGAGAGAGCCAGGCGTGTTATTTTTTCTATGAAGTCATTTGAATGCATTTCAGTTGTTTTCGATGAAATTTTCAAATATAATAAATAATCGTAGTATTATGATAATTCTAAAATTATTACCGAGGAATGTATCACATTTCAGAGGTGTTTAAACCTGGCAATTTATATTTCAATGCCGTCATTTGAATGAAGTTCATTTTTTTCGATGGAGGTTTAAGTTTTCAAATACAATAAATAAATATAGAATTGTGATAAGTTTTAAAATATTAGAGAGGAATGTATTGCATTTTAGACATGTTTAAATAAAATTGCATTGAAGTTGGAAAGTGTTTCATAATTAATGCTTTAAGCATGATTGATCTTTCTTGTATTTTGATGTACCTGTAAAACTTTGCGTCTATGTATATATGTGTCAGGGCCGTAGCCAGAGGGGGTTATGTCCCCCCCCCCTCCTCGCCGAAGATGTATACTCAGCCTTTTTAAATTTTTAGTGGTAATATGAAATTTCACCCAAACTTTATGTAAAAATTACTATATAGTTTTATTTTTTAACACTTTACAACAAAGTTGAAAAGTGTTTATGACTGTTCATTCTGTCTGTCTGTTTGTCTGTTAGCACGATAACTGTCGTAAAAAAGACTTAATCAAAAAGAAATTTTAGTTGTTCAGACGGTCTGTGGGACCTATGGGAATATAAATGAATAATATCACCCAATTAGTTTTGGATTGACACCGGTTGAAGTAATGAAATACGTTAAATCCTGTGGGACCTAATTTTTCAAACATTTTTTAAACGGATTTGAAATTCACAAATTGCTGCGAAAATTTTAGGTAATATTCAAATTATCCCATAAAATATATAAGAAAAATTTTAGCAGAATAAATTCAGTAGTTTTTAAAATAAAAACTAAAATACTAATTAAACCACTTATATGAAGGGATCATGTGATCAACTTTAAAATGACATATGGCATCCTTCTTGTCTCCAAATCGTGATTTTTAAACTTCTTTTTAATTCATATTGAGTGTTGTAACCGTCCTAAAACTGTTTTATTTTTTCTTAAATTCTGTGCATCTACATACTGAAACAACACAATTACAACATATTTAAGTTTAAATGATCATTCAAATTTGATTATTTCTACAACGAAGCCTATTTTTCACTTATGTAAAATGGAAACAGCAAAATATGTAGAATAAGTTGTATAAGAATTGCTGTATTTCTTCAACGCAAAATTATTTAGCTCAGGGAGTCTGCTTAGCTGATATGAATGAAATATTCATTGATTTTACAGAGATAAGAACGATTCTTTTCGATGAAGTTTTAAGCATAGAGTTTAATTACTTGTACATCTGAGGTCTTAAGTTTTTAAATAAAATAAATTTTTATAGTATTACGATGAATGAAATGAGTGGGAAAATGTTAATGAATGAAATGCTGCTTTTATAGAGAGAGCCAGTCATGTAATATTTCGATGGCATCATTTGAATAAATTTCAGTTGTTTTTGATGAAGTTTTGAAATATAATAAATTATTGTAGTACTATGATAATGTTAAAAGCATTACCGAAGAGCCAGGCGATTTATATTTAAATGACGTCATTTGAATGAAGTTCATTTTTTTCGATGAATTTGTTGTCAAATATAATAAATTAATGTAGTATTGTGATAATTTTTAAAATATTATTGAAGAATGTATCGCATTTTAGAGATGTTTAAATAATATTGCATTGAAGATGGAAAGTGCTTCATAATCAATGCTTTATGCATGATTGATCTTTCTTGTTTTTTATAAAATACTTTGTTTAAAAGATTTTTTAATTTAGCTGGAAATACTAATGATCAATTTATTTACATTGTGGTTATACTATTATGTGGTTACACTATTTGTGGTTATACTAATGATCTATTTATTGGGTATCAATAATCAACTCCTAGCTTATAAATATAAATAAATATGCAATTATGCTTTAATTTGTAAATTATATGAATTGAAATATATAATAGTAACTATTATGGTGGTTAATAAATGCTAATGATCAATTCTGTTATTGTGGTTACACTATTATGTGGTTACACTAGTTGTGGATATACTAATGATCAATATATTTACAAATTTAATTTAAAAATATTAAAAATTATGACAATAGTATTTCAGATACTTTTGTATTACTGCGGGATTCATTGCTATACAGAGTCAAAATCAACTGATAAGTAGTTAAAAGCTAACATTGAGCCCTAACTTGCATTAACTTTCAGAAATTTTAGACAACTTTACTGCTATAGTTATTGATTATATTAAAATTACTTGTAAGTATTATTAATATTGATGTGTAATAGCTATATGGATATAGATAATCAACTCCTAGATTATAAATATAAATAAATATTCAATTATTCTTTAATAATTTACATAAATTGAAATATAAAATATTACCATTTATGGTGGTTAATAAATGCTAATGATTGATTGTGTATTTGCTGAGCCCCGCCTTCAAAACTGTTAAGCCCCCACCCCTTGAATTTTACTTCAGCCCTGATCTGTGTGTGTATGCTTATGTGAATTGTTATGTGCGTTTATCCCGGTTGTCCGTTGTAACTGCTCTACACACTTTAGGTGAGCTGAAAGGCATAGGTAATAATAATAATTAAAAAGAAATGCGCATTTGAGTTTGAAAGAATATTACTGCGTACTTTGACAAGCATTGCAACTGGGGTGGGACAGACCAGTGGTTAGCGCATGGGGATTGCACTCTTACTGCCCGAGTTCAATTCCAGGCTCCACCCAATTTGGTCTCGCGCTCACGCGAAGCACTGTCACATAAGAGTGGGTCCGTAAGAGTATGTGGTAGGTGAAGGAGGGTACGGTCCCTGTAGATGCCTCCCTCACTGGGTTCTGATCTAAATTCGGTGTCACTTCCCAGCTTTTACTGTTTCGGGTAGGTCAGACGGTCTAATTCGAAAAAGAAGAAGCACTGCAAGTGCCATCGTATTATATGTTTTGAGGATACGAAATTTTGACATATTTATTACCTTCCATATACGCGTGTTGTCCGGTCCTGGTATCAATTCCTACTCACTAAGCAGATCTCTACGACTTTGTAATTAGCGTTATATGTCTACCTCACTTTGTTGCAGAGTTTGTAATCTCTACTTTTAAATTTTCCACTAGAGGAGCTGCAATCAATTTCATTCGATTAGACATAATCACTTTACTATGGATAAACAAAGTGCACACGCATGGATCTTACTTTACCAAGTTGAAATGTTTAATGGCTTTTCCAGGAAGTCCTATGCATAAAATTGCCAGTTTGTCTGTTCCTATGTAAATCCAGAGGTCTAGGCGGATATTTTTTTATAATATTCTCTACTACACCGTGGGTAACCCCTGCTATATTTCAAATTTATAAGCTCTATAAGGTTGTCGTAATTTTAATAGAGAAAATCTTATGTGGACAGCACGTGGCTTTCCCTACATAATGCAATGATTATACTCACCAGCAAAATACTGATATAGAAGAACCACGGTAACATGCTTTTGACTTTGAATTCTATATTAACATTAGCACTTTTTACTGCCCTTGCAATACATGGTAATGAATACAGAAATAATTGGAATCTTGCCGAAAATCGCAACTCGAGTTTTCGACGGATCTACAAGTTTTGAAACCTCTAGAACATGGAAAAACTATTTTTAACATAACTTCTGTCTGTCTGTGTAGATTTTGTAACCACTCTAAATGAAAAACTGAATTTAATAAAACCTGTTAGGTAAGTCCCTCGTGCTGATTAAATTTTGGTATGATTCAAGATAACAAAACTTGCCCCTTTTTGGCGAAATGACCAGCAAAAATTGCTTGTATCCGCTTTAGCTGAAAAAATAATAAACCAAATTTCACAAAATTTGGTAGACGACCCACTTGTAGATTAGCCTGGTGCTGATTATATTTTGGCCCGATTCGATAAAAGAACCTGCCATTTTTATGCGAAATGGCCTTCAAAAATCGTCAAATCAAAAAATAAAAGACTACATATATACTCAAATATATTAATTAAATGGTTATTTTATGCATAAGTTTAAACTATGAAAATAATAAGACCAACCCCATTACTCTAAAACTAGCCATTCTGGATATATTTTAGTTTTTTTTCTAGCCACCTGTGAGAATAAGTCCAGTTACCAAATGAAAACGAAAATTGAATTAAAAGGGCAAATTCAGTGTAATTTGAAATAATTATGGCTTTAATTTTGTGCAATTAAATTCAATTAAAGTATTTACTTAAGAAATAAAAAAAAAGACTTGTATATGACTCTGAAGCGAAAGGCATGTGCTGCTTGCTCAAATAAGATTTTTTTTTTAACAACGTGTAAAGCAATTTCGAAGTACTAAATTATCTTATATGTTGCGCAAATCTAACTTAACAATTAGATAAATGTCTGGCGACCTCTAAACAAATCCATATATTAAACAATATACAGGTGTGTTCCAAAAAGATTGAAACGGGCTTTAATTCTTTACCTGTTGGAGATAAGTGGCCAATGTAAATTACAAAAATGTTGAAAGTAAGGTAGGAAATAAGACTACGTTAATGAAATAGTCCTCCCATTCATTTTCAAAAAGTTACACCTTTTTTGATTTTATATGATCATCTTAGACACATTTTGTCAATCAGAAAATTTTTATTTTTAATGCAACAAGATCATTAAAAAAACCCGCATATCTGTATCTTTAAAATCAACTGAATTATGATAAAGGGAAAAATCTGACTTATGCCAATTTTCCGTACCATGTGAAAGGCTGTTTCTTCAGTGAAAATTGGGATCATAAACAAATTGACGATGGAAATAGTTTAGATCAAAAATACGTTAATATGTGTCAAAATTTTTTAATCACAAATGCATCTAAATAAAGCATTACACAGACAGAGATCATATAAAGCAATGTTACTCACAACGCTTTTGGGGTTCTCCTATGTATTATCATCTAGTTTTACCTTTTTTTGTGAAAGATGCAGATATGCAGTTTTTTTAATGATCTTGATGCATTAAAATTTTTCTGATTGAACAAATATGTATAAGGGGGTCGTATGAAAATTTAAAAAGTGTAACTTTTTGAAAATGAATGGGAGGACAATTTCATTAATGTAGTCTTATTTCCTACCTTACTTTCAACATTTTTGCAATTTACATTGCTCACTTATCGCCAACAGGTAAAGAATTAAAGCGCGTTTTAATCTTTTTAGGACACCCTGTTTAAGTCGATGGCTGGAGCTGATAGTCCTTTCATAAACCGATGGTTTTAGTTCCAAGCTATAGATAGCTGACATTCAACTCATATATGTGATATGTTAATAATACATCCAGCATTTCGTTATTTAATCTGAAAAACGTATCTCGTTATTATGATAACTATTTATAAATAAAGCTGTGCCACAATTTAATTGGCAGTGTATTATCATCATGTAAATGAGAATTTGGCGACGTTAATTGTCATTGCAAAATAACTAAATTACATTCCCGAGCAAAATGCAATTGAAATTTAATTAATATCTTATTAATATTAAGGAAAAATTACAGAAGAAATGTCTTTCCGTAACTTTATAAAAGGTTTTGATTTTTAGGTGATTTTCTCAAAATTTCACTCGAAAATTTAGGGGGATTCTAAACATTTGATTGCGTTTAAAAATAATAGGCTTCCAGTATTCACAGATTGTAATTTTTGTACCAAATTTCATTCGAATCGCTCCATTTGTTCGTGAGATATCGTCTTCACACACACATACTTTCACACACACACACAAATACACATACTTTCTCACACACACACAAACACACATACTTTCACACACACACACAAACACACATACTTTCACACACACACACATACTTTCACACATACACACACACACATTACTTCAAAAATGTTCGATTTGTGATCAGAGATGCTTGAAACGTTCTCTCCCGTCGAAAACTCGAATTCGAATTTTCGAACCCGTCACAATACTTTCCTTATACATTATGTATATGAGGAAAGTAAAAAAATATTCATTTACGGCAAAACAAATCATCTTTGTTATTTTACTTCTCACGATGATAATACACTCAGAAACTCGCAAAGGCTTCATTAGTCACAGTTTGGCATAGCACAGATAAGGCGTCAGCGAAGTGTCAAAATACCGTGGCAGTCAAACCTTCAAGGAGTAATTCAAGTGCAATTGTAATGCGATAATAGCTCTCTGATCCGCACAGACCCCTATGCAAGTGCTCCAGTTGTCAATTGCTAATCAATCTCTACAGTAATCTTGAAAATTGCCTATTCTGGAGATGCTAAACCAAGGTTTATAGATACTATATTATCTATTAACCTTGATGCTAAACCGCTTAGAATGTGGCTAGTGAATAAAGTTGTGTAGCTCGGTGTTCCTCTAGCTAGCTAGTACTGCCAATAGCATTTTCTTGCACGTATGCAGCAAAGATTTATTGCCACCTTATTGCAATAGATCTTTGCTGCATGGCAAATGCGTACGATATTGCTCTTTAAAACTCCAATACTACCCCTTATTGTACAAGCTAGATATTATTTACAGGTAAGCATATAAAACTTAAAAAGTTTTTTTTTTTTTTCACCAACAATACTGCTGTGAATAAATCATTTGTAAAATATTAACCGATAATGCTCGTACTCTTTATGTTTTCTTGTGTTCAAAATATTTCGGACTTGTGATCGATAGCTTTCCCCGTTTTCTTTTAGGTGATAAATCCATCCAGACATATCCGGACACTTCAGAATCGGAGAGCTTAAACAAACTATCGATCGACATGGCCAGTTTGTTCAACGACAATGTCCAGTCGGATGCTCACATCAGATGCGGAGATCAGTTCATACCAGTCCACAGAGGCATCTTGTCTGCTCGATCTGAGGTCTTGGCTGAGATGTTTAGAAACAACAAGCTGGAGGAGCAAGGTGGAGTTGTTAGTATCAAAGACATCGAATATGCCATGCTGAAACAATTTTTACAGTACTTGTACACAGGGGAGTTGCCAAACCTGTCGGAAGACAATGTTCGAAGTCTATATGCAGCAGCAGTTAAGTACAAAGTAGAAGCTCTCAAGAAGCGATGCTCTAATTTTATGATGGCGAACATGACTGAAGAAAATGCATTCGAAATATTTATATTAGCAAGTGCATACATCGATATTGATTTGCAACAACATATCATTTCTTTTATTTTGCAGGACGAGAAAGTGTTTAAAACTCAAGCTTGGCTTTCATTCTGGGAAAATCAACCCCGGTTGGCGTTAGAAATTTATAGCCAATTCATACGTCAATAATGATTGTATGTAATATTGCAGAATAAAAGATGTCTGTTCGTGTTTTTGTTTGCATATGTATGTTTGTCGTTTGTACCGGAAAATTGAAGGATCAAACAGCTGCAAAATTTGCTATAGAGGCACCCAATGTTTCCTTCAGGCATACATCCGGGAGGAGGGGAGCGTCCCCCGGAGATGATTATTCGACCCCCCTGAGACATTTAATGTTAACCTAATTTGTATTTTTGTGACATGTACATATATTTATATATGTCAAAAAGAAAATCTTGACCTCCCCTCCCCCCCTCCCCAAAAAAAAAGTTTCATTCGCCTCTCACCCGGCCAAAAGTTCCCTAAAAGAAACATTCCCCTTGGAAAAGTATTTTTGAAATTCAAAGTAGGTTAAAAGCTTATGAACTTAAAAATTCGCAATTCGCCATTTCGTCAGATCAATTTATCCATCGCAACTGTGTTAGCCGATGGTCTGTGAACGATAACACAAGAGTTTTTAGAGACGACATTGAGAGCTATTTTATTTGCTATCAATTTAACTATTTGATTCTAAATTCATGAATTTAAAAGATAAATTTTCATTTCTTGGAATATATAATTATTTCAATATTATAAGCTTTCTTTGAGAATTTAATTTCAATCGAATGTATACTCTCTGAAATAGCAATTATATATTTTTACTTTCTGATATTATACAATATAGTATAAAGAAAGTATTGTGTTCGCGAAAATTTTCGAATTTGAGATTTTGATGCCAATATATATTTTCTGACATCCTAAAGACGTTTTGAATATTTTTGGAGTGATGTCTGCCTGTATGCCAGTGGTCAATTTCTTATGTACACTATAGTGGCCACAAATATTAATGAATTCTCACGAAACATTATATCCTACTTTGTTATAAAAAATTCCAGAACTAGACAGAATTTTTAAAATTCGAACAAAGACTCAGTAATTTTATATTTCTTTAACATGGCAGCATAGGACAAAATTTGACATACATAAAAGGGCTTATTTATGCCTCAATCATCATTGTTGTAAAAATGGCTGTGATATACATTTTTTGTTCTTAACACCATTACCCCCCCCCCTCCCCGGGGGGATTTAGAGCCAAGACTATGACCAGGGAAGCGTCCATTTTATCTCTTGCTTCTTATCTCAAATCCATTTAAAACAAAGGGATTTTTTTTTCTCACTAAGTGAACTTCAAAGAAGTATATACTATAGAGGTAAAACGCTATAGACCTTATGTGTTTATGTGTAGGGCATAGACGTAAAATATATGCTATGTATGCCTATTTAAAATATAAAAAAAAATCTAGAACTAGATAGAATGTTTTTAAATCCAAACGGAAACTTCGAAATTTCTCTTTTCCTTTAACATGGCAGCATGTTGGCGAAATTTGACTAATTATGCACAAAAGTGATCACGTGACTGTTTCAATCATTGTTGTAAAACTAATTGCGATATAATATCGTTTGTTCTTAACGCCATTGCCCCCCCCCCCCCCTCCAAATATCAGTTGCTGTACCTCAGACTACGTAAGTGTCCATTTCATTTCTTACTTCTTAAAACAGAGGGAATTTTTTTTTATCTCACAAGGTGAAATTTAAAGAAGTAAATGCTATACATGTAAAATGTCATAGAGTAGACTATATATGTCTACTATAGACTACATATGTCTATAAGCAAATATCGGAAAGAAAAATCTGGAAACGTTGAAACTGCACTTTGCATTTTGTATTGGATGTGATTCTCATTCTTTAAAACACTTTTTTTCGAAACTCATTAAAAATTTTATTAAAATAATTCTTAAATATTGTTTTTTACTTTCCCTGCAATACATGGTAATGTACAGGGAAAGTTTTGGAATCATGTCGAAAATCGCGGCTCGAATTTTCAACGGATCTACACGTTTCGAGACCTCTAGAATACGAAAAATCTATTTTTAGAGTGACGTCTGTGTATGTGTCTGTCTGTGTGTCTGTCTGTGCAATTCATGTATCCACTCTAACTCAAAAAACTAATGGACGAAATTTCATAAAATTTGGTAGGTAAGACCCTTTGGTCTGAGTGTGACCCTGGTGATGATTAGTTTTTCGTTTAATTCGAGAAAAAAGAGAATCCGTCTTTTTTGGGGGGAAATGGCCCTCAAAACTCTCATGTATTCACTCTAGCTGAAATACAAATTGGCCAAATTTCACCAAATTTTGTAAATATATCACATGTGGGATGCTCTGGTGCTGATGAGATTTTGGTACGATTCAGAAAAGAACAATCTGCCTCTTTTTATGAAATGGTCCGCAAAAATCGCCAATATCTAAAAAAAGACTACGTATGTTCAAATGTATCAATTAAATGCATGTTTTATACGTAATTTTTGAAGAGGAAAAGAATAAGGAAAACTCTATCACTCTAGGAATAACCGTTCTTGAGATATTTGAGATTTTTCGCATTTTTTTATGCCGTCTTTGGAAAAATGTCCAATTACCATATAAAAGCAGAAATTGAATTAAAAATGCAAATTTAGTGTCATTTTGTGCAATTAAACCAATGATTTTAGTGACATCTTATAGAAATAAAGTAAAAATGAATTTGAGTCTGCAGGGAAAGTCATGTGCTGCCCACATCAGATTTTTTTATTTTAAGTTTATGAGGATTGCTTAATAAAACCCCAGTCCAAGAAAAAAAAAGAAAACCCAACATCAAAAAGGAAAATTAACTTTATGAGATATGCTCATATGCCTATGATAAGAATTTTCCAATAGCACCTGATATCTGAAAGAAAATCAATTTTCTGAATTACGGAGCCTGGATACAAATTTACCAAGGACACCCAGATCTATGAAAGACACATTATATCAAAAATAAAAATGTATTTTTAGAATTGCGAAATTATGAATATCTTAGTCCTAGACAAAGACTTTCACTGAAATGTCCAGTTAACTGGACATGCGCAGTGAAAAATTAAGCTTGCTTCACGCCGAGATCTATTCTCAAAGCTCTGCGAACTGCATTCTCAAAGCTCTGCAAAGAATGCAGCGCGTATGATGACCAGTTAATTAGACATCGGCCTGTAAATTGAAACATGTGATGCCCAGTTAAATGGACATGGGCAGTGAAAGTGTTAACATCAAAAATGAAAATTAAGTTTCGGAGATACGGACTCTATTAATATTGTGTCAATGTAAGTTAATTTGAGTTATGGGGTCCTCGATAAGAATTTACCTAACGTCAAAAGGAAACCTTTACTTTCAGAATCAGGAACTTAAATAGGAATTGAATAAACATCTTAGTTCTATACGAAGTTTATAAAATAGTAATTAACATCGCGAATGAAAATTAATTTTGGGGTGCCCGACCCACATTAAGAGTTCGCCACGGGCCCGTAGTATCTAAAAGAAAAAATTATTGTTGGTATTATAGACCTCCGTGTTGTCCGTCTGACACAAAGAGTTAGAATCACTCCTTGATTACTCCTCGAAGGTGTGACGTCATTTATCCTGCCTCTATTAGTCTGTGCAAAAGAACGCCCATCAAAGAATAACGAGACCCAGTTCCAGCGACTTCATCGTACGGTTATCAGAGCCTTTCGTATATGACTAGCACAGACTAACATAAAGTAACTCAAGGTGAACTAACATATAGTATTCTGTGAAGACTAGTATAGGTGGCATCAGGGCTGTAGAAGTAAAGAACTAGGTCTTAGCGCGTTTTCCCCCTGAAACCGGAAATGTTCTGCCGTAGCGTCACGACGTCGCATGCGGAGTTAGTAATATTAGCATTCACAGAATCTAATGGAAAGTTTGCATTTCGTATTAAAAATGAGCTCGAAGAAAAGCAATAAACACTAATACAAAAATAAAACATTTCCAATAAGAACTCTAATGGAATCTTATTATTACCACCTTTGATTTAATTTTATATTTCTAGTGTTTGCTTGCCAGAGGTTTTTAAGGCCTTAACTATTCATGTTAGTTTCATAAGTAACATGGAATTTGGTGTATATATATAAGGAAAGTAATATAGAACAAAGATAAATCATTCCCATATATATATATATATATATATATATATATATATATATATATATATATATATATATATATATATATATATACATATATATATATATATATATATATATATATATACATATATATAATTGAAGATTTTTATGATTATTTGTAATATATATATACCCGAGATATACCAAAGAAAATTGCTTGTAAACTGAAGGTAAAGGTAAAATTTGCAAATCAGAAGCCTAGTGTAGCACGATGAGCTATGCAAGAAGTTTGGAAACTAGTGAATATAAAAGGAATAAAATGAATATGAAAAGCATTTCTGAAACCATGTACGTTATCAAGGGCCATACATGTTTCATTAATGCTGATTCTACGTTTCTGTTTACACAACTGTAAAATGTATTACAGAAATAATGTGAATGGCCCGACGTAGAAGAAAAGACAAAGTGGATCAAATACACAAAAAATCAAACATGAATATAAAATATTCTGTTACACCAGCTTGTGGCTAATTATTGAAATGAGGATGCAAAGTATTATAAAGTAATATCTAAAAAATATATTGAAAATAAAATGAAAATATATCTACCCCTAGTACTATGGTACTTCTGGAAAAGCATGTGTATTACCAATCAACTCATAACAGGTTACAGTGAATTTTTGTTACTGACTAAGCAGTTTTCTCAAGGCAGGTTAAAGTGAATTATACGAATAGTTTAACTGTTAGAAGAAGACATGGAGATTATGAAATATTTAGAAATGCTAGAGTATGATCTGTCAATATGTTGCTGTAATTGTTGCAAGTTTTTGAATTTAAATTTAAAATGTGTTTTAATAAAAGAAAAAATAAGATTGGGCGGGTAGTTATTTGTGATAACGGTGTTGATGAATTTAAGAAGATGTTCTTTGTAGTAACAAGGTGTGCTTAACATTTTGATTCTTAATAACTGGTTATTAATAATATTTCTATATACAGATTTGGAAAGATTGGAAGAGAAATGTTGAAGTTTATTTAATTTGAAGTTATAACTTTCTGTTTTGTCATAGATTTTAAATTTTATTGTATTTGCATTTTTAATTGTTAAACAAACGTCTAGAAAATTGATCCAGTTGGATGTATATACATTTTCAATGAGTTGTAGATTAGGTGGATAGAAATCAAAATTTAATTCTTTGGCCTCATTAGTAATTCCTATAATAATAAGATCATCAATATATCTGTACATTATATGACTGTTGAAAGGGCTCTGATTTTCGTAAAAATGTAGATAAAGGTTAGCCAATATGGTGGATGATTTACCTCCCTGTGGTATTCCTTTATTTAATTTGTATATGCATTTTCCTTGAACTATATACTGTTTGAACAAAATGAATTTTAATAAAGTTTTGAATTTTGGAAATGATATGTTTTTTGCTTGAGTGAATTGTTCATATAAAAGTAGCATGACTTTATATAAATCATTAATGTCTATATTATTAAATAGGTCTTTGAAATCAAAAGTTTTTACATCATGTATGTAAGTGATTAGTTTTATTTTATTAATTAGTTCTATACTATTTTTGATTATATGTGTTTTTTGTGCAGTAAAATAATCATAAATTTGATTGAGTATGATTAGAAGTTGTTTGTCAGCTACATTGGTATATGAATTAAATCCTATAGTGACTGTTCTAAATGAAATAGGTGTTTTATGGAATTTAGGTATAAGTAAGGTTTAAGAATTTAGGTATAAGTTTGGAAAATTGAGATTGTATTTTTGTTTAAGAAGTTTGTAGTAAGCTATTATTTGTTTATTTATAACATTAATATGAGTGTATAAAGGAGTTAAAGAAAGAGAGGTATATATACATATATATATATATATATATATATTCATATATATATATATATATATATATATATATATATATATATATATATATATATATATATATATATTCATATATATATATATATATATATATATATATATATATATATATATATATATATATATATATATATATATATATATATATATATATTTCCTTATTATTTTCAACCTAATCGAGCTAGCCCGCGGGCTCGTCATACACATTTGTTTAGAATAACTCGAAAATCGGAGCAGCTGCAAATATAGTATACACCAGTGGTTTCCAAACTTTCCGCTCCGCGGACCCCCTCAGAGAAAGAAAAAATTCGCGGACCCCTTAAAACCATATTGCAAGGGAGTGCTTCTATTGGATATGTACAACAAGCATAATTTAGTGTGAACAGTGAGGGGGAGACGGGAGATGTTCGCTACGCCCCCCTCTATTCAAAGCTGACGTCATCCGGTCTCTAGTAGTATTAATGTTCGAAGTTACAAGTGCTCTGACGTCCGAGCCACATCAGAGTATCGTCACCGTTAATCATGGCATTGTGCCAAAACGAAACCTACCCCCAAACAATTTAATTCTGTTTGAAGATATTGCCTATCAGTTTGAAATTAATTTCATGGATGTATTTAAATCAAAGTTATTCAGAAAAAAAGTTCATTATTATTTTATTTAAAAAAATAAAATAAAAAAAACAGTGGAGAAAAATAATGAATTTTATTTTTTTAAAGCTGACTATTTATTAGTTAAATATTGCGTGTTATTCGCGGACCCCCTAAAACCTCGTCGCGGACCCCCAGGGGTCCGGGAACCCCAGTTTGGGAACCACTGGACACTGTCTTTTGTTGTAGATCTTATTTCTTTAAATTTTAAACTTTATCGGACTGGTCCGTCTTGGGCCCGTCATAGGAATGTAACGGTTGGAATAACTCGTGAACTGAGGTAGAAAGTCCAACTTTAGTATGCTGTTGGCTTACGTAGTATTCTTTGAATTTTGAACTTTGTCCCGCTAGTCTGCCTTGAGACCACCATAGAAATTTTCTTATTAGCATTTTAACATGTAAGTTTGCGAAAATAAATATTTTCTTGCTGCCGTCTATATTTTTATTTTCCTTATATACATGGTATAATGTGTACGGAAATTATTGTGACGAGGTTGAATTAAAATTTTCGACGAGATAGAAAGTTTCAAGCATCCTTGAACACGAATCGAACACTTTTGAGGTGATGTCTGTGTGTATGTGTGTGCGACCGTGAGTCTATGGAGACGATATCTCACGAATAACTGGAGCAATTCGAACGAAACTTTGTACACAAATTACAATTTTGTTCTTAAACACAATCAAATGATTAAAGTATCACCAAATTTTCGGATAACATTTTGAAAAAGTAATCAAAAATTTAAAACCTTCAATAAAGTTACATAAATATTCGTTCCTAATGTAATTTGTTATTAGAAAACGATTGACATAAACTGCAGAACGCTAGCACGAATCGTTCTTGAGATACTGCTCATCTCTTTCTTTTGTCTGTAACGCTTGACATTTGGCGAACAATCTAGCAAAATATCGACAACATGCCAATATTTCGCCCCAGATTGATAAAAATTTCGTCAAATTCCAAAAATAACGCCAAATTAACAAAAATTACGCCAAACTAATGCATGAAATTTTAAAATATTTTAATATATGGACTAAATTACTTATGGAGGATGCTATCAACATTGAAATTTATCAGTTTAGAGTTGGATGAAATATAAGTGAATTAGGTACTAGTTATACATGTTGTCAATCGGAAAAGCGTCAAATGTACAATTTAATGTTAAATGCACCGTGGCGTGGTTCTAATACTTATTTTTATTTTCCCTGCAATACATGGTAATATATAGGGTAAGTATTGGAATGATGTCGAAAATCGCAAATCGAGTTTTCGATGGATCTACACGTTTCAAGATTTCTAGAATACGAAAAATCCATTTTTAGCGTGATGTCTGTGTGTGTATCTGTGTGTCTGTCTGTCTGTGCTGATTTTGTATCCAATCTAACTAAAAAACTAATCGACCGAATTTCACAAAATTTGGTAGGTAAGTCTCTTGAGGGCGAGTCTGGTGCTGATTAGTTTTGTGTACGATTTGGGACAAAAAATCCCGCCTTTTTTTGCGAAATGGACCGTAAAAGATTTTATCCACTCTAGCTGAAGATCTAATGGACCGAATTTCAAAAAATTTGGAAGATAAGCCGCTTATGGGTCACCCTGGTGCTGATTAGATTTTGGTACAATTCGATAAAAATAATCTGCCTTTTTTTTTGCAAAATGGCCCTCAAAAATTGACAAAATCTCAAATAAAAAACTACGTATGCTGAAATATATCTATTAAATGCTTCTTTTATACGTAATTTTAACGAAGAAAAGATTAAGACCAATCACGTTACATTAGGACTAGTCGTTCTCGAGATATTTTCGCTTTTCCGTTTTTGCTCTACGCCACTTTTGAAAATGAGTCCAGTTACCAAATGAGAACGAAAATTGAAATAATAGTGAATAAAATTTAATTAAAATAAGGACATGTGCATATAAGTCTGCAGGGAAAGTCATGTGCTGCCCACGTCAGATTTTTACTTTCTCTGCAATACATGGTAATGTATAGGGAAAGTATTGGAATCTAGTCGAAAATTGCAACTCGAGTTTTCGATGGATCTACACGTTTCAAGACCTCTCGAATACGAAAAAACCATTTTTAGCGTTACGTCTGTGTGTCTGTGCAGATTTTGTATCCACTCTAACTAAAAAACAAATCGACCGAATTTCACAAAATTTGGTAGGTAAGTCACTTGTGGGCAAGTCTGGGGCTGGTTAGTTTTGGGTACAATTCGGGTAAAAGAACCCGCCTTTTTTTGCAAAATGGCACGCAAAAGCTTGTATACACTCTAGCTGAAAATCTAATGGATCGAATTTCACAAAATTTGGTAGATAAGTCGCTTATGGGTCACCCTGGTGCTGATTAGATTTTGGTATGATTCAGAAAAAAAATAACTTGCATTTTTTTGGAAAATGGCCAGCAAAAATTGTCAAAATCTAAACTAAAAAGCTGCATATGCTCAAATCTATCTATTAAATGCTTGTTTAATACGTAAATTTTAACGAAGAAAAAAATAAGACCAACTTCATTTCACTAGGACTAGCCATTCTCGATATATATTAGTTATTTTCGTATTTTCTCCACGCCACCTTTGAAAATAAGTCCAGTTATCAAATTAGAACGAAAATTGAATTAAAAGTAAATTAAATTTAATTAAAATAAAGAGAACGTGGATATAAGTCTACAGGGAAAGTCATGGGCTGCCCACATCAGATTTTTTTTTTTAGCAGAATGGAGGTTTTCAAATATTTCTTTCTTTCAATTTTCAAAGAAATGTGTTTTATTATTGATCATATCATTACAGGTCCACAGCGTATGCAGTTTGAACATTCTGCAGAATTCACATATTTTGCAGTTAATGCACTCTATTTAGTCATTTTAATTGCTGTTTTCACTGCCTGGTTCGCCGTTGTCAGCTTTTTCTGCTTCATCACAGCTACCAAAATGAACCTTTTTAGAATTAAATCATTTAATCTCTCAGTTTCATTTTGGGTACTTTTCCATTTTTCTCATTTTATAATTTCTTCAATATGCATAGATCATAAACTAACTTCAAGAAGAGCAAAAAAGATTTCTATATATTTCTTATTTGAAGTACAATATAGACGATTTTTCATATCATCTTTATAAGATGATATGAAAAGAAGAAAATGGTCACTACAAATTCTGGCATTATAAGTTTTCACAGGATCGACATCGATGTAACCACTCTTTCATCACAATGGGGTTATTCTTCGGAAATAAGTGAAAAACAACATTATGTCCTTTTTACTTTTCCTGCAATAGTAATGCATAGGGAAAGTATTGGAATCATGTCGAAAATCGCAACTCGAGTTTTCGACGGATCTACTCGTTTCGAGACCTCTAGAATATGAAAAAACCATTTTTGGCGAGACGTCTGTGTGTGTGTCTGTCTGTCTGTGCAGATGTTGTATCCACTCTAACTAAAAAACTAATGGACCGAATCTCATAAAATATGGTAGGTAAGTCACTTGTGGCCGAATCAAGTGCTGATTAGTTTTGGGTACGATTGGGGATAAAAGAACCCGCCTTATTTTGCGAAATGGCCCGCACAAAATTGTATCCACTCTAACTAAAAAACTAATGGACCTTAATTCACAAAATTCAGTTGATAAGTCACTTGTGGGATTCCCTGGTGCTGATTAGATTTTCGTACGATTCGAAAAAAGTAACCTGCCTTTTTTTGCCAAATGGCCAGCAAAACTCGTTAAAATATAAAATAAAGAACTACGTATTCTCAAATATATCCAATAAATGCTTGTTTTATACGTAATTTTTAACGAAGAAAAGAATAAGACCAACCCCATTGTACTAGGACTAGCCATTCTCGAGATATTTTAGTTTTTCCGTATTTTCTCTGTGGCACCTTTAAAAATAAGCCCAGTTACCAAATGAAAAAGATAATTGAATTAAAAGTGAAATAAATTTAATTAAAATTAAGAGAACGTGGTAAAAAGTCTGCCGGGAAAGTCATGTGCTGCCCACATCAGATTTTTACTTTCCCTGCAATACATGGTAATGTATAGGGTTAAGTATTGGAATCATGCGAAAATCGCAACTCGAGTTTTAGATGGATCTACACGTTTCGAGACCTCTAGAATACGAAAAAACATTCAGTTGATAAGTCACTTGTGGGATTCCCTGGTGCTGATTAGATTTTGGTACGATTCGGAAAAAAAATAATCTGCCTTTTTTGCAAACTTGCGAGCAAAACTCGCCAAAATCTAAAAGAATAAACTACGTATGCTCAAATATATCTATTACATGCTTTTTTAATACGCAATTTTTAACGAAGAAAAGAAGAAGACCAACCCCATTACACATTAGAACTAGCCGTTCTCCAGATATTTTAGTTTTTTCGTATTTACACTACGCCACCTTGGAAAATAACTCCAGTTATCAAATGAGAACGAAAATTGAATTAAAAGTGAATTAAATTTAATTAAACAAGAAGAAAGTGTATATAAGTCTGCAGAGACAGTTATGTGCAGCCCACATCAGACTTTTTTGTTCCTCGAATTATTTCGACATTTTTCAACAGCGCAGGTCGATATTTCTTGCAGAACTTTTATGCATGTAAGAATATAAAAAATAAAAATTATTAAATAATTTATACAAGAAAATGAGAAATCTGGTGCTGGACTATTTATTGTATTGCAGCTCCCTAACCCAACAAGTAAATAAACAGTGGCGCTTACAAGTACTTTCATAGCTCTAACATTACTCTAAAGCAGGGGTAGTCAATTTTTTTATAACTACCGTCCACTTTTGTATCTTTGTTGGAAGTAAAATTTTCTAATCGCCCACCGGTTGCGCTGTAACTTAATTTAGCGCAATTGCAAAGTACTCGTCATTTTTGAGTAGAGATTTAGTAAAAATATGTAGCTAAATTTATATTTTTATTTATACTTTGCTTATGTTTATAATACACGGAAAATCTAAACCTGAATGGACCTTCTTCCCCCCCTCTGTGGATGTATATGAGACAAGAACTATGGGATTATAATATATAAAAGCACATGGCAAATCTTTAGAAAACACACACACATATATATATATTTAAAAATTGATTTAAAAAAATCGAAATATTTACTAATGCAAGTTTTATTTTTTAATTTTGAACAAGTGTATCTTTGCAGCTTACCATATCCAGAAAAATTTTAGTAATTTAGTTAATGTCTTGTACAGTACTCCTTTTTTGTCCACCGTCTGGCAGAGTGCATTGTAAAATCCCAACCCCTTCTCTTCCCCATTTCTTTGGGTCTCTTTGTGTCATACTGTTCGTCTCATGTATTCTTGTTCCGACTTGACTCGTCTTGCCTGAATATGGCAAGACGAGTCAAGTTCGTGCAAAGACATAAAGTCTTGCACGGGCGCTTTGTGCAAAGACACAAAGTCTTTTGTGTCTTTGCACAAAGCGTTGATAAAATTTTCCTTCTCTTTTCGCACAAAGTGTATTTTACTTATTGATTCGTATATTTAGCACGTGCGTAACTATTCCCTTCTATTTTCGTTTGATTCGGATATTTAACACGTGCATAACTATGCCTTCCTATATTTAGCACGTGGTAAGTTTTAATGTGCATTATTTCCTTTAATTTGAAACTCTTGATGATTAGTATATATATGATTAGGTCGATCATTATTCTCGTATTTTTCCGCACGTGCATAACTAATCCTTAGCATTTGATTCCTAAACTAGTAAATTTGATTCGTGACAAGTAACATTTAATAAATTGAATTCAGCCTAGTGTTTCTATACACTAAAATTTCTAGTTTTAATTTTACCTGACCATTAGATTTGTGTATGCGTGGGTATATAATAGGGTTGCACAGAATATTCGGTTGGTATTCGGTATACTGCCTATTAGGCAGGCAAATCTAATATGCGGTTCGGCCGAATACTTTAATATTCGGCTGAACCTAATAGAAATTAAAATTTAAAATATTCTACAATTGGTAAAGCACATATTTTTATACAATGAATAAAAGTTATAGTATCACAGTACAAGATTAATTCAAATTGCTACTTACCAATATTATCGCATTTAAAATAATTTTAATGTAAAAGAAAACACTCTGGTATAAAATTTTGTTGTTTTTTCAATTTTTCTTAAATCTTATCACAACTTAATCTTACTAACTCGTTTAAATAAGAAACAGTAACCAGAATATAAAACTCATAATATTACGTGTTCAAAAATATAACGGTTAATTTTTTATAAAATATGCAGCTAAAAAAAAATCAATTATCATTTCACCAATATTAAAAACAGGTGAAGGTGATTAATATATAAAATATAACACTTGGATGAATATTCAATTTTGCAGTATTTTAATTTCGATAGAGATAGAGAAGATACTGAGGGTGCCATAGGCATTCCTTTGTATCCATTGGAATGTGTCAAATAAGATAACCAAAGAATTTCTCTGGGTGTGGCCCCATTGTAATCAACCCTTCTAATTTCTTTCATGATTTCTGACGAGAAGATTAACTTTGTTGAGTCTTTTGTCACAGAGTGAGTACACCTGTCTGTAACTGTTTAGTTATATATCAGTACTCTATTGTAGTTATAGTAGTATCTCTACTCTATTGTAGTTTGCAAGACCAGGTGTGACAACAACTTAAAAAAGAATGGCTAGACTAATAAGAAAAATGATTTGGCATTGTTTGAATTTGACTGCTCAGTTTCAATTTGGATAAAATTATTTAGCAGTTACATTATAGAAGAGTCTAAGATAGCAAAAATTTACTTGAATAAATTGTAATTCTAATTTGTAATGATATTTTAAGCAACTTGGGTTTGTGTTTGTATGTAAGGTAAATGGAAGATTCTCTATAACATAAAGTGAAGCCATGATTATCACATATCAGAAATTAATTATCAATTATTCATTTATGCAGATAAACATAGACCAAACTAAGTAGCCATTTACTATGTTAATTTGCTTTTGGAATGATTTATTTTATTTTTTATTTATTTTAAATAAATAATTATACTAAATGTAAATACAAATAAATTTAGGATGTTAAATGTAAATGCATTAAAAAAGGCACAAAATAGAAACATTTTCTATTTTAAATTGGCATAAAATAGAAATATTACTTTTAAAAAAAATTAACGGAATATTCGGTATTCGGCCGAATATTCGGTTAGAATTTTAACCGAATATTCGGAATTCGGCAAAAGATGATATTCGGTGCAACCCTAGTACATAATGATCTATCTGTAGCTGAATACGAACGTGTGGTGTTCACCTGGTTACAAACGTTATACTTACCACTTCATAACTATTCTTTTCTATTTGCATTTGATTCGTAAACTAGTGAATTTGATTCATAAACTAGTAAATTTGATTCATGACCAGTAAAATTTAATAAATTGAATTCAGCCTAGTGTTTACCTATGCTTACTGATATTTAAACCTTCTTTTGTAATGTAAATTTGGCCCAACCATTAGATTTCTATGATTACTTATGTTTAAATTAACAATAAATTTCCGATTTTAATTTTACCCGACCATTAGATTTGTGCATGCGTGGGAATATAATGATCCGTAGCTGAATACGAACATATGGTATTCATCCTGTTGCAACGCTATATTTACCACTGCATAACTATTCTTTTCTATTTGCATTTGATTGACTAGTAAAATTTAGTAAATTGAATTCAGTCTAGTGAATCTTTGCTTACTGATATTTAAACGTTCTACTGAGTGCACTTAGAAATTGTAGTGTTAATTTATATTACTGATTTGTGTGTGCATGGTCGGTAGCTGAATACGAACCTGTGGTTGATAACTTTCACATGTTATTAAATATATATGTATAAATATATAAGTTTAAACAAATTCGGCTATAATGAAAACAATATGTCTTGCTGTTCACCCTGTTACAACATTAATTCGCCTGATCGGGCATTTAACATTAAAAAATATAGGGAATAAACAACTTATAAATAAATACTACTTTAACGTTATGATTCCAGATGATAAACTGAATACATTTCGTCTCAACAATAGCACATGTCAACATTATAAAAATGGATTAATTTAATATAGGAACAGCATTTTGTGAAATAGTTGATCTATAGTAATTTGAACATGGATACACTCGCCTGCTAAAAAACTTTAAGGAATCCGGCCCCGCTGTCTGGCGGAGATCGCATGTAGAACAGGTGTTTTGTAGTTCATAGAGCACGGGTATGGAAATTTTAGTGTTAACTCTACAAAGAGTGCAATTGAAATGAACTGTTTCAAATCAAAATCAAATATGCACTTTTACATAAATATTCCTTACTCTTACCATGCACCGCAGCTAGCTAAACACGGGATTGCTACATTGGGCCATTAATTGTATCATATGCAAATTCTTTACACTAAAGCGGTATTAAATGTTCACAAAACACTTAGTAACATATAAATGAACACTGAAATTTCTCATTTTAATCTAGGGACAGGAGCCTTTCTGTTCCTAGCCGCCCGTTGTCAGTCGTACTGCCGAAAAGCCGTTCTGTCTAGAAAAATCCCTATATCTCCCTTACAGATTTTCAAAAATTCCCTGTTTTCAGTGGTCAAAAAATTTTCTATTAGGAGCCTTCCTGTCCCTAGACGCTTGTGCCAAAAATCCCATGGAAGCTTGAATCGTCCACTAGGGGGCGGTAGGGACCAGGTTTACTCTTTCCTTGGGTTGATGTTAAGCATGCACTTCCGGTCACACCTCAGTTTGGAACGCCGCGACCTGTGTCTTTTCAAAGGGATAACCCAGCCCTTATCTGTTGGATCAAGTGGAATGATATGAATTACCGATAGGTGAGAAAATAATTCAAGACAGTTGGTAGTAAAGCCATTCTTTGGTAGAGCCTCTGGATACAAACTGTTGTCCTGGAAAGAAAAGTTATTGTTAGAAGAAGACCGTGAAGAGAAGAACCAGCTGATTCTCTGATACTACGCTTTGATACTACGTTGGACAGGTGCATCTGATATCAGATTAATATTTCTACAGGGAACAATTGGCATCATTTGAAAATTTCGCATTCGGATAGAATATCGTCTAACAGGTTGATGATCGTTCATTTATCAGCAATAAATATATATATATAATTTCTGACAGTAGTCAAGGTGAATAATGGCCAGTTGCGAGTTTGAAAGAAATTCTTGCTTAGTGTGGAGTATCGAAAATGTCAGTAACACTTATAATTTAGAATCGGGCCAAATTAAATATGGAGGTATTAACTATGTTCTGAGTATTGAACAACTGGAATGGGTTTCGTCCAGAAAAGAGCACCAGGCGCGAAGCGCCTTTAATCTCCAATCTCTAGGTGTGGTTCTTATCTTCATACTGTGACATTATTTCATTTGCCCATAGTTGGAGGTTCGAGGTTTTTGATTTACTGTTTTTATTATTTGACTTAGCTCCTAGTGTGGCAGTTTGTTGCACATTTAGAGTTTGAGTAATTTTGGGGAGTTGATGCAGTTCTAAGGATTTCCTATCAATTTGGCAGTTTAAGGTTTAAAAACATTTTTTAGAAAACATTGATCGAGTTTTAATTTAATATCAACTATTTAAGTTGGGACTTACCTAATTCCGATTTTCAATATTAAGTACCGCGCGGGGTCTCTTACGTGATTTGGCTTTGCGACGATCATAGTCATGCAGATTGAATAGTAGTTCATTTGGAACAGATGGCAGATATATATAATATTTTATAGAATTTAAGCGCTAGCTTTTTAATTTGGGCTCTAACAGTTTTTATTTTGAAGTCTTTCCTAATTACAGAGTTTCTTAAGTATCTAGGAGCTTTCCTTATAATCCTTAGGGTTTTGTTTTGTTTTGTCTCTAGTAAGTCTATAGTAGTTTTACAGGCATATCCCCATACGGGTGCTGCATACAGCATTCCCGGGCGGATGACCGATTTATAAATTAGGAGTTTATTTTGATAACTTAGATTTCCGTTTCCTATCATTGGGTATAAGGCTCCTGTGGCCATATACGCTTTTTTGATTAAGTTCGTTACGTGCTGTTTCCAGGTTAGGTGGGAATCTATCGTTACACCTAGGTATTTAGTAGATTTTTCCGCTTTTAGTGCATGGTTGTTTATGTACAGAGGCGGCGGAGGTTTACGTTTTCTAGAGAAATAAATCCAATGATATTTGTTGGGGTTTAATTTTATTCGCCATTTTTCCAGCCATGTTTGGAATATGTCTAAGTGTTGTTGTAGCTGTCTGTGCATTACTGAGACGTAAGGATGTTTTGCAAGTATCGCACTGTCGTCTGCATAGAGTGCCAGCTCCGTGTCTAGGGTCCTGGGGATGTCATTTAGATATATGTTAAAGAGTGTCGGGCCCAGGATGGATCCTTGCGGTACACTACTTTTAATGAGCTGGGGTGTAGACAAGTTATCTTTTACTCTAACTTGGAAGTGTCTGTTATTTAGGTATGAGATTAAAAGTTTGACAAGTGCGTCAGGGACTTTTAGAGTGATCAATTTGTATGCTAATCAACAGTGCCACACTTTATCAAATGCTTTTTGTATGTCAAGAAAAATCGCAGCTGTGGGTGTCTTACTATTAAGTCCAGAAGATATGTACTCTACCACTCTCAGCAATTGATGAGTGGTGGAGTGTTTTGGCCGAAATCCAAACTGCTCCGGAATGATAATATCATTCTCACTAAGGTGCGTGTTCAGTCTATTAAGAATTATTTTCTCAGTAATTTTACTAAGTGTCGGTAGTAAGCTGATTGGTCTGTAGTTGGCTGGATTTGTGGCATCCTCACCAGGCTTATGGATCGCTATAATTATCGCTTCCTTCCATTCTTTGGGGAAATAATTTAGTTTTAGTATTTTGTTTATTAGGGTGGTCAAGTAAAATATTATATTTAAGGGTAGGTTTTTGACCGCAATATTCCTGATTTTGTCGTGCCCTGGGCTTTTACGGTTTTTAAGGTTTTTGATGGTATCAATTATCTCTTGCGGGGTGGCTGGGTTAATCTCAGCCGTGACTGGGGAGTTCCTGAAGTTGTTTAGAGTTTGCCTAACCATTCTTAGGGTGTCCTGACGCATTAGATCGTGGTTTGGTTCAAATTGCTTTTCGTAATGCCTAGCAAGCGCCTCTGCTTTTTCTTCGTCTGAGTACGCGATTTTAACGCCATCTATTAGTGGCGGGAGATTAATTTGAGGTTTTCTGAGTCTTTTAGCGAATTGCCAGAGCGATACGTCTTCTGGGCTGAGGGATTCAATTAACTCTTTATACTGTTGCTGCTTTTCTGCGACAATTTTATCCCTGACTTTCCACGTGAGTCTGTTAAGCTCCCTTTTGAGGGTAGGGTCTCTATTAGCCTGCCATGTCTTACGCATTCTGTTCCTTTGCCTAACTAATTGTTTGACATGGTGGGAAAGTGTGGGCATTTTTGGTGACTCACGATGTGTTGTGGAAGAGGCAATAGCTCTCTTGATTTCTGTTGTGAGTGTGTGTGTGGCAGAGTCAATATCCGCGGTATTGAACAAAATACAGAGTCATTTGTTATATATATCAGAAGAGGCGGAATACAAAGACCTTTGACTGGATTGTACACTTTTCCAACCTGTGTGTACATTAAAGGAAAAGACAACAAAAACCACTTTGTACAACATTCGCCCTGTGTTGCTCTGGTGCAGAATCCTGCTGGTGCAAAACTTTGGACTGCAAAACGTGAAGAGTTATACAATGTAATCCTGTTTCCCGGCCACACAATTTGTTACCATAAACCCCTGGGTTGGTCGTGTGGTCTGGGCCTTCAACAATGTAATCCTGGGTAATACGATGACTGTCATCTGCATGATAGGTTCAACGGCAGCTTTCCCAGACGAAGCAGTTAAAACATTAACAAGTGAGTTTATTTTACTCTTATTATTTCTTCGTCCTAGTTCTTTAAGAATGAATCTGATATTTACTTTCTCGTACTATTGTACAGTGGCCATAAATACTTTGTACACATTATATTGGCGCAGGAGTTGCATAGAGGGGGGGGGGATAATACAAATTATAGTATAATTAAAGTATTTTTTTATAATTTTATGGGATACATAATTATTTTCCATATTTTTACTTTATTTTACTATGAAAGTGTGATTTTTCTGAAACTTTTCAAATTCGAGATTTCTGCAGATAAACACCTTTTAAAATTCCCTGAACTCATTCCGGACACTTTTGTAAATATGTCAGTCTGTGTGTGTGGCACGATAACTCAAGCACAAATGCAACCACCGCTATCAACTTTTATGTGTAGATACATTATGTAAAACTGTGACTGGATAGTATATTTAGCAATTCTCGTGATTCGAACTCGAATTATTAGAAATATACGATTTTCATAGAATTATATTCTACGGAAACAATGATAATACCCACAGAAATTAAGGGTAGTATACAGTATATGGCGGACTGTGCAGCAGATAAAAAATTTTGGGCCCCTATGCAGTAAATGTGCGACTCCCTGCTACACGCTATTTTACAAGTCATTGACTTTTTCATAAACTTCATGTGTTCCATTGCCTAAAGCCTCCTCAGTGCATCCTTTTATAACCCCCCCCCCCTATAAGCGGACCTGTATAGGTGAAATTAATATTACACTATGGATTAATAGTTTCAAAATAGTAATTTCCAAAATGTTGTAAAATTACTATTTTGAAACTATTAATTCAAATTACAATTTTGAAAAATAATTTCAAAATGTTAATAATTCAAAATAGTTTATATTCACACAGCTACGCCAAATTCACCCAATCTATTCATATTGCCAACTTGAAACAATAAATATTTGATGAAATATTTTGACTTTGTACGAACTTCGAAAAATTATATATTTTTTATTTTCATTCTAATAGTGATTGTTATAGTAGCAGAAATAGTTATTATGGAATATCAATGTGAAAAGAGTGTTTATAATACAACTATATTCACTTTCTCATAGTATAAAATATAGTATAGAGAAATCATAGTTTATATGAAAATTTTCGATTTCGAGATTTTGATGCCAATATATGTTTTAGGACTTCCTAAAGCAAACTTTGACTATTTT
Organism: Amaurobius ferox; assembly: GCA_951213105.1. NCBI lineage: Eukaryota > Metazoa > Arthropoda > Arachnida > Araneae > Amaurobiidae > Amaurobius > Amaurobius ferox. Next base: position 129,265,744 of record OX578145.1, read on the forward strand.
TAGGTTGATGTCCGTCTGTCTGTCTGTCTGTCTCTTCGACGTTGATGGTTGACCTTTTGTGACAGCTGCCACAAATATTAATGGATTTTAACGAAATTTTTTATAGGGTTTTGTTAATGAAAGATCTAGAACTAGATAGAATTTTTTGACATTCAAGCGAAAACTTCAAATTTTATTTGAAATTTTATTTATTTTTTAATATAACATGGCAGCATACGATAAAATTTGACAAAATTATGCATACAAGGGGTTATGTATGGATCAATGATAACGAAACAACAGTTTCAATTACTGTGGTGAATCACTGCCATGTTAAAAAACATAAAAGTTTGAATAAATTTAAAAATTTCCGCTCGAATTAAAAAAAAATTGGTACAGCTTTGATATAAAGAATTTGGTTTTCTCAGCTTTTTTCCGCCAGCGATAAGTCGCCAAATGTGTCGCGAAAATAAATAGCATTTGGCGCGAAATGTCTTTTTCTGGCAACCCCTTTTAGCTTTTTCATGTCGTCGGCTGCGGCCATTTTATTTTTGTTTTGTTGTTGCTGTGTGTGTAAAAACGTGTGTGTGTGTGTTGAAAACGTGAATATCATACAGGTATTAAAGATAGCACATGTTAATAGATAAAATAATATAGAGGCTGAAAATTTACATAGAAATAATGAGAGTTCTTTGATGACTGCAATGTGGAAACAATTATTTGTGCAATTTTGATATTTACACGTGTTTTTCTTCGTAAAGTTTTGGATTTCATTAAACCAGGTACTCTGTTTTGATTTTGTTGTCCACGTATTTCTAAGTATCGTTTTCCCTTAAATTTAGTTCAAGTACAAACTTTTTTCTAAGTATTGTTTTTTCTTAAATTCAGTTACAGTACAAACGTTTTTACAAACATTTTTCTAAGTTCTGTTTTTCCTTAAATTTTGTTTTTTAAACATTGTTGTTATTTGGTACAGACAATCAGTTAAAAATTGACTGGCGTGTGTTTCAAATCGACTTTATCACACCACAATAAGTATATATATTTTTTCTTTTTTTAATTTTTCAAGAATAAATGTGAAAAATCTGTATTGCCGGACCCTTAATTTTATAGAAAAAAAAAAAAATCTATCGATTGATACCAAGTTTGAAAATGTACCTTAGAGGGGCTAATAATATCTCGAATCCAAATATTGTATTGTGGCTATTTCTCCCTAGAATGATTGAAACTATTAAGTTTCGTAATCGTTGAGCCATAAATTACCCATTTTATGCATAATTATGCCAAATTTTGTCCTATGCAGCCATGTTAAGAACATTTCAACGTTAAAAATACTGTACCGTGAATCTTGTTCATCATTATTTCGTATTGAAAGAAGTAAAGTACTTGTATTATGTAGAAAAAGATATGCGCTGCCCATATCAACCCCGCCCCCCTACTCCAGCCAATAGCCCCACTACTCTAGAATAAGCAGCTCTCTATATGTTTGACTTTTTTACTTTCCTTATATACATAATGTATAAGGAAAGTATTGTGATTGGGTCGAAAATTCGAATTCGAGTTTTCGGCCAGAGAGCACGCTTCAAGCATCGCTGATCACGAATCAAACGTTTTTGAGGTGATGTATGTGTGTGTGAAAGTATGTGTGTGTATGTGTGAAAGTATGTGTGTGTGTGTGCGTGTCAGTGAGTCTGTGGAGACGATATCTCACGAACGAATGGAGCGATTCGATAGAAATTTGGTACAAAAATCACAATCCGTAATACTAGAAGCCTATTGTTTTTAAATACAATCGAATGTTCAGACTCCCCCTCCCCTTCTACATTTCAGAGTGAAATTTTGAAAAAATCATTAAAAAATCAAAACCCCTAAAAATTTTACTCATGCAGACATTTTTTATGTAATTTTTACCTTAGAAAACCATTAACATAAACTTTAGAACGCTAGTATGAAGCGTTCTCGCGATATTTCAAATTTTTCAAATGAATTTATCAAAAAATTCCATAAATTAAAAAGAAATATTAACTCTGGAGAAACATGATCACTTTCTATATGTAATATTATGCGATGAATTTCGTGACATCATTCTCGTGGATCTAGCTTGTTCCATTCATGGTAAAAGTTACTTTGAGTAATACTTTAGTATTTGAATGCCAATAGACATTTATCTGCTGCAAGAATAACTTATTTCTCCGTCCATAACGCTTAGCGGAATTTTGGCGACGAATATAGCGGAATGTCGCCAACTTCGCGATTTTTTTTAATTGTTGCCAAATTAACGAAAATCTCGCAAAATTGATAAAAGTGATATTAAATCATTGAAAATGACGATTAATTGACGAAAATTCAATATCCTGGAAAGAATATAATTGTATCTACTATAAGAATAACCTATTTTTTTACTGTTAAAGTAGTAAATTCATTGCACTGTATAAGGAAAGTCTTGTGCTGTCCACATCAGATTTTTTCCTACTTTTGACGTAAATCTTCGATTAGAAGGAAATTTATTAAATTTAAAGGAAGATACAATACGTAAATCAATAAGTAAAATACACTTTGTGCGAAAAGAGAAGGAAAACTTTAGCAACGCTTTGTGCAAAGACACAAAAGCCATATTCAGGCAAGACAAGTCAAGTCCGAACAAGAATACATGAGACGAACAGTATGACACAAAGAGACCCAAAGAAATGGGGAAGAGAAGGGGTTGGGATTTTACAATGCACTCTGCCAGACAGTGGACAAAAAAGGAATACTGTACAAGACATTAACGAAATTACTAAAATTTTTCTGGATATGGTAAGCTTCAAAGATACACTTGTTCAAAATTAAAAAATAAAGCTTGCATTAATAAATATTTCGATTTTTTTAAATCAATTTTTAAATATATATATATATGTGTGTGTGTTTTCTAAAGATTTGTCATATGCTTTTATATATTATAATCCCATAGTTCTGGTCTCATATACATCCACAGAAGGGGGAAGGAGGTCCATTTAGGTTTAGATCTTCTTGTGCAACTGACCACTTTCATATTTAACCTAATCATGCAATTGACCTAATTTATAAATTTTGCCGTGCAGCTCAGCAATACCCCTTTTGGGGTGGTACATACTATACAGGGTGTCCCAAAGAGAGTGAAACGCGCTTTAATTTTTTACCTGTTGGCGATAAGTGGGCAATGTAAATTGCAATAATGTTGAAAGTAAGGTAGGAAATAAGATTACGTTAATGAAATAGTTCTCCCATTAATATTAAAAAAGTTACACTTTTTAAAATTTGTACTACCCCCCTAGACAAATTGGGACAATCAGATAATTTTTATTTTTAATGCAGCAATATCAGATCATTAAAAACCCAGCATATCTGTATCTTTAAAATTGGGATAGTTATATTTAATTGAACATTGTGAATGGGGACCCTATCAGACAGCCGTGAGGACCTGATCTACCATCAAGGCTAACAGGTTCGTAACCCCCCACGACTGATAGTCGCCAACAGACGAGCAAGCTGCGGTCCAGGAAAACAGGGTGGCGTGGAATTTACCAGACGCTGCACCAAAGATAGACATAACGCCGAGAATAGAAGATTTATTTTCTGGACCCAAGACCGCACACACCCCACCCCCAGGAACAGCAGCGAGAAGCAGCAGCAGCACAGACGACCCCAGGGGAGCTTCCCCAAGAAGAGGCCGACTAGGCTGAAAGAAGAGCCCCATCTCCTGAGGGGAGAAGGGACACCATGCAGCGGGAAACGATAGATGTCGGTTGCAGTGACCATCCAGAAGTGCCGAGGAATATTGCCAGTTTAATGGCAAGCCAGAAGATTTGTTCTTTTTGCTGAGGTTTCCGACTTTCTACTCTTCGGTAGTTATGCAGAGGCAGTATACAACTTAAAGAGGCGCTGTCGTAACCCGGACCTATACCTGTACTGCCAGGTTAGTGAATGGGGACCCTATATCAAATTAGAAATGTAAATTCGTCACATATCACAAAAAGATAAAATTGGTTGACAATACATAGCAGACAATTTTGGGAATTCCGCGTAGGCTCACGATGCAATTACAGATATTTAAGTACTTATCAATAACTAAGAATTTTTAAGTACTTTTCCTTTATCAGAAGAATTTGCATCGTCAATTTGTTTATGATCTCTATTTTCACTTATGAAACAGCTTTTAACATGATACGCAAAAGTGGCATAAGTCAGATTATTTCCTTTATCATAATTCAGTTGATTTTAAAGATACAGATGTGCGGGTTATTTTAATGATCTTCTTCTATATAATAAAAGGCAATGTCTGTGTGTGTGTGTGTCTGTCTGTCTGTCTTATACACTATACGTTTCGCGACCGCGCGTCGGAGAGCTACGAAATTTGGCAATCGGAGACCCGGGGGGGAGGGAAGGGGACACGTGAAAACCGATTTTCAAAATTCTAATTATTTTTTTATTTATTTAATGTTTTATGCGATTTCGACCTTTTTTTGCCCTTTTTGCCCTTTTTTCTCCACGATCCAGACGTCGTAGAAAAAAACAACTCACACCATCGGAAAGAGCAGACAATTGCGAGTAAAAATATATCAATTTCAAATCTGAATTTCGATTTCTAATATTTTTTAAAGATTTTAAAACAAAAGTCACTTTTTGCTCAAGAAAACGATTTTTGGTTTTTAAATTCTCGCATCGTGAAAAGTACTCATAATTTCGACTAATAATTTACATTTTCAGAAAGGTCAAACATCTGGCATTCTTACAAGTCCAATCTGGTCCAGAAATAATGAAAATTGCCTTCAGGATGGCAATTTTAAAGACGCCATGATTTTAAATTTGTCGGCTACCGGCTCAGTTCCTCAAGGCATTTTCCCCCCATCCGCATTAGTTTCTTCCCCGTCTCCATGGAGACCGCGCTTTCGGTTTTAACTGAATTACGAGCGTAAGTGTTGTATACATCGGGCGAAATTATTATATTTATATGATATTTTAAATGGATATTTTAAATAATTTAAATGATTGAATTATGGTGGTTTGAATTGTGGTGATGTATTTGAAATTATTATATTTATGGATTGGTGGAACGATATGGTTGATTTTTTTATTTTAAATGGATATTTTAATTTATTGATATTTTAATTTATAGATATTTTAAATGGATATTTTAATTTTATGGCTATTTTAAATGATGGAACGATGGAACGAGGATGGTGGAATTAAGAGCCTAGCATATGGTCGTTATAAATTTAAATTAGCGCGCGGGAAGTTAGCGCGCGAGAATTGCACTCGGTAGGCCTGGGTTCGATTCCCGCCACTGATGCGGAGTACGATCACCTTAAACATATGGGTCGATAATTCCTTCCGAGAGGTTGGTGGCAGGGAAAGGAGGGTACGGTCTCTGTGGATGCCTCCCCCACTGGGTCCTGGTCCAAATTGGGTGAATAAAAAGAAAGTTATGGATATTGTCGCGGAGGGCGCGGTAGCCCAGTGGTTAGCGTGCGGGAATTTCACTCGGTAGGCCCGGGTTCGATTCCCTCCACTGACAAAACTGCTGCCGTGTTCACGCGGAGTACGATCACGTTAAACATGTGGGTCCGTAAGTCCTTCCGAGAGGTTGGTGGTAGAGGAAGGAGGGTACGCACCCTGTGGATGACTTTCCCACTGGGTTCCGGTCTAAATTGGGTGAATAAAAAGAAGGTTATGGAGATTGTCGCGGAGGGCGCGGTAGCCCAGTGGTTGGCGCGCGGGAATTGCACTCGGTAGGCTAGGGTTCGATTGCCGCCACTGCCAAAACTGCTGCCATTTTCACGCGGAGTACGATCACGTTAAACATGTGGATCTGTAAGTCCTTCCGAGAGGTTGTTGGTAGAGGAAGGAGGGTACGGACCCTGTGGATGCCTCCCCTACTGGGTTCCGGTCTAAATTGGGTGAATAAAAAGAAGGTTATGGAGATTGTCGCGGAGGGCGCGGTAGCCCAGTGGTTAGCGCGCGGGATTTGCACTAGGTAGGTCCGGGTTCGATTCCCGCCACTGCCAAAACTGCCGCCGTGTTCAGGCGGAGTACGATGACGTTAAACATGCGGGACCGTAAGTCCTTCCGAGAGGTTGGTGGTAGGGGAAGGAGGGTACGGTCCCTGTGGATGCCTCCCCCACTGAGTTCCTGACTAAATTGGGTGGCACTTCCTGGTAGGTCGTTCCTTCTGGTAGGTCGCGCCAGCGAGTGTGCCACGGTTAGAATTTGCCACGGTCAGAATTTTCAAGGGTAGCGAACAGGCTGGTCGCCAAAGGCGGCTAGTGTTTCATAAAAAAAAAAAAATTCTAATTGGTTAAGTTTGTCTATGGGGATCATACGGCCCCCCACAAATTTAAAATGTGTAACTTTTTGAAAATGAATGGGAGGACAACTTCATTAACGTAGTCTTATTTCCTTCCTTTCTTTCAAAATTTTTGCAATTTGCATTGCCCACTTATCTCCAACAGGGAAAGAATTACAGCACGTTTCAATCTCTTTGGGACACCCATGCGAGCTGATTCGTCAGGCATATTGAAACCTACTGAAACCAGAAGCGTAATCCCTTAGCATTAGCTCCGTTTGCATTTTCACATTAGGAAGTGTTGTTAAAATAAATATTGGTGGGTGCTCTGCAATGAAAGTATATTTAGCAGCACTAGTACATACTATGCAGACAATAGAACGCATACGAAAATTAAAATTGGAAGGGAAGAGGATGAATTTTTAGAACTTGAGATCCTGAAATGCAAAGATAAGAAAAGCTTTATTCTTTGACTGGCAAAAAGTGGTCGGTAGGAGAGCATGCATTTTACAAACCATACTGAACAATGCATTTTACAAACCATACTGAAATCTAATTCGCATCCAGGGTAACGCATTCATGACTTGACTGCTACATTTCATGAAATTTCGTCGGATAGTTTTTGTGCTAGAATGGATACACTGAACAGATACACACATACATGTTAAAATAGCTTTTCGTATTCTAAATTGCTCAAAATGTGTAAATGTACATTAAAATTGTGCGTTCCAATTTCGATCGCATTCCAGTGTTTTTCCTATAATACATTATAATGTATTGTAGGGAAAATGAAAAGAAGAAAAAAAGACTGTAAGGCAGATGCTCTGTTTTGTAAATTTTTTAACGTGAAAAAGGAAATAATTAGAAATAATTTGGCGGATACGTCTTTTGTTTACCATAACACATTTTTATTTGATTAAAGAGCAGGAAAATTTCAATTATACTTTAAATAAATGCGTTTATTTATTTGTAAATAGTGAGCATATAGTAAGCATATAGTGAGATAGTGAGCATATAGTAAATAATGAACAGAGGAGGAGCCTCTTAGTTCTACATCAAAACTAACTTACAGGTATACAATATAACAAAAAATTCATTCCCAACTACCAACTAAACAAAAAGTCGTTTTCCAGTGCACTTAAAACTTTTTTAACGACGGAAGTAACATTCACCAGAAAAATAATAAAATCTGTACTTTTAAGAAGTATTGTGCACACTAATCGCCAACCTCGTCTTAACGACTACCAACGACCATAAAACCAAATTTCACGGATAAAGATGGATGATTAGTCAATCATTATTCTCCTTATATCTTGTTTATTGCACTATCTTGCTTTTCTTGTGCTGAGATTTATATGGACTTGTTATTACAAAAAATAATTTCTATTATGTTTTCTTTCAGGTGATAAATCTGTCCAGGCATATACCTACATTTCAGAAACCTGCTGCAGAACCAGCCTTTCACTCGACTTAAATAAGTTGTTGAAGAGCGAAGTAAAATCAGATATTGTCCTACAATGCGGAAATTCCGTCATCTCAGCACACAGATCCATATTGTCCGCTCGATCTGAGGTCTTTGCAGCGATGTTTCGAAACGGCATGCAAGAGGAGCAAACTGGGATCGTCACCATCGAGGGCGTTGAAGAAGCGACGCTATACCAATTCCTGCTTTTCTTGTACGAGGGAAAATTGTCGAACTGGCCAGAAGTTAATGCTGTAGGTCTTTATGCGGTAGCCGACAGATACAATGTGCAAAGTCTCAAGACGGAATGCTCAAATTTTATAGTGGCGAATCTGACCAAAGAAGAATCATTCGAGTATCTTATATTAGCGGATATATACAGCGACAGTGAATTGAAGAGAAATGTCATTTCTTTCATTTTGCAGGATGAAAATGTATTGAGAGAGGAATCTTATCTGCTATTTTGGGAAAGGTCTCCGCACTTGGCATTCGATATTTACAGGCAATACGTACATAACCGTAATGATAGTATTGTACTTGAAAGATAAATGTATTTCACTTTTTCAATAAGTATAAGTAAAAAACCATACACACAATCAGAATTTCTGGATTTTTCCTTTATGATACATATATATATATATATATATATATATTTATGATATATATATAATTTGTGAATATTAATTGCTTGTCAAATAATTGTTATTCATTCCCATTAATTAATGTGTATGAACAAATGAAAAATAGAGTATATGAGGTAGTGCATATAAGGATATTTACAAACGAAAATTATCCATTAATAACCGTAATGAACAACCCAACTCCAGCTCAGAAGTTTAGATAAAGTTTTTCACCTAAGTAACATCAGATAAACACGACATGGAAATTATTATTTGATAACTTATCTAAATAGAGGAAAAAGGGGTGGATTGGTTAACATTAGAAAAAGTGTATACAGTCTAAAAAGACATCAAAATAAATAGTAAGTTCTTATTTAAAATATTTAAAAATCATCAAAAAATATTAACATATTGTATACATACCTGCCAACCTGGGAAAATTGAAATGTGTAAAATTTTGCGTGAATGACATTTATAATGATTTTTTTTTTTACAAACTACAAGCGCAAACGATATTTCTAATGAATTTAACTATGTACAAGTACTTGCATTAAAAAAATACTGCATTAAATATCAGGCACAGTACTGGTAGAATATGAAAATTCAGGACACCAATTTTATAAAATTTTTGGGCATAAATTAAAAAACAAAAAATATATAAAGATTTTATCCGGTGAGAATTTTTATTATAATGAAAATAAATATTTATGTTTAATAAAACACAGGGTTTCACTAAAGAGAGTAACAAATTATGATCTTTAATGCAAAAAAATATATATAGCACTGAAATATATTCCTGCTAAATGGTTTCCTTTTTATTTGCCTAAATCATAAATTTATTTGCCAAAAGTTGTATTGCTTTAATACCACTTTTTGGAAAATATAGCTTCACAGAGTTCATACCCATTTTTTAAATAGAAAAATTTATGTTATGCAAATATAATTAAAAAATTAACCTTAATAATTAGCCATAATATGAAAATAAGCTAGTTTAGTCGATCTAATATGCAACATTTAAATGATTGAGATGGATGGAGAAAGATAGTAAGGCACTCTCGGCAATTCAGGCGAAGAAACTGAATTGCGCAATCGCAGCGTTTATGAGAAAATATTTAAGAAATTAACCGTAATAATTAATCAGAATATGAAAATAAACTAGTTTAGTCGATCTAATACGCAACATTTAAATGATGGAGATGGATGAAAAAAGTACTCTCGGCAATTAACGCGAAGTAATTGAATTGCGTAATCGCACTGCTTATGCGAAAATAATTAAGAAATTAACCGTAATAATTAATTAGAATATGAAAATATGCTTGTTTAGTCAATCAAAAATGCAATATTTAGAAGATTGAGATGGATGGAAAAAGATACTATTGTTGTACTCTCGGCGATTCATGAGAACAAACTGAATTGCGCAATCGCAGTGTTTATGTGAAATTAATGAACAAAATAACATTTTAGCGATTTATGCTGAATTAGACAACCTTTGAAAAAGTATATTTATTACTTTCATAAAATAAGCGATCGAGATCTTAATTTATATTAGACGCGGCAGTAAATCTCCGTCAATATGATTGGCATTACCCTGCATTTTATTATGGATTTGCTACGATCCTGAGAATGGTAGATATCAGTGCTAAAAAACGCGGAAAGTCGGTGTTTCCGAAGAATTATACCATGTCTGATTAATTAATAAATTTCAAGCGAAAAATGCCTGGATAATTTTGCCGGAGATTGATTTCCTAGTAATGTTAAAATATTTAAATAAATGCAGAAATGCTTAAAATATAGAAGGTATGTAGAGCAAAAAAGGCAAAAGAAGTAAATTAACAAAATGACCAACAGAGGGAGGGCGGGGGGGAGTAAAGGGAAGTTGATATCTTGTAAAAATTACAAGCTAAGCTAATTGAGCCGGGCCTAATAAGCTGATCAGTAATAAAATTAAAAGCTACAAAAATGAAGGAGTAGTAACAATATGTACCTGATAAAATACATCAAAACACCCAGCATCAAACATCTAAAACCTATGTATGGTGATAAAACCATGTCAAAATACAATGAAGGCGTACATTCTAAAAATTGGAGGTTAATATAAACTTGCACTTTTCTTCGGGATATATTAAAATCAAAATAATAGCCACTTTCGAAGAATGACGATAGTATATTACTATAAACCCCATCGTTCCTGTCCCGTCTATTGGCTAATGGATGGATATATAAGAAAATCAAAAATAAATTAAAATCAGAGAGAGACTCACATGTGCGATATCCACATGGTAAATGAAAAGCTCACACTAAATACAGCCACTAATGCGTATGCTTACTGGAATACACACTCTATTTTTCAAGAGAGTGAAATAAAAAGTTTTAACAGTTATCTTTCAAAATTAAGATTCAGGATGGGACTCAGGGCAAAAGGACAGTCATGGAGAGAAGAATGGGTGAATCCATAAAATGTTTTCTCCAACCAAGGATAAATAACGCAATTGTAAAAAAATCTGATGTGAGCAGCACATGACTTTCCTTATATAATGTAATGAATTTACTACATTTACAGTAAAAAAAATAGGTTTTTCTTATAGTAGATACTAATATTCTTTCCAAGACATTGAATTTTCGATAGTCGTCATTTTCATTGATTTAGCGTCATTTTTATCCATTTGGCGAGATTTTTGTTAATATGGCAACATTTAAAAAAGTCGCCAAGTTGGCGACATTCCGCCAAATTCGTCCCCAAAAGCTCGCCAAGTGTTATACACTAAGAAATAAATTATTCTTACAGCAGATAAATGACTATTGGCGTTCAAATACAAAAGTATTATTCAAAGTATCTTTTTTCATGAATGGAAGGATCCACGAGAATGATGTCACTCAATTTATCGCATGGTATTACATATGAAAGATGATCATATTTCTCAATAGGAAATATTTTTATTTTATTTTATATGACTTTTTGATAATTTTTTTAAAAATGTACAATATCTCGAGAACGGTTCATGTTAGCGTTCTAAAATTTATGTCAATCGTTTTCTAATGAAAAATTACATAAGAAATGTCTATTTGCGGAACTTTATTAGTGGTTTTGATTTTTTGACGATTTTTTCAAAATTTCATTCGAAAATTTAGGAGGGTTCTGAACATTCGATTGCGTATAAAAACAATAGGCTTCCAGTGTTTACGGATTGTGATTTTTGTACCAAATTTGGTTCAGATCGGTCCATTCGTTCGTCAGTTATCGTCTCCAAAGGCTCACTGACACACACACACATACTTTCACACACACACACAGACATCACTTCAAAAATGTTTGATTCGTGATCAGGGATGCTTGAAACGTGCTCTCCCGTCGAAAACTCGAATTTGAATTTTCGGCCCCGTCACAATACTTTCCTTATACATTATGTATATAAGGAAAATAAGAAGGTTGTTTTTATAGTAGATAATTATATTCTTTACAAGATATTGAATGTTCGTCAATTAGTTGACATTTTAATTGATTTAGCGTCATTTTATCCATTTGGCGAGATTTTCGTTAATTTGGCAACATTTTAAAAAGTCGTCAAGTTGGCGACATTTCGCCAAAATTGTCGCCAAAATCTCGCCAAGCGTTGTAGACGGAGAAAAACGTTATTCTTATAGCAGACTATTGGCATTAAAATACAAAAGTATCTTTTCTCATGAATGGAACGAGTTAAATCCTCGAGAATGATGTCACCAAATTTATCGCATGATATTACACATGAAAATGAACCTGTTTCTCAAGAGTTAATATATTTCTCCAATTTATGGGATTTTTTGAAAAATTTATTTGAAAAATGCGCAATATCTCAGGAACGGTTCATGCTAGCGTTCTGACGATTATATCAATCGTTTTCTAAGGGTAAAATTACATAAGAAATGACTATTTGCGTAACTTCATTAAAAGTTTTAATTTTTTGATGATTTTTTGAAAATTTCACTCGAAAATTTAGGGGGGTTCTGAGCATTATCGATAGTGTATAAAAATAATAGGCTTCCAGAGTTTATGGATTGTAAATTTTGTACCAAATTTCTTTCGACTTTGTGCATTCGCTCGTCAGTTATCGCCTCCACACACACACACACACACACACAGACAGACATCATTTCAAAAACGTCTGATTCGTGTTCAGGGATGCTTGAAAAGTGCTCTCCAGTGGAAAACTCGAATTGGAATTTTCGACCCCGTCACAATACTTTCCTTATACATTATGTATATAATGAAAGTAATTACGATGATAAATATTTGAAATTATTATTAATATTATTATTTACAAAATATTCAGGGTAGTAGTAATTGTAACAAATACGCTTAAGATTATTTATGCGGAGATAGTGATACTGAGATAGTCGATGTATTAATAAAAGTTCGTATAAAATGATGTTTCTAAACAACTGAATAGAATTACAAGAACGATATGATAGCAGCTTAACTTAATGACTTAATTTATAAGAATCTTTTTATAATAACATAGTTCCGGTGTGTATCAAATTTTTAATTTATATCTAAATAATTAACATTCTGACCTACACTAGGCTTATTAGAGATTAATTTTAGGTTAGAGGGATAAAACTGTAGATAAAGATGTAGTATCTTGCTAGTGTGATTAACTAAATCAAAACTGTTGTTCAATATAAAATACTCTGAAGCTTTATATCTAAGAGAATCATTAATTCTGTTTAAAAAATTTAGCAAGTATTTACTGGAAGTAGTAGTAAAGGTGTTATAGGTGCAGTAGTAGCTGTGTATATATATATATATATATATTATACAAGGTGATTCAAAACGATGGGGCAAAATTTTAAGGGGTAATAGAACATACCTAACAAGCACTTTTCGTTACACAATGCATGGTCGTAGCTCACGGGGTTAAGCGCGAAAGGGCGATGTCCAGCGAACTCATTAAGTGCCTGTTGTCGCGCTCGTCGTCAGTATAAATATAATAACAGTGGTCATTTCTACCGCGGATTTTAGAAGGATTGGATTGTTTCATAAATCAGAAGGGTCAAAGAAATTCATCAAAAATCAAAGGTATGGAGTCGATAAATGAAAAACAGACGAAATCAAAGCACAAACGCTATACAGGTGGACAAGCTCTAAGCCTAAATCATGGATTTGTTCACTTCTTCAAAACTTTTCTCAAGTCCAAGTGTCTTGTAGAAGCTAACACAAAAATGTATGTTTCTGAAGAAATAGATAGATTTTATCTATAAACTATTTCTACTTGGACAACATGCATAAAGAAGAAAAAATAAAAGGAAAAAGGGAAACCTGGAATCTAAATCAATAAATACACAAACCTGTCGATCTCGGAAGTCCAGAATGAAGTGACCAGTGTTGCCATTGACAAAGGAAAAAGATATAATCTACCGTTACCATTCGTAAGAATTAAATCAGTAACGCGAAAAGACAAGTATAAGAGATAATATACAAACAAGAGGAGCAATAATAGAAAGGCTAACGTGTAAGTGGATGTAAAAATAAAATATAATTAAAACAAAAGTATGGCGATGTCAGGCTAATATACAAAACACCATGAATAGAATTCATTATATATATATATATTTCATCTGTCTTATGGGATGAAGAAACATAACTGCTCTCTAGGATGCAGATTCTTTTTTGTTGAATAAATACAGTCGAACCTCGATATGTCGAATTTAAAGGGAGTAGAAAAAAAATTCGAGATATCGAAAATTTGAAAAATTTTAAGGAATTCATAAAATAATATATACATCCTAGTCCTATACTTTACACATTTTTAAAAGAATCACTTACTTTATCTTACAGACAGAGAATTGGGTATTACGCAAGAAAATGCTGACAACAAATAAAGCGCAGCTTGAAATGATTGGATACACATTTAATGTAATATACATTATTAAAATTTAATCTAGCATTTCTTTACTTGCAAAATAGTCATCTGTGACAGTTTGGTTACAGGTACTGAATCCTTCAATATCTATCACATTTTCCAAATGAGATAGGCGGATCCAAATAGCTTTCATTTTGTGGTCATAGTTTACTTTAAAACTCTGAATAATACCTTGGTCCAAAGGCTGTAACTTAGAAGTTGTGTTTGATGGCATGAAATGAACTTTCACGGATTTTAATTTCGGCACGCTATTATGCGCTGTACAGTTGTCCAAGAAGAGAACAATATCGCGATTTTTACGGGACATTTTTCTGTCTAGTTCCTTCAACCAATTAGTGAAAATTTCGGCAGTCATCCAAGCTTTATTGTTCGCAAAATAAGTCATTGGGACAGATTTCATTCCTGAAAAACATCGGAGTTTAGCAGTTATATCTATCATAAGAGGTTTGAGCCTTTCTGAACCATCCATATTAGTGCAATAGCACAGTTAATCTTTCTTTGCTGCTTTTCCCGCCATTATACATGCCTTTTATGGCCATAGATTTATTAGGCATACACTTAAAAAATAGTCCTGTTTTATCTGCATTAAACACATTTTTTGGATCGTATTTTTCCAAATGAAAAGATGAAAATGGAAAGATGAAAAATTTCGAGATATCGAGAGTTTGATCAAAAAAATTTCGATTTAAAGAGTTAGTTTTACATTAGTTTTATACCGTGCGTGGGAGATGAAAATATTTCGAGATATCGAAAATTTCGAGATACCGAGGTTCGATATATCGAGGTTCGCCTGTATTCAGAAAAGTGAATCTTTAGTCTATGCTTGCTGTTTTCTAGGATTGAACTGGCTTTTATTTTTTTTCTTTCTATTGTTCGTTAAAGACACAAGAAATCTTTTTTTTTTGACTAGCTACTATTTAATAGAAATTCCAAAGCACTATAATCATATATGCATACACAGCCTTTACTCGTATTCAACAATCGAATCCAATACCCGGTAGATCCGAAGGACAGATACTGGACTGTAGTCACAGCCCTTATCCCTGTCTGTCACCGTTGGTGACACCTTCGGAATAATATCGCGAACTTGGCGACTTTTCAGAAATGTCAACTATAATTACCGACGACTGCTTTTAACGGAAATAATATAACAAATACGACGGTTATGTATTATTACGACTAGAGTGATATTCGACGACTATAGTAATAACGATAATTCAACACATCTAGAAGTTAAATTCTTTGATAATAATCCACGTCACTTTGTGGGAATTATTACATTGTTTACTATTCTCGAATCAAAACGTTACTTTCACTATTCATGGGTTTCTTAGTTTGGAAAGCTCGTTTTCTGAAAGAAAATAATTAATTTTTCTTTTTCGGTAATGAAATCAATAAACTTTTTCAGTTTATTTTATAAATTATATGTATATACAAATGCTGCGTTTAGAATGCTCTAGAATAGGTGCCCCAAACATTGTAAAGGGGAGGGCCACATTAGAATATTAAAAGTGCTAGGAGAGCTGGATAGAAAGAGACATTTTATATATCTATAGATATATTAATATCATATATATTATTACATTCCTTATATACAAAGTATAATGCATAAGGCAAGTATTGTGAGGGGGTCGAATTTTCGTCGGGAGAGCACGTTTCAAGCATCACTGATCACGAATCGAACATTTTTGATGTGATGCGTGTGTGTGTAAGGGAGCCTGTGGAGACAATAACTCACGATCGAAAGGAGCGATTCGAATGAAATTTGTTACAAAAATTACAATCCATGAATACTGGGAGCCAGCATTCTTGCAAACTTTAATAATATTTTCGATTTGCAACATTATTACTTTACTTATATACATAGTATAATGTCTAAGGAAAGTATTGTGACGGGGTCGAAAATTCGAATTAAATCTGAGCAGCCGATATCTCACGAACTAATGGAGTGATTCGAACGAAATTTGGTACAAAAATTACCATCAATGAATACTTTAAGCCTATTATTTTTAAACGCAATAGGATGTTCGGAAGACGTCTGTGTGTGTGTGTGTCTATGCAATGTATGTATCCACTCTAACTCAAAAACTAATGGACCGAATTTCATAAAATTTCGTAGGTAAGTCCCTTGGAAGTGACCCTTGTGCTGATTACCTTTTGGTACGATTCGTAAAAAAAGAACCCGCCTTTTTTGGCGAAATAGCCAGTAAAAATCTCATTTATCTGCTCTAGTTAAAATACTAAATTTCACAATATTTGGTAGATAAGTTACTTGTGGGACACTCTGGTGCTGATTAGATTTTGGTACGATCCTGAAAAGAACAACGCGCCTTTTTTTACGAAATGACCCGCAAAAATCGCAAAAATCTAAAAAAAAAAAAAAAAAAAAAAAAAAACCTACGTATGTGGAAATGTATCAATTAAATTCTTGGTTTTTACGCAATTTTTGACGAAGAAAAGAATATAACACACTGCATTATACTTTAGGACTAACCGTTCTCAAGATATTTGAGATTTCTATGATATGAATTCAAGTCTGAAAGGAAAGTCATGTGCTGCCCACATCAGATTTTCGATTTTTATTTTAAATGTTACCAAATTGACGAAAAAGGCGCCGAATTGATAAAAATGTTGTCAAATTGATAAAAATGCCGCTAGCAGGGAGGCAATGTTTTGCAAATTTTTTATTCCTTCAAATGACGGGTATACCTTTTATTATACAATAAGTGGTCTTCTCCCCGTTTGTTTGTAACACGCAACACATATGGCAAACTTGGCGAGTAATCTAGCGAAATATCGCTATTTTAGTGATATTTAGCCCCAGATTGACGAAAACATCATCAGTATTGGAAAAATGATGCCAAGTTAACGAAATTAACCACTAATTGATTACCACTAGTAATAATAACCACTAATTGAAATATTAAATAACCACTAATTGAAATATTTTAATATATGGACTATACAGGGTGTCCCAAAAACATTGACCTCAGCTTTTATTCCTTAAATATTGATCTTACACATATATAATAAATTGCAAATTTGCGTAAAAAAAGGTATAGAATTTTATGAAATCGATTAAAATTTTCAAGGGAATTAAATTTTAAGAAATGCAAAATTTAAATTTTTATACGGCCCTCGTACAAAAACATTTCCAATGAGTAAAATGTGTCCCATACACTAATAAGGTGCTGTACAAAATTTCAGTATTTTATCATAAAATGTCCCAGAGATATGAAAAGACAAAAATACTGACTTAAACCACTTTTAGATGTATCGACATGGATTCTCAGAAGGAAAAAATCATGTCGGCAGATCGCGTTTCATGGGTCATACACAAATTACGAAAGAGAACAATGATTACGTAAATAAATAATAATTTTGCCATTTATTGGTACAGTATCAACACTGTGTAGAAATAATAACTTTACACAAAGATTACAAAGCTTGTTCAAAATGTTTTTCATCCATGCCAAAGATCCATTAAAGAAACGAGGCAGATATCATTTGCCTATGATGCATTTCTGCGTTGCGTCATTGGAACTCCTGCTGTAAATATTTACATTTTAATTTGTGATTAATCCCTCACCAACTTTGTTTAAACACATCTCTGGGACTTTTTATGATAAAATACTGAAATTTTGTACATACCCTTATTAGTGTATGGGACACCCTTTACTCATTGGAAATGTTTTTGCACGGGGCCATATAAGAATTTAAATTTTGTATATCTTCAAATTTAATCCGCTTTCTTTACGCAACTTTGAAATGTATTATATATGCATAAGATCAATATTTAAGGAATAAAAGCCGAGGTCAATGTTTTTGGGACACCCTGTGTATTGCTTATTGAGGATGTTATCAATACTGACCATTTTTAATTTAGAGTTGCGCAAAATACAAGTCAATTGGGTACGAAATGGTTTTACATGTTAACATCCGAAAAGCTCCAAATTTAAATTCAATGTTAAAAACACTGTACCGTGGATCTCATAATACAATTTTTCACGCTGAAAGAAGTAAATTCATTGTATTTTATAAGGAAAGTCATGTGCTGCCCATACCAGGTTATTTTACTGCGTTATCGTCAGCCAATCAAGTCATTCAACCGGCTAGTTATCTTCTGTAAAATTCAACAATACAAGAGAGGCATTTGGACGCCATTCTTTCGTTTCAATAAACTTATTCATACCTGATTAATTTCAATAAAAGATTGTAAAGGTGAAATAATCCTACACCTGGATAGATAAAGTTTTCCGTTCTTGAGTCTACAATAGAACCTGTTAAAGGGGGTCATATCAATGTCAACCTGGGAAAAAAATTTATGTTCAGGGCATTGCTACGATCAGAAAATACACCGGAACTGGATAGATTTAGCTCCAGGATTAGGGAAAAAATCTTCGGATTTTAGTCTGCCATGTGTTAATTTTATTTCGCAGAGGTACATGCAGAGACTAATATATAGTATTCTGCACAGAATACTATATTCAGAAGGTGCACTCCCATAGGACCCTATGGCAACATTTTTAACATGGGATGTCTCATAGACACTAGAGCTCGTGAGTTGGACCAACTGAACTATGATGCGTCTGCCAGATTAGGCGCGTTATCGCTCGCTTGGCGATTTTTTTTTTAAACGGGAGGGGAACAAAATGTTGAGGACTGTACTTTTAGAATTTTTGAAACTATAGAAAGGATCAGGATTTAAAAATACATTAATCTGTAACATAAATATATTCATTAGTTTAAGAATATTTAAATAAACATAGTTATATATTTAATTCAAATAATCATAAAATAGATTAAAAAAGAGACACATTGCATTGTCTCACTATAAAACATAATGCACAAAAAAGTACAAGCTAACATACTCAAAAGACTGAAATAATATATAATATTTTCAGTCTAAAAAGTATACTAGCGTGTTGATCGTTAATTATTTGATCCTTAATTTATTCTGGGATACTGATAATAGACATTTTTTTAAATATAAAAATATTCATATAGTAAATATCAAATTTACATAAATGCACTATCGAAATTGTGGAACTCAATCATTAATTACCCGAGGGGGGGGGGGATTTTCCACCATAAGGCACTTAATAAAAATTTTACATAAATATATACACATACTATATCACATTCAACTAAGAAAAAGCTATCCAAATATCAATTATTTCACATTTTATAAAAATACGGAAAATATTTTTTAACTAATTATACCACTACCTCTTAAAACTTAATCTAATCCGGCAGTTTAATAACACAACACAGCACTAATTTCATATGATGAACACATGTATACTTACATGAACACGTGTATACTTATAATGAACACGTATGTAGGATGGTGATAACTAAAATTATTTCAATTTTAATAAACATAAATTACATACCCTGTAACGCAACCAGTTTTCTTTTATCAATCCATTTCTATGAAATGATCTAAACGCTTAACAAATAATCTTTTTTCACGTTACTCAAACCACGCTAGTCTGTTGTTCTAAGTTTTCGCCGAGCGAAATAGGGTTATAACATTGAAAATCGGCTTGGACCCAAACCAGACCATCGCCAAGCGCTCGGAGCAAACCAGACAATCGCCAAGAGCGCGCCAACCCTCTGTTTGGTCTATCTCTAATGGCCGCCACGAAAACGAAACTATCGAGAGTGACAGGTCTGTATAATAGTCTGTGGCACAGAATACTATTTTCAGAAGGTTCATTCCCGAAGGAAACTATGGCAACATCCTTAACATAGGATATCGCATAGACACTAGCGTTCGAGGAGCCAACCATCGCAGCTATGACGTATAAAAAGCTCGACTGCTAGATTTGGCGACTATCGCTCAATTGGCGATTTTATGTTAATGCGGCCAAAAAAAAAAAATTACGGAACTGTACTTCTATAATTTTTTAAACTATAAACAAGATCAACATTTAAAAATACATTTATCTGTAATATGTGTAAATTTAAATAAATAAACATAGATATATATATTTTTCATGCAATCATAAACTAAATAAAAAAAATTGACGCATTACATCACTGTAAATCAAAATACACCAAAAATTACAAGCTAACATACCCAAAAGACTAAAATATTATATAATATTTTCAGCCTAAAAAGTATACTGGCTTGTTGATTGTTAAATTCCTTAGTTCTTAATTTATTTTGGGATGCTATTATATATATATATACTTTTAAATACACTAATATTCTTATACTAAATAACAAATTTACATAAATGCATTATCAAAGGTGTCGAACTCAATCGTAAATTAGAAAGAGGGGGGGGGGATTATTTTCCACATTACGTCAGTTAGTAAAAAGCATGTAAAATATATACACATTCAATATCATATTCAACTTCCTCTAGAAAAAGCTATCTAAATATCAATTTTTATACATTTTATATAAATAAGGAAAATATTTTTTAACTAATAATGCCACTGCGTCCTAGAATTAAATCTAGTCGGCAGTGATAATACTGCACCAATTTCTTATGATGCACGTGCATAGGATGAAATATGGGATGGAAAACAAATACATTTTTTATTTAAATAAAAATAAATTGCATACCTTGTAAACGCAATTTCTTTTCTTTTAGTTATCCATAAAAATAAAATAATTGATTATAAAATCCAAAATAGCAGCGAAATTATATTTACCACGTGTAAACATGCGATGATAGAACAACGTTCTTCCAAGTGTTTCGTTCAGTGCCAAATAGGGTTATATTAGCAGAACGTCTTGGCGAAAACCGTCACAGACCATCGCCAAGCGCGCCAACCTTGATATTTTGATTGGCGGTTGAGGGCGCTGGGGTCGAGTGAATATCCAGTTTATAATAGTCTGTGTCTGTGGGTACATGCTTCTCAGCTGCATCATTCGGAGCTCAGACTTCGAAGTGTGAGGTTGTGATTTTGCGAAGCTGCTGCTTTTACCTTGTGGTGACTTTCTTGCTTACGCTTGGGCGTGTTATATCAAGTTACGATAAAGCACGTCGGGCTAAGTAATTCTCAACTTTTTTGCGTGCGGATTTCCGCCATTTTGTGCTTTCGAGATATCTCAATTTTGGATTCACCACGTGTGCCTTACACGTGGTAGTGACTTTTTGGATTACTCTCAACTGAAGATATGGATTTGGACAAGGATCATCTGGAGCTTACGAGGATTACTGCTAGTGAGCTTGATGGAGAATGTGCTCGGCCTCTCAAGGATGCCATGAACTTGTACAGTGACTCTCTGCCGCAGGATGGATCGTGCTTCACGTGGCCAACTGATGTGATGCAAGTTGTCAACTTCTTAGGACTGGTTATCTACACGCTGACTCTGCATATCAGGGATATGCTCAAGAATGGACTCATCGAACAGGAACAGGACCAAGTCTCCCGGATTATAGGTTCGTTCAATTTTGTGTATTCTTTTCTGTCTTACCGTGACATGACTAAACTTAAGGATAGTGAAATGTACGTAATCTTTAAATCACTTGAGGATAGTAATGTATGTGTTAATAATGTTCAAGTTAAAGCTAAACTGCTAGAAATAGGATTAATTAATGAAATTAAACCTTCTGACAAAACTGAAACGGTTGTAAATCCATGTAAAAGGCCTAGGATAGAGGAGTCTCCCACTAAGGGAACGCCTACTAAAAACCAGGATGGAAACTTAAAATCTAGTGATAGTGTTGAAAATGAAAATGTTAGAACTAGGACTTATGCTGAAATTGCTGCACAACCTGTGCAATTTAAAAGTGCACCTAAACCTAAAGCGGTTGAAAATAGTGGAAGAGATAATGTTATGAATGTAGAAAAAAAAGAACCAAAAGCAGAGTGTTTCTTCATAAAGTTTAGAGATAACTACCAGGCTCTCCTTAAAAAGCTAAATGAAATTACAGGAAATAAAGTATCTGGAAAATTGACAGGAGATATGCTCAAACTGATACCCAATGACGCTGACTCCTATAGGGTTGTTCAGCGCCATTTGTCTAGCGAGAAAATCCCCTTCCATAGTTTAAACCTCAAAACTGAAAGGCCGAAAAAGGTAGTCTTGAAGGGGCTACCAACTAGCTATGACATTGAGGAGATAAAATTGACTCTAACATCCAATGGATTAGATGTAGTCCGGGTTTCTCAATTGAGAAACACCAAAACGAGATTACCCCTGCCGATCTTTTTAGTCAGCCTTAGGCCTACCGATGACTGGCAGAGGATCTACAGACTCACAAGATTAGGGTACTTGGCTGTGAAGGTAGAGGCCTTCAGAGCTAGGGGCTTTAAAATTTGCTACCGGTGCCAGCAATTCAACCACTCATCAGAGAACTGCAGTATGCCGCCAAAGTGCCTGAAGTGTGGTGAAGGACACTTCACACGAGACTGCCAGAGACCCAGGACAGAGAAGGCGACGTGTGCTAACTGCAATGGAGACCACCCGGCGAACTTCAGGCAATGCCCGAAGAACCCCTGGAACAAGGGAAAGGCACCGGGGTATGCCCCCCCACCCCCAAAAAATCAGATACCCCCTTGGAGGCAAAAGGCCCTCGGACCAAACCCCCAGGCACCCCCTCAGGGCTCCTCGCACTTAGTGCCACAGATAAACAGGCACGAAACTTCAGCACCTACCAGATCGGTGCAAGAGCAGGCCCCCAAACCTTCGACCTCCAGAGAATTGACTCTGGAGGAAGTTAGAGCAACTACAGCTGCAATTAAAAGAAGATCGGAGGCAGAAAAAGCCAGACAGGCAAAAGAGGCAAAGGATAGATTGGATAGCAAAGTTAAGGAATGGAAAGAAACTAAACGAGTCAGGGAGGGAGAAGAGCTCGCGCAAACCCAGCCGTTAGCTAAAACGGGTGAAAAAAAAAACAAAAAACTATCGAGTTCCAAAAGGACACTCACAAAAAAGTGCAAACCGCGGTTGAGGCTGAGGAAATGGAAGCGGAGACTGAACAGGCTGATAAATCTGATGCTGAAAAGATGGAGGATATCCTCAACCTCATCAGAGGGTTTATCAGCATGTTTAATCTAGACGACATAAAACGTCTGTTGATGCAGTTCGCAGAGTTGGTACAAAAAAAGAGCGATCCAATGGTAATGGTCTTTGAGGCCCTTAAAATAATCGCGGACTTTAAAAGTAACAGTGAGAATCAAACCCGTCATGGCTAGGTCCCAAAAGGAGTCAATAAAAATAATATTTTGGAATGCGAACGGCATATCTCCAAGAATAAATGAACTTAGGAACTATGTAAATGAAAATGACGTAGACGCCTTACTAATTCAGGAAACTAGAGTTAGAGAAAGTAAAAAACTAAACATAGCCAACTACTCAGGTTATCATAATCTTAGCTCAAATACTAATGCTAGAACGCCCCATGGAGGAACAGCAATATACATTAAAAGAAATATTCCCCACGAGGAACTAAAAAGCATAAATCTTCAAAGTATAGAAAATACTAGCATAAAAATTAAAATTCATAATACTAGCCCGTTTATCCTAACCTCAACATATGTCAAAAATATGAGTAGAGTAGACGTAGCTGCGCAGCTGGAACTGATTTTCTCGCGATATCCCAACACGATACTCGCAGGCGACTTCAACGCACATCACCGAGCGTGGGGTTGTAGGAGAGCCAATGCACGCGGTACACAGATACATAGACTGCTGAACACCACAAATACTAACATTATTGTTCCGTCGACACCAACCTGCTTCTCAGGCGCCAGCGGCACATTCATAGACTTTGTCCTAACGCGAAACATAGACTACGCTCACACTATTAGTACCCTGGATGAATTCGACTCGGATCATCTACCGGTACTGGTGACATTTGACCTGAACACACCTCTTCCAGCCTCTCTGGGACAAGAGAGGGTCAACTGGGAAGTATTCAAAAGAGCACTCTTCGAGCCGCATTTAGCAGTACCTAACATTATGAGCACGGCGGATATTGACTCTGCCACGCACACACTCACAACAGAAATCAAGAGAGCAATTGCCTCTGCCACAACACATCGTGAGTCTCCAAAATTACCCACACTTTCCCACCATGTCAAACAATTAGTCAGGCAAAGGAATAGAATGCGTAAGACATGGCAGGCTAACAGAGATCCCGCCCTTAAAAGGGAGCTTAACAGACTCACGAGCAAAGTCAGGGGGAAAATTGTCGCAGAAAAGCAGCAACAGTATAAAGAATTAATCGAATCCCTTAGCCCAGAAGATGTATCGCTCTGGCAATTCGCAAAAAGACTCAGGAAACCTCAAATTAAGCTTCCGCCACTAATGGATGGCGCTAAAATCGCGTACTCAGACGAGGAAAAAGCCGAGGCGCTCGCAAGCCATTATGAAAAACAATTCCAACCAAACCACGATCTAATGTGTCAGGATACCCTAAGAATGGTTAGCCAAACTTTAAATAACTTCAGGAATTCCCCGGTAACGGCTGAGATTAACCCAGCCACCCCGCAGGAGATATTAGAAATTATCAAAAATCGCAAAAGCCCAGGGCACGACAAAATCAGAAATATTGCGGTTAAAAACCTACCCCTAAACGTAATATGTTACTTGACTATCTTAATAAATAAAATATTAAAACTAAACTACTTTCCCAAAGAATGGAAGGAAGCGATAATCATAACAATCCCCAAGCCAGGTGAGGATGCCACAATTCCAGCCAACTACAGACCAATCAGCTTGCTACCGACACTTAGTAAAATTACTGAGAAAATAATTCTTAAGAGACTGAACACGCACCTTAGTGAGAATGACATCCTCATTCCGGAGCAGTTTGGATTTCGGCCAAAGCACTCCACCACTCATCAATTGCTGAGAGTGGTAGAGTACATATCTTCTGGACTTAATAGTAAGACACCCACAGCTGCGATTTTTCTGGACATACAAAAAGCCTTTGATAAAGTGTGGCACTGTGGATTAGCATACAAATTGATCACTTTAAAAGTCCCTGACGCTCTTGTCAAACTTTTAATCTCATACTTAAATAACAGACACTTTCAAGTCAGAGTAGGAGGTAACTTATCAACACCCAAGCTCATTAAAAGTAGTGTACCGCAAGGTTCTATCCTGGGCCCGACACTCTTTAACATATACCTGAATGACATCCCCAGGACTCCAAACACAGAGCTGGCACTCTATGCAGACGATAGTGCGATACTTGCAAAATACCCTTATGTCTCAGTAATGCACAGACAGCTACAACAACACTTAGACATGCTCCAAACTTGGCTGGAAAAATGGCGAATAAAATTAAACCCCAATAAATGTCATTGGATTTATTTCTCTAGAAAACGTAAACCTCCGCCGCCTCTGTACATAAACAACCATGCCCTAAAAGCGGGAAAATCTACTAAATACCTAGGTGTAACGATAGATTCCCACCTAACCTGGAAACAGCACGTAACGAACTTAATCAAAAAAGCGTATATGGCCACAGGAGCCTTATACTCAATGATAGGAAACGGAAATCTAAGTTATCAAAATAAACTCCTAATTTATAAATCGGTCATCCGCCCGGGAATGCTGTATGCAGCACCCGTATGGGGATATGCCTGTAAAACTACAATAGACCTCCTAGAGACAAAACAAAACAAAATCCTACGGATTATCAGGAAAGCTCCCAGGTACTTAAGAAACTCGGTAATTAGGAATGACTTCAAAATAAAAACTGTTAGAGCCCAAATTAAAAAGCTAGCGCTTAAATTTTACAGAAATTTGCCATCCGTTCCAAACGAACTGTTATTCAATCTGCATGACTATGATCATCGCAAGGCCAAATCTCGTAAGAGACCCCGCGCTGTTCTAAACATCGATAATCGGAATTAAAAGATCCCACCTCAAACATCTGATTTTTAAATAAAACTCGCGACTATTATTTTATAAAAAAAAAAAAAAAAAAAAAAAAAATATTCTAAACTCTAAACTGCCAAAACGCTAGGTAACCCCACCGCCTCCTTTAAACTCTGCCTGTGCAGTCAGCCGTTTCTCCATAGTAAACGGTGATTTGCGTAGGGACAACGTTCTGCGTTAGATGGCGCTACTTGAGTTGAATACAGTGGTGCAGATTAATATTGAAAAGGGATATAAAAGTGCTTGAAATAGGATTTGATATTTAATTTACAAACATGATATATGCGAAAGTCAAGGTATAAAAACACGAGGGCGTAGTGAAACTAGGATAGGCCCCGTTTTTTATTGGTTACACACAAAAAAAAAAATATTTTTATGATCTAATTTTTTTTTTTAATTTAGTTTTATGGTTTTTCTTTCCTTACAATTCTTTTGATAATAATTTCTTTATGAGAAAAAAATTCCAAACACCACAAGCCAGGAGACTTGAAGAAAGAATTATAATCCATATATCTCATAAACCCACTTTGTAATTAAAGAAAAAATACTAACTTGAAATTAAAGGGCTTCAAACATTTAACAAAACCACAATAAATTGAAATTTTACATGCATTTAATATGTGAATCCTTCATCAAAAATTTATATATAAGTTAAATTATAAAATTCATAGAAAAATGACTTCAGATAATAAATTTGTGATAAAGTGAAAAGTTAGTCTTAATGAATTTTCATGTTTTTATATGAAGAAATTTATATTCCAAATCATTTTTCAATGAATTTTCTATTTCAATTTTTAATCATGGATATACACTTCATGAAATACATATGCATAGGGTTTCCAATCATACACTTTTTCAAATATGGTAAAACAGTAGATATACTCTAACTTTTTATTTACGAAAGTTAAAAGTAAGCTATTTTTTTTTAAATAAAAAAATCATTTCATTTATAATTTTATATTGATTATAATATAAATTTTGTTAAAGCTTTAATAATTTATCTCTTTTACGTATGTCTATTGTAAAAATTCTTTCAATATAACTGATTGCCTAATTTAAGTGATAATAGGCTGGTCATTTATGTTAGTTAAAATTTTATATTTAGGCTACATTAATAAGAATTGTGCTCTAAATTGTTTTTATTTTATTCAATATCTATATTTTAGTACATAAAAAGTTACACCCGCTTCCCTTCAGACCCATAATCATCTTTTAAAGTATGTACTTGTGTATTTTTTATTAGTAACATAACTATGATAAGTATTTTATGACTCTACAATATTAAAAACTTTAGATCACAGCCCTTTGTATATTGATCACCCGCCTAGGATATAGCCCAGAAATGAGAGTGGTGAAAACAAGTTTCACTATATTTTTTTATAAAATAGAAAGTGTCATTCAAATAGCAAAATTGAATTGCATTAAAAATTTGTGTGTATAAAAGCATCCAGAATTTGTATTTGACTACACTATTGTTACATAAAAAAATATAATAAATCCTTTATATGGAAAATCTATGATTTTTTACAATTTTTTTCAATAAAATTAAACAAATTCATAATAAAATAAAATACACATACCTTAATTTTCCCTTGATTTCAATGTTAAAATATATATAAGAACATCCAATGATAACATCAAATCAGCAATAAAATTAGCTTTAAAATCAAATTAACAATAAAGTTAAGGATAAAATCTAATGATAAAAGTAGAAAAAACAACAACTAAAAATTTAAATTTCAAAGTTATTGTACCGTAAACCAATCTAAACATATCGATAACCTGCCAAAAACATTCAACGCATGGGGCGCCCTCAGGCGGTAAAATGTGTCATAACTCAAAATCAGCTCCAGACGCTGACTGCACAGGCAGAGTATAAAGGAGGCAGTGGTAACCCTTAGATCTGCATCAACCTCCCAAACTGCTTAAACTCTAAATGTGCAACAAACTGCCACACTAGGAGCTAGGACAAATAATAAAGTAGTAAATAAAAACCTCGAACCTCCAATTAGGGTCACTGAATTAATGTCACAGTTTGACGATAAGAACCACATATTGAAATTGGAGATTAAAGGCGCTTCGCGCCTGGTGCTCTGTCTTGTACGACACTACGACTGGTACATGCTTCGTGTACATGCTAGTAGTGTCTTCGGATAATTCGACTACAACAAATCGACGATTGCTCTATAGTGTATGTACTAAATAGCAAAATATTTCATTTCCATCATTTGTAATTAGTGACAAATTAATAATGTGCTGAAAAAGAATGGCAGAATTTCGTGATTATCCCTGCATAGTTTGGAAAGTCGCAAATGTCCCAAGAGTTAGTATTTTACTTTCAAATGAATTCGACATTGACGGGCACATCTATAAACTGCAACTTCAGCAATTTCATCACGATGAATCCTTTCGTATTTCCATAGTGCATGCGTACGATTATACTATTCAGTCAGCAACAATTTTCCCAACCTGTATTTACATTAAAGGAAAACGAAATAAGAACTGTTTTGTGCAGTGTTCTACTTTTGATCCGTTTACCTTGAGTCAGAAGGTTTATGTGTCACCCAACTTTGTACAAATGCAAAAAGAACTTTGGAAGGTGAAAAGGCAAGACTTGTTTAAGGAAGTTTTTGAGGCGATGACTATCGTCTGCATGATAGGATCGTCGAAAGTTTTCCCAGATGAAGCAGCAGGGCAATCGCTATTAACAAGTAAGTTTATATTATTATTTTCATACCAGATATGTGAATTAGTGTACAAATTTATTTGTGTGACCAGAATTTTCACACTAAACAGCGGTTCTCGATAGCTCACCGAAGTCAAGCAGCATCGGTCGCCGTTAGTACTTGGGTGGGTGACCGCCTGGGAACACCGCGTGCTGTTGGCACATTTCGGGCGGCGTAGCCCGGTGGTTTTGCACGCTGCAACAACTGCCGCCGTGTTCATGTGGAGTACGATCACGTTAAACATGTGGGTCCGTAATTCCTTCCGAGAGGTTGGTGGTAGGGGAAGGAGGGTACGGTCCCTGTGGATTCCTCCCCTACTGGGTTCCGGTCTAAATTGGGTGGCACCTCCCGACCGTCCAAACAATTACCTTACACCTTTCTGGTAGGTCGGACGGTCTGGGTTTCATCAACAACAACTATCTGTGGTACTGTATAAAAAAATTCATGACTAGTGTTATAATTTTCTATTTCTTTATATAGACTTAAACAAATCTGTATCTCAGATATTTCTCCCTGGTTTTTTATTTCACGCGGTTGTAGGCTATGAAATTTGAATGAAATATGTATAAAAGGTTTCAAATTTTGTTGATAAATATATACTTTAAGTCACTATATCATGTCTGACCATGTCTGATCGAATGAAAGTGATTGGAGAGCCTCTAGCGGATAATTTTCTGCTCAATATACACTCCATCAACAACAATACGCATTTAAATCATCCTTTTTTAACATTTTACAACAAAGTTGAAGAGTGTTTATGACTTTGTTCATTCTGTGTGTCTGTCTGTCCGTTAGCACGATAAATGCCGAAAAAATGGCTTAATCAAAATGACATTTTAGTATGTTGTTCAGACGGGCTGTAGGACCTATGGGAATATAAATGAATAATATCACCCAATTAGTTTTGAATTGAACCCGAGTTGAAAAAATGAAATACATTGAGCCCTATGGGACCTAATTTTTCAAACATTTTTTAAGCGGATTTTAAAACTCACAAATTGCTTCGAAAATTTTAGATAATATTCAAATTGTTCCATAAAATATATAAGAAAAATTCAGCAAAATATATTTAGTAGTTCTTTAAATAAAAATTAAAATAATAATTACACCTTTTATATGAAGCGATCACGTGACCATGATATGAAAAGATCATGTGACCCACTTCAAAATGATATATGGCATCCATCTTGTCTCAAAATCGTGATTTTTAAAGTTCTTTTTAATTCATATTGAGTATTGTATCCGTAATAAAACCACTTTATTTTTGTGTAAATTCTGTGCATCTACATACTGAAATAACGAAATTACAATATATTTGTATTTAAATGCTCATCCAAATTTGATTATTTCTACAACGAAGTCTATTTTTCACTCATGTAAAATGTAAACGGCAAAATATGTAGAATGAGTTGTATTAGAATTGCTCTATTTCTTTAACACAAAATTATTTAGCTCATGGTGTCTGCATAGCTGATATGAATGAAATATTCATTGATTTTACAAAGAGAAGGATGATTTTTTTCGATGAAGTTTTAAGCATAGAGTTTAATTACTTGTAGCTCCATGGTCTAAATTTTTAAATAAAATAATTTCTTATAATATTGTGATAAATGAAATGAATGGGAAATTGTTATGAATGAAATGCTGCTTTTATAGAGAGAGCCAGGCGTGTTATTTTTTCTATGAAGTCATTTGAATGCATTTCAGTTGTTTTCGATGAAATTTTCAAATATAATAAATAATCGTAGTATTATGATAATTCTAAAATTATTACCGAGGAATGTATCACATTTCAGAGGTGTTTAAACCTGGCAATTTATATTTCAATGCCGTCATTTGAATGAAGTTCATTTTTTTCGATGGAGGTTTAAGTTTTCAAATACAATAAATAAATATAGAATTGTGATAAGTTTTAAAATATTAGAGAGGAATGTATTGCATTTTAGACATGTTTAAATAAAATTGCATTGAAGTTGGAAAGTGTTTCATAATTAATGCTTTAAGCATGATTGATCTTTCTTGTATTTTGATGTACCTGTAAAACTTTGCGTCTATGTATATATGTGTCAGGGCCGTAGCCAGAGGGGGTTATGTCCCCCCCCCCTCCTCGCCGAAGATGTATACTCAGCCTTTTTAAATTTTTAGTGGTAATATGAAATTTCACCCAAACTTTATGTAAAAATTACTATATAGTTTTATTTTTTAACACTTTACAACAAAGTTGAAAAGTGTTTATGACTGTTCATTCTGTCTGTCTGTTTGTCTGTTAGCACGATAACTGTCGTAAAAAAGACTTAATCAAAAAGAAATTTTAGTTGTTCAGACGGTCTGTGGGACCTATGGGAATATAAATGAATAATATCACCCAATTAGTTTTGGATTGACACCGGTTGAAGTAATGAAATACGTTAAATCCTGTGGGACCTAATTTTTCAAACATTTTTTAAACGGATTTGAAATTCACAAATTGCTGCGAAAATTTTAGGTAATATTCAAATTATCCCATAAAATATATAAGAAAAATTTTAGCAGAATAAATTCAGTAGTTTTTAAAATAAAAACTAAAATACTAATTAAACCACTTATATGAAGGGATCATGTGATCAACTTTAAAATGACATATGGCATCCTTCTTGTCTCCAAATCGTGATTTTTAAACTTCTTTTTAATTCATATTGAGTGTTGTAACCGTCCTAAAACTGTTTTATTTTTTCTTAAATTCTGTGCATCTACATACTGAAACAACACAATTACAACATATTTAAGTTTAAATGATCATTCAAATTTGATTATTTCTACAACGAAGCCTATTTTTCACTTATGTAAAATGGAAACAGCAAAATATGTAGAATAAGTTGTATAAGAATTGCTGTATTTCTTCAACGCAAAATTATTTAGCTCAGGGAGTCTGCTTAGCTGATATGAATGAAATATTCATTGATTTTACAGAGATAAGAACGATTCTTTTCGATGAAGTTTTAAGCATAGAGTTTAATTACTTGTACATCTGAGGTCTTAAGTTTTTAAATAAAATAAATTTTTATAGTATTACGATGAATGAAATGAGTGGGAAAATGTTAATGAATGAAATGCTGCTTTTATAGAGAGAGCCAGTCATGTAATATTTCGATGGCATCATTTGAATAAATTTCAGTTGTTTTTGATGAAGTTTTGAAATATAATAAATTATTGTAGTACTATGATAATGTTAAAAGCATTACCGAAGAGCCAGGCGATTTATATTTAAATGACGTCATTTGAATGAAGTTCATTTTTTTCGATGAATTTGTTGTCAAATATAATAAATTAATGTAGTATTGTGATAATTTTTAAAATATTATTGAGGAATGTATCGCATTTTAGAGATGTTTAAATAATATTGCATTGAAGATGGAAAGTGCTTCATAATCAATGCTTTATGCATGATTGATCTTTCTTGTATTTTGATGTACCTGTAAAACTTTGCGTCTATGTATATATGTGTCAGGGCCGTAGCCAGAGGGGGTTATGTCCCCCCCCCTCCTCGCCGAAGATGTATACTCAGCCTTTTTAAATTTTTAGTGGTAATATGAAATTTCACCCAAACTTTATGTAAAAATTACTATATAGTTTTATTTTTTAACACTTTACAACAAAGTTGAAAAGTGTTTATGACTGTTCATTCTGTCTGTCTGTTTGTCTGTTAGCACGATAACTGTCGTAAAAAAGACTTAATCAAAAAGAAATTTTAGTTGTTCAGACGGTCTGTGGGACCTATGGGAATATAAATGAATAATATCACCCAATTAGTTTTGGATTGACACCGGTTGAAGTAATGAAATACGTTAAATCCTGTGGGACCTAATTTTTCAAACATTTTTTAAACGGATTTGAAATTCACAAATTGCTGCGAAAATTTTAGGTAATATTCAAATTATCCCATAAAATATATAAGAAAAATTTTAGCAGAATAAATTCAGTAGTTTTTAAAATAAAAACTAAAATACTAATTAAACCACTTATATGAAGGGATCATGTGATCAACTTTAAAATGACATATGGCATCCTTCTTGTCTCCAAATCGTGATTTTTAAACTTCTTTTTAATTCATATTGAGTGTTGTAACCGTCCTAAAACTGTTTTATTTTTTCTTAAATTCTGTGCATCTACATACTGAAACAACACAATTACAACATATTTAAGTTTAAATGATCATTCAAATTTGATTATTTCTACAACGAAGCCTATTTTTCACTTATGTAAAATGGAAACAGCAAAATATGTAGAATAAGTTGTATAAGAATTGCTGTATTTCTTCAACGCAAAATTATTTAGCTCAGGGAGTCTGCTTAGCTGATATGAATGAAATATTCATTGATTTTACAGAGATAAGAACGATTCTTTTCGATGAAGTTTTAAGCATAGAGTTTAATTACTTGTACATCTGAGGTCTTAAGTTTTTAAATAAAATAAATTTTTATAGTATTACGATGAATGAAATGAGTGGGAAAATGTTAATGAATGAAATGCTGCTTTTATAGAGAGAGCCAGTCATGTAATATTTCGATGGCATCATTTGAATAAATTTCAGTTGTTTTTGATGAAGTTTTGAAATATAATAAATTATTGTAGTACTATGATAATGTTAAAAGCATTACCGAAGAGCCAGGCGATTTATATTTAAATGACGTCATTTGAATGAAGTTCATTTTTTTCGATGAATTTGTTGTCAAATATAATAAATTAATGTAGTATTGTGATAATTTTTAAAATATTATTGAGGAATGTATCGCATTTTAGAGATGTTTAAATAATATTGCATTGAAGATGGAAAGTGCTTCATAATCAATGCTTTATGCATGATTGATCTTTCTTGTATTTTGATGTACCTGTAAAACTTTGCGTCTATGTATATATGTGTCAGGGCCGTAGCCAGAGGGGGTTATGTCCCCCCCCCCTCCTCGCCGAAGATGTATACTCAGCCTTTTTAAATTTTTAGTGGTAATATGAAATTTCACCCAAACTTTATGTAAAAATTACTATATAGTTTTATTTTTTAACACTTTACAACAAAGTTGAAAAGTGTTTATGACTGTTCATTCTGTCTGTCTGTTTGTCTGTTAGCACGATAACTGTCGTAAAAAAGACTTAATCAAAAAGAAATTTTAGTTGTTCAGACGGTCTGTGGGACCTATGGGAATATAAATGAATAATATCACCCAATTAGTTTTGGATTGACACCGGTTGAAGTAATGAAATACGTTAAATCCTGTGGGACCTAATTTTTCAAACATTTTTTAAACGGATTTGAAATTCACAAATTGCTGCGAAAATTTTAGGTAATATTCAAATTATCCCATAAAATATATAAGAAAAATTT
This sequence comes from Amaurobius ferox, assembly GCA_951213105.1. Lineage (NCBI taxonomy): Eukaryota > Metazoa > Arthropoda > Arachnida > Araneae > Amaurobiidae > Amaurobius > Amaurobius ferox. The sequence continues at coordinate 129,299,945 of OX578145.1, forward strand.
TAGCAGAATAAATTCAGTAGTTTTTAAAATAAAAACTAAAATACTAATTAAACCACTTATATGAAGGGATCATGTGATCAACTTTAAAATGACATATGGCATCCTTCTTGTCTCCAAATCGTGATTTTTAAACTTCTTTTTAATTCATATTGAGTGTTGTAACCGTCCTAAAACTGTTTTATTTTTTCTTAAATTCTGTGCATCTACATACTGAAACAACACAATTACAACATATTTAAGTTTAAATGATCATTCAAATTTGATTATTTCTACAACGAAGCCTATTTTTCACTTATGTAAAATGGAAACAGCAAAATATGTAGAATAAGTTGTATAAGAATTGCTGTATTTCTTCAACGCAAAATTATTTAGCTCAGGGAGTCTGCTTAGCTGATATGAATGAAATATTCATTGATTTTACAGAGATAAGAACGATTCTTTTCGATGAAGTTTTAAGCATAGAGTTTAATTACTTGTACATCTGAGGTCTTAAGTTTTTAAATAAAATAAATTTTTATAGTATTACGATGAATGAAATGAGTGGGAAAATGTTAATGAATGAAATGCTGCTTTTATAGAGAGAGCCAGTCATGTAATATTTCGATGGCATCATTTGAATAAATTTCAGTTGTTTTTGATGAAGTTTTGAAATATAATAAATTATTGTAGTACTATGATAATGTTAAAAGCATTACCGAAGAGCCAGGCGATTTATATTTAAATGACGTCATTTGAATGAAGTTCATTTTTTTCGATGAATTTGTTGTCAAATATAATAAATTAATGTAGTATTGTGATAATTTTTAAAATATTATTGAGGAATGTATCGCATTTTAGAGATGTTTAAATAATATTGCATTGAAGATGGAAAGTGCTTCATAATCAATGCTTTATGCATGATTGATCTTTCTTGTTTTTTATAAAATACTTTGTTTAAAAGATTTTTTAATTTAGCTGGAAATACTAATGATCAATTTATTTACATTGTGGTTATACTATTATGTGGTTACACTATTTGTGGTTATACTAATGATCTATTTATTGGGTATCAATAATCAACTCCTAGCTTATAAATATAAATAAATATGCAATTATTCTTTAATTTGTAAATTATATGAATTGAAATATATAATAGTAACTATTATGGTGGTTAATAAATGCTAATGATCAATTCTGTTATTGTGGTTACACTATTATGTGGTTACACTAGTTGTGGATATACTAATGATCAATATATTTACAAATTTAATTTAAAAATATTAAAAATTATGACAATAGTATTTCAGATACTTTTGTATTACTGCGGGATTCATTGCTATACAGAGTCAAAATCAACTGATAAGTAGTTAAGAGCTAACATTGAGCCCTAACTTGCATTAACTTTCAGAAATTTTAGACAACTTTACTGCTATAGTTATTGATTATATTAAAATTACTTGTAAGTATTATTAATATTGATGTGTAATAGCTATATGGATATAGATAATCAACTCCTAGATTATAAATATAAATAAATATTCAATTATTCTTTAATAATTTACATAAATTGAAATATAAAATATTACCATTTATGGTGGTTAATAAATGCTAATGATTGATTGTGTATTTGCTGAGCCTCGCCTTCAAAACTGTTAAGCCCCCACCCCTTGAATTTTACTTCAGCCCTGATCTGTGTGTGTATGCTTATGTGAATTGTTATGTGCGTTTATCCCGGTTGTCCGTTGTAACTGCTCTACACACTTTAGGTGAGCTGAAAGGCATAGGTAATAATAATAATTAAAAAGAAATGCGCATTTGAGTTTGAAAGAATATTACTGCGTACTTTGACAAGCATTGCAACTGGGGTGGGACAGACCAGTGGTTAGCGCATGGGGATTGCACTCTTACTGCCCGAGTTCAATTCCAGGCTCCACCCAATTTGGTCTCGCGCTCACGCGAAGCACTGTCACATAAGAGTGGGTCCGTAAGAGTATGTGGTAGGTGAAGGAGGGTACGGTCCCTGTAGATGCCTCCCTCACTGGGTTCTGATCTAAATTCGGTGTCACTTCCCAGCTTTTACTGTTTCGGGTAGGTCAGACGGTCTAATTCGAAAAAGAAGAAGCACTGCAAGTGCCATCGTATTATATGTTTTGAGGATACGAAATTTTGACATATTTATTACCTTCCATATACGCGTGTTGTCCGTTCCTGGTATCAATTCCTACTCACTAAGCAGATCTCTACGACTTTGTAATTAGCGTTATATGTCTACCTCACTTTGTTGCAGAGTTTGTAATCTCTACTTTTAAATTTTCCACTAGAGGAGCTGCAATCAATTTCATTCGATTAGACATAATCACTTTACTATGGATAAACAAAGTGCACACGCATGGATCTTACTTTACCAAGTTGAAATGTTTAATGGCTTTTCCAGGAAGTCCTATGCATAAAATTGCCAGTTTGTCTGTTCCTATGTAAATCCAGAGGTCTAGGCGGATATTTTTTTATAATATTCTCTACTACACCGTGGGTAACCCCTGCTATATTTCAAATTTATAAGCTCTATAAGGTTGTCGTAATTTTAATAGAGAAAATCTTATGTGGACAGCACGTGGCTTTCCCTACATAATGCAATGATTATACTCACCAGCAAAATACTGATATAGAAGAACCACGGTAACATGCTTTTGACTTTGAATTCTATATTAACATTAGCACTTTTTACTGCCCTTGCAATACATGGTAATGAATACAGAAATAATTGGAATCTTGCCGAAAATCGCAACTCGAGTTTTCGACGGATCTACAAGTTTTGAAACCTCTAGAACATGGAAAAACTATTTTTAACATAACTTCTGTCTGTCTGTGTAGATTTTGTAACCACTCTAAATGAAAAACTGAATTTAATAAAACCTGTTAGGTAAGTCCCTCGTGCTGATTAAATTTTGGTATGATTCAAGATAACAAAACTTGCCCCTTTTTGGCGAAATGACCAGCAAAAATTGCTTGTATACGCTTTAGCTGAAAAAATAATAAACCAAATTTCACAAAATTTGGTAGACGACCCACTTGTAGATTAGCCTGGTGCTGATTATATTTTGGCCCGATTCGATAAAAGAACCTGCCATTTTTATGCGAAATGGCCTTCAAAAATCGTCAAATCAAAAAATAAAAGACTACATATATACTCAAATATATTAATTAAATGGTTATTTTATGCATAAGTTTAAACTATGAAAATAATAAGACCAACCCCATTACTCTAAAACTAGCCATTCTGGATATATTTTAGTTTTTTTTCTAGCCACCTGTGAGAATAAGTCCAGTTACCAAATGAAAACGAAAATTGAATTAAAAGGGCAAATTCAGTGTAATTTGAAATAATTATGGCTTTAATTTTGTGCAATTAAATTCAATTAAAGTATTTACTTAAGAAATAAAAAAAAAGACTTGTATATGACTCTGAAGCGAAAGGCATGTGCTGCTTGCTCAAATAAGATTTTTTTTTTAACAACGTGTAAAGCAATTTCGAAGTACTAAATTATCTTATATGTTGCGCAAATCTAACTTAACAATTAGATAAATGTCTGGCGACCTCTAAACAAATCCATATATTAAACAATATACAGGTGTGTTCCAAAAAGATTGAAACGGGCTTTAATTCTTTACCTGTTGGAGATAAGTGGGCAATGTAAATTACAAAAATGTTGAAAGTAAGGTAGGAAATAAGACTACGTTAATGAAATAGTCCTCCCATTCATTTTCAAAAAGTTACACCTTTTTTGATTTTATATGATCATCTTAGACACATTTTGTCAATCAGAAAATTTTTATTTTTAATGCAACAAGATCATTAAAAAAACCCGCATATCTGTATCTTTAAAATCAACTGAATTATGATAAAGGGAAAAATCTGACTTATGCCAATTTTCCGTACCATGTGAAAGGCTGTTTCTTCAGTGAAAATTGGGATCATAAACAAATTGACGATGGAAATAGTTTAGATCAAAAATACGTTAATATGTCTCAAAATTTTTTAATCACAAATGCATCTAAATAAAGCATTACACAGACAGAGATCATATAAAGCAATGTTACTCACAACGCTTTTGGGGTTCTCCTATGTATTATCATCTAGTTTTACCTTTTTTTGTGAAAGATGCAGATATGCAGTTTTTTTAATGATCTTGATGCATTAAAATTTTTCTGATTGAACAAATATGTATAAGGGGGTCGTATGAAAATTTAAAAAGTGTAACTTTTTGAAAATGAATGGGAGGACAATTTCATTAATGTAGTCTTATTTCCTACCTTACTTTCAACATTTTTGCAATTTACATTGCTCACTTATCGCCAACAGGTAAAGAATTAAAGCGCGTTTCAATCTTTTTAGGACACCCTGTTTAAGTCGTTGGCTGGAGCTGATAGTCCTTTCATAAACCGATGGTTTTAGTTCCAAGCTATAGATAGCTGACATTCAACTCATATATGTGATATGTTAATAATACATCCAGCATTTCGTTATTTAATCTGAAAAACGTATCTCGTTATTATGATAACTATTTATAAATAAAGCTGTGCCACAATTTAATTGGCAGTGTATTATCATCATGTAAATGAGAATTTGGCGACGTTAATTGTCATTGCAAAATAACTAAATTACATTCCCGAGCAAAATGCAATTGAAATTTAATTAATATCTTATTAATATTAAGGAAAAATTACAGAAGAAATGTCTTTCCGTAACTTTATAAAAGGTTTTGATTTTTAGGTGATTTTCTCAAAATTTCACTCGAAAATTTAGGGGGATTCTAAACATTTGATTGCGTTTAAAAATAATAGGCTTCCAGTATTCACAGATTGTAATTTTTGTACCAAATTTCATTCGAATCGCTCCATTTGTTCGTGAGATATCGTCTTCACACACACATACTTTCACACACACACACAAATACACATACTTTCTCACACACACACAAACACACATACTTTCACACACACACACAAACACACATACTTTCACACACACACACATACTTTCACACATACACACACACACATTACTTCAAAAATGTTCGATTTGTGATCAGAGATGCTTGAAACGTTCTCTCCCGTCGAAAACTCGAATTCGAATTTTCGAACCCGTCACAATACTTTCCTTATACATTATGTATATGAGGAAAGTAAAAAAATATTCATTTACGGCAAAACAAATCATCTTTGTTATTTTACTTCTCACGATGATAATACACTCAGAAACTCGCAAAGGCTTCATTAGTCACAGTTTGGCATAGCACAGATAAGGCGTCAGCGAAGTGTCAAAATACCGTGGCAGTCAAACCTTCAAGGAGTAATTCAAGTGCAATTGTAATGCGATAATAGCTCTCTGATCCGCACAGACCCCTATGCAAGTGCTCCAGTTGTCAATTGCTAATCAATCTCTACAGTAATCTTGAAAATTGCCTATTCTGGAGATGCTAAACCAAGGTTTATAGATACTATATTATCTATTAACCTTGATGCTAAACCGCTTAGAATGTGGCTAGTGAATAAAGTTGTGTAGCTCGGTGTTCCTCTAGCTAGCTAGTACTGCCAATAGCATTTTCTTGCACGTATGCAGCAAAGATTTATTGCCACCTTATTGCAATAGATCTTTGCTGCATGGCAAATGCGTACGATATTGCTCTTTAAAACTCCAATACTACCCCTTATTGTACAAGCTAGATATTATTTACAGGTAAGCATATAAAACTTAAAAAGTTTTTTTTTTTTTTCACCAACAATACTGCTGTGAATAAATCATTTGTAAAATATTAACCGATAATGCTCGTACTCTTTATGTTTTCTTGTGTTCAAAATATTTCGGACTTGTGATCGATAGCTTTCCCCGTTTTCTTTTAGGTGATAAATCCATCCAGACATATCCGGACACTTCAGAATCGGAGAGCTTAAACAAACTATCGATCGACATGGCCAGTTTGTTCAACGACAATGTCCAGTCGGATGCTCACATCAGATGCGGAGATCAGTTCATACCAGTCCACAGAGGCATCTTGTCTGCTCGATCTGAGGTCTTGGCTGAGATGTTTAGAAACAACAAGCTGGAGGAGCAAGGTGGAGTTGTTAGTATCAAAGACATCGAATATGCCATGCTGAAACAATTTTTACAGTACTTGTACACAGGGGAGTTGCCAAACCTGTCGGAAGACAATGTTCGAAGTCTATATGCAGCAGCAGTTAAGTACAAAGTAGAAGCTCTCAAGAAGCGATGCTCTAATTTTATGATGGCGAACATGACTGAAGAAAATGCATTCGAAATATTTATATTAGCAAGTGCATACATCGATATTGATTTGCAACAACATATCATTTCTTTTATTTTGCAGGACGAGAAAGTGTTTAAAACTCAAGCTTGGCTTTCATTCTGGGAAAATCAACCCCGGTTGGCGTTAGAAATTTATAGCCAATTCATACGTCAATAATGATTGTATGTAATATTGCAGAATAAAAGATGTCTGTTCGTGTTTTTGTTTGCATATGTATGTTTGTCGTTTGTACCGGAAAATTGAAGGATCAAACAGCTGCAAAATTTGCTATAGAGGCACCCAATGTTTCCTTCAGGCATACATCCGGGAGGAGGGGAGCGTCCCCCGGAGATGATTATTCGACCCCCCTGAGACATTTAATGTTAACCTAATTTGTATTTTTGTGACATGTACATATATTTATATATGTCAAAAAGAAAATCTTGACCTCCCCTCCCCCCCTCCCCAAAAAAAAAGTTTCATTCGCCTCTCACCCGGCCAAAAGTTCCCTAAAAGAAACATTCCCCTTGGAAAAGTATTTTTGAAATTCAAAGTAGGTTAAAAGCTTATGAACTTAAAAATTCGCAATTCGCCATTTCGTCAGATCAATTTATCCATCGCAACTGTGTTAGCCGATGGTCTGTGAACGATAACACAAGAGTTTTTAGAGACGACATTGAGAGCTATTTTATTTGCTATCAATTTAACTATTTGATTCTAAATTCATGAATTTAAAAGATAAATTTTCATTTCTTGGAATATATAATTATTTCAATATTATAAGCTTTCTTTGAGAATTTAATTTCAATCGAATGTATACTCTCTGAAATAGCAATTATATATTTTTACTTTCTGATATTATACAATATAGTATAAAGAAAGTATTGTGTTCGCGAAAATTTTCGAATTTGAGATTTTGATGCCAATATATATTTTCTGACATCCTAAAGACGTTTTGAATATTTTTGGAGTGATGTCTGCCTGTATGCCAGTGGTCAATTTCTTATGTACACTATAGTGGCCACAAATATTAATGAATTCTCACGAAACATTATATCCTACTTTGTTATAAAAAATTCCAGAACTAGACAGAATTTTTAAAATTCGAACAAAGACTCAGTAATTTTATATTTCTTTAACATGGCAGCATAGGACAAAATTTGACATACATAAAAGGGCTTATTTATGCCTCAATCATCATTGTTGTAAAAATGGCTGTGATATACATTTTTTGTTCTTAACACCATTACCCCCCCCCTCCCCGGGGGGATTTAGAGCCAAGACTATGACCAGGGAAGCGTCCATTTTATCTCTTGCTTCTTATCTCAAATCCATTTAAAACAAAGGGATTTTTTTTTCTCACTAAGTGAACTTCAAAGAAGTATATACTATAGAGGTAAAACGCTATAGACCTTATGTGTTTATGTGTAGGGCATAGACGTAAAATATATGCTATGTATGCCTATTTAAAATATAAAAAAAAATCTAGAACTAGATAGAATGTTTTTAAATCCAAACGGAAACTTCGAAATTTCTCTTTTCCTTTAACATGGCAGCATGTTGGCGAAATTTGACTAATTATGCACAAAAGTGATCACGTGACTGTTTCAATCATTGTTGTAAAACTAATTGCGATATAATATCGTTTGTTCTTAACGCCATTGCCCCCCCCCCCTCCAAATATCAGTTGCTGTACCTCAGACTACGTAAGTGTCCATTTCATTTCTTACTTCTTAAAACAGAGGGAATTTTTTTTTATCTCACAAGGTGAAATTTAAAGAAGTAAATGCTATACATGTAAAATGTCATAGAGTAGACTATATATGTCTACTATAGACTACATATGTCTATAAGCAAATATCGGAAAGAAAAATCTGGAAACGTTGAAACTGCACTTTGCATTTTGTATTGGATGTGATTCTCATTCTTTAAAACACTTTTTTTCGAAACTCATTAAAAATTTTATTAAAATAATTCTTAAATATTGTTTTTTACTTTCCCTGCAATACATGGTAATGTACAGGGAAAGTTTTGGAATCATGTCGAAAATCGCGGCTCGAATTTTCAACGGATCTACACGTTTCGAGACCTCTAGAATACGAAAAATCTATTTTTAGAGTGACGTCTGTGTATGTGTCTGTCTGTGTGTCTGTCTGTGCAATTCATGTATCCACTCTAACTCAAAAAACTAATGGACGAAATTTCATAAAATTTGGTAGGTAAGACCCTTTGGTCTGAGTGTGACCCTGGTGATGATTAGTTTTTCGTTTAATTCGAGAAAAAAGAGAATCCGTCTTTTTTGGGGGGAAATGGCCCTCAAAACTCTCATGTATTCACTCTAGCTGAAATACAAATTGGCCAAATTTCACCAAATTTTGTAAATATATCACATGTGGGATGCTCTGGTGCTGATGAGATTTTGGTACGATTCAGAAAAGAACAATCTGCCTCTTTTTATGAAATGGTCCGCAAAAATCGCCAATATCTAAAAAAAGACTACGTATGTTCAAATGTATCAATTAAATGCATGTTTTATACGTAATTTTTGAAGAGGAAAAGAATAAGGAAAACTCTATCACTCTAGGAATAACCGTTCTTGAGATATTTGAGATTTTTCGCATTTTTTTATGCCGTCTTTGGAAAAATGTCCAATTACCATATAAAAGCAGAAATTGAATTAAAAATGCAAATTTAGTGTCATTTTGTGCAATTAAACCAATGATTTTAGTGACATCTTATAGAAATAAAGTAAAAATGAATTTGAGTCTGCAGGGAAAGTCATGTGCTGCCCACATCAGATTTTTTTATTTTAAGTTTATGAGGATTGCTTAATAAAACCCCAGTCCAAGAAAAAAAAAGAAAACCCAACATCAAAAAGGAAAATTAACTTTATGAGATATGCTCATATGCCTATGATAAGAATTTTCCAATAGCACCTGATATCTGAAAGAAAATCAATTTTCTGAATTACGGAGCCTGGATACAAATTTACCAAGGACACCCAGATCTATGAAAGACACATTATATCAAAAATAAAAATGTATTTTTAGAATTGCGAAATTATGAATATCTTAGTCCTAGACAAAGACTTTCACTGAAATGTCCAGTTAACTGGACATGCGCAGTGAAAAATTAAGCTTGCTTCACGCCGAGATCTATTCTCAAAGCTCTGCGAACTGCATTCTCAAAGCTCTGCAAAGAATGCAGCGCGTATGATGACCAGTTAATTAGACATCGGCCTGTAAATTGAAACATGTGATGCCCAGTTAAATGGACATGGGCAGTGAAAGTGTTAACATCAAAAATGAAAATTAAGTTTCGGAGATACGGACTCTATTAATATTGTGTCAATGTAAGTTAATTTGAGTTATGGGGTCCTCGATAAGAATTTACCTAACGTCAAAAGGAAACCTTTACTTTCAGAATCAGGAACTTAAATAGGAATTGAATAAACATCTTAGTTCTATACGAAGTTTATAAAATAGTAATTAACATCGCGAATGAAAATTAATTTTGGGGTGCCCGACCCACATTAAGAGTTCGCCACGGGCCCGTAGTATCTAAAAGAAAAAATTATTGTTGGTATTATAGACCTCCGTGTTGTCCGTCTGACACAAAGAGTTAGAATCACTCCTTGATTACTCCTCGAAGGTGTGACGTCATTTATCCTGCCTCTATTAGTCTGTGCAAAAGAACGCCCATCAAAGAATAACGAGACCCAGTTCCAGCGACTTCATCGTACGGTTATCAGAGCCTTTCGTATATGACTAGCACAGACTAACATAAAGTAACTCAAGGTGAACTAACATATAGTATTCTGTGAAGACTAGTATAGGTGGCATCAGGGCTGTAGAAGTAAAGAACTAGGTCTTAGCGCGTTTTCCCCCTGAAACCGGAAATGTTCTGCCGTAGCGTCACGACGTCGCATGCGGAGTTAGTAATATTAGCATTCACAGAATCTAATGGAAAGTTTGCATTTCGTATTAAAAATGAGCTCGAAGAAAAGCAATAAACACTAATACAAAAATAAAACATTTCCAATAAGAACTCTAATGGAATCTTATTATTACCACCTTTGATTTAATTTTATATTTCTAGTGTTTGCTTGCCAGAGGTTTTTAAGGCCTTAACTATTCATGTTAGTTTCATAAGTAACATGGAATTTGGTGTATATATATAAGGAAAGTAATATAGAACAAAGATAAATCATTCCCATATATATATATATATATATATATATATATATATATATATATATATATATATATATATATATATATATATACATATATATATATATATATATATATATATATATACATATATATAATTGAAGATTTTTATGATTATTTGTAATATATATATACCCGAGATATACCAAAGAAAATTGCTTGTAAACTGAAGGTAAAGGTAAAATTTGCAAATCAGAAGCCTAGTGTAGCACGATGAGCTATGCAAGAAGTTTGGAAACTAGTGAATATAAAAGGAATAAAATGAATATGAAAAGCATTTCTGAAACCATGTACGTTATCAAGGGCCATACATGTTTCATTAATGCTGATTCTACGTTTCTGTTTACACAACTGTAAAATGTATTACAGAAATAATGTGAATGGCCCGACGTAGAAGAAAAGACAAAGTGGATCAAATACACAAAAAATCAAACATGAATATAAAATATTCTGTTACACCAGCTTGTGGCTAATTATTGAAATGAGGATGCAAAGTATTATAAAGTAATATCTAAAAAATATATTGAAAATAAAATGAAAATATATCTACCCCTAGTACTATGGTACTTCTGGAAAAGCATGTGTATTACCAATCAACTCATAACAGGTTACAGTGAATTTTTGTTACTGACTAAGCAGTTTTCTCAAGGCAGGTTAAAGTGAATTATACGAATAGTTTAACTGTTAGAAGAAGACATGGAGATTATGAAATATTTAGAAATGCTAGAGTATGATCTGTCAATATGTTGCTGTAATTGTTGCAAGTTTTTGAATTTAAATTTAAAATGTGTTTTAATAAAAGAAAAAATAAGATTGGGCGGGTAGTTATTTGTGATAACGGTGTTGATGAATTTAAGAAGATGTTCTTTGTAGTAACAAGGTGTGCTTAACATTTTGATTCTTAATAACTGGTTATTAATAATATTTCTATATACAGATTTGGAAAGATTGGAAGAGAAATGTTGAAGTTTATTTAATTTGAAGTTATAACTTTCTGTTTTGTCATAGATTTTAAATTTTATTGTATTTGCATTTTTAATTGTTAAACAAACGTCTAGAAAATTGATCCAGTTGGATGTATATACATTTTCAATGAGTTGTAGATTAGGTGGATAGAAATCAAAATTTAATTCTTTGGCCTCATTAGTAATTCCTATAATAATAAGATCATCAATATATCTGTACATTATATGACTGTTGAAAGGGCTCTGATTTTCGTAAAAATGTAGATAAAGGTTAGCCAATATGGTGGATGATTTACCTCCCTGTGGTATTCCTTTATTTAATTTGTATATGCATTTTCCTTGAACTATATACTGTTTGAACAAAATTAATTTTAATAAAGTTTTGAATTTTGGAAATGATATGTTTTTTGCTTGAGTGAATTGTTCATATAAAAGTAGCATGACTTTATATAAATCATTAATGTCTATATTATTAAATAGGTCTTTGAAATCAAAAGTTTTTACATCATGTATGTAAGTGATTAGTTTTATTTTATTAATTAGTTCTATACTATTTTTGATTATATGTGTTTTTTGTGCAGTAAAATAATCATAAATTTGATTGAGTATGATTAGAAGTTGTTTGTCAGCTACATTGGTATATGAATTAAATCCTATAGTGACTGTTCTAAATGAAATAGGTGTTTTATGGAATTTAGGTATAAGTACCAAGTTTGGAAAATTGAGATTGTATTTTTGTTTAAGAAGTTTGTAGTAAGCTATTATTTGTTTATTTATAACATTAATATGAGTGTATAAAGGAGTTAAAGAAAGAGAGGTATATATACATATATATATATATATATATATATATTCATATATATATATATATATATATATATATATATATATATATATATATATATTCATATATATATATATATATATATATATATATATATATATATATATATTCATATATATATATATATATATATATATATATATATATATTCATATATATATATATATATATATATATATATATATATATATATATATTCATATATATATATATATATATATATATATATATATATATATATATATATATATATATATATATATATATATATATATATATATATATATATATATATTCCTTATTATTTTCAACCTAATCGAGCTAGCCCGCGGGCTCGTCATACACATTTGTTTAGAATAACTCGAAAATCGGAGCAGCTGCAAATATAGTATACACCAGTGGTTTCCAAACTTTCCGCTCCGCGGACCCCCTCAGAGAAAGAAAAAATTCGCGGACCCCTTAAAACCATATTGCAAGGGAGTGCTTCTATTGGATATGTACAACAAGCATAATTTAGTGTGAACAGTGAGGGGGAGACGGGAGATGTTCGCTACGCCCCCCTCTATTCAAAGCTGACGTCATCCGGTCTCTAGTAGTATTAATGTTCGAAGTTACAAGTGCTCTGACGTCCGAGCCACATCAGAGTATCGTCACCGTTAATCATGGCATTGTGCCAAAACGAAACCTACCCCCAAACAATTTAATTCTGTTTGAAGATATTGCCTATCAGTTTGAAATTAATTTCATGGATGTATTTAAATCAAAGTTATTCAGAAAAAAAGTTCATTATTATTTTATTTAAAAAAATAAAATAAAAAAAACAGTGGAGAAAAATAATGAATTTTATTTTTTTAAAGCTGACTATTTATTAGTTAAATATTGCGTGTTATTCGCGGACCCCCTAAAACCTCGTCGCGGACCCCCAGGGGTCCGGGAACCCCAGTTTGGGAACCACTGGACACTGTCTTTTGTTGTAGATCTTATTTCTTTAAATTTTAAACTTTATCGGACTGGTCCGTCTTGGGCCCGTCATAGGAATGTAACGGTTGGAATAACTCGTGAACTGAGGTAGAAAGTCCAACTTTAGTATGCTGTTGGCTTACGTAGTATTCTTTGAATTTTGAACTTTGTCCCGCTAGTCTGCCTTGAGACCACCATAGAAATTTTCTTATTAGCATTTTAACATGTAAGTTTGCGAAAATAAATATTTTCTTGCTGCCGTCTATATTTTTATTTTCCTTATATACATGGTATAATGTGTACGGAAATTATTGTGACGAGGTTGAATTAAAATTTTCGACGAGATAGAAAGTTTCAAGCATCCTTGAACACGAATCGAACACTTTTGAGGTGATGTCTGTGTGTATGTGTGTGCGACCGTGAGTCTATGGAGACGATATCTCACGAATAACTGGAGCAATTCGAACGAAACTTTGTACACAAATTACAATTTTGTTCTTAAACACAATCAAATGATCAAAGTATCACCAAATTTTCGGATAACATTTTGAAAAAGTAATCAAAAATTTAAAACCTTCAATAAAGTTACATAAATATTCGTTCCTAATGTAATTTGTTATTAGAAAACGATTGACATAAACTGCAGAACGCTAGCACGAATCGTTCTTGAGATACTGCTCATCTCTTTCTTTTGTCTGTAACGCTTGACATTTGGCGAACAATCTAGCAAAATATCGACAACATGCCAATATTTCGCCCCAGATTGATGAAAATTTCGTCAAATTCCAAAAATAACGCCAAATTAACAAAAATTACGCCAAACTAATGCATGAAATTTTAAAATATTTTAATATATGGACTAAATTACTTATGGAGGATGCTATCAACATTGAAATTTATCAGTTTAGAGTTGGATGAAATATAAGTGAATTAGGTACTAGTTATACATGTTGTCAATCGGAAAAGCGTCAAATGTACAATTTAATGTTAAATGCACCGTGGCGTGGTTCTAATACTTATTTTTATTTTCCCTGCAATACATGGTAATATATAGGGTAAGTATTGGAATGATGTCGAAAATCGCAAATCGAGTTTTCGATGGATCTACACGTTTCAAGATTTCTAGAATACGAAAAATCCATTTTTAGCGTGATGTCTGTGTGTGTATCTGTGTGTCTGTCTGTCTGTGCTGATTTTGTATCCAATCTAACTAAAAAACTAATCGACCGAATTTCACAAAATTTGGTAGGTAAGTCTCTTGAGGGCGAGTCTGGTGCTGATTAGTTTTGTGTACGATTTGGGACAAAAAATCCCGCCTTTTTTTGCGAAATGGACCGTAAAAGATTTTATCCACTCTAGCTGAAGATCTAATGGACCGAATTTCAAAAAATTTGGAAGATAAGCCGCTTATGGGTCACCCTGGTGCTGATTAGATTTTGGTACAATTCGATAAAAATAATCTGCCTTTTTTTTTGCAAAATGGCCCTCAAAAATTGACAAAATCTCAAATAAAAAACTACGTATGCTGAAATATATCTATTAAATGCTTCTTTTATACGTAATTTTAACGAAGAAAAGATTAAGACCAATCACGTTACATTAGGACTAGTCGTTCTCGAGATATTTTCGCTTTTCCGTTTTTGCTCTACGCCACTTTTGAAAATGAGTCCAGTTACCAAATGAGAACGAAAATTGAAATAATAGTGAATAAAATTTAATTAAAATAAGGACATGTGCATATAAGTCTGCAGGGAAAGTCATGTGCTGCCCACGTCAGATTTTTACTTTCTCTGCAATACATGGTAATGTATAGGGAAAGTATTGGAATCTAGTCGAAAATTGCAACTCGAGTTTTCGATGGATCTACACGTTTCAAGACCTCTCGAATACGAAAAAACCATTTTTAGCGTTACGTCTGTGTGTCTGTGCAGATTTTGTATCCACTCTAACTAAAAAACAAATCGACCGAATTTCACAAAATTTGGTAGGTAAGTCACTTGTGGGCAAGTCTGGGGCTGGTTAGTTTTGGGTACAATTCGGGTAAAAGAACCCGCCTTTTTTTGCAAAATGGCACGCAAAAGCTTGTATACACTCTAGCTGAAAATCTAATGGATCGAATTTCACAAAATTTGGTAGATAAGTCGCTTATGGGTCACCCTGGTGCTGATTAGATTTTGGTATGATTCAGAAAAAAAATAACCTGCATTTTTTTGGAAAATGGCCAGCAAAAATTGTCAAAATCTAAACTAAAAAGCTGCATATGCTCAAATCTATCTATTAAATGCTTGTTTAATACGTAAATTTTAACGAAGAAAAAAATAAGACCAACTTCATTTCACTAGGACTAGCCATTCTCGATATATATTAGTTATTTTCGTATTTTCTCCACGCCACCTTTGAAAATAAGTCCAGTTATCAAATTAGAACGAAAATTGAATTAAAAGTAAATTAAATTTAATTAAAATAAAGAGAACGTGGATATAAGTCTACAGGGAAAGTCATGGGCTGCCCACATCAGATTTTTTTTTTTAGCAGAATGGAGGTTTTCAAATATTTCTTTCTTTCAATTTTCAAAGAAATGTGTTTTATTATTGATCATATCATTACAGGTCCACAGCGTATGCAGTTTGAACATTCTGCAGAATTCACATATTTTGCAGTTAATGCACTCTATTTAGTCATTTTAATTGCTGTTTTCACTGCCTGGTTCGCCGTTGTCAGCTTTTTCTGCTTCATCACAGCTACCAAAATGAACCTTTTTAGAATTAAATCATTTAATCTCTCAGTTTCATTTTGGGTACTTTTCCATTTTTCTCATTTTATAATTTCTTCAATATGCATAGATCGATTTTTCATATCATCTTTATAAGATGATATGAAAAGAAGAAAATGGTCACTACAAATTCTGGCATTATAAGTTTTCACAGGATCGACATCGATGTAACCACTCTTTCATCACAATGGGGTTATTCTTCGGAAATAAGTGAAAAACAACATTATGTCCTTTTTACTTTTCCTGCAATAGTAATGCATAGGGAAAGTATTGGAATCATGTCGAAAATCGCAACTCGAGTTTTCGACGGATCTACTCGTTTCGAGACCTCTAGAATATGAAAAAACCATTTTTGGCGAGACGTCTGTGTGTGTGTCTGTCTGTCTGTGCAGATGTTGTATCCACTCTAACTAAAAAACTAATGGACCGAATCTCATAAAATATGGTAGGTAAGTCACTTGTGGCCGAATCAAGTGCTGATTAGTTTTGGGTACGATTGGGGATAAAAGAACCCGCCTTATTTTGCGAAATGGCCCGCACAAAATTGTATCCACTCTAACTAAAAAACTAATGGACCTTAATTCACAAAATTCAGTTGATAAGTCACTTGTGGGATTCCCTGGTGCTGATTAGATTTTCGTACGATTCGAAAAAAGTAACCTGCCTTTTTTTGCCAAATGGCCAGCAAAACTCGTTAAAATATAAAATAAAGAACTACGTATTCTCAAATATATCCAATAAATGCTTGTTTTATACGTAATTTTTAACGAAGAAAAGAATAAGACCAACCCCATTGTACTAGGACTAGCCATTCTCGAGATATTTTAGTTTTTCCGTATTTTCTCTGTGGCACCTTTAAAAATAAGCCCAGTTACCAAATGAAAAAGATAATTGAATTAAAAGTGAAATAAATTTAATTAAAATTAAGAGAACGTGGTAAAAAGTCTGCCGGGAAAGTCATGTGCTGCCCACATCAGATTTTTACTTTCCCTGCAATACATGGTAATGTATAGGGTTAAGTATTGGAATCATGCGAAAATCGCAACTCGAGTTTTAGATGGATCTACACGTTTCGAGACCTCTAGAATACGAAAAAACATTCAGTTGATAAGTCACTTGTGGGATTCCCTGGTGCTGATTAGATTTTGGTACGATTCGGAAAAAAAATAATCTGCCTTTTTTGCAAACTTGCGAGCAAAACTCGCCAAAATCTAAAAGAATAAACTACGTATGCTCAAATATATCTATTACATGCTTTTTTAATACGCAATTTTTAACGAAGAAAAGAAGAAGACCAACCCCATTACACATTAGAACTAGCCGTTCTCCAGATATTTTAGTTTTTTCGTATTTACACTACGCCACCTTGGAAAATAACTCCAGTTATCAAATGAGAACGAAAATTGAATTAAAAGTGAATTAAATTTAATTAAACAAGAAGAAAGTGTATATAAGTCTGCAGAGACAGTTATGTGCAGCCCACATCAGACTTTTTTGTTCCTCGAATTATTTCGACATTTTTCAACAGCGCAGGTCGATATTTCTTGCAGAACTTTTATGCATGTAAGAATATAAAAAATAAAAATTATTAAATAATTTATACAAGAAAATGAGAAATCTGGTGCTGGACTATTTATTGTATTGCAGCTCCCTAACCCAACAAGTAAATAAACAGTGGCGCTTACAAGTACTTTCATAGCTCTAACATTACTCTAAAGCAGGGGTAGTCAATTTTTTTATAACTACCGTCCACTTTTGTATCTTTGTTGGAAGTAAAATTTTCTAATCGCCCACCGGTTGCGCTGTAACTTAATTTAGCGCAATTGCAAAGTACTCGTCATTTTTGAGTAGAGATTTAGTAAAAATATGTAGCTAAATTTATATTTTTATTTATACTTTGCTTATGTTTATAATACACGGAAAATCTAAACCTGAATGGACCTTCTTCCCCCCCTCTGTGGATGTATATGAGACAAGAACTATGGGATTATAATATATAAAAGCACATGGCAAATCTTTAGAAAACACACACACATATATATATATTTAAAAATTGATTTAAAAAAATCGAAATATTTACTAATGCAAGTTTTATTTTTTAATTTTGAACAAGTGTATCTTTGCAGCTTACCATATCCAGAAAAATTTTAGTAATTTAGTTAATGTCTTGTACAGTACTCCTTTTTTGTCCACCGTCTGGCAGAGTGCATTGTAAAATCCCAACCCCTTCTCTTCCCCATTTCTTTGGGTCTCTTTGTGTCATACTGTTCGTCTCATGTATTCTTGTTCCGACTTGACTCGTCTTGCCTGAATATGGCAAGACGAGTCAAGTTCGTGCAAAGACATAAAGTCTTGCACGGGCGCTTTGTGCAAAGACACAAAGTCTTTTGTGTCTTTGCACAAAGCGTTGATAAAATTTTCCTTCTCTTTTCGCACAAAGTGTATTTTACTTATTGATTCGTATATTTAGCACGTGCGTAACTATTCCCTTCTATTTTCGTTTGATTCGGATATTTAACACGTGCATAACTATGCCTTCCTATATTTAGCACGTGGTAAGTTTTAATGTGCATTATTTCCTTTAATTTGAAACTCTTGATGATTAGTATATATATGATTAGGTCGATCATTATTCTCGTATTTTTCCGCACGTGCATAACTAATCCTTAGCATTTGATTCCTAAACTAGTAAATTTGATTCGTGACAAGTAACATTTAATAAATTGAATTCAGCCTAGTGTTTCTATACACTAAAATTTCTAGTTTTAATTTTACCTGACCATTAGATTTGTGTATGCGTGGGTATATAATAGGGTTGCACAGAATATTCGGTTGGTATTCGGTATACTGCCTATTAGGCAGGCAAATCTAATATGCGGTTCGGCCGAATATATATTCGGCTGAACCTAATAGAAATTAAAATTTAAAATATTCTACAATTGGTAAAGCACATATTTTTATACAATGAATAAAAGTTATAGTATCACAGTACAAAATTAATTCAAATTGCTACTTACCAATATTATCGCATTTAAAATAATTTTAATGTAAAAGAAAACACTCTGGTATAAAATTTTGTTGTTTTTTCAATTTTTCTTAAATCTTATCACAACTTAACCTTACTAACTCGTTTAAATAAGAAACAGTAACCAGAATATAAAACTCATATTACGTGTTCAAAAATATAACGGTTAATTTTTTATAAAATATGCAGCTAAAAAAAAAAATCAATTATCTTTTCACCAATATTAAAAACAGGTGAAGGTGATTAATATATAAAATATAACACTTGGATGAATATTCAATTTTGCAGTATTTTAATTTCGATAGAGATAGAGAAGATACTGAGGGTGCCATAGGCATTCCTTTGTATCCATTGGAATGTGTCAAATAAGATAACCAAAGAATTTCTCTGTGTGTGGCCCCATTGTAATCAACCCTTCTAATTTCTTTCATGATTTCTGACGGGAAGATTACTTTGTTGACTCTTTTGTCACAGGGTGAGTACACCTGTCTGTAACTGTTTAGTTATATATCAGTACTCTATTGTAGTTATAGTAGTATCTCTACTCTATTGTAGTTTGCAAGACCAGGTGTGACAACAACTTAAAAAAGAATGGCTAGACTAAAAAGAAAAATGATTTGGCATTGCTTGAATTTGACTGCTCAGTTTCAATTTGGATACAATTATTTAGCAGTTACATTATAGAAGAGACTAAGATAGCAAAAATTCACTTGAATAAATTGTAATTCTAATTTGTAATGATATTTTAAGCAACTTGTGTTTGTGTTTGTATGTAAGGTAAATGTAAGATTCTCTATAACATAAAGTGAAGCCATGATTATCACATATCAGAAATTAACTATCAATTATTCATTTATGCAGATAAACATAGACCAAATTAAGTAGCCATTTACTATGTTAATTTGCTTTTGGAATGATTTATTTTATTTTTTATTTATTTTAAATTAATAATTATATTAAATGTAAATACAAATAAATTTAGGATGTTAAATGTAAATGCATTAAAAAAGGCACAAAATAGAAACATTTTCTATTTTAAATTGGCATAAAATAGAAATATTACTTTAAAAAAAAATTAACGGAATATTCGGTATTCGGCCGAATATTCGGTTAGAATTTTAACCGAATATTCGGAATTCGGCAAAAGATGGTATTCGGTGCAACCCTAGTACATAATGATCTATCTGTAGCTGAATACGAACGTGTGGTGTTCACCTGGTTATAAACGTTATACTTACCACTTCATAACTATTCTTTTCTATTTGCATTTGATTCGTAAACTAGTGAATTTGATTCATAAACTAGTAAATCTGATTCATGACCAGTAAAATTTAATAAATTGAATTCAGCCTAGTGTTTACCTATGCTTACTGATATTTAAACTTTCTTTTGTAATGTAAATTTGGCCCAACCATTAGATTTCTATGATTACTTATGTTTAAATTAACAATAAATTTCCGATTTTAATTTTACCCGACCATTAGATTTGTGCATGCGTGGGAATATAATGATCCGTAGCTGAATACGAACATATGGTATTCATCCTGTTGCAACGCTATATTTACCACTGCATAACTATTCTTTTCTATTTGCATTTGATTGACTAGTAAAATTTAGTAAATTGAATTCAGTCTAGTGAATCTTTGCTTACTGATATTTAAACGTTCTACTGAGTGCACTTAGAAATTGTAGTGTTAATTTATATTACTGATTTCTGTGTGCATGGTCAGTAGCTGAATACGAACCTGTGGTTGATAACTTTCACATGTTATTAAATATATATATATAAATATATAAGTTTAAACAAATTCGGCTATAATGAAAACAATATGTCTTGCTGTTCACCCTGTTACAACATTAATTCGCCTGATCGGGCATTTAACATTAAAAAATATAGGGAATAAACAACTTATAAATAAATACTACTTTAACGTTATGATTCCAGATGATAAACTGAATACATTTCGTCTCAACAATAGCACATGTCAACATTATAAAAATGGATTAATTTAATATAGGAACAGCATTTTGTGAAATAGTTGATCTATAGTAATTTGAACATGGATACACTCGCCTGCTAAAAAACTTTAAGGAATCCGGCCCCGCTGTCTGGCGGAGATCGCATGTAGAACAGGTGTTTTGTAGTTCATAGAGCACGGGTATGGAAATTTTAGTGTTAACTCTACAAAGAGTGCAATTGAAATGAACTGTTTCAAATCAAAATCAAATATGCACTTTTACATAAATATTCCTTACTCTTACCATGCACCGCAGCTAGCTAAACACGGGATTGCTACATTGGGCCATTAATTGTATCATATGCAAATTCTTTACACTAAAGCGGTATTAAATGTTCACAAAACACTTAGTAACATATAAATGAACACTGAAATTTCTCATTTTAATTTTATCATTTTAATCTAGGGCAGGAGCCTTTCTGTTCCTAGCCGCCCGTTGTCAATCGTACTGCCGAAAAACCGTTCTGTCTAGAAAAATCCCTATATCTCCCTTACAGATTTTCAAAAATTCCCTGTTTTCAGTGGTCAAAAAATTTTCTATTAGGAGCCTTCCTGTCCCTAGACGCTTGTGCCAAAAATCCCTACCGCCCACCATGGAAGCTTGAATCGTCCACTAGGGGGCGGTAGGGACCAGGTTTACTCTTTCCTTGGGTTGATGTTAAGCATGCACTTCCGGTCACACCTCAGTTTGAAACGCCGCGACCTGTGTCTTTTCAAAGGGATAACCCAGCCCTTATCTGTTGGATCAAGTGGAATGATGTGAATTACCGATAGGTGAGAAAATAATTCAAGACAGTTGGTAGTAAAGCCATTCTTTGGTAGAGCCTCTGGATACAAACTGTTGTCCTGGAATGAAAAGTAATTGTTAGAAGAAGACCGTGAAGAGAAGAACCAGCTGATTCTCTGATACTACGCTTTGATACTACGTTGGACAGGTGCATCTGATATCAGATTGATATTTCTACAGGGAACAATTGGCATCATTTGAAAATTTCGCATTCGGATAGAATATCGTCTAACAGGTTGATGATCGTTCATTTATCAGCAATAAATATATATATATAATTTCTGACAGTAGTCAAGGTGAATAATGGCCAGTTGCGAGTTTGAAAGAAATTCTTGCTTAGTGTGGAGTATCGAAAATGTCAGTAACACTTATAATTTAGAATCGGGCCAAATTAAATATGGAGGTATTAACTATGTTCTGAGTATTGAACAACTGGAATGGGTTTCGTCCAGAAAAGAGCACCAGGCGCGAAGCGCCTTTAATCTCCAATCTCTAGGTGTGGTTCTTATCTTCATACTGTGACATTATTTCATTTGCCCATAGTTGGAGGTTCGAGGTTTTTGATTTACTGTTTTTATTATTTGACTTAGCTCCTAGTGTGGCAGTTTGTTGCACATTTAGAGTTTGAGTAATTTTGGGGAGTTGATGCAGTTCTAAGTATTTCCTATCAATTTGGCAGTTTAAGGTTTAAAAACATTTTTTAGAAAACATTGATCGAGTTTTAATTTAATATCAACTATTTAAGTTGGGACTTACCTAATTCCGATTTTCAATATTAAGTACCGCGCGGGGTCTCTTACGTGATTTGGCTTTGCGACGATCATAGTCATGCAGATTGAATAGTAGTTCATTTGGAACAGATGGCAGATATATATAATATTTTATAGAATTTAAGCGCTAGCTTTTTAATTTGGCCTCTAACAGTTTTTATTTTGAAGTCTTTCCTAATTACAGAGTTTCTTAAGTATCTAGGAGCTTTCCTTATAATCCTTAGGGTTTTGTTTTGTTTTGTCTCTAGTAAGTCTATAGTAGTTTTACAGGCATATCCCCATACGGGTGCTGCATACAGCATTCCCGGGCGGATGACCGATTTATAAATTAGGAGTTTATTTTGATAACTTAGATTTCCGTTTCCTATCATTGGGTATAAGGCTCCTGTGGCCATATACGCTTTTTTGATTAAGTTCGTTACGTGCTGTTTCCAGGTTAGGTGGGAATCTATCGTTACACCTAGGTATTTAGTAGATTTTTCCGCTTTTAGTGCATGGTTGTTTATGTACAGAGGCGGCGGAGGTTTACGTTTTCTAGAGAAATAAATCCAATGATATTTGTTGGGGTTTAATTTTATTCGCCATTTTTCCAGCCATGTTTGGAATATGTCTAAGTGTTGTTGTAGCTGTCTGTGCATTACTGAGACGTAAGGATGTTTTGCAAGTATCGCACTGTCGTCTGCATAGAGTGCCAGCTCCGTGTCTAGGGTCCTGGGGATGTCATTTAGATATATGTTAAAGAGTGTCGGGCCCAGGATGGATCCTTGCGGTACACTACTTTTAATGAGCTGGGGTGTAGACAAGTTATCTTTTACTCTAACTTGGAAGTGTCTGTTATTTAGGTATGAGATTAAAAGTTTGACAAGTGCGTCAGGGACTTTTAGAGTGATCAATTTGTATGCTAATCAACAGTGCCACACTTTATCAAATGCTTTTTGTATGTCAAGAAAAATCGCAGCTGTGGGTGTCTTACTATTAAGTCCAGAAGATATGTACTCTACCACTCTCAGCAATTGATGAGTGGTGGAGTGTTTTGGCCGAAATCCAAACTGCTCCGGAATGATAATATCATTCTCACTAAGGTGCGTGTTCAGTCTATTAAGAATTATTTTCTCAGTAATTTTACTAAGTGTCGGTAGTAAGCTGATTGGTCTGTAGTTGGCTGGATTTGTGGCATCCTCACCAGGCTTATGGATCGCTATAATTATCGCTTCCTTCCATTCTTTGGGGAAATAATTTAGTTTTAGTATTTTGTTTATTAGGGTGGTCAAGTAAAATATTATATTTAAGGGTAGGTTTTTGACCGCAATATTCCTGATTTTGTCGTGCCCTGGGCTTTTACGGTTTTTAAGGTTTTTGATGGTATCAATTATCTCTTGCGGGGTGGCTGGGTTAATCTCAGCCGTGACTGGGGAGTTCCTGAAGTTGTTTAGAGTTTGCCTAACCATTCTTAGGGTGTCCTGACGCATTAGATCGTGGTTTGGTTCAAATTGCTTTTCGTAATGCCTAGCAAGCGCCTCTGCTTTTTCTTCGTCTGAGTACGCGATTTTAACGCCATCTATTAGTGGCGAGAGATTAATTTGAGGTTTTCTGAGTCTTTTAGCGAATTGCCAGAGCGATACGTCTTCTGGGCTGAGGGATTCAATTAACTCTTTATACTGTTGCTGCTTTTCTGCGACAATTTTATCCCTGACTTTCCACGTGAGTCTGTTAAGCTCCCTTTTGAGGGTAGGGTCTCTATTAGCCTGCCATGTCTTACGCATTCTGTTCCTTTGCCTAACTAATTGTTTGACATGGTGGGAAAGTGTGGGCATTTTTGGTGACTCACGATGTGTTGTGGAAGAGGCAATAGCTCTCTTGATTTCTGTTGTGAGTGTGTGTGTGGCAGAGTCAATATCCGCGGTATTGAACAAAATACAGAGTCATTTGTTATATATATCAGAAGAGGCGGAATACAAAGACCTTTGACTGGATTGTACACTTTTCCAACCTGTGTGTACATTAAAGGAAAAGACAACAAAAACCACTTTGTACAACATTCGCCCTGTGTTGCTCTGGTGCAGAATCCTGCTGGTGCAAAACTTTGGACTGCAAAACGTGAAGAGTTATACAATGTAATCCTGTTTCCCGGCCACACAATTTGTTACCATAAACCCCTGGGTTGGTCGTGTGGTCTGGGCCTTCAACAATGTAATCCTGGGTAATACGATGACTGTCATCTGCATGATAGGTTCAACGGCAGCTTTCCCAGACGAAGCAGTTAAAACATTAACAAGTGAGTTTATTTTACTCTTATTATTTCTTCGTCCTAGTTCTTTAAGAATGAATCTGATATTTACTTTCTCGTACTATTGTACAGTGGCCATAAATACTTTGTACACATTATATTGGCGCAGGAGTTGCATAGAGGGGGGGGGGGGGGATAATACAAATTATAGTATAATTAAAGTATTTTTTTATAATTTTATGGGATACATAATTATTTTCCATATTTTTACTTTATTTTACTATGAAAGTGTGATTTTTCTGAAACTTTTCAAATTCGAGATTTCTGCAGATAAACACCTTTTAAAATTCCCTGAACTCATTCCGGACACTTTTGTAAATATGTCAGTCTGTGTGTGTGGCACGATAACTCAAGCACAAATGCAACCACCGCTATCAACTTTTATGTGTAGATACATTATGTAAAACTGTGACTGGATAGTATATTTAGCAATTCTCGTGATTCGAACTCGAATTATTAGAAATATACGATTTTCATAGAATTATATTCTACGGAAACAATGATAATACCCACAGAAATTAAGGGTAGTATACAGTATATGGCGGACTGTGCAGCAGATAAAAAATTTTGGGCCCCTATGCAGTAAATGTGCGACTCCCTGCTACACGCTATTTTACAAGTCATTGACTTTTTCATAAACTTCATGTGTTCCATTGCCTAAAGCCTCCTCAGTGCATCCTTTTATAACCCCCCCCCCCTATAAGCGGACCTGTATAGGTGAAATTAATATTACACTATGGATTAATAGTTTCAAAATAGTAATTTCCAAAATGTTGTAAAATTACTATTTTGAAACTATTAATTCAAATTACAATTTTGAAAAATAATTTCAAAATGTTAATAATTCAAAATAGTTTATATTCACACAGCTACGCCAAATTCACCCAATCTATTCATATTGCCAACTTGAAACAATAAATATTTGATGAAATATTTTGACTTTGTACGAACTTCGAAAAATTATATATTTTTTATTTTCATTCTAATAGTGATTGTTATAGTAGCAGAAATAGTTATTATGGAATATCAATGTGAAAAGAGTGTTTATAATACAACTATATTCACTTTCTCATAGTATAAAATATAGTATAGAGAAATCATAGTTTATATGAAAATTTTCGATTTCGAGATTTTGATGCCAATATATGTTTTAGGACTTCCTAAAGCAAACTTTGACTATTTTTAGGTTGATGTCCGTCTGTCTGTCTGTCTGTCTCTTCGACGTTGATGGTTGACCTTTTGTGACAGCTGCCACAAATATTAATGGATTTTAACGAAATTTTTTATAGGGTTTTGTTAATGAAAGATCTAGAACTAGATAGAATTTTTTGACATTCAAGCGAAAACTTCAAATTTTATTTGAAATTTTATTTATTTTTTAATATAACATGGCAGCATACGATAAAATTTGACAAAATTATGCATACAAGGGGTTATGTATGGATCAATGATAACGAAACAACAGTTTCAATTACTGTGGTGAATCACTGCCATGTTAAAAAACATAAAAGTTTGAATAAATTTAAAAATTTCCGCTCGAATTAAAAAAAAATTGGTACAGCTTTGATATAAAGAATTTGGTTTTCTCAGCTTTTTTCCGCCAGCGATAAGTCGCCAAATGTGTCGCGAAAATAAATAGCATTTGGCGCGAAATGTCTTTTTCTGGCAACCCCTTTTAGCTTTTTCATGTCGTCGGCTGCGGCCATTTTATTTTTGTTTTGTTGTTGCTGTGTGTGTAAAAACGTGTGTGTGTGTGTTGAAAACGTGAATATCATACAGGTATTAAAGATAGCACATGTTAATAGATAAAATAATATAGAGGCTGAAAATTTACATAGAAATAATGAGAGTTCTTTGATGACCGCAATGTGGAAACAATTATTTGTGCAATTTTGATATTTACACGTGTTTTTCTTCGTAAAGTTTTGGATTTCATTAAACCAGGTACTCTGTTTTGATTTTGTTGTCCACGTATTTCTAAGTATCGTTTTCCCTTAAATTTAGTTCAAGTACAAACTTTTTTCTAAGTATTGTTTTTTCTTAAATTCAGTTACAGTACAAACGTTTTTACAAACATTTTTCTAAGTTCTGTTTTTCCTTAAATTTTGTTTTTTAAACATTGTTGTTATTTGGTACAGACAATCAGTTAAAAATTGACTGGCGTGTGTTTCAAATCGACTTTATCACACCACAATAAGTATATATATTTTTTCTTTTTTTAATTTTTCAAGAATAAATGTGAAAAATCTGTATTGCCGGACCCTTAATTTTATAGAAAAAAAAAAAAATCTATCGATTGATACCAAGTTTGAAAATGTACCTTAGAGGGGCTAATAATATCTCGAATCCAAATATTGTATTGTGGCTATTTCTCCCTAGAATGATTGAAACTATTAAGTTTCGTAATCGTTGAGCCATAAATTACCCATTTTATGCATAATTATGCCAAATTTTGTCCTATGCAGCCATGTTAAGAACATTTCAACGTTAAAAATACTGTACCGTGAATCTTGTTCATCATTATTTCGTATTGAAAGAAGTAAAGTACTTGTATTATGTAGAAAAAGATATGCGCTGCCCATATCAACCCCGCCCCCCTACTCCAGCCAATAGCCCCACTACTCTAGAATAAGCAGCTCTCTATATGTTTGACTTTTTTACTTTCCTTATATACATAATGTATAAGGAAAGTATTGTGATTGGGTCGAAAATTCGAATTCGAGTTTTCGGCCAGAGAGCACGCTTCAAGCATCGCTGATCACGAATCAAACGTTTTTGAGGTGATGTATGTGTGTGTGAAAGTATGTGTGTGTATGTGTGAAAGTATGTGTGTGTGTGTGCGTGTCAGTGAGTCTGTGGAGACGATATCTCACGAACGAATGGAGCGATTCGATAGAAATTTGGTACAAAAATCACAATCCGTAATACTAGAAGCCTATTGTTTTTAAATACAATCGAATGTTCAGACTCCCCCTCCCCTTCTACATTTCAGAGTGAAATTTTGAAAAAATCATTAAAAAATCAAAACCCCTAAAAATTTTACTCATGCAGACATTTTTTATGTAATTTTTACCTTAGAAAACCATTAACATAAACTTTAGAACGCTAGTATGAAGCGTTCTCGCGATATTTCAAATTTTTCAAATGAATTTATCAAAAAATTCCATAAATTAAAAAGAAATATTAACTCTGGAGAAACATGATCACTTTCTATATGTAATATTATGCGATGAATTTCGTGACATCATTCTCGTGGATCTAGCTTGTTCCATTCATGGTAAAAGTTACTTTGAGTAATACTTTAGTATTTGAATGCCAATAGACATTTATCTGCTGCAAGAATAACTTATTTCTCCGTCCATAACGCTTAGCGGAATTTTGGCGACGAATATAGCGGAATGTCGCCAACTTCGCGATTTTTTTTAATTGTTGCCAAATTAACGAAAATCTCGCAAAATTGATAAAAGTGATATTAAATCATTGAAAATGACGATTAATTGACGAAAATTCAATATCCTGGAAAGAATATAATTGTATCTACTATAAGAATAACCTATTTTTTTACTGTTAAAGTAGTAAATTCATTGCACTGTATAAGGAAAGTCTTGTGCTGTCCACATCAGATTTTTTCCTACTTTTGACGTAAATCTTCGATTAGAAGGAAATTTATTAAATTTAAAGGAAGATACAATACGTAAATCAATAAGTAAAATACACTTTGTGCGAAAAGAGAAGGAAAACTTTAGCAACGCTTTGTGCAAAGACACAAAAGCCATATTCAGGCAAGACAAGTCAAGTCCGAACAAGAATACATGAGACGAACAGTATGACACAAAGAGACCCAAAGAAATGGGGAAGAGAAGGGGTTGGGATTTTACAATGCACTCTGCCAGACAGTGGACAAAAAAGGAATACTGTACAAGACATTAACGAAATTACTAAAATTTTTCTGGATATGGTAAGCTTCAAAGATACACTTGTTCAAAATTAAAAAATAAAGCTTGCATTAATAAATATTTCGATTTTTTTAAATCAATTTTTAAATATATATATATATGTGTGTGTGTTTTCTAAAGATTTGTCATATGCTTTTATATATTATAATCCCATAGTTCTGGTCTCATATACATCCACAGAAGGGGGAAGGAGGTCCATTTAGGTTTAGATCTTCTTGTGCAACTGACCACTTTCATATTTAACCTAATCATGCAATTGACCTAATTTATAAATTTTGCCGTGCAGCTCAGCAATACCCCTTTTGGGGTGGTACATACTATACAGGGTGTCCCAAAGAGAGTGAAACGCGCTTTAATTTTTTACCTGTTGGCGATAAGTGGGCAATGTAAATTG
This sequence comes from Amaurobius ferox, assembly GCA_951213105.1. Lineage (NCBI taxonomy): Eukaryota > Metazoa > Arthropoda > Arachnida > Araneae > Amaurobiidae > Amaurobius > Amaurobius ferox. The sequence goes on from OX578145.1 coordinate 129,329,240, forward strand.
CAATAATGTTGAAAGTAAGGTAGGAAATAAGATTACGTTAATGAAATAGTTCTCCCATTAATATTAAAAAAGTTACACTTTTTAAAATTTGTACTACCCCCCTAGACAAATTGGGACAATCAGATAATTTTTATTTTTAATGCAGCAATATCAGATCATTAAAAACCCAGCATATCTGTATCTTTAAAATTGGGATAGTTATATTTAATTGAACATTGTGAATGGGGACCCTATCAGACAGCCGTGAGGACCTGATCTACCATCAAGGCTAACAGGTTCGTAACCCCCCACGACTGATAGTCGCCAACAGACGAGCAAGCTGCGGTCCAGGAAAACAGGGTGGCGTGGAATTTACCAGACGCTGCACCAAAGATAGACATAACGCCGAGAATAGAAGATTTATTTTCTGGACCCAAGACCGCACACACCCCACCCCCAGGAACAGCAGCGAGAAGCAGCAGCAGCACAGACGACCCCAGGGGAGCTTCCCCAAGAAGAGGCCGACTAGGCTGAAAGAAGAGCCCCATCTCCTGAGGGGAGAAGGGACACCATGCAGCGGGAAACGATAGATGTCGGTTGCAGTGACCATCCAGAAGTGCCGAGGAATATTGCCAGTTTAATGGCAAGCCAGAAGATTTGTTCTTTTTGCTGAGGTTTCCGACTTTCTACCCTTCGGTAGTTATGCAGAGGCAGTATACAACTTAAAGAGGCGCTGTCGTAACCCGGACCTATACCTGTACTGCCAGGTTAGTGAATGGGGACCCTATATCAAATTAGAAATGTAAATTCGTCACATATCACAAAAAGATAAAATTGGTTGACAATACATAGCAGACAATTTTGGGAATTCCGCGTAGGCTCACGATGCAATTACAGATATTTAAGTACTTATCAATAACTAAGAATTTTTAAGTACTTTTCCTTTATCAGAAGAATTTGCATCGTCAATTTGTTTATGATCTCTATTTTCACTTATGAAACAGCTTTTAACATGATACGCAAAAGTGGCATAAGTCAGATTATTTCCTTTATCATAATTCAGTTGATTTTAAAGATACAGATGTGCGGGTTATTTTAATGATCTTCTTCTATATAATAAAAGGCAATGTCTGTGTGTGTGTGTGTCTGTCTGTCTGTCTTATACACTATACGTTTCGCGACCGCGCGTCGGAGAGCTACGAAATTTGGCAATCGGAGACCCGGGGGGGAGGGAAGGGGACACGTGAAAACCGATTTTCAAAATTCTAATTATTTTTTTATTTATTTAATGTTTTATGCGATTTCGACCTTTTTTTGCCCTTTTTGCCCTTTTTTCTCCACGATCCAGACGTCGTAGAAAAAAACAACTCACACCATCGGAAAGAGCAGACAATTGCGAGTAAAAATATATCAATTTCAAATCTGAATTTCGATTTCTAATATTTTTTAAAGATTTTAAAACAAAAGTCACTTTTTGCTCAAGAAAACGATTTTTGGTTTTTAAATTCTCGCATCGTGAAAAGTACTCATAATTTCGACTAATAATTTACATTTTCAGAAAGGTCAAACATCTGGCATTCTTACAAGTCCAATCTGGTCCAGAAATAATGAAAATTGCCTTCAGGATGGCAATTTTAAAGACGCCATGATTTTAAATTTGTCGGCTACCGGCTCAGTTCCTCAAGGCATTTTCCCCCCATCCGCATTAGTTTCTTCCCCGTCTCCATGGAGACCGCGCTTTCGGTTTTAACTGAATTACGAGCGTAAGTGTTGTATACATCGGGCGAAATTATTATATTTATATGATATTTTAAATGGATATTTTAAATAATTTAAATGATTGAATTATGGTGGTTTGAATTGTGGTGATGTATTTGAAATTATTATATTTATGGATTGGTGGAACGATATGGTTGATTTTTTTATTTTAAATGGATATTTTAATTTATTGATATTTTAATTTATAGATATTTTAAATGGATATTTTAATTTTATGGCTATTTTAAATGATGGAACGATGGAACGAGGATGGTGGAATTAAGAGCCTAGCATATGGTCGTTATAAATTTAAATTAGCGCGCGGGAAGTTAGCGCGCGAGAATTGCACTCGGTAGGCCTGGGTTCGATTCCCGCCACTGATGCGGAGTACGATCACCTTAAACATATGGGTCGATAATTCCTTCCGAGAGGTTGGTGGCAGGGAAAGGAGGGTACGGTCTCTGTGGATGCCTCCCCCACTGGGTCCTGGTCCAAATTGGGTGAATAAAAAGAAAGTTATGGAGATTGTCGCGGAGGGCGCGGTAGCCCAGTGGTTAGCGTGCGGGAATTTCACTCGGTAGGCCCGGGTTCGATTCCCTCCACTGACAAAACTGCTGCCGTGTTCACGCGGAGTACGATCACGTTAAACATGTGGGTCCGTAAGTCCTTCCGAGAGGTTGGTGGTAGAGGAAGGAGGGTACGCACCCTGTGGATGACTTTCCCACTGGGTTCCGGTCTAAATTGGGTGAATAAAAAGAAGGTTATGGAGATTGTCGCGGAGGGCGCGGTAGCCCAGTGGTTGGCGCGCGGGAATTGCACTCGGTAGGCTAGGGTTCGATTGCCGCCACTGCCAAAACTGCTGCCATTTTCACGCGGAGTACGATCACGTTAAACATGTGGATCCGTAAGTCCTTCCGAGAGGTTGTTGGTAGAGGAAGGAGGGTACGGACCCTGTGGATGCCTCCCCTACTGGGTTCCGGTCTAAATTGGGTGAATAAAAAGAAGGTTATGGAGATTGTCGCGGAGGGCGCGGTAGCCCAGTGGTTAGCGCGCGGGATTTGCACTAGGTAGGTCCGGGTTCGATTCCCGCCACTGCCAAAACTGCCGCCGTGTTCAGGCGGAGTACGATGACGTTAAACATGCGGGACCGTAAGTCCTTCCGAGAGGTTGGTGGTAGGGGAAGGAGGGTACGGTCCCTGTGGATGCCTCCCCCACTGAGTTCCTGACTAAATTGGGTGGCACTTCCTGGTAGGTCGTTCCTTCTGGTAGGTCGCGCCAGCGAGTGTGCCACGGTTAGAATTTGCCACGGTCAGAATTTTCAAGGGTAGCGAACAGGCTGGTCGCCAAAGGCGGCTAGTGTTTCATAAAAAAAAAAAATTCTAATTGGTTAAGTTTGTCTATGGGGATCATACGGCCCCCCACAAATTTAAAATGTGTAACTTTTTGAAAATGAATGGGAGGACAACTTCATTAACGTAGTCTTATTTCCTTCCTTTCTTTCAAAATTTTTGCAATTTGCATTGCCCACTTATCTCCAACAGGGAAAGAATTACAGCACGTTTCAATCTCTTTGGGACACCCATGCGAGCTGATTCGTCAGGCATATTGAAACCTACTGAAACCAGAAGCGTAATCCCTTAGCATTAGCTCCGTTTGCATTTTCACATTAGGAAGTGTTGTTAAAATAAATATTGGTGGGTGCTCTGCAATGAAAGTATATTTAGCAGCACTAGTACATACTATGCAGACAATAGAACGCATACGAAAATTAAAATTGGAAGGGAAGAGGATGAATTTTTAGAACTTGAGATCCTGAAATGCAAAGATAAGAAAAGCTTTATTCTTTGACTGGCAAAAAGTGGTCGGTAGGAGAGCATGCATTTTACAAACCATACTGAACAATGCATTTTACAAACCATACTGAAATCTAATTCGCATCCAGGGTAACGCATTCATGACTTGACTGCTACATTTCATGAAATTTCGTCGGATAGTTTTTGTGCTAGAATGGATACACTGAACAGATACACACATACATGTTAAAATAGCTTTTCGTATTCTAAATTGCTCAAAATGTGTAAATGTACATTAAAATTGTGCGTTCCAATTTCGATCGCATTCCAGTGTTTTTCCTATAATACATTATAATGTATTGTAGGGAAAATGAAAAGAAGAAAAAAAGACTGTAAGGCAGATGCTCTGTTTTGTAAATTTTTTAACGTGAAAAAGGAAATAATTAGAAATAATTTGGCGGATACGTCTTTTGTTTACCATAACACATTTTTATTTGATTAAAGAGCAGGAAAATTTCAATTATACTTTAAATAAATGCGTTTATTTATTTGTAAATAGTGAGCATATAGTAAGCATATAGTGAGATAGTGAGCATATAGTAAATAATGAACAGAGGAGGAGCCTCTTAGTTCTACATCAAAACTAACTTACAGGTATACAATATAACAAAAAATTCATTCCCAACTACCAACTAAACAAAAAGTCGTTTTCCAGTGCACTTAAAACTTTTTTAACGACGGAAGTAACATTCACCAGAAAAATAATAAAATCTGTACTTTTAAGAAGTATTGTGCACACTAATCGCCAACCTCGTCTTAACGACTACCAACGACCATAAAACCAAATTTCACGGATAAAGATGGATGATTAGTCAATCATTATTCTCCTTATATCTTGTTTATTGCACTATCTTGCTTTTCTTGTGCTGAGATTTATATGGACTTGTTATTACAAAAAATAATTTCTATTATGTTTTCTTTCAGGTGATAAATCTGTCCAGGCATATACCTACATTTCAGAAACCTGCTGCAGAACCAGCCTTTCACTCGACTTAAATAAGTTGTTGAAGAGCGAAGTAAAATCAGATATTGTCCTACAATGCGGAAATTCCGTCATCTCAGCACACAGATCCATATTGTCCGCTCGATCTGAGGTCTTTGCAGCGATGTTTCGAAACGGCATGCAAGAGGAGCAAACTGGGATCGTCACCATCGAGGGCGTTGAAGAAGCGACGCTATACCAATTCCTGCTTTTCTTGTACGAGGGAAAATTGTCGAACTGGCCAGAAGTTAATGCTGTAGGTCTTTATGCGGTAGCCGACAGATACAATGTGCAAAGTCTCAAGACGGAATGCTCAAATTTTATAGTGGCGAATCTGACCAAAGAAGAATCATTCGAGTATCTTATATTAGCGGATATATACAGCGACAGTGAATTGAAGAGAAATGTCATTTCTTTCATTTTGCAGGATGAAAATGTATTGAGAGAGGAATCTTATCTGCTATTTTGGGAAAGGTCTCCGCACTTGGCATTCGATATTTACAGGCAATACGTACATAACCGTAATGATAGTATTGTACTTGAAAGATAAATGTATTTCACTTTTTCAATAAGTATAAGTAAAAAACCATACACACAATCAGAATTTCTGGATTTTTCCTTTATGATACATATATATATATATATATATATATATTTATGATATATATATAATTTGTGAATATTAATTGCTTGTCAAATAATTGTTATTCATTCCCATTAATTAATGTGTATGAACAAATGAAAAATAGAGTATATGAGGTAGTGCATATAAGGATATTTACAAACGAAAATTATCCATTAATAACCGTAATGAACAACCCAACTCCAGCTCAGAAGTTTAGATAAAGTTTTTCACCTAAGTAACATCAGATAAACACGACATGGAAATTATTATTTGATAACTTATCTAAATAGAGGAAAAAGGGGTGGATTGGTTAACATTAGAAAAAGTGTATACAGTCTAAAAAGACATCAAAATAAATAGTAAGTTCTTATTTAAAATATTTAAAAATCATCAAAAAATATTAACATATTGTATACATACCTGCCAACCTGGGAAAATTGAAATGTGTAAAATTTTGCGTGAATGACATTTATAATGATTTTTTTTTTTACAAACTACAAGCGCAAACGATATTTCTAATGAATTTAACTATGTACAAGTACTTGCATTAAAAAAATACTGCATTAAATATCAGGCACAGTACTGGTAGAATATGAAAATTCAGGACACCAATTTTATAAAATTTTTGGGCATAAATTAAAAAACAAAAAATATATAAAGATTTTATCCGGTGAGAATTTTTATTATAATGAAAATAAATATTTATGTTTAATAAAACACAGGGTTTCACTAAAGAGAGTAACAAATTATGATCTTTAATGCAAAAAAATATATATAGCACTGAAATATATTCCTGCTAAATGGTTTCCTTTTTATTTGCCTAAATCATAAATTTATTTGCCAAAAGTTGTATTGCTTTAATACCACTTTTTGGAAAATATAGCTTCACAGAGTTCATACCCATTTTTTAAATAGAAAAATTTATGTTATGCAAATATAATTAAAAAATTAACCTTAATAATTAGCCATAATATGAAAATAAGCTAGTTTAGTCGATCTAATATGCAACATTTAAATGATTGAGATGGATGGAGAAAGATAGTAAGGCACTCTCGGCAATTCAGGCGAAGAAACTGAATTGCGCAATCGCAGCGTTTATGAGAAAATATTTAAGAAATTAACCGTAATAATTAATCAGAATATGAAAATAAACTAGTTTAGTCGATCTAATACGCAACATTTAAATGATGGAGATGGATGAAAAAAGTACTCTCGGCAATTAACGCGAAGTAATTGAATTGCGTAATCGCACTGCTTATGCGAAAATAATTAAGAAATTAACCGTAATAATTAATTAGAATATGAAAATATGCTTGTTTAGTCAATCAAAAATGCAATATTTAGAAGATTGAGATGGATGGAAAAAGATACTATTGTTGTACTCTCGGCGATTCATGAGAACAAACTGAATTGCGCAATCGCAGTGTTTATGTGAAATTAATGAACAAAATAACATTTTAGCGATTTATGCTGAATTAGACAACCTTTGAAAAAGTATATTTATTACTTTCATAAAATAAGCGATCGAGATCTTAATTTATATTAGACGCGGCAGTAAATCTCCGTCAATATGATTGGCATTACCCTGCATTTTATTATGGATTTGCTACGATCCTGAGAATGGTAGATATCAGTGCTAAAAAACGCGGAAAGTCGGTGTTTCCGAAGAATTATACCATGTCTGATTAATTAATAAATTTCAAGCGAAAAATGCCTGGATAATTTTGCCGGAGATTGATTTCCTAGTAATGTTAAAATATTTAAATAAATGCAGAAATGCTTAAAATATAGAAGGTATGTAGAGCAAAAAAGGCAAAAGAAGTAAATTAACAAAATGACCAACAGAGGGAGGGCGGGGGGGAGTAAAGGGAAGTTGATATCTTGTAAAAATTACAAGCTAAGCTAATTGAGCCGGGCCTAATAAGCTGATCAGTAATAAAATTAAAAGCTACAAAAATGAAGGAGTAGTAACAATATGTACCTGATAAAATACATCAAAACACCCAGCATCAAACATCTAAAACCTATGTATGGTGATAAAACCATGTCAAAATACAATGAAGGCGTACATTCTAAAAATTGGAGGTTAATATAAACTTGCACTTTTCTTCGGGATATATTAAAATCAAAATAATAGCCACTTTCGAAGAATGACGATAGTATATTACTATAAACCCCATCGTTCCTGTCCCGTCTATTGGCTAATGGATGGATATATAAGAAAATCAAAAATAAATTAAAATCAGAGAGAGACTCACATGTGCGATATCCACATGGTAAATGAAAAGCTCACACTAAATACAGCCACTAATGCGTATGCTTACTGGAATACACACTCTATTTTTCAAGAGAGTGAAATAAAAAGTTTTAACAGTTATCTTTCAAAATTAAGATTCAGGATGGGACTCAGGGCAAAAGGACAGTCATGGAGAGAAGAATGGGTGAATCCATAAAATGTTTTCTCCAACCAAGGATAAATAACGCAATTGTAAAAAAATCTGATGTGAGCAGCACATGACTTTCCTTATATAATGTAATGAATTTACTACATTTACAGTAAAAAAAATAGGTTTTTCTTATAGTAGATACTAATATTCTTTCCAAGACATTGAATTTTCGATAGTCGTCATTTTCATTGATTTAGCGTCATTTTTATCCATTTGGCGAGATTTTTGTTAATATGGCAACATTTAAAAAAGTCGCCAAGTTGGCGACATTCCGCCAAATTCGTCCCCAAAAGCTCGCCAAGTGTTATACACTAAGAAATAAATTATTCTTACAGCAGATAAATGACTATTGGCGTTCAAATACAAAAGTATTATTCAAAGTATCTTTTTTCATGAATGGAAGGATCCACGAGAATGATGTCACTCAATTTATCGCATGGTATTACATATGAAAGATGATCATATTTCTCAATAGGAAATATTTTTATTTTATTTTATATGACTTTTTGATAATTTTTTTAAAAATGTACAATATCTCGAGAACGGTTCATGTTAGCGTTCTAAAATTTATGTCAATCGTTTTCTAATGAAAAATTACATAAGAAATGTCTATTTGCGGAACTTTATTAGTGGTTTTGATTTTTTGACGATTTTTTCAAAATTTCATTCGAAAATTTAGGAGGGTTCTGAACATTCGATTGCGTATAAAAACAATAGGCTTCCAGTGTTTACGGATTGTGATTTTTGTACCAAATTTGGTTCAGATCGGTCCATTCGTTCGTCAGTTATCGTCTCCAAAGGCTCACTGACACACACACACATACTTTCACACACACACACAGATATCACTTCAAAAATGTTTGATTCGTGATCAGGGATGCTTGAAACGTGCTCTCCCGTCGAAAACTCGAATTTGAATTTTCGGCCCCGTCACAATACTTTCCTTATACATTATGTATATAAGGAAAATAAAAAGGTTGTTTTTATAGTAGATAATTATATTCTTTACAAGATATTGAATGTTCGTCAATTAGTTGACATTTTAATTGATTTAGCGTCATTTTATCCATTTGGCGAGATTTTCGTTAATTTGGCAACATTTTAAAAAGTCGTCAAGTTGGCGACATTTCGCCAAAATTGTCGCCAAAATCTCGCCAAGCGTTGTAGACGGAGAAAAACGTTATTCTTATAGCAGACTATTGGCATTAAAATACAAAAGTATCTTTTCTCATGAATGGAACGAGTTAAATCCTCGAGAATGATGTCACCAAATTTATCGCATGATATTACACATGAAAATGAACCTGTTTCTCAAGAGTTAATATATTTCTCCAATTTATGGGATTTTTTGAAAAATTTATTTGAAAAATGCGCAATATCTCAGGAACGGTTCATGCTAGCGTTCTGACGATTATATCAATCGTTTTCTAAGGGTAAAATTACATAAGAAATGACTATTTGCGTAACTTCATTAAAAGTTTTAATTTTTTGATGATTTTTTGAAAATTTCACTCGAAAATTTAGGGGGGTTCTGAGCATTATCGATAGTGTATAAAAATAATAGGCTTCCAGAGTTTATGGATTGTAAATTTTGTACCAAATTTCTTTCGACTTTGTGCATTCGCTCGTCAGTTATCGCCTCCACACACACACACACACACACACAGACAGACATCATTTCAAAAACGTCTGATTCGTGTTCAGGGATGCTTGAAAAGTGCTCTCCAGTGGAAAACTCGAATTGGAATTTTCGACCCCGTCACAATACTTTCCTTATACATTATGTATATAATGAAAGTAATTACGATGATAAATATTTGAAATTATTATTAATATTATTATTTACAAAATATTCAGGGTAGTAGTAATTGTAACAAATACGCTTAAGATTATTTATGCGGAGATAGTGATACTGAGATAGTCGATGTATTAATAAAAGTTCGTATAAAATGATGTTTCTAAACAACTGAATAGAATTACAAGAACGATATGATAGCAGCTTAACTTAATGACTTAATTTATAAGAATCTTTTTATAATAACATAGTTCCGGTGTGTATCAAATTTTTAATTTATATCTAAATAATTAACATTCTGACCTACACTAGGCTTATTAGAGATTAATTTTAGGTTAGAGGGATAAAACTGTAGATAAAGATGTAGTATCTTGCTAGTGTGATTAACTAAATCAAAACTGTTGTTCAATATAAAATACTCTGAAGCTTTATATCTAAGAGAATCATTAATTCTGTTTAAAAAATTTAGCAAGTATTTACTGGAAGTAGTAGTAAAGGTGTTATAGGTGCAGTAGTAGCTGTGTATATATATATATATATATATTATACAAGGTGATTCAAAACGATGGGGCAAAATTTTAAGGGGTAATAGAACATACCTAACAAGCACTTTTCGTTACACAATGCATGGTCGTAGCTCACGGGGTTAAGCGCGAAAGGGCGATGTCCAGCGAACTCATTAAGTGCCTGTTGTCGCGCTCGTCGTCAGTATAAATATAATAACAGTGGTCATTTCTACCGCGGATTTTAGAAGGATTGGATTGTTTCATAAATCAGAAGGGTCAAAGAAATTCATCAAAAATCAAAGGTATGGAGTCGATAAATGAAAAACAGACGAAATCAAAGCACAAACGCTATACAGGTGGACAAGCTCTAAGCCTAAATCATGGATTTGTTCACTTCTTCAAAACTTTTCTCAAGTCCAAGTGTCTTGTAGAAGCTAACACAAAAATGTATGTTTCTGAAGAAATAGATAGATTTTATCTATAAACTATTTCTACTTGGACAACATGCATAAAGAAGAAAAAATAAAAGGAAAAAGGGAAACCTGGAATCTAAATCAATAAATACACAAACCTGTCGATCTCGGAAGTCCAGAATGAAGTGACCAGTGTTGCCATTGACAAAGGAAAAAGATATAATCTACCGTTACCATTCGTAAGAATTAAATCAGTAACGCGAAAAGACAAGTATAAGAGATAATATACAAACAAGAGGAGCAATAATAGAAAGGCTAACGTGTAAGTGGATGTAAAAATAAAATATAATTAAAACAAAAGTATGGCGATGTCAGGCTAATATACAAAACACCATGAATAGAATTCATTATATATATATATATTTCATCTGTCTTATGGGATGAAGAAACATAACTGCTCTCTAGGATGCAGATTCTTTTTTGTTGAATAAATACAGTCGAACCTCGATATGTCGAATTTAAAGGGAGTAGAAAAAAAATTCGAGATATCGAAAATTTGAAAAATTTTAAGGAATTCATAAAATAATATATACATCCTAGTCCTATACTTTACACATTTTTAAAAGAATCACTTACTTTATCTTACAGACAGAGAATTGGGTATTACGCAAGAAAATGCTGACAACAAATAAAGCGCAGCTTGAAATGATTGGATACACATTTAATGTAATATACATTATTAAAATTTAATCTAGCATTTCTTTACTTGCAAAATAGTCATCTGTGACAGTTTGGTTACAGGTACTGAATCCTTCAATATCTATCACATTTTCCAAATGAGATAGGCGGATCCAAATAGCTTTCATTTTGTGGTCATAGTTTACTTTAAAACTCTGAATAATACCTTGGTCCAAAGGCTGTAACTTAGAAGTTGTGTTTGATGGCATGAAATGAACTTTCACGGATTTTAATTTCGGCACGCTATTATGCGCTGTACAGTTGTCCAAGAAGAGAACAATATCGCGATTTTTACGGGACATTTTTCTGTCTAGTTCCTTCAACCAATTAGTGAAAATTTCGGCAGTCATCCAAGCTTTATTGTTCGCAAAATAAGTCATTGGGACAGATTTCATTCCTGAAAAACATCGGAGTTTAGCAGTTATATCTATCATAAGAGGTTTGAGCCTTTCTGAACCATCCATATTAGTGCAATAGCACAGTTAATCTTTCTTTGCTGCTTTTCCCGCCATTATACATGCCTTTTATGGCCATAGATTTATTAGGCATACACTTAAAAAATAGTCCTGTTTTATCTGCATTAAACACATTTTTTGGATCGTATTTTTCCAAATGAAAAGATGAAAATGGAAAGATGAAAAATTTCGAGATATCGAGAGTTTGATCAAAAAAATTTCGATTTAAAGAGTTAGTTTTACATTAGTTTTATACCGTGCGTGGGAGATGAAAATATTTCGAGATATCGAAAATTTCGAGATACCGAGGTTCGATATATCGAGGTTCGCCTGTATTCAGAAAAGTGAATCTTTAGTCTATGCTTGCTGTTTTCTAGGATTGAACTGGCTTTTATTTTTTTTCTTTCTATTGTTCGTTAAAGACACAAGAAATCTTTTTTTTTGACTAGCTACTATTTAATAGAAATTCCAAAGCACTATAATCATATATGCATACACAGCCTTTACTCGTATTCAACAATCGAATCCAATACCCGGTAGATCCGAAGGACAGCTACTGGACTGTAGTCACAGCCCTTATCCCTGTCTGTCACCGTTGGTGACACCTTCGGAATAATATCGCGAACTTGGCGACTTTTCAGAAATGTCAACTATAATTACCGACGACTGCTTTTAACGGAAATAATATAACAAATACGACGGTTATGTATTATTACGACTAGAGTGATATTCGACGACTATAGTAATAACGATAATTCAACACATCTAGAAGTTAAATTCTTTGATAATAATCCACGTCACTTTGTGGGAATTATTACATTGTTTACTATTCTCGAATCAAAACGTTACTTTCACTATTCATGGGTTTCTTAGTTTGGAAAGCTCGTTTTCTGAAAGAAAATAATTAATTTTTCTTTTTCGGTAATGAAATCAATAAACTTTTTCAGTTTATTTTATAAATTATATGTATATACAAATGCTGCGTTTAGAATGCTCTAGAATAGGTGCCCCAAACATTGTAAAGGGGAGGGCCACATTAGAATATTAAAAGTGCTAGGAGAGCTGGATAGAAAGAGACATTTTATATATCTATAGATATATTAATATCATATATATTATTACATTCCTTATATACAAAGTATAATGCATAAGGCAAGTATTGTGAGGGGGTCGAATTTTCGTCGGGAGAGCACGTTTCAAGCATCACTGATCACGAATCGAACATTTTTGATGTGATGCGTGTGTGTGTAAGGGAGCCTGTGGAGACAATAACTCACGATCGAAAGGAGCGATTCGAATGAAATTTGTTACAAAAATTACAATCCATGAATACTGGGAGCCAGCATTCTTGCAAACTTTAATAATATTTTCGATTTGCAACATTATTACTTTACTTATATACATAGTATAATGTCTAAGGAAAGTATTGTGACGGGGTCGAAAATTCGAATTAAATCTGAGCAGCCGATATCTCACGAACTAATGGAGTGATTCGAACGAAATTTGGTACAAAAATTACCATCAATGAATACTTTAAGCCTATTATTTTTAAACGCAATAGGATGTTCGGAAGACGTCTGTGTGTGTGTGTGTCTATGCAATGTATGTATCCACTCTAACTCAAAAACTAATGGACCGAATTTCATAAAATTTCGTAGGTAAGTCCCTTGGAAGTGACCCTTGTGCTGATTACCTTTTGGTACGATTCGTAAAAAAAGAACCCGCCTTTTTTGGCGAAATAGCCAGTAAAAATCTCATTTATCTGCTCTAGTTAAAATACTAAATTTCACAATATTTGGTAGATAAGTTACTTGTGGGACACTCTGGTGCTGATTAGATTTTGGTACGATCCTGAAAAGAACAACGCGCCTTTTTTTACGAAATGACCCGCAAAAATCGCAAAAATCTAAAAAAAAAAAAAAAAAAAAAAAAAAACCTACGTATGTGGAAATGTATCAATTAAATTCTTGGTTTTTACGCAATTTTTGACGAAGAAAAGAATATAACACACTGCATTATACTTTAGGACTAACCGTTCTCAAGATATTTGAGATTTCTATGATATGAATTCAAGTCTGAAAGGAAAGTCATGTGCTGCCCACATCAGATTTTCGATTTTTATTTTAAATGTTACCAAATTGACGAAAAAGGCGCCGAATTGATAAAAATGTTGTCAAATTGATAAAAATGCCGCTAGCAGGGAGGCAATGTTTTGCAAATTTTTTATTCCTTCAAATGACGGGTATACCTTTTATTATACAATAAGTGGTCTTCTCCCCGTTTGTTTGTAACACGCAACACATATGGCAAACTTGGCGAGTAATCTAGCGAAATATCGCTATTTTAGTGATATTTAGCCCCAGATTGACGAAAACATCATCAGTATTGGAAAAATGATGCCAAGTTAACGAAATTAACCACTAATTGATTACCACTAGTAATAATAACCACTAATTGAAATATTAAATAACCACTAATTGAAATATTTTAATATATGGACTATACAGGGTGTCCCAAAAACATTGACCTCAGCTTTTATTCCTTAAATATTGATCTTACACATATATAATAAATTGCAAATTTGCGTAAAAAAAGGTATAGAATTTTATGAAATCGATTAAAATTTTCAAGGGAATTAAATTTTAAGAAATGCAAAATTTAAATTTTTATACGGCCCTCGTACAAAAACATTTCCAATGAGTAAAATGTGTCCCATACACTAATAAGGTGCTGTACAAAATTTCAGTATTTTATCATAAAATGTCCCAGAGATATGAAAAGACAAAAATACTGACTTAAACCACTTTTAGATGTATCGACATGGATTCTCAGAAGGAAAAAATCATGTCGGCAGATCGCGTTTCATGGGTCATACACAAATTACGAAAGAGAACAATGATTACGTAAATAAATAATAATTTTGCCATTTATTGGTACAGTATCAACACTGTGTAGAAATAATAACTTTACACAAAGATTACAAAGCTTGTTCAAAATGTTTTTCATCCATGCCAAAGATCCATTAAAGAAACGAGGCAGATATCATTTGCCTATGATGCATTTCTGCGTTGCGTCATTGGAACTCCTGCTGTAAATATTTACATTTTAATTTGTGATTAATCCCTCACCAACTTTGTTTAAACACATCTCTGGGACTTTTTATGATAAAATACTGAAATTTTGTACATACCCTTATTAGTGTATGGGACACCCTTTACTCATTGGAAATGTTTTTGCACGGGGCCATATAAGAATTTAAATTTTGTATATCTTCAAATTTAATCCGCTTTCTTTACGCAACTTTGAAATGTATTATATATGCATAAGATCAATATTTAAGGAATAAAAGCCGAGGTCAATGTTTTTGGGACACCCTGTGTATTGCTTATTGAGGATGTTATCAATACTGACCATTTTTAATTTAGAGTTGCGCAAAATACAAGTCAATTGGGTACGAAATGGTTTTACATGTTAACATCCGAAAAGCTCCAAATTTAAATTCAATGTTAAAAACACTGTACCGTGGATCTCATAATACAATTTTTCACGCTGAAAGAAGTAAATTCATTGTATTTTATAAGGAAAGTCATGTGCTGCCCATACCAGGTTATTTTACTGCGTTATCGTCAGCCAATCAAGTCATTCAACCGGCTAGTTATCTTCTGTAAAATTCAACAATACAAGAGAGGCATTTGGACGCCATTCTTTCGTTTCAATAAACTTATTCATACCTGATTAATTTCAATAAAAGATTGTAAAGGTGAAATAATCCTACACCTGGATAGATAAAGTTTTCCGTTCTTGAGTCTACAATAGAACCTGTTAAAGGGGGTCATATCAATGTCAACCTGGGAAAAAAATTTATGTTCAGGGCATTGCTACGATCAGAAAATACACCGGAACTGGATAGATTTAGCTCCAGGATTAGGGAAAAAATCTTCGGATTTTAGTCTGCCATGTGTTAATTTTATTTCGCAGAGGTACATGCAGAGACTAATATATAGTATTCTGCACAGAATACTATATTCAGAAGGTGCACTCCCATAGGACCCTATGGCAACATTTTTAACATGGGATGTCTCATAGACACTAGAGCTCGTGAGTTGGACCAACTGAACTATGATGCGTCTGCCAGATTAGGCGCGTTATCGCTCGCTTGGCGATTTTTTTTTTAAACGGGAGGGGAACAAAATGTTGAGGACTGTACTTTTAGAATTTTTGAAACTATAGAAAGGATCAGGATTTAAAAATACATTAATCTGTAACATAAATATATTCATTAGTTTAAGAATATTTAAATAAACATAGTTATATATTTAATTCAAATAATCATAAAATAGATTAAAAAAGAGACACATTGCATTGTCTCACTATAAAACATAATGCACAAAAAAGTACAAGCTAACATACTCAAAAGACTGAAATAATATATAATATTTTCAGTCTAAAAAGTATACTAGCGTGTTGATCGTTAATTATTTGATCCTTAATTTATTCTGGGATACTGATAATAGACATTTTTTTAAATATAAAAATATTCATATAGTAAATATCAAATTTACATAAATGCACTATCGAAATTGTGGAACTCAATCATTAATTACCCGAGGGGGGGGGGATTTTCCACCATAAGGCACTTAATAAAAATTTTACATAAATATATACACATACTATATCACATTCAACTAAGAAAAAGCTATCCAAATATCAATTATTTCACATTTTATAAAAATACGGAAAATATTTTTTAACTAATTATACCACTACCTCTTAAAACTTAATCTAATCCGGCAATTTAATAACACAACACAGCACTAATTTCATATGATGAACACATGTATACTTACATGAACACGTGTATACTTATAATGAACACGTATGTAGGATGGTGATAACTAAAATTATTTCAATTTTAATAAACATAAATTACATACCCTGTAACGCAACCAGTTTTCTTTTATCAATCCATTTCTATGAAATGATCTAAACGCTTAACAAATAATCTTTTTTCACGTTACTCAAACCACGCTAGTCTGTTGTTCTAAGTTTTCGCCGAGCGAAATAGGGTTATAACATTGAAAATCGGCTTGGACCCAAACCAGACCATCGCCAAGCGCTCGGAGCAAACCAGACAATCGCCAAGAGCGCGCCAACCCTCTGTTTGGTCTATCTCTAATGGCCGCCACGAAAACGAAACTATCGAGAGTGACAGGTCTGTATAATAGTCTGTGGCACAGAATACTATTTTCAGAAGGTTCATTCCCGAAGGAAACTATGGCAACATCCTTAACATAGGATATCGCATAGACACTAGCGTTCGAGGAGCCAACCATCGCAGCTATGACGTATAAAAAGCTCGACTGCTAGATTTGGCGACTATCGCTCAATTGGCGATTTTATGTTAATGCGGCCAAAAAAAAAAAATTACGGAACTGTACTTCTATAATTTTTTAAACTATAAACAAGATCAACATTTAAAAATACATTTATCTGTAATATGTGTAAATTTAAATAAATAAACATAGATATATATTTTTTTCATGCAATCATAAACTAAATAAAAAAAATTGACGCATTACATCACTGTAAATCAAAATACACCAAAAATTACAAGCTAACATACCCAAAAGACTAAAATATTATATAATATTTTCAGCCTAAAAAGTATACTGGCTTGTTGATTGTTAAATTCCTTAGTTCTTAATTTATTTTGGGATGCTATTATATATATATATACTTTTAAATACACTAATATTCTTATACTAAATAACAAATTTACATAAATGCATTATCAAAGGTGTCGAACTCAATCGTAAATTAGAAAGAGGGGGGGGGGGATTATTTTCCACATTACGTCAGTTAGTAAAAAGCATGTAAAATATATACACATTCAATATCATATTCAACTTCCTCTAGAAAAAGCTATCTAAATATCAATTTTTATACATTTTATATAAATAAGGAAAATATTTTTTAACTAATAATGCCACTGCGTCCTAGAATTAAATCTAGTCGGCAGTGATAATACTGCACCAATTTCTTATGATGCACGTGCATAGGATGAAATATGGGATGGAAAACAAATACATTTTTTATTTAAATAAAAATAAATTGCATACCTTGTAAACGCAATTTCTTTTCTTTTAGTTATCCATAAAAATAAAATAATTGATTATAAAATCCAAAATAGCAGCGAAATTATATTTACCACGTGTAAACATGCGATGATAGAACAACGTTCTTCCAAGTGTTTCGTTCAGTGCCAAATAGGGTTATATTAGCAGAACGTCTTGGCGAAAACCGTCACAGACCATCGCCAAGCGCGCCAACCTTGATATTTTGATTGGCGGTTGAGGGCGCTGGGGTCGAGTGAATATCCAGTTTATAATAGTCTGTGTCTGTGGGTACATGCTTCTCAGCTGCATCATTCGGAGCTCAGACTTCGAAGTGTGAGGTTGTGATTTTGCGAAGCTGCTGCTTTTACCTTGTGGTGACTTTCTTGCTTACGCTTGGGCGTGTTATATCAAGTTACGATAAAGCACGTCGGGCTAAGTAATTCTCAACTTTTTTGCGTGCGGATTTCCGCCATTTTGTGCTTTCGAGATATCTCAATTTTGGATTCACCACGTGTGCCTTACACGTGGTAGTGACTTTTTGGATTACTCTCAACTGAAGATATGGATTTGGACAAGGATCATCTGGAGCTTACGAGGATTACTGCTAGTGAGCTTGATGGAGAATGTGCTCGGCCTCTCAAGGATGCCATGAACTTGTACAGTGACTCTCTGCCGCAGGATGGATCGTGCTTCACGTGGCCAACTGATGTGATGCAAGTTGTCAACTTCTTAGGACTGGTTATCTACACGCTGACTCTGCATATCAGGGATATGCTCAAGAATGGACTCATCGAACAGGAACAGGACCAAGTCTCCCGGATTATAGGTTCGTTCAATTTTGTGTATTCTTTTCTGTCTTACCGTGACATGACTAAACTTAAGGATAGTGAAATGTACGTAATCTTTAAATCACTTGAGGATAGTAATGTATGTGTTAATAATGTTCAAGTTAAAGCTAAACTGCTAGAAATAGGATTAATTAATGAAATTAAACCTTCTGACAAAACTGAAACGGTTGTAAATCCATGTAAAAGGCCTAGGATAGAGGAGTCTCCCACTAAGGGAACGCCTACTAAAAACCAGGATGGAAACTTAAAATCTAGTGATAGTGTTGAAAATGAAAATGTTAGAACTAGGACTTATGCTGAAATTGCTGCACAACCTGTGCAATTTAAAAGTGCACCTAAACCTAAAGCGGTTGAAAATAGTGGAAGAGATAATGTTATGAATGTAGAAAAAAAAGAACCAAAAGCAGAGTGTTTCTTCATAAAGTTTAGAGATAACTACCAGGCTCTCCTTAAAAAGCTAAATGAAATTACAGGAAATAAAGTATCTGGAAAATTGACAGGAGATATGCTCAAACTGATACCCAATGACGCTGACTCCTATAGGGTTGTTCAGCGCCATTTGTCTAGCGAGAAAATCCCCTTCCATAGTTTAAACCTCAAAACTGAAAGGCCGAAAAAGGTAGTCTTGAAGGGGCTACCAACTAGCTATGACATTGAGGAGATAAAATTGACTCTAACATCCAATGGATTAGATGTAGTCCGGGTTTCTCAATTGAGAAACACCAAAACGAGATTACCCCTGCCGATCTTTTTAGTCAGCCTTAGGCCTACCGATGACTGGCAGAGGATCTACAGACTCACAAGATTAGGGTACTTGGCTGTGAAGGTAGAGGCCTTCAGAGCTAGGGGCTTTAAAATTTGCTACCGGTGCCAGCAATTCAACCACTCATCAGGGAACTGCAGTATGCCGCCAAAGTGCCTGAAGTGTGGTGAAGGACACTTCACACGAGACTGCCAGAGACCCAGGACAGAGAAGGCGACGTGTGCTAACTGCAATGGAGACTACCCGGCGAACTTCAGGCAATGCCCGAAGAACCCCTGGAACAAGGGAAAGGCACCGGGGTATGCCCCCCCACCCCCAAAAAATCAGATACCCCCTTGGAGGCAAAAGGCCCTCGGACCAAACCCCCAGGCACCCCCTCAGGGCTCCTCGCACTTAGTGCCACAGATAAACAGGCACGAAACTTCAGCACCTACCAGATCGGTGCAAGAGCAGGCCCCCAAACCTTCGACCTCCAGAGAATTGACTCTGGAGGAAGTTAGAGCAACTACAGCTGCAATTAAAAGAAGATCGGAGGCAGAAAAAGCCAGACAGGCAAAAGAGGCAAAGGATAGATTGGATAGCAAAGTTAAGGAATGGAAAGAAACTAAACGAGTCAGGGAGGGAGAAGAGCTCGCGCAAACCCAGCCGTTAGCTAAAACGGGTGAAAAAAAAAACAAAAAACTATCGAGTTCCAAAAGGACACTCACAAAAAAGTGCAAACCGCGGTTGAGGCTGAGGAAATGGAAGCGGAGACTGAACAGGCTGATAAATCTGATGCTGAAAAGATGGAGGATATCCTCAACCTCATCAGAGGGTTTATCAGCATGTTTAATCTAGACGACATAAAACGTCTGTTGATGCAGTTCGCAGAGTTGGTACAAAAAAAGAGCGATCCAATGGTAATGGTCTTTGAGGCCCTTAAAATAATCGCGGACTTTAAAAGTAACAGTGAGAATCAAACCCGTCATGGCTAGGTCCCAAAAGGAGTCAATAAAAATAATATTTTGGAATGCGAACGGCATATCTCCAAGAATAAATGAACTTAGGAACTATGTAAATGAAAATGACGTAGACGCCTTACTAATTCAGGAAACTAGAGTTAGAGAAAGTAAAAAACTAAACATAGCCAACTACTCAGGTTATCATAATCTTAGCTCAAATACTAATGCTAGAACGCCCCATGGAGGAACAGCAATATACATTAAAAGAAATATTCCCCACGAGGAACTAAAAAGCATAAATCTTCAAAGTATAGAAAATACTAGCATAAAAATTAAAATTCATAATACTAGCCCGTTTATCCTAACCTCAACATATGTCAAAAATATGAGTAGAGTAGACGTAGCTGCGCAGCTGGAACTGATTTTCTCGCGATATCCCAACACGATACTCGCAGGCGACTTCAACGCACATCACCGAGCGTGGGGTTGTAGGAGAGCCAATGCACGCGGTACACAGATACATAGACTGCTGAACACCACAAATACTAACATTATTGTTCCGTCGACACCAACCTGCTTCTCAGGCGCCAGCGGCACATTCATAGACTTTGTCCTAACGCGAAACATAGACTACGCTCACACTATTAGTACCCTGGATGAATTCGACTCGGATCATCTACCGGTACTGGTGACATTTGACCTGAACACACCTCTTCCAGCCTCTCTGGGACAAGAGAGGGTCAACTGGGAAGTATTCAAAAGAGCACTCTTCGAGCCGCATTTAGCAGTACCTAACATTATGAGCACGGCGGATATTGACTCTGCCACGCACACACTCACAACAGAAATCAAGAGAGCAATTGCCTCTGCCACAACACATCGTGAGTCTCCAAAATTACCCACACTTTCCCACCATGTCAAACAATTAGTCAGGCAAAGGAATAGAATGCGTAAGACATGGCAGGCTAACAGAGATCCCGCCCTTAAAAGGGAGCTTAACAGACTCACGAGCAAAGTCAGGGGGAAAATTGTCGCAGAAAAGCAGCAACAGTATAAAGAATTAATCGAATCCCTTAGCCCAGAAGATGTATCGCTCTGGCAATTCGCAAAAAGACTCAGGAAACCTCAAATTAAGCTTCCGCCACTAATGGATGGCGCTAAAATCGCGTACTCAGACGAGGAAAAAGCCGAGGCGCTCGCAAGCCATTATGAAAAACAATTCCAACCAAACCACGATCTAATGTGTCAGGATACCCTAAGAATGGTTAGCCAAACTTTAAATAACTTCAGGAATTCCCCGGTAACGGCTGAGATTAACCCAGCCACCCCGCAGGAGATATTAGAAATTATCAAAAATCGCAAAAGCCCAGGGCACGACAAAATCAGAAATATTGCGGTTAAAAACCTACCCCTAAACGTAATATGTTACTTGACTATCTTAATAAATAAAATATTAAAACTAAACTACTTTCCCAAAGAATGGAAGGAAGCGATAATCATAACAATCCCCAAGCCAGGTGAGGATGCCACAATTCCAGCCAACTACAGACCAATCAGCTTGCTACCGACACTTAGTAAAATTACTGAGAAAATAATTCTTAAGAGACTGAACACGCACCTTAGTGAGAATGACATCCTCATTCCGGAGCAGTTTGGATTTCGGCCAAAGCACTCCACCACTCATCAATTGCTGAGAGTGGTAGAGTACATATCTTCTGGACTTAATAGTAAGACACCCACAGCTGCGATTTTTCTGGACATACAAAAAGCCTTTGATAAAGTGTGGCACTGTGGATTAGCATACAAATTGATCACTTTAAAAGTCCCTGACGCTCTTGTCAAACTTTTAATCTCATACTTAAATAACAGACACTTTCAAGTCAGAGTAGGAGGTAACTTATCAACACCCAAGCTCATTAAAAGTAGTGTACCGTAAGGTTCTATCCTGGGCCCGACACTCTTTAACATATACCTGAATGACATCCCCAGGACTCCAAACACAGAGCTGGCACTCTATGCAGACGATAGTGCGATACTTGCAAAATACCCTTATGTCTCAGTAATGCACAGACAGCTACAACAACACTTAGACATGCTCCAAACTTGGCTGGAAAAATGGCGAATAAAATTAAACCCCAATAAATGTCATTGGATTTATTTCTCTAGAAAACGTAAACCTCCGCCGCCTCTGTACATAAACAACCATGCCCTAAAAGCGGAAAAATCTACTAAATACCTAGGTGTAACGATAGATTCCCACCTAACCTGGAAACAGCACGTAACGAACTTAATCAAAAAAGCGTATATGGCCACAGGAGCCTTATACTCAATGATAGGAAACGGAAATCTAAGTTATCAAAATAAACTCCTAATTTATAAATCGGTCATCCGCCCGGGAATGCTGTATGCAGCACCCGTATGGGGATATGCCTGTAAAACTACAATAGACCTCCTAGAGACAAAACAAAACAAAATCCTACGGATTATCAGGAAAGCTCCCAGGTACTTAAGAAACTCGGTAATTAGGAATGACTTCAAAATAAAAACTGTTAGAGCCCAAATTAAAAAGCTAGCGCTTAAATTTTACAGAAATTTGCCATCCGTTCCAAACGAACTGTTATTCAATCTGCATGACTATGATCATCGCAAGGCCAAATCTCGTAAGAGACCCCGCGCTGTTCTAAACATCGATAATCGGAATTAAAAGATCCCACCTCAAACATCTGATTTTTAAATAAAACTCGCGACTATTATTTTATAAAAAAAAAAAAAAAAAAAAAAAAAATATTCTAAACTCTAAACTGCCAAAACGCTAGGTAACCCCACCGCCTCCTTTAAACTCTGCCTGTGCAGTCAGCCGTTTCTCCATAGTAAACGGTGATTTGCGTAGGGACAACGTTCTGCGTTAGATGGCGCTACTTGAGTTGAATACAGTGGTGCAGATTAATATTGAAAAGGGATATAAAAGTGCTTGAAATAGGATTTGATATTTAATTTACAAACATGATATATGCGAAAGTCAAGGTATAAAAACACGAGGGCGTAGTGAAACTAGGATAGGCCCCGTTTTTTATTGGTTACACACAAAAAAAAAAATATTTTTATGATCTAATTTTTTTTTTTAATTTAGTTTTATGGTTTTTCTTTCCTTACAATTCTTTTGATAATAATTTCTTTATGAGAAAAAAATTCCAAACACCACAAGCCAGGAGACTTGAAGAAAGAATTATAATCCATATATCTCATAAACCCACTTTGTAATTAAAGAAAAAATACTAACTTGAAATTAAAGGGCTTCAAACATTTAACAAAACCACAATAAATTGAAATTTTACATGCATTTAATATGTGAATCCTTCATCAAAAATTTATATATAAGTTAAATTATAAAATTCATAGAAAAATGACTTCAGATAATAAATTTGTGATAAAGTGAAAAGTTAGTCTTAATGAATTTTCATGTTTTTATATGAAGAAATTTATATTCCAAATCATTTTTCAATGAATTTTCTATTTCAATTTTTAATCATGGATATACACTTCATGAAATACATATGCATAGGGTTTCCAATCATACACTTTTTCAAATATGGTAAAACAGTAGATATACTCTAACTTTTTATTTACGAAAGTTAAAAGTAAGCTATTTTTTTTTAAATAAAAAAATCATTTCATTTATAATTTTATATTGATTATAATATAAATTTTGTTAAAGCTTTAATAATTTATCTCTTTTACGTATGTCTATTGTAAAAATTCTTTCAATATAACTGATTGCCTAATTTAAGTGATAATAGGCTGGTCATTTATGTTAGTTAAAATTTTATATTTAGGCTACATTAATAAGAATTGTGCTCTAAATTGTTTTTATTTTATTCAATATCTATATTTTAGTACATAAAAAGTTACACCCGCTTCCCTTCAGACCCATAATCATCTTTTAAAGTATGTACTTGTGTATTTTTTATTAGTAACATAACTATGATAAGTATTTTATGACTCTACAATATTAAAAACTTTAGATCACAGCCCTTTGTATATTGATCACCCGCCTAGGATATAGCCCAGAAATGAGAGTGGTGAAAACAAGTTTCACTATATTTTTTTATAAAATAGAAAGTGTCATTCAAATAGCAAAATTGAATTGCATTAAAAATTTGTGTGTATAAAAGCATCCAGAATTTGTATTTGACTACACTATTGTTACATAAAAAAATATAATAAATCCTTTATATGGAAAATCTATGATTTTTTACAATTTTTTTCAATAAAATTAAACAAATTCATAATAAAATAAAATACACATACCTTAATTTTCCCTTGATTTCAATGTTAAAATATATATAAGAACATCCAATGATAACATCAAATCAGCAATAAAATTAGCTTTAAAATCAAATTAACAATAAAGTTAAGGATAAAATCTAATGATAAAAGTAGAAAAAACAACAACTAAAAATTTAAATTTCAAAGTTATTGTACCGTAAACCAATCTAAACATATCGATAACCTGCCAAAAACATTCAACGCATGGGGCGCCCTCAGGCGGTAAAATGTGTCATAACTCAAAATCAGCTCCAGACGCTGACTGCACAGGCAGAGTATAAAGGAGGCAGTGGTAACCCTTAGATCTGCATCAACCTCCCAAACTGCTTAAACTCTAAATGTGCAACAAACTGCCACACTAGGAGCTAGGACAAATAATAAAGTAGTAAATAAAAACCTCGAACCTCCAATTAGGGTCACTGAATTAATGTCACAGTTTGACGATAAGAACCACATATTGAAATTGGAGATTAAAGGCGCTTCGCGCCTGGTGCTCTGTCTTGTACGACACTACGACTGGTACATGCTTCGTGTACATGCTAGTAGTGTCTTCGGATAATTCGACTACAACAAATCGACGATTGCTCTATAGTGTATGTACTAAATAGCAAAATATTTCATTTCCATCATTTGTAATTAGTGACAAATTAATAATGTGCTGAAAAAGAATGGCAGAATTTCGTGATTATCCCTGCATAGTTTGGAAAGTCGCAAATGTCCCAAGAGTTAGTATTTTACTTTCAAATGAATTCGACATTGACGGGCACATCTATAAACTGCAACTTCAGCAATTTCATCACGATGAATCCTTTCGTATTTCCATAGTGCATGCGTACGATTATACTATTCAGTCAGCAACAATTTTCCCAACCTGTATTTACATTAAAGGAAAACGAAATAAGAACTGTTTTGTGCAGTGTTCTACTTTTGATCCGTTTACCTTGAGTCAGAAGGTTTATGTGTCACCCAACTTTGTACAAATGCAAAAAGAACTTTGGAAGGTGAAAAGGCAAGACT
Source organism: Amaurobius ferox (assembly GCA_951213105.1). NCBI lineage: Eukaryota > Metazoa > Arthropoda > Arachnida > Araneae > Amaurobiidae > Amaurobius > Amaurobius ferox. Next base: position 129,354,802 of record OX578145.1, read on the forward strand.
TGTTTAAGGAAGTTTTTGAGGCGATGACTATCGTCTGCATGATAGGATCGTCGAAAGTTTTCCCAGATGAAGCAGCAGGGCAATCGCTATTAACAAGTAAGTTTATATTATTATTTTCATACCAGATATGTGAATTAGTGTACAAATTTATTTGTGTGACCAGAATTTTCACACTAAACAGCGGTTCTCGATAGCTCACCGAAGTCAAGCAGCATCGGTCGCCGTTAGTACTTGGGTGGGTGACCGCCTGGGAACACCGCGTGCTGTTGGCACATTTCGGGCGGCGTAGCCCGGTGGTTTTGCACGCTGCAACAACTGCCGCCGTGTTCATGTGGAGTACGATCACGTTAAACATGTGGGTCCGTAATTCCTTCCGAGAGGTTGGTGGTAGGGGAAGGAGGGTACGGTCCCTGTGGATTCCTCCCCTACTGGGTTCCGGTCTAAATTGGGTGGCACCTCCCGACCGTCCAAACAATTACTTTACACCTTTCTGGTAGGTCGGACGGTCTGGGTTTCATCAACAACAACTATCTGTGGTACTGTATAAAAAAATTCATGACTAGTGTTATAATTTTCTATTTCTTTATATAGACTTAAACAAATCTGTATCTCAGATATTTCTCCCTGGTTTTTTATTTCACGCGGTTGTAGGCTATGAAATTTGAATGAAATATGTATAAAAGGTTTCAAATTTTGTTGATAAATATATACTTTAAGTCACTATATCATGTCTGACCATGTCTGATCGAATGAAAGTGATTGGAGAGCCTCTAGCGGATAATTTTCTGCTCAATATACACTCCATCAACAACAATACGCATTTAAATCATCCTTTTTTAACATTTTACAACAAAGTTGAAGAGTGTTTATGACTTTGTTCATTCTGTGTGTCTGTCTGTCCGTTAGCACGATAAATGCCGAAAAAATGGCTTAATCAAAATGACATTTTAGTATGTTGTTCAGACGGGCTGTAGGACCTATGGGAATATAAATGAATAATATCACCCAATTAGTTTTGAATTGAACCCGAGTTGAAAAAATGAAATACATTGAGCCCTATGGGACCTAATTTTTCAAACATTTTTTAAGCGGATTTTAAAACTCACAAATTGCTTCGAAAATTTTAGATAATATTCAAATTGTTCCATAAAATATATAAGAAAAATTCAGCAAAATATATTTAGTAGTTCTTTAAATAAAAATTAAAATAATAATTACACCTTTTATATGAAGCGATCACGTGACCATGATATGAAAAGATCATGTGACCCACTTCAAAATGATATATGGCATCCATCTTGTCTCAAAATCGTGATTTTTAAAGTTCTTTTTAATTCATATTGAGTATTGTATCCGTAATAAAACCACTTTATTTTTGTGTAAATTCTGTGCATCTACATACTGAAATAACGAAATTACAATATATTTGTATTTAAATGCTCATCCAAATTTGATTATTTCTACAACGAAGTCTATTTTTCACTCATGTAAAATGTAAACGGCAAAATATGTAGAATGAGTTGTATTAGAATTGCTCTATTTCTTTAACACAAAATTATTTAGCTCATGGTGTCTGCATAGCTGATATGAATGAAATATTCATTGATTTTACAAAGAGAAGGATGATTTTTTTCGATGAAGTTTTAAGCATAGAGTTTAATTACTTGTAGCTCCATGGTCTAAATTTTTAAATAAAATAATTTCTTATAATATTGTGATAAATGAAATGAATGGGAAATTGTTATGAATGAAATGCTGCTTTTATAGAGAGAGCCAGGCGTGTTATTTTTTCTATGAAGTCATTTGAATGCATTTCAGTTGTTTTCGATGAAATTTTCAAATATAATAAATAATCGTAGTATTATGATAATTCTAAAATTATTACCGAGGAATGTATCACATTTCAGAGGTGTTTAAACCTGGCAATTTATATTTCAATGCCGTCATTTGAATGAAGTTCATTTTTTTCGATGGAGGTTTAAGTTTTCAAATACAATAAATAAATATAGAATTGTGATAAGTTTTAAAATATTAGAGAGGAATGTATTGCATTTTAGACATGTTTAAATAAAATTGCATTGAAGTTGGAAAGTGTTTCATAATTAATGCTTTAAGCATGATTGATCTTTCTTGTATTTTGATGTACCTGTAAAACTTTGCGTCTATGTATATATGTGTCAGGGCCGTAGCCAGAGGGGGTTATGTCCCCCCCCCTCCTCGCCGAAGATGTATACTCAGCCTTTTTAAATTTTTAGTGGTAATATGAAATTTCACCCAAACTTTATGTAAAAATTACTATATAGTTTTATTTTTTAACACTTTACAACAAAGTTGAAAAGTGTTTATGACTGTTCATTCTGTCTGTCTGTTTGTCTGTTAGCACGATAACTGTCGTAAAAAAGACTTAATCAAAAAGAAATTTTAGTTGTTCAGACGGTCTGTGGGACCTATGGGAATATAAATGAATAATATCACCCAATTAGTTTTGGATTGACACCGGTTGAAGTAATGAAATACGTTAAATCCTGTGGGACCTAATTTTTCAAACATTTTTTAAACGGATTTGAAATTCACAAATTGCTGCGAAAATTTTAGGTAATATTCAAATTATCCCATAAAATATATAAGAAAAATTTTAGCAGAATAAATTCAGTAGTTTTTAAAATAAAAACTAAAATACTAATTAAACCACTTATATGAAGGGATCATGTGATCAACTTTAAAATGACATATGGCATCCTTCTTGTCTCCAAATCGTGATTTTTAAACTTCTTTTTAATTCATATTGAGTGTTGTAACCGTCCTAAAACTGTTTTATTTTTTCTTAAATTCTGTGCATCTACATACTGAAACAACACAATTACAACATATTTAAGTTTAAATGATCATTCAAATTTGATTATTTCTACAACGAAGCCTATTTTTCACTTATGTAAAATGGAAACAGCAAAATATGTAGAATAAGTTGTATAAGAATTGCTGTATTTCTTCAACGCAAAATTATTTAGCTCAGGGAGTCTGCTTAGCTGATATGAATGAAATATTCATTGATTTTACAGAGATAAGAACGATTCTTTTCGATGAAGTTTTAAGCATAGAGTTTAATTACTTGTACATCTGAGGTCTTAAGTTTTTAAATAAAATAAATTTTTATAGTATTACGATGAATGAAATGAGTGGGAAAATGTTAATGAATGAAATGCTGCTTTTATAGAGAGAGCCAGTCATGTAATATTTCGATGGCATCATTTGAATAAATTTCAGTTGTTTTTGATGAAGTTTTGAAATATAATAAATTATTGTAGTACTATGATAATGTTAAAAGCATTACCGAAGAGCCAGGCGATTTATATTTAAATGACGTCATTTGAATGAAGTTCATTTTTTTCGATGAATTTGTTGTCAAATATAATAAATTAATGTAGTATTGTGATAATTTTTAAAATATTATTGAGGAATGTATCGCATTTTAGAGATGTTTAAATAATATTGCATTGAAGATGGAAAGTGCTTCATAATCAATGCTTTATGCATGATTGATCTTTCTTGTATTTTGATGTACCTGTAAAACTTTGCGTCTATGTATATATGTGTCAGGGCCGTAGCCAGAGGGGGTTATGTCCCCCCCCCTCCTCGCCGAAGATGTATACTCAGCCTTTTTAAATTTTTAGTGGTAATATGAAATTTCACCCAAACTTTATGTAAAAATTACTATATAGTTTTATTTTTTAACACTTTACAACAAAGTTGAAAAGTGTTTATGACTGTTCATTCTGTCTGTCTGTTTGTCTGTTAGCACGATAACTGTCGTAAAAAAGACTTAATCAAAAAGAAATTTTAGTTGTTCAGACGGTCTGTGGGACCTATGGGAATATAAATGAATAATATCACCCAATTAGTTTTGGATTGACACCGGTTGAAGTAATGAAATACGTTAAATCCTGTGGGACCTAATTTTTCAAACATTTTTTAAACGGATTTGAAATTCACAAATTGCTGCGAAAATTTTAGGTAATATTCAAATTATCCCATAAAATATATAAGAAAAATTTTAGCAGAATAAATTCAGTAGTTTTTAAAATAAAAACTAAAATACTAATTAAACCACTTATATGAAGGGATCATGTGATCAACTTTAAAATGACATATGGCATCCTTCTTGTCTCCAAATCGTGATTTTTAAACTTCTTTTTAATTCATATTGAGTGTTGTAACCGTCCTAAAACTGTTTTATTTTTTCTTAAATTCTGTGCATCTACATACTGAAACAACACAATTACAACATATTTAAGTTTAAATGATCATTCAAATTTGATTATTTCTACAACGAAGCCTATTTTTCACTTATGTAAAATGGAAACAGCAAAATATGTAGAATAAGTTGTATAAGAATTGCTGTATTTCTTCAACGCAAAATTATTTAGCTCAGGGAGTCTGCTTAGCTGATATGAATGAAATATTCATTGATTTTACAGAGATAAGAACGATTCTTTTCGATGAAGTTTTAAGCATAGAGTTTAATTACTTGTACATCTGAGGTCTTAAGTTTTTAAATAAAATAAATTTTTATAGTATTACGATGAATGAAATGAGTGGGAAAATGTTAATGAATGAAATGCTGCTTTTATAGAGAGAGCCAGTCATGTAATATTTCGATGGCATCATTTGAATAAATTTCAGTTGTTTTTGATGAAGTTTTGAAATATAATAAATTATTGTAGTACTATGATAATGTTAAAAGCATTACCGAAGAGCCAGGCGATTTATATTTAAATGACGTCATTTGAATGAAGTTCATTTTTTTCGATGAATTTGTTGTCAAATATAATAAATTAATGTAGTATTGTGATAATTTTTAAAATATTATTGAGGAATGTATCGCATTTTAGAGATGTTTAAATAATATTGCATTGAAGATGGAAAGTGCTTCATAATCAATGCTTTATGCATGATTGATCTTTCTTGTTTTTTATAAAATACTTTGTTTAAAAGATTTTTTAATTTAGCTGGAAATACTAATGATCAATTTATTTACATTGTGGTTATACTATTATGTGGTTACACTATTTGTGGTTATACTAATGATCTATTTATTGGGTATCAATAATCAACTCCTAGCTTATAAATATAAATAAATATGCAATTATTCTTTAATTTGTAAATTATATGAATTGAAATATATAATAGTAACTATTATGGTGGTTAATAAATGCTAATGATCAATTCTGTTATTGTGGTTACACTATTATGTGGTTACACTAGTTGTGGATATACTAATGATCAATATATTTACAAATTTAATTTAAAAATATTAAAAATTATGACAATAGTATTTCAGATACTTTTGTATTACTGCGGGATTCATTGCTATACAGAGTCAAAATCAACTGATAAGTAGTTAAGAGCTAACATTGAGCCCTAACTTGCATTAACTTTCAGAAATTTTAGACAACTTTACTGCTATAGTTATTGATTATATTAAAATTACTTGTAAGTATTATTAATATTGATGTGTAATAGCTATATGGATATAGATAATCAACTCCTAGATTATAAATATAAATAAATATTCAATTATTCTTTAATAATTTACATAAATTGAAATATAAAATATTACCATTTATGGTGGTTAATAAATGCTAATGATTGATTGTGTATTTGCTGAGCCTCGCCTTCAAAACTGTTAAGCCCCCACCCCTTGAATTTTACTTCAGCCCTGATCTGTGTGTGTATGCTTATGTGAATTGTTATGTGCGTTTATCCCGGTTGTCCGTTGTAACTGCTCTACACACTTTAGGTGAGCTGAAAGGCATAGGTAATAATAATAATTAAAAAGAAATGCGCATTTGAGTTTGAAAGAATATTACTGCGTACTTTGACAAGCATTGCAACTGGGGTGGGACAGACCAGTGGTTAGCGCATGGGGATTGCACTCTTACTGCCCGAGTTCAATTCCAGGCTCCACCCAATTTGGTCTCGCGCTCACGCGAAGCACTGTCACATAAGAGTGGGTCCGTAAGAGTATGTGGTAGGTGAAGGAGGGTACGGTCCCTGTAGATGCCTCCCTCACTGGGTTCTGATCTAAATTCGGTGTCACTTCCCAGCTTTTACTGTTTCGGGTAGGTCAGACGGTCTAATTCGAAAAAGAAGAAGCACTGCAAGTGCCATCGTATTATATGTTTTGAGGATACGAAATTTTGACATATTTATTACCTTCCATATACGCGTGTTGTCCGTTCCTGGTATCAATTCCTACTCACTAAGCAGATCTCTACGACTTTGTAATTAGCGTTATATGTCTACCTCACTTTGTTGCAGAGTTTGTAATCTCTACTTTTAAATTTTCCACTAGAGGAGCTGCAATCAATTTCATTCGATTAGACATAATCACTTTACTATGGATAAACAAAGTGCACACGCATGGATCTTACTTTACCAAGTTGAAATGTTTAATGGCTTTTCCAGGAAGTCCTATGCATAAAATTGCCAGTTTGTCTGTTCCTATGTAAATCCAGAGGTCTAGGCGGATATTTTTTTATAATATTCTCTACTACACCGTGGGTAACCCCTGCTATATTTCAAATTTATAAGCTCTATAAGGTTGTCGTAATTTTAATAGAGAAAATCTTATGTGGACAGCACGTGGCTTTCCCTACATAATGCAATGATTATACTCACCAGCAAAATACTGATATAGAAGAACCACGGTAACATGCTTTTGACTTTGAATTCTATATTAACATTAGCACTTTTTACTGCCCTTGCAATACATGGTAATGAATACAGAAATAATTGGAATCTTGCCGAAAATCGCAACTCGAGTTTTCGACGGATCTACAAGTTTTGAAACCTCTAGAACATGGAAAAACTATTTTTAACATAACTTCTGTCTGTCTGTGTAGATTTTGTAACCACTCTAAATGAAAAACTGAATTTAATAAAACCTGTTAGGTAAGTCCCTCGTGCTGATTAAATTTTGGTATGATTCAAGATAACAAAACTTGCCCCTTTTTGGCGAAATGACCAGCAAAAATTGCTTGTATACGCTTTAGCTGAAAAAATAATAAACCAAATTTCACAAAATTTGGTAGACGACCCACTTGTAGATTAGCCTGGTGCTGATTATATTTTGGCCCGATTCGATAAAAGAACCTGCCATTTTTATGCGAAATGGCCTTCAAAAATCGTCAAATCAAAAAATAAAAGACTACATATATACTCAAATATATTAATTAAATGGTTATTTTATGCATAAGTTTAAACTATGAAAATAATAAGACCAACCCCATTACTCTAAAACTAGCCATTCTGGATATATTTTAGTTTTTTTTCTAGCCACCTGTGAGAATAAGTCCAGTTACCAAATGAAAACGAAAATTGAATTAAAAGGGCAAATTCAGTGTAATTTGAAATAATTATGGCTTTAATTTTGTGCAATTAAATTCAATTAAAGTATTTACTTAAGAAATAAAAAAAAAGACTTGTATATGACTCTGAAGCGAAAGGCATGTGCTGCTTGCTCAAATAAGATTTTTTTTTTAACAACGTGTAAAGCAATTTCGAAGTACTAAATTATCTTATATGTTGCGCAAATCTAACTTAACAATTAGATAAATGTCTGGCGACCTCTAAACAAATCCATATATTAAACAATATACAGGTGTGTTCCAAAAAGATTGAAACGGGCTTTAATTCTTTACCTGTTGGAGATAAGTGGCCAATGTAAATTACAAAAATGTTGAAAGTAAGGTAGGAAATAAGACTACGTTAATGAAATAGTCCTCCCATTCATTTTCAAAAAGTTACACCTTTTTTGATTTTATATGATCATCTTAGACACATTTTGTCAATCAGAAAATTTTTATTTTTAATGCAACAAGATCATTAAAAAAACCCGCATATCTGTATCTTTAAAATCAACTGAATTATGATAAAGGGAAAAATCTGACTTATGCCAATTTTCCGTACCATGTGAAAGGCTGTTTCTTCAGTGAAAATTGGGATCATAAACAAATTGACGATGGAAATAGTTTAGATCAAAAATACGTTAATATGTGTCAAAATTTTTTAATCACAAATGCATCTAAATAAAGCATTACACAGACAGAGATCATATAAAGCAATGTTACTCACAACGCTTTTGGGGTTCTCCTATGTATTATCATCTAGTTTTACCTTTTTTTGTGAAAGATGCAGATATGCAGTTTTTTTAATGATCTTGATGCATTAAAATTTTTCTGATTGAACAAATATGTATAAGGGGGTCGTATGAAAATTTAAAAAGTGTAACTTTTTGAAAATGAATGGGAGGACAATTTCATTAATGTAGTCTTATTTCCTACCTTACTTTCAACATTTTTGCAATTTACATTGCTCACTTATCGCCAACAGGTAAAGAATTAAAGCGCGTTTCAATCTTTTTAGGACACCCTGTTTAAGTCGTTGGCTGGAGCTGATAGTCCTTTCATAAACCGATGGTTTTAGTTCCAAGCTATAGATAGCTGACATTCAACTCATATATGTGATATGTTAATAATACATCCAGCATTTCGTTATTTAATCTGAAAAACGTATCTCGTTATTATGATAACTATTTATAAATAAAGCTGTGCCACAATTTAATTGGCAGTGTATTATCATCATGTAAATGAGAATTTGGCGACGTTAATTGTCATTGCAAAATAACTAAATTACATTCCCGAGCAAAATGCAATTGAAATTTAATTAATATCTTATTAATATTAAGGAAAAATTACAGAAGAAATGTCTTTCCGTAACTTTATAAAAGGTTTTGATTTTTAGGTGATTTTCTCAAAATTTCACTCGAAAATTTAGGGGGATTCTAAACATTTGATTGCGTTTAAAAATAATAGGCTTCCAGTATTCACAGATTGTAATTTTTGTACCAAATTTCATTCGAATCGCTCCATTTGTTCGTGAGATATCGTCTTCACACACACATACTTTCACACACACACACAAATACACATACTTTCTCACACACACACAAACACACATACTTTCACACACACACACAAACACACATACTTTCACACACACACACATACTTTCACACATACACACACACACATTACTTCAAAAATGTTCGATTTGTGATCAGAGATGCTTGAAACGTTCTCTCCCGTCGAAAACTCGAATTCGAATTTTCGAACCCGTCACAATACTTTCCTTATACATTATGTATATGAGGAAAGTAAAAAAATATTCATTTACGGCAAAACAAATCATCTTTGTTATTTTACTTCTCACGATGATAATACACTCAGAAACTCGCAAAGGCTTCATTAGTCACAGTTTGGCATAGCACAGATAAGGCGTCAGCGAAGTGTCAAAATACCGTGGCAGTCAAACCTTCAAGGAGTAATTCAAGTGCAATTGTAATGCGATAATAGCTCTCTGATCCGCACAGACCCCTATGCAAGTGCTCCAGTTGTCAATTGCTAATCAATCTCTACAGTAATCTTGAAAATTGCCTATTCTGGAGATGCTAAACCAAGGTTTATAGATACTATATTATCTATTAACCTTGATGCTAAACCGCTTAGAATGTGGCTAGTGAATAAAGTTGTGTAGCTCGGTGTTCCTCTAGCTAGCTAGTACTGCCAATAGCATTTTCTTGCACGTATGCAGCAAAGATTTATTGCCACCTTATTGCAATAGATCTTTGCTGCATGGCAAATGCGTACGATATTGCTCTTTAAAACTCCAATACTACCCCTTATTGTACAAGCTAGATATTATTTACAGGTAAGCATATAAAACTTAAAAAGTTTTTTTTTTTTTTCACCAACAATACTGCTGTGAATAAATCATTTGTAAAATATTAACCGATAATGCTCGTACTCTTTATGTTTTCTTGTGTTCAAAATATTTCGGACTTGTGATCGATAGCTTTCCCCGTTTTCTTTTAGGTGATAAATCCATCCAGACATATCCGGACACTTCAGAATCGGAGAGCTTAAACAAACTATCGATCGACATGGCCAGTTTGTTCAACGACAATGTCCAGTCGGATGCTCACATCAGATGCGGAGATCAGTTCATACCAGTCCACAGAGGCATCTTGTCTGCTCGATCTGAGGTCTTGGCTGAGATGTTTAGAAACAACAAGCTGGAGGAGCAAGGTGGAGTTGTTAGTATCAAAGACATCGAATATGCCATGCTGAAACAATTTTTACAGTACTTGTACACAGGGGAGTTGCCAAACCTGTCGGAAGACAATGTTCGAAGTCTATATGCAGCAGCAGTTAAGTACAAAGTAGAAGCTCTCAAGAAGCGATGCTCTAATTTTATGATGGCGAACATGACTGAAGAAAATGCATTCGAAATATTTATATTAGCAAGTGCATACATCGATATTGATTTGCAACAACATATCATTTCTTTTATTTTGCAGGACGAGAAAGTGTTTAAAACTCAAGCTTGGCTTTCATTCTGGGAAAATCAACCCCGGTTGGCGTTAGAAATTTATAGCCAATTCATACGTCAATAATGATTGTATGTAATATTGCAGAATAAAAGATGTCTGTTCGTGTTTTTGTTTGCATATGTATGTTTGTCGTTTGTACCGGAAAATTGAAGGATCAAACAGCTGCAAAATTTGCTATAGAGGCACCCAATGTTTCCTTCAGGCATACATCCGGGAGGAGGGGAGCGTCCCCCGGAGATGATTATTCGACCCCCCTGAGACATTTAATGTTAACCTAATTTGTATTTTTGTGACATGTACATATATTTATATATGTCAAAAAGAAAATCTTGACCTCCCCTCCCCCCCCTCCCCAAAAAAAAAGTTTCATTCGCCTCTCACCCGGCCAAAAGTTCCCTAAAAGAAACATTCCCCTTGGAAAAGTATTTTTGAAATTCAAAGTAGGTTAAAAGCTTATGAACTTAAAAATTCGCAATTCGCCATTTCGTCAGATCAATTTATCCATCGCAACTGTGTTAGCCGATGGTCTGTGAACGATAACACAAGAGTTTTTAGAGACGACATTGAGAGCTATTTTATTTGCTATCAATTTAACTATTTGATTCTAAATTCATGAATTTAAAAGATAAATTTTCATTTCTTGGAATATATAATTATTTCAATATTATAAGCTTTCTTTGAGAATTTAATTTCAATCGAATGTATACTCTCTGAAATAGCAATTATATATTTTTACTTTCTGATATTATACAATATAGTATAAAGAAAGTATTGTGTTCGCGAAAATTTTCGAATTTGAGATTTTGATGCCAATATATATTTTCTGACATCCTAAAGACGTTTTGAATATTTTTGGAGTGATGTCTGCCTGTATGCCAGTGGTCAATTTCTTATGTACACTATAGTGGCCACAAATATTAATGAATTCTCACGAAACATTATATCCTACTTTGTTATAAAAAATTCCAGAACTAGACAGAATTTTTAAAATTCGAACAAAGACTCAGTAATTTTATATTTCTTTAACATGGCAGCATAGGACAAAATTTGACATACATAAAAGGGCTTATTTATGCCTCAATCATCATTGTTGTAAAAATGGCTGTGATATACATTTTTTGTTCTTAACACCATTACCCCCCCCCCTCCCCGGGGGGATTTAGAGCCAAGACTATGACCAGGGAAGCGTCCATTTTATCTCTTGCTTCTTATCTCAAATCCATTTAAAACAAAGGGATTTTTTTTTCTCACTAAGTGAACTTCAAAGAAGTATATACTATAGAGGTAAAACGCTATAGACCTTATGTGTTTATGTGTAGGGCATAGACGTAAAATATATGCTATGTATGCCTATTTAAAATATAAAAAAAAATCTAGAACTAGATAGAATGTTTTTAAATCCAAACGGAAACTTCGAAATTTCTCTTTTCCTTTAACATGGCAGCATGTTGGCGAAATTTGACTAATTATGCACAAAAGTGATCACGTGACTGTTTCAATCATTGTTGTAAAACTAATTGCGATATAATATCGTTTGTTCTTAACGCCATTGCCCCCCCCCCCCTCCAAATATCAGTTGCTGTACCTCAGACTACGTAAGTGTCCATTTCATTTCTTACTTCTTAAAACAGAGGGAATTTTTTTTTATCTCACAAGGTGAAATTTAAAGAAGTAAATGCTATACATGTAAAATGTCATAGAGTAGACTATATATGTCTACTATAGACTACATATGTCTATAAGCAAATATCGGAAAGAAAAATCTGGAAACGTTGAAACTGCACTTTGCATTTTGTATTGGATGTGATTCTCATTCTTTAAAACACTTTTTTTCGAAACTCATTAAAAATTTTATTAAAATAATTCTTAAATATTGTTTTTTACTTTCCCTGCAATACATGGTAATGTACAGGGAAAGTTTTGGAATCATGTCGAAAATCGCGGCTCGAATTTTCAACGGATCTACACGTTTCGAGACCTCTAGAATACGAAAAATCTATTTTTAGAGTGACGTCTGTGTATGTGTCTGTCTGTGTGTCTGTCTGTGCAATTCATGTATCCACTCTAACTCAAAAAACTAATGGACGAAATTTCATAAAATTTGGTAGGTAAGACCCTTTGGTCTGAGTGTGACCCTGGTGATGATTAGTTTTTCGTTTAATTCGAGAAAAAAGAGAATCCGTCTTTTTTGGGGGGAAATGGCCCTCAAAACTCTCATGTATTCACTCTAGCTGAAATACAAATTGGCCAAATTTCACCAAATTTTGTAAATATATCACATGTGGGATGCTCTGGTGCTGATGAGATTTTGGTACGATTCAGAAAAGAACAATCTGCCTCTTTTTATGAAATGGTCCGCAAAAATCGCCAATATCTAAAAAAAGACTACGTATGTTCAAATGTATCAATTAAATGCATGTTTTATACGTAATTTTTGAAGAGGAAAAGAATAAGGAAAACTCTATCACTCTAGGAATAACCGTTCTTGAGATATTTGAGATTTTTCGCATTTTTTTATGCCGTCTTTGGAAAAATGTCCAATTACCATATAAAAGCAGAAATTGAATTAAAAATGCAAATTTAGTGTCATTTTGTGCAATTAAACCAATGATTTTAGTGACATCTTATAGAAATAAAGTAAAAATGAATTTGAGTCTGCAGGGAAAGTCATGTGCTGCCCACATCAGATTTTTTTATTTTAAGTTTATGAGGATTGCTTAATAAAACCCCAGTCCAAGAAAAAAAAAGAAAACCCAACATCAAAAAGGAAAATTAACTTTATGAGATATGCTCATATGCCTATGATAAGAATTTTCCAATAGCACCTGATATCTGAAAGAAAATCAATTTTCTGAATTACGGAGCCTGGATACAAATTTACCAAGGACACCCAGATCTATGAAAGACACATTATATCAAAAATAAAAATGTATTTTTAGAATTGCGAAATTATGAATATCTTAGTCCTAGACAAAGACTTTCACTGAAATGTCCAGTTAACTGGACATGCGCAGTGAAAAATTAAGCTTGCTTCACGCCGAGATCTATTCTCAAAGCTCTGCGAACTGCATTCTCAAAGCTCTGCAAAGAATGCAGCGCGTATGATGACCAGTTAATTAGACATCGGCCTGTAAATTGAAACATGTGATGCCCAGTTAAATGGACATGGGCAGTGAAAGTGTTAACATCAAAAATGAAAATTAAGTTTCGGAGATACGGACTCTATTAATATTGTGTCAATGTAAGTTAATTTGAGTTATGGGGTCCTCGATAAGAATTTACCTAACGTCAAAAGGAAACCTTTACTTTCAGAATCAGGAACTTAAATAGGAATTGAATAAACATCTTAGTTCTATACGAAGTTTATAAAATAGTAATTAACATCGCGAATGAAAATTAATTTTGGGGTGCCCGACCCACATTAAGAGTTCGCCACGGGCCCGTAGTATCTAAAAGAAAAAATTATTGTTGGTATTATAGACCTCCGTGTTGTCCGTCTGACACAAAGAGTTAGAATCACTCCTTGATTACTCCTCGAAGGTGTGACGTCATTTATCCTGCCTCTATTAGTCTGTGCAAAAGAACGCCCATCAAAGAATAACGAGACCCAGTTCCAGCGACTTCATCGTACGGTTATCAGAGCCTTTCGTATATGACTAGCACAGACTAACATAAAGTAACTCAAGGTGAACTAACATATAGTATTCTGTGAAGACTAGTATAGGTGGCATCAGGGCTGTAGAAGTAAAGAACTAGGTCTTAGCGCGTTTTCCCCCTGAAACCGGAAATGTTCTGCCGTAGCGTCACGACGTCGCATGCGGAGTTAGTAATATTAGCATTCACAGAATCTAATGGAAAGTTTGCATTTCGTATTAAAAATGAGCTCGAAGAAAAGCAATAAACACTAATACAAAAATAAAACATTTCCAATAAGAACTCTAATGGAATCTTATTATTACCACCTTTGATTTAATTTTATATTTCTAGTGTTTGCTTGCCAGAGGTTTTTAAGGCCTTAACTATTCATGTTAGTTTCATAAGTAACATGGAATTTGGTGTATATATATAAGGAAAGTAATATAGAACAAAGATAAATCATTCCCATATATATATATATATATATATATATATATATATATATATATATATATATATATATATATATATATATATATACATATATATATATATATATATATATATATATATATATATACATATATATAATTGAAGATTTTTATGATTATTTGTAATATATATATACCCGAGATATACCAAAGAAAATTGCTTGTAAACTGAAGGTAAAGGTAAAATTTGCAAATCAGAAGCCTAGTGTAGCACGATGAGCTATGCAAGAAGTTTGGAAACTAGTGAATATAAAAGGAATAAAATGAATATGAAAAGCATTTCTGAAACCATGTACGTTATCAAGGGCCATACATGTTTCATTAATGCTGATTCTACGTTTCTGTTTACACAACTGTAAAATGTATTACAGAAATAATGTGAATGGCCCGACGTAGAAGAAAAGACAAAGTGGATCAAATACACAAAAAATCAAACATGAATATAAAATATTCTGTTACACCAGCTTGTGGCTAATTATTGAAATGAGGATGCAAAGTATTATAAAGTAATATCTAAAAAATATATTGAAAATAAAATGAAAATATATCTACCCCTAGTACTATGGTACTTCTGGAAAAGCATGTGTATTACCAATCAACTCATAACAGGTTACAGTGAATTTTTGTTACTGACTAAGCAGTTTTCTCAAGGCAGGTTAAAGTGAATTATACGAATAGTTTAACTGTTAGAAGAAGACATGGAGATTATGAAATATTTAGAAATGCTAGAGTATGATCTGTCAATATGTTGCTGTAATTGTTGCAAGTTTTTGAATTTAAATTTAAAATGTGTTTTAATAAAAGAAAAAATAAGATTGGGCGGGTAGTTATTTGTGATAACGGTGTTGATGAATTTAAGAAGATGTTCTTTGTAGTAACAAGGTGTGCTTAACATTTTGATTCTTAATAACTGGTTATTAATAATATTTCTATATACAGATTTGGAAAGATTGGAAGAGAAATGTTGAAGTTTATTTAATTTGAAGTTATAACTTTCTGTTTTGTCATAGATTTTAAATTTTATTGTATTTGCATTTTTAATTGTTAAACAAACGTCTAGAAAATTGATCCAGTTGGATGTATATACATTTTCAATGAGTTGTAGATTAGGTGGATAGAAATCAAAATTTAATTCTTTGGCCTCATTAGTAATTCCTATAATAATAAGATCATCAATATATCTGTACATTATATGACTGTTGAAAGGGCTCTGATTTTCGTAAAAATGTAGATAAAGGTTAGCCAATATGGTGGATGATTTACCTCCCTGTGGTATTCCTTTATTTAATTTGTATATGCATTTTCCTTGAACTATATACTGTTTGAACAAAATTAATTTTAATAAAGTTTTGAATTTTGGAAATGATATGTTTTTTGCTTGAGTGAATTGTTCATATAAAAGTAGCATGACTTTATATAAATCATTAATGTCTATATTATTAAATAGGTCTTTGAAATCAAAAGTTTTTACATCATGTATGTAAGTGATTAGTTTTATTTTATTAATTAGTTCTATACTATTTTTGATTATATGTGTTTTTTGTGCAGTAAAATAATCATAAATTTGATTGAGTATGATTAGAAGTTGTTTGTCAGCTACATTGGTATATGAATTAAATCCTATAGTGACTGTTCTAAATGAAATAGGTGTTTTATGGAATTTAGGTATAAGTACCAAGTTTGGAAAATTGAGATTGTATTTTTGTTTAAGAAGTTTGTAGTAAGCTATTATTTGTATATTTATAACATTAATATGAGTGTATAAAGGAGTTAAAGAAAGAGAGGTATATATACATATATATATATATATATATATATATTCATATATATATATATATATATATATATATATATATATATTCATATATATATATATATATATATATATATATATATATATATATATATATTCATATATATATATATATATATATATATATATATATATATATATATATATATATTCATATATATATATATATATATATATATATATATATATATATATATATATATATATATATATTCATATATATATATATATATATATATATATATATATATATATATATATATATTCATATATATATATATATATATATATATATTCATATATATATATATATATATATATATATTCATATATATATATATATATATATATATATATATATATATATATATATATATATATATATATATATATATATATATATATATATATATATATATATATATATATATATATATATATATATATATTTCCTTATTATTTTCAACCTAATCGAGCTAGCCCGCGGGCTCGTCATACACATTTGTTTAGAATAACTCGAAAATCGGAGCAGCTGCAAATATAGTATACACCAGTGGTTTCCAAACTTTCCGCTCCGCGGACCCCCTCAGAGAAAGAAAAAATTCGCGGACCCCTTAAAACCATATTGCAAGGGAGTGCTTCTATTGGATATGTACAACAAGCATAATTTAGTGTGAACAGTGAGGGGGAGACGGGAGATGTTCGCTACGCCCCCCTCTATTCAAAGCTGACGTCATCCGGTCTCTAGTAGTATTAATGTTCGAAGTTACAAGTGCTCTGACGTCCGAGCCACATCAGAGTATCGTCACCGTTAATCATGGCATTGTGCCAAAACGAAACCTACCCCCAAACAATTTAATTCTGTTTGAAGATATTGCCTATCAGTTTGAAATTAATTTCATGGATGTATTTAAATCAAAGTTATTCAGAAAAAAAGTTCATTATTATTTTATTTAAAAAAATAAAATAAAAAAAACAGTGGAGAAAAATAATGAATTTTATTTTTTTAAAGCTGACTATTTATTAGTTAAATATTGCGTGTTATTCGCGGACCCCCTAAAACCTCGTCGCGGACCCCCAGGGGTCCGGGAACCCCAGTTTGGGAACCACTGGACACTGTCTTTTGTTGTAGATCTTATTTCTTTAAATTTTAAACTTTATCGGACTGGTCCGTCTTGGGCCCGTCATAGGAATGTAACGGTTGGAATAACTCGTGAACTGAGGTAGAAAGTCCAACTTTAGTATGCTGTTGGCTTACGTAGTATTCTTTGAATTTTGAACTTTGTCCCGCTAGTCTGCCTTGAGACCACCATAGAAATTTTCTTATTAGCATTTTAACATGTAAGTTTGCGAAAATAAATATTTTCTTGCTGCCGTCTATATTTTTATTTTCCTTATATACATGGTATAATGTGTACGGAAATTATTGTGACGAGGTTGAATTAAAATTTTCGACGAGATAGAAAGTTTCAAGCATCCTTGAACACGAATCGAACACTTTTGAGGTGATGTCTGTGTGTATGTGTGTGCGACCGTGAGTCTATGGAGACGATATCTCACGAATAACTGGAGCAATTCGAACGAAACTTTGTACACAAATTACAATTTTGTTCTTAAACACAATCAAATGATCAAAGTATCACCAAATTTTCGGATAACATTTTGAAAAAGTAATCAAAAATTTAAAACCTTCAATAAAGTTACATAAATATTCGTTCCTAATGTAATTTGTTATTAGAAAACGATTGACATAAACTGCAGAACGCTAGCACGAATCGTTCTTGAGATACTGCTCATCTCTTTCTTTTGTCTGTAACGCTTGACATTTGGCGAACAATCTAGCAAAATATCGACAACATGCCAATATTTCGCCCCAGATTGATGAAAATTTCGTCAAATTCCAAAAATAACGCCAAATTAACAAAAATTACGCCAAACTAATGCATGAAATTTTAAAATATTTTAATATATGGACTAAATTACTTATGGAGGATGCTATCAACATTGAAATTTATCAGTTTAGAGTTGGATGAAATATAAGTGAATTAGGTACTAGTTATACATGTTGTCAATCGGAAAAGCGTCAAATGTACAATTTAATGTTAAATGCACCGTGGCGTGGTTCTAATACTTATTTTTATTTTCCCTGCAATACATGGTAATATATAGGGTAAGTATTGGAATGATGTCGAAAATCGCAAATCGAGTTTTCGATGGATCTACACGTTTCAAGATTTCTAGAATACGAAAAATCCATTTTTAGCGTGATGTCTGTGTGTGTATCTGTGTGTCTGTCTGTCTGTGCTGATTTTGTATCCAATCTAACTAAAAAACTAATCGACCGAATTTCACAAAATTTGGTAGGTAAGTCTCTTGAGGGCGAGTCTGGTGCTGATTAGTTTTGTGTACGATTTGGGACAAAAAATCCCGCCTTTTTTTGCGAAATGGACCGTAAAAGATTTTATCCACTCTAGCTGAAGATCTAATGGACCGAATTTCAAAAAATTTGGAAGATAAGCCGCTTATGGGTCACCCTGGTGCTGATTAGATTTTGGTACAATTCGATAAAAATAATCTGCCTTTTTTTTTGCAAAATGGCCCTCAAAAATTGACAAAATCTCAAATAAAAAACTACGTATGCTGAAATATATCTATTAAATGCTTCTTTTATACGTAATTTTAACGAAGAAAAGATTAAGACCAATCACGTTACATTAGGACTAGTCGTTCTCGAGATATTTTCGCTTTTCCGTTTTTGCTCTACGCCACTTTTGAAAATGAGTCCAGTTACCAAATGAGAACGAAAATTGAAATAATAGTGAATAAAATTTAATTAAAATAAGGACATGTGCATATAAGTCTGCAGGGAAAGTCATGTGCTGCCCACGTCAGATTTTTACTTTCTCTGCAATACATGGTAATGTATAGGGAAAGTATTGGAATCTAGTCGAAAATTGCAACTCGAGTTTTCGATGGATCTACACGTTTCAAGACCTCTCGAATACGAAAAAACCATTTTTAGCGTTACGTCTGTGTGTCTGTGCAGATTTTGTATCCACTCTAACTAAAAAACAAATCGACCGAATTTCACAAAATTTGGTAGGTAAGTCACTTGTGGGCAAGTCTGGGGCTGGTTAGTTTTGGGTACAATTCGGGTAAAAGAACCCGCCTTTTTTTGCAAAATGGCACGCAAAAGCTTGTATACACTCTAGCTGAAAATCTAATGGATCGAATTTCACAAAATTTGGTAGATAAGTCGCTTATGGGTCACCCTGGTGCTGATTAGATTTTGGTATGATTCAGAAAAAAAATAACCTGCATTTTTTTGGAAAATGGCCAGCAAAAATTGTCAAAATCTAAACTAAAAAGCTGCATATGCTCAAATCTATCTATTAAATGCTTGTTTAATACGTAAATTTTAACGAAGAAAAAAATAAGACCAACTTCATTTCACTAGGACTAGCCATTCTCGATATATATTAGTTATTTTCGTATTTTCTCCACGCCACCTTTGAAAATAAGTCCAGTTATCAAATTAGAACGAAAATTGAATTAAAAGTAAATTAAATTTAATTAAAATAAAGAGAACGTGGATATAAGTCTACAGGGAAAGTCATGGGCTGCCCACATCAGATTTTTTTTTTAGCAGAATGGAGGTTTTCAAATATTTCTTTCTTTCAATTTTCAAAGAAATGTGTTTTATTATTGATCATATCATTACAGGTCCACAGCGTATGCAGTTTGAACATTCTGCAGAATTCACATATTTTGCAGTTAATGCACTCTATTTAGTCATTTTAATTGCTGTTTTCACTGCCTGGTTCGCCGTTGTCAGCTTTTTCTGCTTCATCACAGCTACCAAAATGAACCTTTTTAGAATTAAATCATTTAATCTCTCAGTTTCATTTTGGGTACTTTTCCATTTTTCTCATTTTATAATTTCTTCAATATGCATAGATCATAAACTAACTTCAAGAAGAGCAAAAAAGATTTCTATATATTTCTTATTTGAAGTACAATATAGACGATTTTTCATATCATCTTTATAAGATGATATGAAAAGAAGAAAATGGTCACTACAAATTCTGGCATTATAAGTTTTCACAGGATCGACATCGATGTAACCACTCTTTCATCACAATGGGGTTATTCTTCGGAAATAAGTGAAAAACAACATTATGTCCTTTTTACTTTTCCTGCAATAGTAATGCATAGGGAAAGTATTGGAATCATGTCGAAAATCGCAACTCGAGTTTTCGACGGATCTACTCGTTTCGAGACCTCTAGAATATGAAAAAACCATTTTTGGCGAGACGTCTGTGTGTGTGTCTGTCTGTCTGTGCAGATGTTGTATCCACTCTAACTAAAAAACTAATGGACCGAATCTCATAAAATATGGTAGGTAAGTCACTTGTGGCCGAATCAAGTGCTGATTAGTTTTGGGTACGATTGGGGATAAAAGAACCCGCCTTATTTTGCGAAATGGCCCGCACAAAATTGTATCCACTCTAACTAAAAAACTAATGGACCTTAATTCACAAAATTCAGTTGATAAGTCACTTGTGGGATTCCCTGGTGCTGATTAGATTTTCGTACGATTCGAAAAAAGTAACCTGCCTTTTTTTGCCAAATGGCCAGCAAAACTCGTTAAAATATAAAATAAAGAACTACGTATTCTCAAATATATCCAATAAATGCTTGTTTTATACGTAATTTTTAACGAAGAAAAGAATAAGACCAACCCCATTGTACTAGGACTAGCCATTCTCGAGATATTTTAGTTTTTCCGTATTTTCTCTGTGGCACCTTTAAAAATAAGCCCAGTTACCAAATGAAAAAGATAATTGAATTAAAAGTGAAATAAATTTAATTAAAATTAAGAGAACGTGGTAAAAAGTCTGCCGGGAAAGTCATGTGCTGCCCACATCAGATTTTTACTTTCCCTGCAATACATGGTAATGTATAGGGTTAAGTATTGGAATCATGCGAAAATCGCAACTCGAGTTTTAGATGGATCTACACGTTTCGAGACCTCTAGAATACGAAAAAACATTCAGTTGATAAGTCACTTGTGGGATTCCCTGGTGCTGATTAGATTTTGGTACGATTCGGAAAAAAAATAATCTGCCTTTTTTGCAAACTTGCGAGCAAAACTCGCCAAAATCTAAAAGAATAAACTACGTATGCTCAAATATATCTATTACATGCTTTTTTAATACGCAATTTTTAACGAAGAAAAGAAGAAGACCAACCCCATTACACATTAGAACTAGCCGTTCTCCAGATATTTTAGTTTTTTCGTATTTACACTACGCCACCTTGGAAAATAACTCCAGTTATCAAATGAGAACGAAAATTGAATTAAAAGTGAATTAAATTTAATTAAACAAGAAGAAAGTGTATATAAGTCTGCAGAGACAGTTATGTGCAGCCCACATCAGACTTTTTTGTTCCTCGAATTATTTCGACATTTTTCAACAGCGCAGGTCGATATTTCTTGCAGAACTTTTATGCATGTAAGAATATAAAAAATAAAAATTATTAAATAATTTATACAAGAAAATGAGAAATCTGGTGCTGGACTATTTATTGTATTGCAGCTCCCTAACCCAACAAGTAAATAAACAGTGGCGCTTACAAGTACTTTCATAGCTCTAACATTACTCTAAAGCAGGGGTAGTCAATTTTTTTATAACTACCGTCCACTTTTGTATCTTTGTTGGAAGTAAAATTTTCTAATCGCCCACCGGTTGCGCTGTAACTTAATTTAGCGCAATTGCAAAGTACTCGTCATTTTTGAGTAGAGATTTAGTAAAAATATGTAGCTAAATTTATATTTTTATTTATACTTTGCTTATGTTTATAATACACGGAAAATCTAAACCTGAATGGACCTTCTTCCCCCCCTCTGTGGATGTATATGAGACAAGAACTATGGGATTATAATATATAAAAGCACATGGCAAATCTTTAGAAAACACACACACATATATATATATTTAAAAATTGATTTAAAAAAATCGAAATATTTACTAATGCAAGTTTTATTTTTTAATTTTGAACAAGTGTATCTTTGCAGCTTACCATATCCAGAAAAATTTTAGTAATTTAGTTAATGTCTTGTACAGTACTCCTTTTTTGTCCACCGTCTGGCAGAGTGCATTGTAAAATCCCAACCCCTTCTCTTCCCCATTTCTTTGGGTCTCTTTGTGTCATACTGTTCGTCTCATGTATTCTTGTTCCGACTTGACTCGTCTTGCCTGAATATGGCAAGACGAGTCAAGTTCGTGCAAAGACATAAAGTCTTGCACGGGCGCTTTGTGCAAAGACACAAAGTCTTTTGTGTCTTTGCACAAAGCGTTGATAAAATTTTCCTTCTCTTTTCGCACAAAGTGTATTTTACTTATTGATTCGTATATTTAGCACGTGCGTAACTATTCCCTTCTATTTTCGTTTGATTCGGATATTTAACACGTGCATAACTATGCCTTCCTATATTTAGCACGTGGTAAGTTTTAATGTGCATTATTTCCTTTAATTTGAAACTCTTGATGATTAGTATATATATGATTAGGTCGATCATTATTCTCGTATTTTTCCGCACGTGCATAACTAATCCTTAGCATTTGATTCCTAAACTAGTAAATTTGATTCGTGACAAGTAACATTTAATAAATTGAATTCAGCCTAGTGTTTCTATACACTAAAATTTCTAGTTTTAATTTTACCTGACCATTAGATTTGTGTATGCGTGGGTATATAATAGGGTTGCACAGAATATTCGGTTGGTATTCGGTATACTGCCTATTAGGCAGGCAAATCTAATATGCGGTTCGGCCGAATATATATTCGGCTGAACCTAATAGAAATTAAAATTTAAAATATTCTACAATTGGTAAAGCACATATTTTTATACAATGAATAAAAGTTATAGTATCACAGTACAAAATTAATTCAAATTGCTACTTACCAATATTATCGCATTTAAAATAATTTTAATGTAAAAGAAAACACTCTGGTATAAAATTTTGTTGTTTTTTCAATTTTTCTTAAATCTTATCACAACTTAACCTTACTAACTCGTTTAAATAAGAAACAGTAACCAGAATATAAAACTCATATTACGTGTTCAAAAATATAACGGTTAATTTTTTATAAAATATGCAGCTAAAAAAAAAAATCAATTATCTTTTCACCAATATTAAAAACAGGTGAAGGTGATTAATATATAAAATATAACACTTGGATGAATATTCAATTTTGCAGTATTTTAATTTCGATAGAGATAGAGAAGATACTGAGGGTGCCATAGGCATTCCTTTGTATCCATTGGAATGTGTCAAATAAGATAACCAAAGAATTTCTCTGTGTGTGGCCCCATTGTAATCAACCCTTCTAATTTCTTTCATGATTTCTGACGGGAAGATTACTTTGTTGACTCTTTTGTCACAGGGTGAGTACACCTGTCTGTAACTGTTTAGTTATATATCAGTACTCTATTGTAGTTATAGTAGTATCTCTACTCTATTGTAGTTTGCAAGACCAGGTGTGACAACAACTTAAAAAAGAATGGCTAGACTAAAAAGAAAAATGATTTGGCATTGCTTGAATTTGACTGCTCAGTTTCAATTTGGATACAATTATTTAGCAGTTACATTATAGAAGAGACTAAGATAGCAAAAATTCACTTGAATAAATTGTAATTCTAATTTGTAATGATATTTTAAGCAACTTGTGTTTGTGTTTGTATGTAAGGTAAATGTAAGATTCTCTATAACATAAAGTGAAGCCATGATTATCACATATCAGAAATTAACTATCAATTATTCATTTATGCAGATAAACATAGACCAAATTAAGTAGCCATTTACTATGTTAATTTGCTTTTGGAATGATTTATTTTATTTTTTATTTATTTTAAATTAATAATTATATTAAATGTAAATACAAATAAATTTAGGATGTTAAATGTAAATGCATTAAAAAAGGCACAAAATAGAAACATTTTCTATTTTAAATTGGCATAAAATAGAAATATTACTTTAAAAAAAAATTAACGGAATATTCGGTATTCGGCCGAATATTCGGTTAGAATTTTAACCGAATATTCGGAATTCGGCAAAAGATGGTATTCGGTGCAACCCTAGTACATAATGATCTATCTGTAGCTGAATACGAACGTGTGGTGTTCACCTGGTTATAAACGTTATACTTACCACTTCATAACTATTCTTTTCTATTTGCATTTGATTCGTAAACTAGTGAATTTGATTCATAAACTAGTAAATCTGATTCATGACCAGTAAAATTTAATAAATTGAATTCAGCCTAGTGTTTACCTATGCTTACTGATATTTAAACTTTCTTTTGTAATGTAAATTTGGCCCAACCATTAGATTTCTATGATTACTTATGTTTAAATTAACAATAAATTTCCGATTTTAATTTTACCCGACCATTAGATTTGTGCATGCGTGGGAATATAATGATCCGTAGCTGAATACGAACATATGGTATTCATCCTGTTGCAACGCTATATTTACCACTGCATAACTATTCTTTTCTATTTGCATTTGATTGACTAGTAAAATTTAGTAAATTGAATTCAGTCTAGTGAATCTTTGCTTACTGATATTTAAACGTTCTACTGAGTGCACTTAGAAATTGTAGTGTTAATTTATATTACTGATTTCTGTGTGCATGGTCAGTAGCTGAATACGAACCTGTGGTTGATAACTTTCACATGTTATTAAATATATATATATAAATATATAAGTTTAAACAAATTCGGCTATAATGAAAACAATATGTCTTGCTGTTCACCCTGTTACAACATTAATTCGCCTGATCGGGCATTTAACATTAAAAAATATAGGGAATAAACAACTTATAAATAAATACTACTTTAACGTTATGATTCCAGATGATAAACTGAATACATTTCGTCTCAACAATAGCACATGTCAACATTATAAAAATGGATTAATTTAATATAGGAACAGCATTTTGTGAAATAGTTGATCTATAGTAATTTGAACATGGATACACTCGCCTGCTAAAAAACTTTAAGGAATCCGGCCCCGCTGTCTGGCGGAGATCGCATGTAGAACAGGTGTTTTGTAGTTCATAGAGCACGGGTATGGAAATTTTAGTGTTAACTCTACAAAGAGTGCAATTGAAATGAACTGTTTCAAATCAAAATCAAATATGCACTTTTACATAAATATTCCTTACTCTTACCATGCACCGCAGCTAGCTAAACACGGGATTGCTACATTGGGCCATTAATTGTATCATATGCAAATTCTTTACACTAAAGCGGTATTAAATGTTCACAAAACACTTAGTAACATATAAATGAACACTGAAATTTCTCATTTTAATCTAGGGACAGGAGCCTTTCTGTTCCTAGCCGCCCGTTGTCAGTCGTACTGCCGAAAAGCCGTTCTGTCTAGAAAAATCCCTATATCTCCCTTACAGATTTTCAAAAATTCCCTGTTTTCAGTGGTCAAAAAATTTTCTATTAGGAGCCTTCCTGTCCCTAGACGCTTGTGCCAAAAATCCCATGGAAGCTTGAATCGTCCACTAGGGGGCGGTAGGGACCAGGTTTACTCTTTCCTTGGGTTGATGTTAAGCATGCACTTCCGGTCACACCTCAGTTTGGAACGCCGCGACCTGTGTCTTTTCAAAGGGATAACCCAGCCCTTATCTGTTGGATCAAGTGGAATGATATGAATTACCGATAGGTGAGAAAATAATTCAAGACAGTTGGTAGTAAAGCCATTCTTTGGTAGAGCCTCTGGATACAAACTGTTGTCCTGGAAAGAAAAGTTATTGTTAGAAGAAGACCGTGAAGAGAAGAACCAGCTGATTCTCTGATACTACGCTTTGATACTACGTTGGACAGGTGCATCTGATATCAGATTAATATTTCTACAGGGAACAATTGGCATCATTTGAAAATTTCGCATTCGGATAGAATATCGTCTAACAGGTTGATGATCGTTCATTTATCAGCAATAAATATATATATATAATTTCTGACAGTAGTCAAGGTGAATAATGGCCAGTTGCGAGTTTGAAAGAAATTCTTGCTTAGTGTGGAGTATCGAAAATGTCAGTAACACTTATAATTTAGAATCGGGCCAAATTAAATATGGAGGTATTAACTATGTTCTGAGTATTGAACAACTGGAATGGGTTTCGTCCAGAAAAGAGCACCAGGCGCGAAGCGCCTTTAATCTCCAATCTCTAGGTGTGGTTCTTATCTTCATACTGTGACATTATTTCATTTGCCCATAGTTGGAGGTTCGAGGTTTTTGATTTACTGTTTTTATTATTTGACTTAGTTCCTAGTGTGGCAGTTTGTTGCACATTTAGAGTTTGAGTAATTTTGGGGAGTTGATGCAGTTCTAAGGATTTCCTATCAATTTGGCAGTTTAAGGTTTAAAAACATTTTTTAGAAAACATTGATCGAGTTTTAATTTAATATCAACTATTTAAGTTGGGACTTACCTAATTCCGATTTTCAATATTAAGTACCGCGCGGGGTCTCTTACGTGATTTGGCTTTGCGACGATCATAGTCATGCAGATTGAATAGTAGTTCATTTGGAACAGATGGCAGATATATATAATATTTTATAGAATTTAAGCGCTAGCTTTTTAATTTGGGCTCTAACAGTTTTTATTTTGAAGTCTTTCCTAATTACAGAGTTTCTTAAGTATCTAGGAGCTTTCCTTATAATCCTTAGGGTTTTGTTTTGTTTTGTCTCTAGTAAGTCTATAGTAGTTTTACAGGCATATCCCCATACGGGTGCTGCATACAGCATTCCCGGGCGGATGACCGATTTATAAATTAGGAGTTTATTTTGATAACTTAGATTTCCGTTTCCTATCATTGGGTATAAGGCTCCTGTGGCCATATACGCTTTTTTGATTAAGTTCGTTACGTGCTGTTTCCAGGTTAGGTGGGAATCTATCGTTACACCTAGGTATTTAGTAGATTTTTCCGCTTTTAGTGCATGGTTGTTTATGTACAGAGGCGGCGGAGGTTTACGTTTTCTAGAGAAATAAATCCAATGACATTTGTTGGGGTTTAATTTTATTCGCCATTTTTCCAGCCATGTTTGGAATATGTCTAAGTGTTGTTGTAGCTGTCTGTGCATTACTGAGACGTAAGGATGTTTTGCAAGTATCGCACTGTCGTCTGCATAGAGTGCCAGCTCCGTGTCTAGGGTCCTGGGGATGTCATTTAGATATATGTTAAAGAGTGTCGGGCCCAGGATGGATCCTTGCGGTACACTACTTTTAATGAGCTGGGGTGTAGACAAGTTATCTTTTACTCTAACTTGGAAGTGTCTGTTATTTAGGTATGAGATTAAAAGTTTGACAAGTGCGTCAGGGACTTTTAGAGTGATCAATTTGTATGCTAATCAACAGTGCCACACTTTATCAAATGCTTTTTGTATGTCAAGAAAAATCGCAGCTGTGGGTGTCTTACTATTAAGTCCAGAAGATATGTACTCTACCACTCTCAGCAATTGATGAGTGGTGGAGTGTTTTGGCCGAAATCCAAACTGCTCCGGAATGATAATATCATTCTCACTAAGGTGCGTGTTCAGTCTATTAAGAATTATTTTCTCAGTAATTTTACTAAGTGTCGGTAGTAAGCTGATTGGTCTGTAGTTGGCTGGATTTGTGGCATCCTCACCAGGCTTATGGATCGCTATAATTATCGCTTCCTTCCATTCTTTGGGGAAATAATTTAGTTTTAGTATTTTGTTTATTAGGGTGGTCAAGTAAAATATTATATTTAAGGGTAGGTTTTTGACCGCAATATTCCTGATTTTGTCGTGCCCTGGGCTTTTACGGTTTTTAAGGTTTTTGATGATATCAATTATCTCTTGCGGGGTGGCTGGGTTAATCTCAGCCGTGACTGGGGAGTTCCTGAAGTTGTTTAGAGTTTGCCTAACCATTCTTAGGGTGTCCTGACGCATTAGATCGTGGTTTGGTTCAAATTGCTTTTCGTAATGCCTAGCAAGCGCCTCTGCTTTTTCTTCGTCTGAGTACGCGATTTTAACGCCATCTATTAGTGGCGGGAGATTAATTTGAGGTTTTCTGAGTCTTTTAGCGAATTGCCAGAGCGATACGTCTTCTGGGCTGAGGGATTCAATTAACTCTTTATACTGTTGCTGCTTTTCTGCGACAATTTTATCCCTGACTTTCCACGTGAGTCTGTTAAGCTCCCTTTTGAGGGTAGGGTCTCTATTAGCCTGCCATGTCTTACGCATTCTGTTCCTTTGCCTAACTAATTGTTTGACATGGTGGGAAAGTGTGGGCATTTTTGGTGACTCACGATGTGTTGTGGAAGAGGCAATAGCTCTCTTGATTTCTGTTGTGAGTGTGTGTGTGGCAGAGTCAATATCCGCGGTATTGAACAAAATACAGAGTCATTTGTTATATATATCAGAAGAGGCGGAATACAAAGACCTTTGACTGGATTGTACACTTTTCCAACCTGTGTGTACATTAAAGGAAAAGACAACAAAAACCACTTTGTACAACATTCGCCCTGTGTTGCTCTGGTGCAGAATCCTGCTGGTGCAAAACTTTGGACTGCAAAACGTGAAGAGTTATACAATGTAATCCTGTTTCCCGGCCACACAATTTGTTACCATAAACCCCTGGGTTGGTCGTGTGGTCTGGGCCTTCAACAATGTAATCCTGGGTAATACGATGACTGTCATCTGCATGATAGGTTCAACGGCAGCTTTCCCAGACGAAGCAGTTAAAACATTAACAAGTGAGTTTATTTTACTCTTATTATTTCTTCGTCCTAGTTCTTTAAGAATGAATCTGATATTTACTTTCTCGTACTATTGTACAGTGGCCATAAATACTTTGTACACATTATATTGGCGCAGGAGTTGCATAGAGGGGGGGGGATAATACAAATTATAGTATAATTAAAGTATTTTTTTATAATTTTATGGGATACATAATTATTTTCCATATTTTTACTTTATTTTACTATGAAAGTGTGATTTTTCTGAAACTTTTCAAATTCGAGATTTCTGCAGATAAACACCTTTTAAAATTCCCTGAACTCATTCCGGACACTTTTGTAAATATGTCAGTCTGTGTGTGTGGCACGATAACTCAAGCACAAATGCAACCACCGCTATCAACTTTTATGTGTAGATACATTATGTAAAACTGTGACTGGATAGTATATTTAGCAATTCTCGTGATTCGAACTCGAATTATTAGAAATATACGATTTTCATAGAATTATATTCTACGGAAACAATGATAATACCCACAGAAATTAAGGGTAGTATACAGTATATGGCGGACTGTGCAGCAGATAAAAAATTTTGGGCCCCTATGCAGTAAATGTGCGACTCCCTGCTACACGCTATTTTACAAGTCATTGACTTTTTCATAAACTTCATGTGTTCCATTGCCTAAAGCCTCCTCAGTGCATCCTTTTATAACCCCCCCCCCCCTATAAGCGGACCTGTATAGGTGAAATTAATATTACACTATGGATTAATAGTTTCAAAATAGTAATTTCCAAAATGTTGTAAAATTACTATTTTGAAACTATTAATTCAAATTACAATTTTGAAAAATAATTTCAAAATGTTAATAATTCAAAATAGTTTATATTCACACAGCTACGCCAAATTCACCCAATCTAT
This sequence comes from Amaurobius ferox, assembly GCA_951213105.1. Taxonomy (NCBI): domain Eukaryota; kingdom Metazoa; phylum Arthropoda; class Arachnida; order Araneae; family Amaurobiidae; genus Amaurobius; species Amaurobius ferox. The sequence goes on from OX578145.1 coordinate 129,384,897, forward strand.
TCATATTGCCAACTTGAAACAATAAATATTTGATGAAATATTTTGACTTTGTACGAACTTCGAAAAATTATATATTTTTTATTTTCATTCTAATAGTGATTGTTATAGTAGCAGAAATAGTTATTATGGAATATCAATGTGAAAAGAGTGTTTATAATACAACTATATTCACTTTCTCATAGTATAAAATATAGTATAGAGAAATCATAGTTTATATGAAAATTTTCGATTTCGAGATTTTGATGCCAATATATGTTTTAGGACTTCCTAAAGCAAACTTTGACTATTTTTAGGTTGATGTCCGTCTGTCTGTCTGTCTGTCTCTTCGACGTTGATGGTTGACCTTTTGTGACAGCTGCCACAAATATTAATGGATTTTCACGAAATTTTTTATAGGGTTTTGTTAATGAAAGATCTAGAACTAGATAGAATTTTTTGACATTCAAGCGAAAACTTCAAATTTTATTTGAAATTTTATTTATTTTTTAATATAACATGGCAGCATACGATAAAATTTGACAAAATTATGCATACAAGGGGTTATGTATGGATCAATGATAACGAAACAACAGTTTCAATTACTGTGGTGAATCACTGCCATGTTAAAAAACATAAAAGTTTGAATAAATTTAAAAATTTCCGCTCGAATTAAAAAAAAATTGGTACAGCTTTGATATAAAGAATTTGGTTTTCTCAGCTTTTTTCCGCCAGCGATAAGTCGCCAAATGTGTCGCGAAAATAAATAGCATTTGGCGCGAAATGTCTTTTTCTGGCAACCCCCTTTTAGCTTTTTCATGTCGTCGGCTGCGGCCATTTTATTTTTGTTTTGTTGTTGCTGTGTGTGTAAAAACGTGTGTGTGTTGAAAACGTGAATATCATACAGGTATTAAAGATAGCACATGTTAATAGATAAAATAATATAGAGGCTGAAAATTTACATAGAAATAATGAGAGTTCTTTGATGACCGCAATGTGGAAACAATTATTTGTGCAATTTTGATATTTACACGTGTTTTTCTTCGTAAAGTTTTGGATTTCATTAAACCAGGTACTCTGTTTTGATTTTGTTGTCCACGTATTTCTAAGTATCGTTTTCCCTTAAATTTAGTTCAAGTACAAACTTTTTTCTAAGTATTGTTTTTTCTTAAATTCAGTTACAGTACAAACGTTTTTACAAACATTTTTCTAAGTTCTGTTTTTCCTTAAATTTTGTTTTTTAAACATTGTTGTTATTTGGTACAGACAATCAGTTAAAAATTGACTGGCGTGTGTTTCAAATCGACTTTATCACACCACAATAAGTATATATGTTTTTTCTTTTTTTAATTTTTCAAGAATAAATGTGAAAAAATCTGTATTGCCGGACCCTTAATTTTATAGAAAAAAAAAAAAATCTATCGATTGATACCAAGTTTGAAAATGTACCTTAGAGGGGCTAATAATATCTCGAATCCAAATATTGTATTGTGGCTATTTCTCCCTAGAATGATTGAAACTATTAAGTTTCGTAATCGTTGAGCCATAAATTACCCATTTTATGCATAATTATGCCAAATTTTGTCCTATGCAGCCATGTTAAGAACATTTCAACGTTAAAAATACTGTACCGTGAATCTTGTTCATCATTATTTCGTATTGAAAGAAGTAAAGTACTTGTATTATGTTGTTGTTGTTGAGACCCAGACCGTCCGACCTACCAGAAAGGTTTAAGGTAACTGAATGGACGGCCGGGAAGTGCCACCCAATTTAGACCGGAACCCAGTGGGGGAGGCATCCACAGGGACCGTACCCTCCTTCCCCTACCACCAACCTCTCGGAAGGACTTACGGACCCACATGTTTAACGTGATCGTACTCCGCATGAACACGGCGGCATTTGTGGCAGCGTGCAAATCTAGCGCGCAAACCACGGGATACCGCACCCGAGATGGCCAACAGCACGCGTCGTTCCGAGGTGGTCACCCACCAAGTACTAACCGCGCCCGATGCTGCTTCACTTCGGTGATCTAACGAGAACCGGTGTTTTCAGCACGGTACGGCCGTTGGCCCAGTACTTGTATTATGTAGAAAAAGATATGCGCTGCCCATATCAACCCCGCCCCCCTACTCCAGCCAATAGCCCCACTACTCTAGAATAAGCAGCTCTCTATATGTTTGACTTTTTTACTTTCCTTATATACATAATGTATAAGGAAAGTATTGTGATTGGGTAGAAAATTCGAATTCGAGTTTTCGGCCAGAGAGCACGCTTCAAGCATCGCTGATCACGAATCAAACGTTTTTGAGGTGATGTCTGTGTGTGTATGTGTGTGTGAAAGTATGTGTGTGTGTGTGTGAAAGTATGTGTGTGTGTGTGCGTGTCAGTGAGTCTGTGGAGACGATATCTCACGAACGAATGGAGCGATTCGAATGAAATTTGGTACAAAAACCACAATCCGTAATACTAGAAGCCTATTGTTTTTAAATACAATCGAATGTTCAGACTCCCCCTCCCCTTCTACATTTCAGAGTGAAATTTTGAAAAAATCATTAAAAAATCAAAACCCCTAAAAATTTTACTCATGCAGACATTTTTTATGTAATTTTTACCTTAGAAAACCATTAACATAAACTTTAGAACGCTAGTATGAAGCGTTCTCGCGATATTTCAAATTTTTCAAATGAATTTATCAAAAAATTCCATAAATTAAAAAGAAATATTAACTCTGGAGAAACATGATCACTTTCTATATGTAATATTATGCGATGAATTTCGTGACATCATTCTCGTGGATCTAGCTTGTTCCATTCATGGTAAAAGTTACTTTGAGTAATACTTTAGTATTTGAATGCCAATAGACATTTATCTGCTGCAAGAATAACTTATTTCTCCGTCCATAACGCTTAGCGGAATTTTGGCGACGAATATAGCGGAATGTCGCCAACTTCGCGATTTTTTTTAATTGTTGCCAAATTAACGAAAATCTCGCAAAATTGATAAAAGTAATATTAAATCATTGAAAATGACGATTAATTGACGAAAATTCAATATCCTGGAAAGAATATAATTGTATCTACTATAAGAATAACCTATTTTTTTACTGTTAAAGTAGTAAATTCATTGCACTGTATAAGGAAAGTCTTGTGCTGTCCACATCAGATTTTTTCCTACTTTTGACGTAAATCTTCGATTAGAAGGAAATTTATTAAATTTAAAGGAAGATACAATACGTAAATCAATAAGTAAAATACACTTTGTGCGAAAAGAGAAGGAAAACTTTAGCAACGCTTTGTGCAAAGACACAAAAGCCATATTCAGGCAAGACAAGTCAAGTCCGAACAAGAATACATGAGACGAACAGTATGACACAAAGAGACCCAAAGAAATGGGGAAGAGAAGGGGTTGGGATTTTACAATGCACTCTGCCAGACAGTGGACAAAAAAGGAATACTGTACAAGACATTAACGAAATTACTAAAATTTTTCTGGATATGGTAAGCTTCAAAGATACACTTGTTCAAAATTAAAAAATAAAGCTTGCATTAATAAATATTTCGATTTTTTTAAATCAATTTTTAAATATATATATATATGTGTGTGTGTTTTCTAAAGATTTGTCATATGCTTTTATATATTATAATCCCATAGTTCTGGTCTCATATACATCCACAGAAGGGGGAAGGAGGTCCATTTAGGTTTAGATCTTCTTGTGCAACTGACCACTTTCATATTTAACCTAATCATGCAATTGACCTAATTTATAAATTTTGCCGTGCAGCTCAGCAATACCCCTTTTGGGGTGGTACATACTATACAGGGTGTCCCAAAGAGAGTGAAACGCGCTTTAATTTTTTACCTGTTGGCGATAAGTGGGCAATGTAAATTGCAATAATGTTGAAAGTAAGGTAGGAAATAAGATTACGTTAATGAAATAGTTCTCCCATTAATATTAAAAAAGTTACACTTTTTAAAATTTGTACTACCCCCCTAGACAAATTGGGACAATCAGATAATTTTTATTTTTAATGCAGCAATATCAGATCATTAAAAACCCAGCATATCTGTATCTTTAAAATTGGGATAGTTATATTTAATTGAACATTGTGAATGGGGACCCTATCAGACAGCCGTGAGGACCTGATCTACCATCAAGGCTAACAGGTTCGTAACCCCCACGACTGATAGTCGCCAACAGACGAGCAAGCTGCGGTCCAGGAAAACAGGGTGGCGTGGAATTTACCAGACGCTGCACCAAAGATAGACATAACGCCGAGAATAGAAGATTTATTTTCTGGACCCAAGACCGCACACACCCCACCCCCAGGAACAGCAGCGAGAAGCAGCAGCAGCACAGACGACCCCAGGGGAGCTTCCCCAAGAAGAGGCCGACTAGGCTGAAAGAAGAGCCCCATCTCCTGAGGGGAGAAGGGACACCATGCAGCGGGAAACGATAGATGTCGGTTGCAGTGACCATCCAGAAGTGCCGAGGAATATTGCCAGTTTAATGGCAAGCCAGAAGATTTGTTCTTTTTGCTGAGGTTTCCGACTTTCTACCCTTCGGTAGTTATGCAGAGGCAGTATACAACTTAAAGAGGCGCTGTCGTAACCCGGACCTATACCTGTACTGCCAGGTTAGTGAATGGGGACCCTATATCAAATTAGAAATGTAAATTCGTCACATATCACAAAAAGATAAAATTGGTTGACAATACATAGCAGACAATTTTGCGAATTCCGCGTAGGCTCACGATGCAATTACAGATATTTAAGTACTTATCAATAACTAAGAATTTTTAAGTACTTTTCCTTTATCAGAAGAATTTGCATCGTCAATTTGTTTATGATCTCTATTTTCACTTATGAAACAGCTTTTAACATGATACGCAAAAGTGGCATAAGTCAGATTATTTCCTTTATCATAATTCAGTTGATTTTAAAGATACAGATGTGCGGGTTATTTTAATGATCTTCTTCTATATAATAAAAGGCAATGTCTGTGTGTGTGTGTGTGTGTCTGTCTGTCTGTCTATCTTATACACTATACGTTTCGCGACCGCGCGTCGGAGAGCTACGAAATTTGGCAATCGGAGACCCGGGGGGGAGGGAAGGGGACACGTGAAAACCGATTTTCAAAATTCTAATTATTTTTTTATTTATTTAATGTTTTATGCGATTTCGACCTTTTTTTGCCCTTTTTGCCCTTTTTTCTCCACGATCTAGACGTCGTAGAAAAAAACAACTCACACCATCGGAAAGAGCAGACAATTGCGAGTAAAAATATATCAATTTCAAATCTGAATTTCGATTTCTAATATTTTTTAAAGATTTTAAAACAAAAGTCACTTTTTGCTCAAGAAAACGATTTTTGGTTTTTAAATTCTCGCATCGTGAAAAGTACTCATAATTTCGACTAATAATTTACATTTTCAGAAAGGTCAAACATCTGGCATTCTTACAAGTCCAATCTGGTCCAGAAATAATGAAAATTGCCTTCAGGATGGCAATTTTAAAGACGCCATGATTTTAAATTTGTCGGCTACCGGCTCAGTTCCTCAAGGCATTTTCCCCCCATCCGCATTAGTTTCTTCCCCGTCTCCATGGAGACCGCGCTTTCGGTTTTAACTGAATTACGAGCGTAAGTGTTGTATACATCGGGCGAAATTATTATATTTATATGATATTTTAAATGGATATTTTTAAATGGATATTTTAAATAATTTAAATGATTGAATTATGGTGGTTTGAATTGTGGTGATGTATTTGAAATTATTATATTTATGGATTGGTGGAACGATATGGTTGATTTTTTTATTTTAAATGGATATTTTAATTTATTGATATTTTAATTTATAGATATTTTAAATGGATATTTTAATTTTATGGCTATTTTAAATGATGGAACGATGGAACGAGGATGGTGGAATTAAGAGCCTAGCATATGGTCGTTATAAATTTAAATTAGCGCGCGGGAAGTTAGCGCGCGAGAATTGCACTCGGTAGGCCTGGGTTCGATTCCCGCCACTGATGCGGAGCACGATCACCTTAAACATATGGGTCGATAATTCCTTCCGAGAGGTTGGTGGCAGGGAAAGGAGGGTACGGTCTCTGTGGATGCCTCCCCCACTGGGTCCTGGTCTAAATTGGGTGAATAAAAAGAAAGTTATGGAGATTGTCGCGGAGGGCGCGGTAGCCCAGTGGTTAGCGTGCGGGAATTTCACTCGGTAGGCCCGGGTTCGATTCCCTCCACTGACAAAACTGCTGCCGTGTTCACGCGGAGTACGATCACGTTAAACATGTGGGTCCGTAAGTCCTTCCGAGAGGTTGGTGGTAGAGGAAGGAGGGTACGCACCCTGTGGATGACTTTCCCACTGGGTTCCGGTCTAAATTGGGTGAATAAAAAGAAGGTTATGGAGATTGTCGCGGAGGGCGCGGTAGCCCAGTGGTTGGCGCGCGGGAATTGCACTCGGTAGGCTAGGGTTCGATTGCCGCCACTGCCAAAACTGCTGCCATTTTCACGCGGAGTACGATCACGTTAAACATGTGGATCCGTAAGTCCTTCCGAGAGGTTGTTGGTAGAGGAAGGAGGGTACGGACCCTGTGGATGCCTCCCCTACTGGGTTCCGGACTAAATTGGGTGAATAAAAAGAAGGTTATGGAGATTGTCGCGGAGGGCGCGGTAGCCCAGTGGTTAGCGCGCAGGATTTGCACTAGGTAGGTCCGGGTTCGATTCCCGCCACTGCCAAAACTGCCGCCGTGTTCAGGCGGAGTACGATGACGTTAAACATGCGGGACCGTAAGTCCTTCCGAGAGGTTGGTGGTAGGGGAAGGAGGGTACGGTCCCTGTGGATGCCTCCCCCACTGAGTTCCTGTCTAAATTGGGTGGCACTTCCTGGTAGGTCGTTCCTTCTGGTAGGTCGCGCCAGCGAGTGTGCCACGGTTAGAATTTGCCACGGTCAGAATTTTCAAGGGTAGCGAACAGGCTGGTCGCCAAAGGCGGCTAGTGTTTCATAAAAAAAAAAAATTCTAATTGGTTAAGTTTGTCTATGGGGATCATACGGCCCCCCACAAATTTAAAATGTGTAACTTTTTGAAAATGAATGGGAGGACAACTTCATTAACGTAGTCTTATTTCCTTCCTTTCTTTCAAAATTTTTGCAATTTGCATTGCCCACTTATCTCCAACAGGGAAAGAATTACAGCACGTTTCAATCTCTTTGGGACACCCATGCGACCTGATTCGTCAGGCATATTGAAACCTACTGAAACCAGAAGCGTAATCCCTTAGCATTAGCTCCGTTTGCATTTTCACATTAGGAAGTGTTGTTAAAATAAATATTGGTGGGTGCTCTGCAATGAAAGTATATTTAGCAGCACTAGTACATACTATGCAGACAATAGAACGCATACGAAAATTAAAATTGGAAGGGAAGAGGATGAATTTTTAGAACTTGAGATCCTGAAATGCAAAGATAAGAAAAGCTTTATTCTTTGACTGGCAAAAAGTGGTCGGTAGGAGAGCATGCATTTTACAAACCATACTGAAATCTAATTCGCATCCAGGGTAACGCATTCATGACTTGACTGCTACATTTCATGAAATTTCGTCGGATAGTTTTTGTGCTAGAATGGATACACTGAACAGATACACACATACATGTTAAAATAGCTTTTCGTATTCTAAATTGCTCAAAATGTGTAAATGTACATTAAAATTGTGCGTTCCAATTTCGATCGCATTCCAGTGTTTTTCCTATAATACATTATAATGTATTGTAGGGAAAATGAAAAGAAGAAAAAAAGACTGTAAGGCAGATGCTCTGTTTTGTAAATTTTTTAACGTGAAAAAGGAAATAATTAGAAATAATTTGGCGGATACGTCTTTTGTTTACCATAACACATTTTTATTTGATTAAAGAGCAGGAAAATTTCAATTATACTTTAAATAAATGCGTTTATTTATTTGTAAATAGTGAGCATATAGTAAGCATATAGTGAGATAGTGAGCATATAGTAAATAATGAACAGAGGAGGAGCCTCTTAGTTCTACATCAAAACTAACTTACAGGTATACAATATAACAAAAAATTCATTCCCAACTACCAACTAAACAAAAAGTCGTTTTCCAGTGCACTTAAAACTTTTTTAACGACGGAAGTAACATTTACCAGAAAAATAATAAAATCTGTACTTTTAAGAAGTATTGTGCACACTAATCGCCAACCTCGTCTTAACGACTACCAACGACCATAAAACCAAATTTCACGGATAAAGATGGATGATTAGTCAATCATTATTCTCCTTATATCTTGTTTATTGCACTATCTTGCTTTTCTTGTGATGAGATTTATATGGACTTGTTATTACAAAAAATAATTTCTATTATGTTTTCTTTCAGGTGATAAATCTGTCCAGGCATATACCTACATTTCAGAAACCTGCTGCAGAACCAGCCTTTCACTCGACTTAAATAAGTTGTTGAAGAGCGAAGTAAAATCAGATATTGTCCTACAATGCGGAAATTCCGTCATCTCAGCACACAGATCCATATTGTCCGCTCGATCTGAGGTCTTTGCAGCGATGTTTCGAAACGGCATGCAAGAGGAGCAAACTGGGATCGTCACCATCGAGGGCGTTGAAGAAGCGACGCTATACCAATTCCTGCTTTTCTTGTACGAGGGAAAATTGTCGAACTGGCCAGAAGTTAATGCTGTAGGTCTTTATGCGGTAGCCGACAGATACAATGTGCAAAGTCTCAAGACGGAATGCTCAAATTTTATAGTGGCGAATCTGACCAAAGAAGAATCATTCGAGTATCTTATATTAGCGGATATATACAGCGACAGTGAATTGAAGAGAAATGTCATTTCTTTCATTTTGCAGGATGAAAATGTATTGAGAGAGGAATCTTATCTGCTATTTTGGGAAAGGTCTCCGCACTTGGCATTCGATATTTACAGGCAATACGTACATAACCGTAATGATAGTATTGTACTTGAAAGATAAATGTATTTCACTTTTTCAATAAGTATAAGTAAAAAACCATACACACAATCAGAATTTCTGGATTTTTCCTTTATGATACACATATATATATATATATATATATATATTTATGATATATATATAATTTGTGAATATTAATTGCTTGTCAAATAATTGTTATTCATTCCCATTAATTAATGTGTATGAACAAATGAAAAATAGAGTATATGAGGTAGTGCATGTAAGGATATTTACAAACGAAAATTATCCATTAATAACCGTAATGAACAACCCAACTCCAGCTCAGAAGTTTAGATAAAGTTTTTCACCTAAGTAACATCAGATAAACACGACATGGAAATTATTATTTGATAACTTATCTAAATAGAGGAAAAGGGGGTGGATTGGTTACAACATTAGAAAAAGTGTATACAGTCTAAAAAGACATCAAAATAAATAGTAAGTTCTTATTTAAAATATTTAAAAATCATCAAAAAATATTAACATATTGTATACATACCTGCCAACCTGGGAAAATTGAAATGTGTAAAATTTTGCGTGAATGACATTTATAATGATTTTTTTTTTTACAAACTACAAGCGCAAACGATATTTCTAATGAATTTAACTATGTACAAGTACTTGCATTAAAAAAATACTGCATTAAATATCAGGCACAGTACTGGTAGAATATGAAAATTCAGGACACCAATTTTATAAAATTTTTGGGCATAAATTAAAAAACAAAAAATATATAAAGATTTTATCCGGTGAGAATTTTTATTATAATGAAAATAAATATTTATGTTTAATAAAACACAGGGTTTCACTAAAGAGAGTAACAAATTATGATCTTTAATGCAAAAAAATATATATAGCACTGAAATATATTCCTGCTAAATGGTTTCCTTTTTATTTGCCTAAATCATAAATTTATTTGCCAAAAGTGGTATTGCTTTAATACCACTTTTTGGAAAATATCGCTTCACAGAGTTCATACCCATTTTCTAAATAGAAAAATTTATGTTATGCAAATATAATTAAAAAATTAACCTTAATAATTAGCCAAAATATGAAAATAAGCTAGTTTAGTCGATCTAATATGCAACATTTAAATGATGGAGATGGATGGAGAAAGATAGTAAGGCACTCTCAGCAATTCATGCGAAGAAACTGAATTGCGCAATCGCAGCGTTTATGAGAAAATAATTAAGAAATTAACCGTAATAATTAATTAGAATATGAAAATATGCTAGTTTATTCAATCAAAAATGCAATATTTAGAAGATTGAGATGGATGGAAAAAGATACTATTGTTGTACTCTCGGCGATTCATGAGAACAAACTGAATTGCGCAATCGCAGTGTTTATGTGAAATTAATGAACAAAATAACATTTTAGCGATTTATGCTGAATTAGACAACCTTTGAAAAAGTATATTTATTACTTTCATAAAATAAGCGATCGAGATCTTAATTTATATTAGACGCGGCAGTAAATCTCCGTTAATATGATTGGCATTACCCTGCATTTTATTATGGATTTGCTACGATCCTGAGAATGGTAGATATCAGTGCTAAAAAACGCGGAAAGTCGGTGTTTCCGAAGAATTATACCATGTCTGATTAATTAATAAATTTCAAGCGAAAAATGCCTGGATAATTTTGCCGGAGATTGATTTCCTAGTAATGTTAAAATATTTAAATAAATGCAGAAATGCTTAAAATATAGAAGGTATGTAGAGCAAAAAAGGCAAAAGAAGTAAATTAACAAAATGACCAACAGAGGGAGGGCGGGGGGGGAGTAAAGGGAAGTTGATATCTTGTAAAAATTACAAGCTAAGCTAATTGAGCCGGGCCTAATAAGCTGATCAGTAATAAAATTAAAAGCTACAAAAATGAAAGAGTAGTAACAATATGTACCTGATAAAATACATCAAAACACCCAGCATCAAACATCTAAAACCTATGTATGGTGATAAAACCATGTCAAAATACAATGAAGGCGTACATTCTAAAAATTGGAGGTTAATATAAACCTGCACTTTTCTTCGGGATATATTAAAATCAAAATAATAGAAACTTTCGAAGAATGACGATAGTATATTACTATAAACCCCATCGTTCCTGTCCCGTCTATTGGTTAATGGATGGATATATAAGAAAATCAAAAATAAATTAAAATCAGAGAGAGACTCACATGTGCGATATCCACATGGTAAATGAAAAGCTCACACTAAATACAGCCACTAATGCGTATGCTTACTGGAATACACACTCTATTTTTCAAGAGAGTGAAATAAAAAGTTTTAACAGTTATCTTTCAAAATTAAGATTCAGGATGGGACTCAGGGCAAAAGGACAGTCATGGAGAGAAGAATGGGTGAATCCATAAAATGTTTTCTCCAACCAAGGATAAATAACGCAATTGTAAAAAAATCTGATGTGAGCAGCACATGACTTTCCTTATATAATGTAATGAATTTACTACATTTACAGTAAAAAAAATAGGTTTTTCTTATAGTAGATACTAATATTCTTTCCAAGACATTGAATTTTCGATAGTCGTCATTTTCATTGATTTAGCGTCATTTTTATCCATTTGGCGAGATTTTTGTTAATATGGCAACATTTAAAAAAGTCGCCAAGTTGGCGACATTCCGCCAAATTCGTCCCCAAAAGCTCGCCAAGTGTTATACACTAAGAAATAAATTATTCTTACAGCAGATAAATGACTATTGGCGTTCAAATACAAAAGTATTATTCAAAGTATCTTTTTTCATGAATGGAAGGATCCACGAGAATGATGTCACTCAATTTATCGCATGGTATTACATATGAAAGATGATCATATTTCTCAATAGGAAATATTTTTATTTTATTTTATATGACTTTTTGATAATTTTTTTAAAAATGTACAATATCTCGAGAACGGTTCATGTTAGCGTTCTAAAATTTATGTCAATCGTTTTCTAATGAAAAATTACATAAGAAATGTCTATTTGCGGAACTTTATTAGTGGTTTTGATTTTTTGACGATTTTTTCAAAATTTCATTCGAAAATTTAGGAGGGTTCTGAACATTCGATTGCGTATAAAAACAATAGGCTTCCAGTGTTTACGGATTGTGATTTTTGTACCAAATTTGGTTCAGATCGGTCCATTCGTTCGTCAGTTATCGTCTCCAAAGGCTCACTGACACACACACACATACTTTCACACACACACACAGACATCACTTCAAAAATGTTTGATTCGTGATCAGGGATGCTTGAAACGTGCTCTCCCGTCGAAAACTCGAATTTGAATTTTCGGCCCCGTCACAATACTTTCCTTATACATTATGTATATAAGGAAAATAAAAAGGTTGTTTTTATAGTAGATAATTATATTCTTTACAAGATATTGAATGTTCGTCAATTAGTTGACATTTTAATTGATTTAGCGTCATTTTATCCATTTGGCGAGATTTTCGTTAATTTGGCAACATTTTAAAAAGTCGTCAAGTTGGCGACATTTCGCCAAAATTGTCGCCAAAATCTCGCCAAGCGTTGTAGACGGAGAAAAACGTTATTCTTATAGCAGACTATTGGCATTAAAATACAAAAGTATCTTTTCTCATGAATGGAACGAGTTAAATCCTCGAGAATGATGTCACCAAATTTATCGCATGATATTACACATGAAAATGAACCTGTTTCTCAAGAGTTAATATATTTCTCCAATTTATGGGATTTTTTGAAAAATTTATTTGAAAAATGCGCAATATCTCAGGAACGGTTCATGCTAGCTTTCTGACGATTATATCAATCGTTTTCTAAGGGTAAAATTACATAAGAAATGACTATTTGCGTAACTTCATTAAAAGTTTTAATTTTTTGATGATTTTTTGAAAATTTCACTCGAAAATTTAGGGGGGTTCTGAGCATTATCGATAGTGTATAAAAATAATAGGCTTCCAGAGTTTATGGATTGTAAATTTTGTACCAAATTTCTTTCGACTTTGTGCATTCGCTCGTCAGTTATCGCCTCCACACACACACACACACACACACAGACAGACATCATTTCAAAAACGTCTGATTCGTGTTCAGGGATGCTTGAAAAGTGCTCTCCAGTGGAAAACTCGAATTGGAATTTTCGACCCCGTCACAATACTTTCCTTATACATTATGTATATAATGAAAGTAATTACGATGATAAATATTTGAAATTATTATTAATATTATTATTTACAAAATATTCAGGGTAGTAGTAATTGTAACAAATACGCTTAAGATTATTTATGCGGAGATAGTGATACTGAGATAGTCGATGTATTAATAAAAGTTCGTATAAAATGATGTTTCTAAACAACTGAATAGAATTACAAGAACGATATGATAGCAGCTTAACTTAATGACTTAATTTATAAGAATCTTTTTATAATAACATAGTTCCGGTGTGTATCAAATTTTTAATTTATATCTAAATAATTAACATTCTGACCTACACTAGGCTTATTAGATTAATTTTAGGTTAGAGGGATAAAACTGTAGATAAAGATGTAGTATCTTGCTAGTGTGATTAACTAAATCAAAACTGTTGTTCAATATAAAATACTCTGAAGCTTTATATCTAAGAGAATCATTAATTCTGTTTAAAAAATTTAGCAAGTATTTACTGGAAGTAGTAGTAAAGGTGTTATAGGTGCAGTAGTAGCTGTGTATATATATATATATATATATTATACAAGGTGATTCAAAACGATGGGGCAAAATTTTAAGGGGTAATAGAACATACCTAACAAGCACTTTTCGTTACACAATGCATGGTCGTAGCTCACGGGGTTAAGCGCGAAAGGGCGATGTCCAGCGAACTCATTAAGTGCCTGTTGTCGCGCTCGTCGTCAGTATAAATATAATAACAGTGGTCATTTCTACCGCGGATTTTAGAAGGATTGGATTGTTTCATAAATCAGAAGGGTCAAAGAAATTCATCAAAAATCAAAGGTATGGAGTCGATAAATGAAAAACAGACGAAATCAAAGCACAAACGCTATACAGGTGGACAAGCTCTAAGCCTAAATCATGGATTTGTTCACTTCTTCAAAACTTTTCTCAAGTCCAAGTGTCTTGTAGAAGCTAACACAAAAATGTATGTTTCTGAAGAAATAGATAGATTTTATCTATAAACTATTTCTACTTGGACAACATGCATAAAGAAGAAAAAATAAAAGGAAAAAGGGAAACCTGGAATCTAAATCAATAAATACACAAACCTGTCGATCTCGGAAGTCCAGAATGAAGTGACCAGTGTTGCCATTGACAAAGGAAAAAGATATAATCTACCGTTACCATTCGTAAGAATTAAATCAGTAACGCGAAAAGACAAGTATAAGAGATAATATACAAACAAGAGGAGCAATAATAGAAAGGCTAACGTGTAAGTGGATGTAAAAATAAAATATAATTAAAACAAAAGTATGGCGATGTCAGGCTAATATACAAAACACCATGAATAGAATTCATTATATATATATATATTTCATCTGTCTTATGGGATGAAGAAACATAACTGCTCTCTAGGATGCAGATTCTTTTTTGTTGAATAAATACAGTCGAACCTCGATATGTCGAATTTAAAGGGAGTAGAAAAAAAAATTCGAGATATCGAAAATTTGAAAAATTTTAAGGAATTCATAAAATAATATATACATCCTAGTCCTATACTTTACACATTTTTAAAAGAATCACTTACTTTATCTTACAGACAGAGAATTGGGTATTACGCAAGAAAATGCTGACAACAAATAAAGCGCAGCTTGAAATGATTGGATACACATTTAATGTAATATACATTATTAAAATTTAATCTAGCATTTCTTTACTTGCAAAATAGTCATCTGTGACAGTTTGGTTACAGGTACTGAATCCTTCAATATCTATCACATTTTCCAAATGAGATAGGCGGATCCAAATAGCTTTCATTTTGTGGTCATAGTTTACTTTAAAACTCTGAATAATACCTTGGTCCAAAGGCTGTAACTTAGAAGTTGTGTTTGATGGCATGAAATGAACTTTCACGGATTTTAATTTCGGCACGCTATTATGCGCTGTACAGTTGTCTAAGAAGAGAACAATATCGCGATTTTTACGGGACATTTTTCTGTCTAGTTCCTTCAACCAATTAGTGAAAATTTCGGCAGTCATCCAAGCTTTATTGTTCGCAAAATAAGTCATTGGGACAGATTTCATTCCTGAAAAACATCGGAGTTTAGCAGTTATATCTATCATAAGAGGTTTGAGCCTTTCTGAACCATCCATATTAGTGCAATAGCACAGTTAATCTTTCTTTGCTGCTTTTCCCGCCATTATACATGCCTTTTATGGCCATAGATTTATTAGGCATACACTTAAAAAATAGTCCTGTTTTATCTGCATTAAACACATTTTTTGGATCGTATTTTTCCAAATGAAAAGATGAAAATGGAAAGATGAAAAATTTCGAGATATCGAGAGTTTGATCAAAAAAATTTCGATTTAAAGAGTTAGTTTTACATTAGTTTTATACCGTGCGTGGGAGATGAAAATATTTCGAGATATCGAAAATTTCGAGATACCGAGGTTCGATATATCGAGGTTCGCCTGTATTCAGAAAAGTGAATCTTTAGTCTATGCTTGCTGTTTTCTAGGATTGAACTGGCTTTTATTTTTTTTCTTTCTATTGTTCGTTAAAGACACAAGAAATCTTTTTTTTTTGACTAGCTACTATTTAATAGAAATTCCAAAGCACTATAATCATATATGCATACACAGCCTTTACTCGTATTCAACAATCGAATCCAATACCCGGTAGATCCGAAGGACAGATACTGGACTGTAGTCACAGCCCTTATCCCTGTCTGTCACCGTTGGTGACACCTTCGGAATAATATCGCGAACTTGGCGACTTTTCAGAAATGTCAACTATAATTACCGACGACTGCTTTTAACGGAAATAATATAACAAATACGACGGTTATGTATTATTACGACTAGAGTGATATTCGACGACTATAGTAATAACGATAATTCAACACATCTAGAAGTTAAATTCTTTGATAATAACCCACGTCACTTTGTGGGAATTATTACATTGTTTACTATTCTCGAATCAAAACGTTACTTTCACTATTCACGGGTTTCTTAGTTTGGAAAGCTCGTTTTCTGAAAGAAAATAATTAATTTTTCTTTTTCGGTAATGAAATCAATAAACTTTTTCACTTTATTTTATAAATTATATGTATATACAAATGCTGCGTTTAGAATGCTCTAGAATAGGTGCCCCAAACATTGTAAAGGGGAGGGCCACATTAAAATATTGAAAGTGCTAGGAGAGCTGGATAGAAAGAGACATTTTATATATCTATAGATATATTAATATCATATATATTATTACATTCCTTATATACAAAGTATAATGCATAAGGCAAGTATTGTGAGGGGGTCGAATTTTCGTCGGGAGAGCACGTTTCAAGCATCACTGATCACGAATCGAACATTTTTGATGGGATGTGTGTGTGTGTAAGGGAGCCTGTGGAGACAATAACTCACGATCGAAAGGAGCGATTCGAATGAAATTTGGTACAAAAATTACAATCCATGAATACTGGGAGCCTGCATTCTTGCAAACTTTAATAATATTTTCGATTTGCAACATTATTACTTTACTTATATACATAGTATAATGTATAAGGAAAGTATTGTGACGGGGTCGAAAATTCGAATTCGAGTTTACAACTGGAGAGCACGCTTTAAGCATTCCTGAACACGAATCGATAGTTTTTGAGGTGATGTATGTATGTGTGTCAGTAAATCTGAGCAGCCAATATCTCACGAACTAATGGAGTGATTCGAACGAAATTTGGTACAAAAATTACCATCAATGAATACTTTAAGACTATTATTTTTAAACGCAATAGGATGTTCGGAAGACGTCTGTGTGTGTGTGTCTATGCAATGTATGTATCCACTCTAACTCAAAAACTAATGGACCGAATTTCATAAAATTTCGTAGGTAAGTCCCTTGGAAGTGACCCTTGTGCTGATTACCTTTTGGTACGATTCGTAGAAAAAGAACCCGCCTTTTTAGGCGAAATAGCCAGTAAAAATCTCATTTATCTGCTCTAGCTAAAATACTAAATTTCACAATATTTGGTAGATAAGTTACTTGTGGGACACTCTGCTGATTAGATTTTGGTACGATTCTGAAAAGAACAACGCGCCTTTTTTTACGAAATGACCCGCAAAAATCGCAAAAATCTAAAAAAAAAAAAAAAAAAAGCTACGTATGTGGAAATGTATCAATTAAATTCTTGGTTTTTACGCAATTTTTGACGAAGAAAAGAATATAACACACTGCATTATACTTTAGGACTAACCGTTCTCAAGATATTTGAGATTTCTATGATATGAATTCAAGTCTGCAAGGAAAGTCATGTGCTGCCCACATCAGATTTTCGATTTTTATTTTAAATGTTACCAAATTGACGAAAATGGCGCCGAATTGATAAAAATGTTGTCAAATTGATAAAAATGCCGCTAGCAGGAGGCAATGTTTTGCAAATTTTTTATTCCTTCAAATGACGGGTATACCTTTTATTATACAATAAGTGGTCTTCTCCCCGTTTGTTTGTAACACGCAATACATATGGCAAACTTGGCGAGTAATCTAGCGAAAAATCGCTATTTTAGTGATATTTAGCCCCAGATTAACGAAAACATCATCAGTATTGGAAAAATGATGCCAAGTTAACGAAATTAACCACTAATTGATTACCACTAGTAATAATAACCACTAATTGAAATATTAAATAACCACTAATTGAAATATTTTAATATATGGACTATACAGGGTGTCCCAAAAACATTGACCTCAGCTTTTATTCCTTAAATATTGATCTTACACATATATAATAAATTGCAAATTTGCGTAAAAAAAGGTATAGAATTTTATGAAATCGATTAAAATTTTCAAGGGAATTAAATTTTAAGAAATGCAAAATTTAAATTTTTATACGGCCCTCGTACAAAAACATTTCCAATGAGTAAAATGTGTCCCATACACTAATAAGGTGCTGTACAAAATTTCAGTATTTTATCATAAAATGGCCCAGAGATATGAAAAGACAAAAATACTGACTTAAACCACTTTTAGATGTATCGACATGGATTCTCAGAGGGAAAAAATCATGTCGGCAGATCGCGTTTCATGGGTCATACACAAATTACGAAAGAGAACAATGATTACGTAAATAAATAATAATTTTGCCATTTATTGGTACAGTATCTACACTGTGTAGAAATAATAACTTTACACAAAGATTACAAAGCTTGTTCAAAATGTTTTCCATCCTTGCCAAAGATCCATTAAAGAAACGAGGTAGATATCATTTGCCTATGATGCATTTCTGCGTTGCGTCATTGGAACTCCTGCTGTAAATATTTACATTTTAATTTGTGATTAATCTCTCACCGAATTTGTTTAAACACATATCTGGGAATTTTTATGATAAAATACTGAAATTTTGTACATACCCTTATTAGTGTATGGGACACCCTTTACTCATTGGAAATGTTTTTGCACGGGGCCATATAAGAATTTAAATTTTGTATATCTTCAAATTTAATCCGCTTTCCTTACGCAACTTTGAAATGTATTATATATGTATAAGATCAATATTTAAGGAATAAAAGCTGAGGTCAATGTTTATGGGACACCCTGTGTATATCTTATTGAGGATGTTATCAATACTGACCATTTTTAATTTAGAGTTGCGCAAAATACAAGTCAATTGGGTACGAAATGGTTTTACATGTTAACATCCGAAAAGCTCCAAATTTAAATTCAATGTTAAAAACACTGTACCGTGGATCTCATAATACATTTTTTCACGCTGAAAGAAGTAAATTCATTGTATTTTATAAGGAAAGTCATGTGCTGCCCACACCAGGTTATTTTACTGCGTTATCGTCAGCCAATCAAGTCATTCAACCGGCTAGTTATCTTCTGTAAAATTCAACAATACAAGAGAGGCATTTGGACGCCACTCTTTCGTTTCAGTAAACTTATTCATACCTGATTAATTTCAATAAAAGATTGTAAAGGTGAAATAATCCTACACCTGGATAGATAAAGTTTTCCGTTCTTGAGTCTACAATAGAACCTGTTAAAGGGGGTCATATCAATGTCAACCTGGGAAAAAAATTTATGTTCAGGGCATTGCTACGATCAGAAAATACACCGGAACTGGATAGATTTAGCTCCAGGATTAGGGAAAAATCTTCGGATTTTAGTCTGCCACGTGTTAATTTTATTTCGCAGAGGTACATGCACAGACTAATATATAGTATTTTGCACAGAATACTATATTCAGAAGGTGCACTCCCATAGGACCCTATGGCAACATTTTTAACATGGGATGTCGCATAGACACTAGAGCTCGTGAGTTGGACCAACTGAACTATGATGCGTCTGCCAGATTAGGCGCGTTATCGCTCACTTGGCGATTTTTTTTTTAAACGGGAGGGGAACAAAATGTTGAGGACTGTACTTTTATAATTTTTGAAACTATAGAAAGGATCAGGATTTAAAAATACATTAATCTGCAACATAAATATATTCATTAGTTTAAGAATATTTAAATAAACATAGTTATATATTTAATTCAAATAATCATAAAATAGATTAAAAAATAGACACATTGCATTGTCTCACTATAAAACATAATGCACAAAAAAGTACAAGCTAACATACTCAAAAGACTGAAGTAATATATAATATTTTCAGTCTAAAAAGTATACTAGCGTGTTGATCGTTAATTATTTGATCCTTAATTTATTCTGGGATACTGATAATAGACATTTTTTTAAATATAAAAATATTCATATAGTAAAGAAAAAGCTATCCAAATATCAATTATTTCACATTTTATAAAAATACGGAAAATATTTTTTAACTAATTATACCACTACCTCTTAAAATTTAATCTAATCCGGCAGTTTAATAACACAACACAGCACTAATTTCATATGATGAACACATGTATACTTACATGAACACGTGTATACTTATAATGAACACGTATGTAGGATGGTGATAACTAAAATTATTTCAATTTTAATAAACATAAATTACATACCCTGTAACGCAACCAGTTTTCTTTTATCAATCCATTTCTATGAAATGATCTAAACACTTAACAAATAATCTTTTTTCACGTTACTCAAACCACGCTAGTCTGTCGTTCTAAGTTTTCGCCGAGCGAAATAGGGTTATAACATTGAAAATCGGCTTGGACCCAAACCAGACCATCGCCAAGCGCTCGGAGCAAACCAGACAATCGCCAAGAGCGCGGCAACCCTCTGTTTGGTCTATCTCTAATGGCCGCCGCGAAAACGAAACTATCGAGAGTGACAGGTCTGTATAATAGTCTATGGTATTCTGTGGCACAGAATACTATTTTCAGAAGGTTCATTCCCGAAGGAAACTATGGCAACATCGTTAACATAGGATTTCGCATAGACACTAGCGTTCGAGGAGCCAACCTTCGCAGCTATGACGTATAAAAAGCTCGACTGCTAGATTTGGCGACTATCGCTCAATTGGCGATTTTATGTTAATGCGGCCAAAAAAAAAATTACGGAACTGTACTTCTATAATTTTTTAAACTATAAACAAGATCAACATTTAAAAATACTTTTATCTGTAATATGTAGAAAACCCAGACCACACGACCAACCCATAGGCTAATGGTAGCTTTCTGTGTGGCCGGATCTGTAATATGTGTAAATTTAAATAAACAAACATAGATATATATTTTTTTCATGCAATCATAAACTAAATAAAAAAAATTGACGCATTACATCACTGTAAATCAAAATACACCAAAAATTACAAGCTAACATACCCAAAAGACTAAAATATTATATAATATTTTCAGCCTAAAAAGTATACTGGCTTGTTGATTGTTAAATTCCTTAGTTCTTAATTTATTTTGGGATGCTATTATATATATATACTTTTAAATACACTAATATTCTTATACTAAATAACAAACATAAATGCATTATCAAAGGTGTCGAACTCAATCGTAAATTAGAAAGAGGGGGGGGGGGGGAGGGGATTATTTTCCACATTATGTCAGTTAGTAAAAAGCATGTAAAATATATACACATTCAATATCATATTCAACTTCCTCTAGAAAAAGTTATCTAAATATCAATTTTTATACATTTTATATAAATAAGGAAAAGATTTTTTAGCTAATAATGCCACTGCGTCCTAGAATTAAATCTAGTCGGCAGTGATAATACTGCACCAATTTCTTATGATGCACGTGCATAGGATGAAATATGGGATGGAAAACAAATACATTTTTTATTTAAATAAAAATAAATTGCATACCTTGTAAACGCAATTTCTTTTCTTTTAGTTATCCATAAAAATAAAATAATTGATTATAAAATAGAAAATAGCAGCGAAATTATATTTACCACGTGTAAACATGCGATGATAGAACAACGTTCTTCCAAGTGTTTCGTTCAGTGCCAAATAGGGTTATATTAGCAGAACGTCTTGGCGAAAACCGTCACAGACCTTCGCCAAGCGCGCCAACCTTGATATTTTGATTGGCGGTTGAGGGCGCTGGGGTCGAGTGAATATCCAGTTTATAATAGTCTGTGTCTGTGGGTACATGCTTCGTGTACATGCTAGTGTATTTTAGTTCGTAAAGGTACATGCTTAAATATGCACGCTAGTCTAATGCCTCTTTATTTGTAAAGTGTCTTCGGATAATTCGGCTACAACGAATCGACGATTGCTCTATAGTGTATGTACTAAATAGCAAAATATTTCATTTCCATCATTTGTAATTAGTGACAAATTAATAACGTGCTGAAAAAGAATGGCAGAATTTCGTGATTATCCCTGCATAGTTTGGAAAGTCGCAAATGTCCCAAGAGTTAGTATTTTACTTTCAAATGAATTCGACATTGACGGGCACATCTATAAACTGCAACTTCAGCAATCTCATCACGATGAATCCTTTCGTATTTCCATAGTGCATGCGTACGATTATACTATTCAGTCAGCAACAATTTTCCCAACCTGTATTTACATTAAAGGAAAACGAAATAAGAACTGTTTTGTGCAGTGTTCTACTTTTGATCCGTTTACCTTGAGTCAGAAGGTTTATGTGTCACCCAACTTTGTACCAATGCAAAAAGAACTTTGGAAGGTGAAAAGGCAAGACTTGTTTAAGGAAGTTTTTGAGGCGATGACTATCGTCTGCATGATAGGATCGTCGAAAGTTTTCCCAGATGAAGCAGCAGGGCAATCGCTATTAACAAGTAAGTTTATTTTATTATTTTCATACCAGATATGTGAATTAGTGTACAAATTTATTTGTGTGACCAGAATTTTCACACTAAACAGCGGTCCTCTGGACGAGTCGGACGGTCTGGGTCTTCAACACTAAACAGCGGTTCTCGATAGCTCACCGAAGTCAAGCAGCATCGGTCGCCGTTAGTACTTGGGTGGGTGACCGCCTGGGAACACCGCGTGCTGTTGGCACATTTCGGGCGGCGTAGCCCGGTGGTTTTGCACGCTGCAACAACTGCCGCCGTGTTCATGTGGAGTACGATCACGTTAAACATGTGGGTCCGTAATTCCTTCCGAGAGGTTGGTGGTAGGGGAAGGAGGGTACGGTCCCTGTGGATTCCTCCCCTACTGGGTTCCGGTCTAAATTGGGTGGCACCTCCCGACCGTCCAAACAATTACCTTACACCTTTCTGGTAGGTCGGACGGTCTGGGTTTCATCAACAACAACTATCTGTGGTACTGTATAAAAAAAAATCATGACTAGTGTTATAATTTTCTATTTCTTTATATAGACTTAAACAAATCTGTATCTCAGATATTTCTCCCTGGTTTTTTATTTCACGCGGTTGGAGGCTATGGAATTTGAATGAAAAATGTATAAAAGGTTTCAAATTTTGTTGATAAATATATACTTTAAGTCACTATATCATGTCTGACCATGTCTGATCGAATGAAAGTGATTGGAGGGCCTCTAGCGGATAATTTTCTGCTCAATATACACTCCATCAACAACAATACGCATTTAAATCATCCTTTTTTAACATTTTACAACAAAGTTGAAAAGTGTTTATGACTTTGTTCATTCTGTCTGTCTGTGTGTCTGTCTGTCCGTTAGCACGATAAATGCCGAAAAAATGGCTTAATCAAAATGACATTTTAGTATGTTGTTCAGACGGGCTGTAGGACCTATGGGAATATAAATGAATAATATCACCCAATTAGTTTTGAATTGAACCCGAGTTGAAAAAATGAAATACATTGAGCCCTATGGGACCTAATTTTTCAAACATTTTTTAAGCGGATTTTAAAACTCACAAATTGCTTCGAAAATTTTAGATAATATTCAAATTGTTCCATAAAATATATAAGAAAAATTCAGCGAAATATATTTAGTAGTTCTTTAAATAAAAATTAAAATAATAATTACACCTTTTATATGAAGCGATCACGTGACCCAATTCAAAATGATATATGGCATTCATCTTGTCTCAAAATCGTGATTTTTAAAGTTCTTTTTAATTCATATTGAGTATTGTATCCGTCATAAAACCACTTTATTTTTGTGTAAATTCTGTGCATCTACATACTGAAATAACGAAATTACAATATATTTGAATTTAAATGCTCATCCAAATTTGATTATTTCTACAACGAAGTCTATTTTTCACTCATGTAAAATGTAAACGGCAAAATATGTAGAATGACTTGTATTAGAATTGCTCTATTTCTTTAACACAAAATTATTTAGCTCATGGTGTCTGCATAGCTGATAAAAATGAAATATTCATTGATTTTACAAAGAGAAGGATGATTTTTTTCGATGAAGTTTTAAGCATAGAGTTTAATTACTTGTAGCTCCATGGTCTAAATTTCTAAATAAAATAATTTCTTATAATATTGTGATAAATGAAATGAATGGGAAATTGTTATGAATGAAATGCTGCTTTTATAGAGAGAGCCAGGCGTGTTATTTTTTTTATGACGTCATTTGAATGAATTTCAGTTGTTTTCGATGAAATTTTCAAATATAATAAATAATCGTAGTATTATGATAATTCTAAAATTATTACCGAGGAATGTATCACATTTCAGAGGTGTTTAAACCTGGCAATTTATATTTCAATGCCGTCATTTGAATGAAGTTCATTTTTTTCGATGGAGGTTTAAGTTTTCAAATACAATAAATAAATATAGAATTGTGATAAGTTTTAAAATATTATAGAGGAATGTATTGCATTTTAGACATGTTTAAATAAAATTGCATTGAAGTTGGAAAGTGTTTCATAATTAATGCTTTGAGCATGATTGATCTTTCTTGTATTTTGATGTACCTGTAAAACTTTGCGTCTATGTATATATGTGTCAGGGCCGTATCCAGAGGGGGTTATGTCCCCCCCCCCTCCTCGCCGAAGATGTATACTCAGCCTTTTTAAATTTTTAGTGGTAATATGAAATTTCACCCAAACTTTATGTAAAAATTACTATATAGTTTTATTTTTTAACACTTTACAACAAAGTTGAAAAGTGTTTATGACTGTTCATTCTGTCTGTCTGTTTGTCTCTTAGCACGATAACTGCCGTAAAAATGACTTAATCAAAATGAAATTTTAGTGTGTTGTGCAGACGGTCTGTGGGACCTATGGGAATATAAATGAATAATATCACCCAATTAGTTTTGGATTGACACCGGTTGAAGTAATGAAATACGTTAAACCCTGTGGGACCTAATTTTTCAAACATTTTTTAAACGGATTTGAAATTCACAAATTGCTGCGAAAATTTTAGGTAATATTCAAATTATCCCATAAAATATATAAGAAAAATTTTAGCAAAATAAATTCAGTAGTTTTTAAAATAAAAACTAAAATACTAATTAAACCACTTATATGAAGGGATCACGTGATCAACTTTAAAATGATATATGGCATCCTTCTTGTCTCCAAATCGTGATTTTTAAACTTCTTTTTAATTCATATTGAGTGTTGTATCCGTCCTAAAACTGTTTTATTTTTGCTTGAATTCTGTGCATCTACATACTGAAACAACGCAATTACAACATATTTAAGTTTAAATGATCATTCAAATTAGATTATTTCTACAACGAAGCCTATTTTTCACTTATGTAAAATGGAAACAGCAAAATATGTAGAATAATTTGTATAAGAATTGCTGTATTTCTTCAACGCAAAATTATTTAGCTCAGGGAGTCTGCTTAGCTGATATGAATGAAATATTCATTGATTTTACAGAGATAAGAACGATTCTTTTCGATGAAGTTTTAAGCATAGAGTTTAATTACTTGTACATCCGAGGTCTTAAGTTTTTAAATAAAATAAATTTTTATAGTATTACGATGAATGAAATGAGTGGGAAAATGTTAATGCATGAAATGCTGCTTTTATAGAGAGAGCCAGTCATGTAATATTTCGATGGCATCATTTGAATAAATTTCAGTTGTTTTTGATGAAGTTTTGAAATATAATAAATTATTGTAGTACTATGATAATGTTAAAAGCATTACCGAGGAGCCAGGCGATTTATATTTAATTGACGTCATTTGAATGAAGTTCATTTTTTTCGATGAATTTGTTGTCAAATATAATAAATTAATGTAGTATTGTGATAATTTTTAAAATATTATTGAGGAATGTATCGCATTTTAGAGATGTTTAAATAATATTGCATTGAAGATGGAAAGTGCTTCATAATCAATGCTTTATGCATGATTGATCTTTCTTGTTTTTTATAAAATACTTTGTTTAAAAGATTTTTTAATTTAGCTGGCTATACTAATGATCAATTTATTTACATTGTGGTTATACTATTATGTGGTTACACTATTTGTGGTTATACTAATGATCAATTTATTTGGTATCAATAATCAACTCCTAGCTTATAAATATAAATAAATATGCAATTATTCTTTTATTTGTAAATTATATGAATTGAAATATATAATAGTAACTATTATGGTGGTTAATAAATGCTAATGATCAATTCTGTTATTGTGGTTACACTATTATGTGGTTACACTAGTTGTGGATATACTAATGATCAATATATTTACAAATTTAATTTAAAAATATTAAAAATTATGACAATAGTATTTCAGATACTTTTGTATTACTGCGGGATTCATTGCTATACAGAGTCAAAATCAACTGATAAGTAGTTAAGAGCTAACATTGAGCCCTAACTTGCATTAACTTTCAGAAATTTTAGACAACTTTACTGCTATAGTTATTGATTATATTAAAATTACTTGTAAGTATTATTAATATTGATGTGTAATAGCTATATGGATATAGATAATCAACTCCTAGATTATAAATATAAATAAATATTCAATTATTCTTTAATAATTTAGATAAATTGTAATATAAAATATTACCATTTATGGTAGTTAATAAATGCTAATGATTGATTGTGTATTTGCTGAGCCCCGCCTTCAAAACTGTTAAGCCCCCACCCCTTGAATTTTACTTCAGCCCTGATCTGTGTGTGTATGCTTATGCAGCTGCGATTTTTCTTGACATACAAAAAGCATTTGATAAAGTGTGGCACTGTGGATTAGCATACAAATTGATCACTCTAAAAGTCCCTGACGCACTTGTCAAACTTTTAATCTCATACCTAAATAACAGACACTTCCAAGTTAGAGTAAAAGATAACTTGTCTACACCCAAGCTCATTAAAAGTAGTGTACCGCAAGGATCCATCCTGGGCCCGACACTATTTAACATATATCTAAATGACATCCCCAGGACCCTAGACACGGAGCTGGCACTCTATGCAGACGACAGCGCGATACTTGCAAAACATCCTTACGTCTCGGTAATGCACAGACAGCTACAACAACACTTAGACATATTTCAAACATGGCTGGAAAAATGGCGAATAAAATTAAACCCCAATAAATGTCATTGGATTTATTTCTCTAGAAAACGTAAACCTCCGCCGCCTCTGTACATAAACAACCATGCCCTAAAAGCGGAAAAATCTACTAAATACCTAGGTGTAACGATAGATTCCCACCTAACCTGGAAACAGCACGTAACGAACTTAATCAAAAAAGCGTATATGGCCACAGGAGCCTTATACCCAATGATAGGAAACGGAAATCTAAGTTATCAAAATAAACTCCTAATTTATAAATCGGTCATCCGCCCGGGAATGCTGTATGCAGCACCCGTATGGGGATATGCCTGTAAAACTACTATAGACTTACTAGAGACAAAACAAAACAAAACCCTAAGGATTATAAGGAAAGCTCCTAGATACTTAAGAAACTCGGTAATTAGGAAAGACTTCAAAATAAAAACTGTTAGAGCCCAAATTAAAAAGCTAGCGCTTAAATTCTATAAAAATCTGCCATCTGTTCCAAATGAACTACTATTCAATCTGCATGACTATGATCATCGCAAAGCCAAATCACGTAAGAGACCCCGCGCGGTACTTAATATTGAAAATCGGAATTAGGTAAGTCCCAACTTAAATAGTTGATATTAAATTAAAACTCGATCAATGTTTTCTAAAAAAATGTTCTTAAACCTTAAACTGCCAAATTGATAGGAAATCCTTAGAACTGCATCAACTCCCCAAAATTACTCAAACTCTAAATGTGCAACAAACTGCCACACTAGGAGCTAAGTCAAATAATAAAAACAGTAAATCAAAAACCTTGAACCTCCAACTATGGGCAAATGAAATTATGTCACAGTATGAAGATAAGAACCACACCTAGAGATTGGAGATTAAAGGCGCTTCGCGCCTGGTGCTCTTTTCTGGACGAAACCCATCTGCTGTATGCTTATGTGAATTGTTATGTGCGTTTATCCCGGTTGTCCGTTGTAACTGCTCTGCACACTTTAGGTGAGCTGAAAGGCATAGGTAATAATAATAATTAAAAAGAAATGCGAATTTGAGTTTGAAAGAATATTACTGCGTACTTTGACAAGCATTGCAACTGGGGTGGGACAGACCAGTGGTTAGCGCATGGGGATTGCACTCTTACTGCCCGAGTTCAATTCCAAGCTCCACCCAATTTGGTCTCGCGCTCACGCGAAGCACTGTCACATAAGAGTGGGTCCGTAAGAGATGTATGTGGTAGGTGAAGGTGGGTACGGTCCCTGTAGATGACTCCCTCACTGGGTTCTGATCTAAATTCGGTGTCACTTCCCAGCTTTTACTGTTTCGGGTAGGTCAGACGGTCTAATTCGAAAAAGAAGAAGCTCTGCAAGTGCCATCGTATTATATGTTTTGAGGATACGAAATTTTGACATATTTATTACCTTCCATATACGCGTGTTGTTCGTTCCTGGTATCAATTCCTACTCACTAAGCAGATCTCTACGACTTTGTAATTAGCGTTATATGTCTACCTCACTTTGTTGCAGAGTTTGTAATCTCTACTTTTAAATTTTCCACTAGAGGAGCTGCAATCAATTTCATTCGATTAGACATGATCACTTTACTATGGATAAACAAAGTGCACACGCATGGATCTTACTTTACCAAGTTGAAATGTTTAATGGCTTTTCCAGGAAGTCCTATGCATAAAATTGCCAGTTTGTCTGTTCCTATGTAAATCCAGAGGTCTAGGCGGATATTTTTTTATAATATTCTCTACTACACCGTGGGTAACCCCTGCTATATTTCAAATTTATAAGCTCTATAAGGTTGTCGTAATTTTAATAGAGAAAATCTTATGTGGACAGCGCGTGGCTTTCCCTACATAATGCAATGATTATACTCTCCAGCAAAATACTGATATAGAAGAACCACGGTAACATGCTTTTGACTTTGAATTCTATATTAACATTAGCACTTTTTACTGCCCT
Source organism: Amaurobius ferox (assembly GCA_951213105.1). Classification (NCBI taxonomy): domain Eukaryota; kingdom Metazoa; phylum Arthropoda; class Arachnida; order Araneae; family Amaurobiidae; genus Amaurobius; species Amaurobius ferox. The sequence goes on from OX578145.1 coordinate 129,413,817, forward strand.
TGTAATACATGGTAATGAATACAGAAATAATTGGAATCTTGCCGAAAATCGCAACTCGAGTTTTCGACGGATCTACAAGTTTTGAAACCTCTAGAACATGGAAAAACTATTTTTAACATAATGTCTGTCTGTCTGTGCAGATTTTGTAACCACTCTAAATGAAAAACTGAATTTAATAAAACCTGTTAGGTAAGTCCCTCGTGCTGATTAAATTTTGGTATGATTCAAGATAAGAAAACTTGCCCCTTTTTGGCGAAATGACCAGCAAAAATTGCTTGTATCCACTTTAGCTGAAAAAATAATAAACCAAATTTCACAAAATTTGGTAGACGACCCACTTGTAGATTAGCCTGGTGCTGATTATATTTTGGCCCGATTCGATAAAAGAACCTGCCATTTTTATGCGAAATGGCCTTCAAAAATCGTCAAATCAAAAAATAAAAGACTGCATATATACTCAAATATATTAATTAAATGGTTATTTTATGCATAAGTTTAAACTACGAAAATAATAAGACCAACCCCATTACTCTAAAACTAGCCATTCTGGATATATTTTAGTTTTTTTTCTAGCCACCTGTGAGAATAAGTCCAGTTACCAAATGAAAACGAAAATTGAATTAAAAGGGCAAATTCAGTGTAATTTAAAATAATTATGGCTTTAATTTTGTGCAATTAAACTCAATTAAAGGATTTACTTAAGAAATAAAAAAAAAAGACTTGTATATGACTCTGCAGCGAAAGGCATGTGCTGCTTGCTCAAATAAGATTTTTTTTTTTAACAACGTGTAAAGCAATTTCGAAGTACTAAATTATCTTATATGTTGCGCAAATCTAACTTAACAATTAGATAAATGTCTGGCGACCTCTAAACAAATCCATATATTAAACAATATACAGGTGTGTTCCAAAAAGATTGAAACGGGCTTTAATTCTTTACCTGTTGGAGATAAGTGGGCAATGTAAATTGCAAAAATGTTGAAAGTAAGGTAGGAAATAAGACTACGTTAATGAAATAGTCCTCCCATTCATTTTCAAAAAGTTACACCTTTTTTGATTTTATACGATCATCTTAGACACATTTGGCCAATCAGAAAATTTTTATTTTTAATGCAACAAGATCATTAAAAAAACCCGCATATCTGTATCTTTAAAATCAACTGAATTATGATAAAGGGGAAAATCTGACTTATGCCAATTTTCCGTACCATGTGAAAGGCTGTTTCTTCAGTGAAAATTGGGATCATAAACAAATTGACGATGGAAATAGTTTAGATCAAAAATACGTTAATATGTGTCAAAATTTTTTAATCACAAATGCATCTAAATAAAGCATTACACAGACAGAGATCATATAAAGCAATGTTACTCACAACGCTTTTGGGGTTCTCCTATGTATTATCATCTAGTTTTACCTTTTTTTTGTGAAAGATGCAGATATGCAGTTTTTTTAATGATCTTGATGCATTAAAATTTTTTTGATTGAACAAATTTATATAAGGGAGTCGTATGAAAATTTAAAAAGTGTAACTTTTTTAAAATGAATGGGAGGACAATTTCATTAATGTAGTCTTATTTCCTACCTTACTTTCAACATTTTTGCAATTTACATTGCTCACTTATCGCCAACAGGTAAAGAATTAAAGGGCGTTTCAATCTTTTTAGGACACCCTGTTTAAGTCGATGGCTGGAGCTGATATTCCTTTCATAAACCGATGGTTTTAGTTCCAAGCTATAGATAGCTGACATTCAACTCATATATGTGATATGTTAATAATACATCCAGCATTTCGTTATTTAATCTGAAAAACGTATCTCGTTATTATGATAACTATTTATAAATAAAGCTGTGCCACAATTTAATTGGCAGTGTATTATCATCACGTAAATGAAAATTTGGCGACGTTAATTGTCATTGCAAAATAACTAAATTACATTCCCGTGCAAAATGCAATTGAAATTTAATTGATATCTTATTAATATTAAGGAAAAATTACAGAAGAAATGTCTTTCCGTAACTTTATAAAAGGTTTTGATTTTTAGGTGATTTTCTCAAAATTTCACTCGAAAATTTAGGGGGATTCTAAACATTTGATTGCGTTTAAAAATAATAGGCTTCCAGTATTCACAGATTGTAATTTTTGTACCAAATTTCATTCGAATCGCTCCATTTGTTCGTGAGATATCGTCTTCACACACACATATTTTCACACACACACACAAACACACATACTTTCTCACACACACACAAACACACATACTTTCACACACATACACACACACACATTACTTCAAAAATGTTCGATTTGTGATCAGATATGCTTGAAACGTTCTCTCCCGTCGAAAACTCGAATTCGAATTTTCGACCCCGTCACAATACTTTCCTTATACATTATGTATATGAGGAAAGTAAAAAAATATTTATTTACGGCAAAACAAATCATCTTAGTTATTTTACTTCTCACGATGATAATACACTCAGAAACTCGCAAAGACTTCATTAGTCACAGTTTGGCATAGCACAGATAAGGCGTCAGCGAAGTGTCAAAATACCGTGCCAGTCAAACCAACGAGTTAGTATATATGGAGGGAGTGCGGTCCTATCTTCCCCATGCTAGTAGCATGGACAAACACAGAGAAGGTGTAGTAAGGACGAGGAGGAGAAGGACTTCCATGATTTGGCGATTTATCGCCTAAACTGTGTAGTGTACCTTCTGTTTTTTTTTTAACTTCTATTAAAGTCGAGGATGAATGGGAAGTTATTACACGTGTTATACGTTATAAGATTTTAAAAAATATGTATGAAGAAAAATACGAAATAGGATTAGAATATTTTTATTACCAAAAAATTTTATTACTAAAGATTAATTTTGTTAATGAAGTCAATTTTGTAAAACAACTTGAACTACAAAGCAATTACAAATAAAATATGATATGAAATAGATTACAAGTATAGAAATTGAAGGATATGTATAATATATTTAAAAACAATTATAAAGTATATGAAAAAATTGTGTGCATGCTTGCTTAAAATGTAGAATTCTCCACTTTTATCCAGATAAACTTTATCTCTGAAAGTTATGTTAGCATTATCCATATCTGCTTTGAGGCATAATACGACTGAGTCATTTTTACATCTAATTTATTTTAATATATTGTATGTGTACCGTCAAATATAAAACAATGTAATATTTGCAATAATAAAATATTTAACTTTATTTGCAATTTTTTTTTTGTTTATAAAATGACATTTTAGAATAAAATATAAAATTATGCCTAAATTCATAAATAGGGGCTCAGATATTGAAACAGCTATGATTCTTAAATTTTCAAAACGTGTTCGGAAGGTTCTTGCATGTTTAATGCATATAGAATTCGGAAATTGTTTAAAAATGTTTTTCTATAAAGTATTAGGAAATAAATAAGATTATAATATAGTATGGCACAAAATAGAAAATTTGTATTTCATTATAATAGTTTCAGAGATTTGGTTGCTAATAATTCGTTTGAAAAATGCTTTAAATAAATATTGTGATATTTGCATCCAGATTTAAAAAGACCGTAAGCACAATTGCAGTGGGCTAACTTAATATGGCATAAAAATATCAAATGTTGTACAATTATATTAAATATCAAAAACTTATAGCAAAAATTAAAGCACAATCTATCCAAAAATAATTTCTGAAATTTTAAAAACAACTAAAGCATTAGGACCAAAATTATAATTAAAGCTATGTGCAGAATTTTAAGTTTTAATGACCTTTACTTTTGAATCACCTAAGCTAGGTCGAAAGCCCAGACCATCCGACTCATCCGAGGACTTAGAGCAACAAAATGGATGGCCGGTACACACCTAAGCTAGGTGTCCCAATAGCTTTATTTTCGTCAAATTTCTGTAATTATAATAATTTGGACTTCAATTTATATTAGTCGCACTTAAAAGACTCTGAAACACGACTTTGGTACATAAAACATGATGTAAGTAAAAATATTTATATTGGTAGAGCTGTTTCTTGATCAAAAAGCCTATTACTTAAATTATGATGAGGAGAATGTAAGGTTCTTTTAGAGTTAAGATTTCTCATTAAATAGATTGTTAACGCGTGATCAAGAAGTCGGTGATTCAAATATTTCTTTGGGCAAGGCATATTTCTTTCTCGAAAACTAAACAAGAGTGTAATACCAAAATACTTCTTGAAAACACTGGGAGTTTGATGATATATCCTTTTATATTTAATTTGTGAACAATCGAGATGTTTATATGAAATTAATTCTAACCAACATCGACATCTATAGAATGTATGCGGAGAGGGTGAGGGGGGGGGGGGGGGCAATCTCAAGGATAAGATTAATAACATCGACTTATTAAGTACAATTTACTCTGAACTAGAAATGAGATCATGCTCATATTTCAGATCATATATCTTTATACAAAATGCACTGAAAAATTGTGATGTAAAATCTAACTGACATTTTCAATGAATGTAAACTATTATATTTTATTTTGAAAGTAAAATTTTATCATCCGACACGTCTTTACGCTCATTATCTAAACACCCTATGTTTCTTCCCTAGCCACCCAATCTTGCCAAACGTCGCCAAACATCGCCAAGTTCTACCTCGAAGGGAAAACATATGAGGATACCGAAAATAGCTCTATAACTATCACAAAAGTACTCCGAATGTTTTTTTAAAGTGTTAGAATGATATTATAAGTCTTCTACAATATCACAAACACCAAAAATAGAGCAAAACTTCTAATAATATAGCATTAAAAGCAATAAAATTAATAGCCAAATGAAATGCACCACGCTAAAATCTAGCAAAATTACTTCTTAACTATATTTGTAAGATATATAATAAAAAAAAAAACTTAGCCATGGAAAGAGTTAAGTCCTCCTTTTACATGCTTTTCCTTGCAGCCGTAAGCACAACAGTACATAACCATTATTTTACTATTTATATTTCTCAAACATACTCTCGGTCAGAAATCGCCATTGAAATGTACAGGGTCACAGTCGGAAGAAAACGGGTTCTCAGGAAATTCGTCCTGACTACAACTCCCTTTATCTTTGGCACCGATTGCAACCGGTCGTAGTGTCGTACAAGACAGAGCACCAGGCGCGAAGCGCCTTTAATCTCCAGTTTCAATATGTGGTTCTTATCGTCAAACTGTGACATTAATTCAGTGACCCTAATTGGAGGTTCGAGGTTTTTATTTACTACTTTTTATTATTTGTCCTAGCTCCTAGTGTGGCAGTTTGTTGCACATTTAGAGTTTAAGCAGTTTGGGAGGTTGATGCAGATCTAAGGGTTACCTAGCGTTTTGGCAGTTTAGAGTTTAGAATATATATATATATATATTTTTTTTTTTTTTTTTTTTTTTTTTTATAAAATAATAGTCGCGAGTTTTATTTAAAAATCAGATGTTTGAGGTGGGATCTTTTAATTCCGATTATCGATGTTTAGAACAGCGCGGGGTCTCTTACGAGATTTGGCCTTGCGATGATCATAGTCATGCAGATTGAATAACAGTTCGTTTGGAACGGATGGCAAATTTTTGTAAAATTTAAGCGCTAGCTTTTTAATTTGGGCTCTAACAGTTTTTATTTTGAAGTCATTCCTAATTACCGAGTTTCTTAAGTACCTGGGAGCTTTCCTGATAATCCGTAGGATTTTGTTTTGTTTTGTCTCTAGGAGGTCTATTGTAGTTTTACAGGCATATCCCCATACGGGTGCTGCATACAGCATTCCCGGGCGGATGACCGATTTATAAATTAGGAGTTTATTTTGATAACTGAGATTTCCGTTTCCTATCATTGGGTATAAGGCTCCTGTGGCCATATACGCTTTTTTGATTAAGTTCGTTACGTGCTGTTTCCAGGTTAGGTGGGAATCTATCGTTACACCTAGGTATTTAGTAGATTTTTCCGCTTTTAGGGCATGGTTGTTTATGTACAGAGGCGGCGGAGGTTTACGTTTTCTAGAGAAATAAATCCAATGACATTTATTGGGGTTTAATTTTATTCGCCATTTTTCCAGCCAAGTTTGGAGTATGTCTAAGTGTTGTTGTAGCTGTCTGTGCATTACTGAGACATAGGGGTGTTTTGCAAGTATCGCACTGTCGTCTGCATAGAGTGCCAGCTCTGTGTTTGGAGTCCTGGGGATGTCGTTCAGGTATATGTTAAAGAGTGTCGGGCCCAGGATAGAACCTTGCGGTACACTACTTTTAATGAGCTTGGGTGTTGATAAGTTACCTCCTACTCTGACTTGAAAGTGTCTGTTATTTAAGTATGAGATTAAAAGTTTAACAAGAGCGTCAGGGACTTTTAAAGTGATCAATTTGTACGCTAATCCACAGTGCCATACTTTATCAAAGGCTTTTTGTATGTCCAGAAAAATCGCAGCTGTGGGTGTCTTACTATTAAGTCCAGAAGATATGTACTCTACCACTCTCAGCAATTGATGAGGGGTGGAGTGCTTTGGCCGAAATCCAAACTGCTCCGGAATGAGGATATCATTCTCACTAAGGTGCGTGTTCAGTCTCTTAAGAATTATTTTCTCAGTAATTTTACTAAGTGTCGGCAGCAAGCTAATTGGTCTGTAGTTGGCTGGAATTGTGGCGTCCTCACCTGGCTTAGGGATTGTTATGATTATCGCTTCCTTCCATTCTTTGGGAAAGTAGTTTAGTTTTAATATTTTATTTATTAAGATAGTCAAGTAACATATTACGTTTAGGGGTAGGTTTTTAACCGCAATATTTCTGATTTTGTCGTGCCCTGGGCTTTTACGATTTTTGAGATTTTTGATAATTTCTACTATCTCCTGCGGGGTGACTGGGTTAATCTCAGCCGTTACCGGGGAATTCCTGAAGTTATTTAAAGTTTGGCTAACCATTCTTAGGGTATCCTGACACATTAGATCGTGGTTTGGTTGGAATTGTTTTTCATAATGGCTTGCGAGCGCCTCGGCTTTTTCCTCGTCTGAGTACGCGATTTTAGCGCCATCCATTAGTGGCGGAAGCTTAATTTGAGGTTTCCTGAGTCTTTTTGCGAATTGCCAGAGCGATACATCTTCTGGGCTAAGGGATTCGATTAATTCTTTATACTGTTGCTGCTTTTCTGCGACAATTTTCCCCCTGACTTTGCTCGTGAGTCTGTTAAGCTCCCTTTTAAGGGCGGGATCTCTGTTAGCCTGCCATGTCTTACGCATTCTATTCCTTTGCCTGACTAATTGTTTGACATGGTGGGAAAGTGTGGGTGATTTTGGAGACTCACGATGTGTTGTAGCAGAGCCAATTGCTCTCTTGATTTCTGTTGTGAGTGTGTGCGTGGCAGAGTCAATATCCGCCGTGCTCATTATGTTAGGTACTGCTAAGTGCGGCTCGAAGAGTGATCTTTTGAATACTTCCCAGTTGACCCTCTCTTGTCCCAAAGAGGCTGGAAGAGGTGTGTTCAGGTCGAATGTCACCAGTACCGGTAGATGATCCGAGTCGAATTCATCCAGGGTACTAATAGTGTGAGCGTAGTCTATGTTTCGCGTTAGGACAAAGTCTATGAATGTGCCGCTGGCGCCTGAGAAGCAGGTTGGTGTCGACGGAGCAATAATGTTAGTATTTGTGGTGTTCAGCAGTCTATGTATCTGTGTTCCGCGTGCATTGGCTCTCCTACAGCCCCACGCTCGGTGATGTGCGTTGAAGTCGCCTGCGAGTATCGTGTTGGGATATCGCGAGAAAAGCAGTTCCAGCTGCGCAGCTACGTCTACTCTACTCATATTTTTGACATATGTTGAGGTTAGGATAAACGGGCTAGTATTATTAATTTTAATTTTTATGCTAGTATTTTCTATACTTTGAAGATTTATGCTTTTTAGTTCCTCGTGGGGAATATTTCTTTTAATGTATATTGCTGTCCCTCCATGGGGCGTTCTAGCATTAGTATTTGAGCTAAGATTATGATAACCTGAGTAGTTGGCTATGTTTAGTTTTTTACTTTCTCTAACTCTAGTTTCCTGAATTAGTAAGGCGTCTACGTCATTTTCATTTACATAGTTCCTAAGTTCATTTATTCTTGGAGATATGCCGTTCGCATTCCAAAATATTATTTTTATTGATTCCTTTTGGGACCTAGCCATGACGGGTTTGATTCTCACTGTTACTTTTAAAGTCCGCGATTATTTTAAGGGCCTCAAAGACCATTACCATTGGATCGCTCTTTTTTTTTGCACCAACTCTGCGAACTGCATCAACAGACGTTTTATGTCATCTAGATTAAACATGCTGATAAATCCTCTGATGAGGTTGAGGATATCCTCCATCTTTTCAGCATCAGATTCATCAGCCTGTTCAGTCTCCGCTTCCATTTCCTCAGCCTCAACCGCGGATTGCAACCCTTAAGCTCTCTCCATTATATACTACCTCGATGAGTCAAACCTTCAAGGAGTAATTCAAGTGTAATTGTAATGCGATAATAGCTCTCTGATCCGCACAGACCCCTATGCAAGTGCTCCAGTTGTCAATTGCTAATCAATCTCTACAGTAATCTTGAAAATTGCCTATTCCGGAGATGCTAAACCAAGGTTTATAGATACTATATTATCTATTAACCTTGATGCTAAACCGCTTAGAATGTGGCTAGTGAATACAGTTGTGTAGCCCGGTGCTCCTCTAGCTAGCTAGTGCTGCCAATAGCATTTTCTTGAACGTATGCAGGAAAGATTTATTGCCACCTTATTGCAATAGATCTTTGCTGCATGGCAAATGCGTACGATATTGCTCTTTGAAACTCCAATACTACCCCTTATTGTACAAGCTAGATATTATTTACAGGTAAGCATATAAAACTTAAAAAGTTTTTTTTTTTTCACCAACAATACTGCTGTGAATAAATCATTTGTAAAATATTAACCGATAATGCTCGTACTCTTTATGTTTTCTTGTGTTCAAAATATTTCGGACTTGTGATCGATAGCTTTCCCCGCTTTCTTTTAGGTGATAAATCCATCCAGACATATCCGGACACTTCAGAATCGGAGAGCTTAAATGAACTATCGATCGACATGGCCAGTTTGTTCAACGACAATGTCCAGTCGGATGCTCACATCAGATGCGGAGATCAGCTCATACCAGTCCACAGAGGCATCTTGTCTGCTCGATCTGAGGTCTTGGCTGAGATGTTTAGAAACAACAAACTGGAGGAGCAAGGTGGAGTTGTTAGTATCGACGACATCGAATATGCCCCACTGAAACAATTCTTACAGTACTTGTACACAGGGGAGTTGCCAAACCTGTCGGAAGACAATGTTCGAAGTCTATATGGAGCAGCAGTTAAGTACAAAGTAGAAGCTCTCAAGAAGCGATGCTCTAATTTTATGATGGCGAATATGACTGAAGAAAATGCATTCGAAATATTGATATTAGCAAGAGCATACGTCGATATTGATTTGCAGCAACATATCATTTCTTTTATTTTGCAGGACGAGAAAGTGTTTAAAACTCAAGCTTGGCTTACATTCTGGGAAAATCAACCACTGTTGGCATTAGACATTTATAGCCAATTCTTACGTAAATAATGATTGTATGTAATATTGCAGAATAAAAGATGTATGTGCGTATTTCTGTTTGCATATGTATGTTTGTCGTTTGTAGCGGAAAATTGAAGCATCCAACAGCTGCGAAATTTGCTATTGAGGCACCCAGTGTTTCCTTCAGGCATACATCCGCGGGGGGGTGGGGGAGCGTCCCCCGGAGATGATTATTCGACCCCTCAGAGACATTTAATGTTAACCTAATTCCTATTTATGTGAAATGTACATATATTCATATATGTCAAAAAGAAAACCTTGACCTCCCCCCCCCCCCCAAAATAAATAAAGTTTCATTCGCCCCTCACCCGGCCAAAAAGTCCTAAAAGAAACATTCCCCTTGGAAAAGTATTTTTGAAATTCAAAGTAGTTTAAAAGCTTATTAACTTAAAAATTCGCAATTCGCCATTTCGTCAGATCAATTTATCCGTCGCAGCTGTGTTAGCCAATGGTCTGTGAACGATAACTCAAGACTTTTGTCTAGACGACTTTGAGAGTTATTTTACTTGCTATCAATTTAACTATTTGATTCTAAATTCATGAATTTAAAAGATAAATTTTCATATCTTGGAATATATAATTATTTCAATATTATAAGCTTTCGTTGAGAATTTAATTTCAATCGAATATAAACTCTCTGAAATAGCAATTATATATTTTTACTTTCTGATATTATGCAATATAGTATAGAGAAAGTATTGTGTTTGCGAAAATTTTCGAATTTGAGATTTTGATGCCAATATATGTTTTATGACATCCTGAACACGTTTTGAATATTTTTGGATTGATGTCTGTCTGTATGCCAGTGGTCAATTTCTTAGGTATACTATAGTGGCCACAAATATTAATGAATTCTCACAAAACTTTATATCCTATTTTGTTATAAAAAATTCCAGAACTAGACAGAATTTTTTAAAATTCGAACAAAGACTCAGTAATTTTATATTTCTTTAACATGGCAGCATAGGACAAAATTTGACATACATAAAAGGGCTTATTTATGCCTCAATCATCACGATATTGTTTCAATCATCGTTGTTGTAAAAATGGCCGCGATATAAATTTTTTGTTCTTAACACCATTACACCCCCCCCCCCCCTCCCCGGGTGGATTAAGAGCGAAGACTATGACCAGGGAAGCGTCCATTTTATCTCTTGCTTCTTATCTCAAATCCCTCTAATACAAAGGGATTTTTTTTTTCTCACTAGGTGAACTTCAAAGAAGTACATGCTATAGAGGTAAAATGCTATAGACCTTATGTGTTCATGTTTAGGGCATAGACGTAAAATATATACTATGTACGCATATTTCAAATACAAAAAAATCTGGAACTAGATAGAATGCTTTTAAATCCGAATGGAAACTTCGAAATTTCACATTTATTTAACATGGCAGCATGGGGCGAAATTTAACATAATTATTCACAAAAGTGATCACGTGACTGTTTCAATCATTGTTGTAAAACTAATTGCTATATAATATTGTTTGTTTTTAACGTCATTGTCCCCTCCCCCAAGTATCAGGAGCCCTACCTCAGACTATGGAAGTGTTCATTTCATCTCTTACTTCTTATCGGAAATCCCCCTCCCTAAAAGAGAGGGAATTGTTTTTTATCTCACAAGATGAAATTTAAAGAAGTAAATACCATACATGTAAAATGTCATAGACTATATATGTCTATCATAGACTACATATGTCTATAAGCATATACCGGAAAGAAAAATCTGGAAACGTTGAAACTGCATTTTGCATTTTTTATTGGATGCGATTCTCATTCCATAAAACGTTTTTTTTTCGAACCTCATTTAAAATTTTAATAAAATAGCTCTTAAAAATTGTTTTTAATTTTCTATGCAATACATGGTAATGTATAGGGAAAGTATTGGAATCATGTCGAAAATCGCAACTCGAATTTTCAACGGATCTACAAGTTTCGAGACCTCTAGAATACGAAAAAACTATTTTTAGCGTGACGTCTATGTATGTGTCTGTGCAATGCATGTATCCACTCTAACTCAAAAACTAATGGACCGAATTACATAAAATTTAGTAGGTAAGACCCTTGGGTGTGACTCTGGTGCTGATTAGTTTTTGACTTTATTCGAAAAAAAAGAAACCGCCATCTTTTTTTTTTTTTTTTTTTTTTTTTTTTTGCGAAATGGCCCGCAAAAATCTCATGTATTCACTTTACCTGAAATATAAATTGGCCAAATTTCACAAAATTTGGTATATCACATGTGGGATGCTCTGGTGCTGATGAGATTTTGGTACGATGCGGAAAAGAACAACCTGCCTCTTTTTATGAAATGGGCCGCAAAAATCGTCAATATCTAAAGAAAGACTACGTATGTTCAAATGTATCAATTAAATGCATGTTTTATACGTAATTTTTGACGAGGAAAAGAATAAGAACAATTCTATTACTCTAGGACTAACCGTTCTTGAGATATTTGAGATTTTTCGCATTTTTTTATGCCGCCTTTGGAAAAATGTCCAATTACCAAATAAAAGCAGAAATTGAATTAAAAGTGCAAATTTTGTGTCATTTTGTCCAATTAAACTCAATGACTTTAATGACTTCTTAAGGAAATAAAGTAAAAACGAATTTGAGTCTTCAGGGAAAGTCCCACATCAGATTTTTTTATTTTAAGTTTATGAGGATTGTTTAATAAAACCCCAGTCCAATAAAAAAAAAAGAAAACCTAACATCAAAAATGAAAATTAACTTTATGAGATATGCTCATATATGCCTATGATAAGAATTTTCCAATAGCACCTAATATCTGAAAGAAAATCAATTTTCTGAATCACGGACCCTGGATAAAAATTTACCAAGGCCACCCAGATCTATGAAAGACACATTATATCAAAAATAAAAATGTATTTTTAAAATTGCGAAATTATGAATATCCTAGTCCTAGACAAAGACTAATACTTTCACTGAAATGTCCAGTTAACTGGACATGCGCAGTGAAAAATGAAACTTGCTTCACGCCGAGATCTATTCTCAAAGCTCTGCGAAATGCATTCTCAAAGCTCTGCGAAATGCATTCTCAAAGCTCTGCAAAGAATGCAATGCATATGATGACCAGTTAATTAGACATAGGCCAGTAAATTGAAACACGTGATGCCCAGTTAAATGGACATGGGCAGTGAAAGTGTTAACATCAAAAATGAAAATTAAGTTTCGGAGATACGGACTATATTAATATTGTGTCAATGTAAGTTAATTTGAGTTATGGGGTCCTCGATAAGAATTTACCTAACGTCGAAAGGAAACCTTTATTTTCAGAATCAGGAACTTAAATAGGATTTGAATAAAAATCTTAGTTCTATACGAAGTTTATAAAAAAGTAATTAACATCGCGAATGAAAATTAATTTTGGGGTGCCCGGCCCACATTAAGAGTTCGCCACGGGCCCGTAGTATCTAAAAGAAAAAATTATTGTTGGTGTTATAGACCTCCGTGTTGTCCGTGTGACACAAAGAGCTAGAATCCCTCCTTGATTACTCCTCGAAGGTGTGACGTCATTTATCTTCGCTCTATTATTCTGGGCAAAAGAACCCTATCTACGAATAACGAAACCCAGTTCCGGCGACTTCATAGTACAGTTATCACAGCTTTTCCTATATGACTAGTATAGTTGGCATCAGGACTGTAGAAGTAAAGGACTAGGTCTTAGCGCGTTTTTCCCCTGAAACCGGAAATGTTCTGCCGTGACGTCACGACGTCGCATGTGGAGTTAGTATAGTCGTCACCCCCGGTAGAAAAGGCCGAACTACTTTCCCCCCCTGTACCTCGTGACGTATTAGCTGTAGGCCCAATTCTGGCCTTCGAATTCGAATTCCTCCGTCTCAACTTTTCTGGAAAGTTCTCCCCTAGTAGAGTAGCCCACACAAAGAAGTATCGTATGTGCAGTGCAGTACGTGGGCTCGCGCGTGTGGATGCATAACGGTCTTTTTATCGTATTTTTGAATGTCTTATATGTTAGTTCATCATTTAATAAACATTTTGACCAGCATACCTTCGACTACATACCTTATAACATTGGATTACTAGTTACCTTATTACCGTAATGGGAAAAACGAAAAATGCTATTTAGAAGTAAGTGCTTACCATTTTTTGCTTATTATCATGTCATTTAAAATTATATAGAATTTTAAATATATGGCAATCAAATTATTGCTATTCAATTAACGCTAACTGGATTCTAAATTGTTTTGTTGCTAATTATAACGTCAACAAACCTTTTAGAGTTTTCTTAGTTTGTTTTAAAATTTTATTCTTGTCATATTAATTAAGAACTGCCCAGGTACTTGTAAAATTAAGCTTTGCTAAGTAATTGTAAAGTATTTAAAATCATTCAATGTTTAAAATGTATATTTTATCAAGTTAGCTTGTGTCATTATACAGCTATTATACATGTGTCATTATACATAAATTATACAGTCTCCTGCAAATATTTTAAAATTACTTTAATAATGTTAGTTGTGTAATATTTTATAATAGACTAGCAACATGTCCGTTCTTCATACTGACCATATAATACAAGAAACCTAAAATTCAGAATTTGATGTGAAGTTTTAATATTTAGAGTCTCAATTTTTGAAATTTTATAATAATTCTAATGAAATGAAAATAGGTGATCTCTACCGTGCTGAGATAATAAACAGACAGATAGATGTACAACATACAATTTTATGTATACTGTTAATAGCAGATATACCCGACATTGCCCATGATTTAATATATGTGCAAATTCCTGCAGTATTCTAAATGACATTCTTACTCAAAACATTCTATTAAAATATTTCATTTAATTCTCCTTTCTGTGTTTTCTATACAAAATTATCTTCAAGCAGATCTGAATAAAACATTCTCGTTTGAAAACAAATTATAAAATATATATGAAATTGGATCAATATAAACTAAAATAAAAGCGCTAAAATTGTATAAAAATGGTTATAAAATTTTGTTTTATATTGATTTCTTTATTATTTAAATCTTAAAAAATTTAATAATCGTCTGCCTAATAAACACATTTGATTTAATTGCGTTGCTAAGCATCATGATATAATTTTCTTAATAAATTTGTGGAAAATATATCATCTGCATAATTCTATTTTTATGGAAGGTTTAATTGTGGGATTTTTATTCATATCTCGACAATCCCTGGTCCTAGAAACTCGAAACATGGACTAAATTTTAAGTAGGGCTATTTCAAAGCTACCCACAGAATGTTCATGAAATTCGATGCAGCAGTTCTACCGTGATGATGAGATAGATAAACACACAGACAGATACATGTATTTTCAATTTTATTTATATAGATAAAAATATGTCATGCTCTTTTTAAGATATTGTCAATAGTAAGAAATCGTAGCAATAAAAATGCTACACTAAAGTTATGAAAGTAAAATAATGTAAAATGGAATATTTCACACATCAAATAACATATTTTAACTGTTTGATAAGTAAGTAATTGCATATAAAAGATATAGTATCTTAATATATTGCACGAATATTTTTTATTATTTGTTATGGCATGCTGAAATTTTAGAAGAATATGTTAGGAAGTCATTTGTGTTTAGGTTGGGTACATTTTATTTTTTATGTAGCGAGTTATTATGTTATTGAAAATTGTTAAAATAACTTGGAAAAAAGCAAAGTAACTAACTTACAATTTCAAGTTACCATTGTATATTTCATTATATTATAGTTAATGTTATTTTAATAATACAAAGCTAATTTAATCTTTCTTACATTTTCACTTCAATGGAATTGTAAATGAAATATTAATACCAAAAAGTTTTATTATACAGCTTTATTAAATTTTCAAAGCCCCTGAGGTATTTCAAACTCTATAATTAAGCAAAATTGTTTACAATTTGTTAATGTCTGGTAGTAAAAAAGGGAATATAAGATGTGCTATATTAGAAAACCTGAACTTCTACAATTTATAGTGCATAGGTTAATGAATGACATTCAACTAGTATTTTATCTTAATTCTAAATCATTTTACAATTTATAACAACAAAAAATGAATAAAATAAAATGAAATAAAAATAAATAAACACGTAAGCATATTAAAAGTTAAATTCTGAGTTTCTTTTTAATGATTATCTTATGATATTTAAAGATATAGTATTCAGTAATCATTTTAGTTTCTGCATACTTTATCTGTAAGCACGCATACTTTAGCTGAATGTACTGAAGAATTATTCAAATAAAATGCCTGATTAAGCAATAAATATACAGGGTTCTTTTTCAAACTTTTATTAAAACACTAACTGAATGGAATCCTTTCATCTTTGCTCCTACAGTGAATGAGTCATTATAAATATTTTATTTTAAGGAAATGTACAGCAATATTAATATTTTAAATCACCCATTTTAATGAACATTATCGAAAATACTTCCAAATTTCATGAATATTATTTGATTTACTGATAAATTATGATTCCTTTACATCGAACAGAGAATTAAAAGGGAAACAAATAGCAAAAGCTTCGATCGCGATCTGGAAGACCTACTCGCAGTGGGCCTACAAGCCAAGACGTCAAAAATTAGTGCTCCGGCCTCTGCTTTCGGAGGTGACGGCAAAGAATTTCTAGTGACGGTATAGTCCGGCTCCCATGAGTTGGCAGATGACCTTGGATGAGTCCATTTCGTTATAGGGAAGAAAGCTGGCAAAACAGACGATCTGTGCACTACAGTGAAAGGTTTGCCAAACGCAGAAACCTGTTTGGCGATCGCATTTTCTGCGCGTATTTCGCCAATTGTTTGAAATTTAGAATAGTTGGAATGCTTTACTAGCATTGCGCTTGCGACTAAGAAAATGTCTAACATCTGTTCCAACTTCTAACGTCTGTTTATTTAATTAATTAGAATCGGATATTTGTGAACCGTGCTTTTATCGACAAAATGTCTGTAGAAGTAAAAGTAATTCGTTCCAAGGAACAAAATGTGGTCCACAAAGTACTCGATTTTTTTTTTAGGCTGAAGCAAATTCAGAAAAGTTATGCACCCCCATCCGACAGCCCTTGCCAGCATTACAAAGGAGCAGTGGATTAAATATTGTGAGCACGCAGTAAAAGTTGAAAATAAATATTGGGAAATTGACAATTTAGTGGAAGAAACCATAGAAGAAATCAGTTTTGTGGTAGGTGCCGACTCCTCTTCAGAACATGACTCAAGAGTCAACTGAAAGTATAGAATCAGATTTCGAGAAGGGCGACAGCGGTACAATTTTTTAAATATTTTATATATAAAATATTATAAAATAATAACAAATATATATATAAAAACATAAAACAGATATTTTTTATATATTTTTACATTTTCCAAATTTTGTAACTCGGGGGGGGGGGGGGGTGATAGATTCCTTAGATGACATGGCCATGCAATGTAATCTCTAATGATGAACTGACTGTCCGAATAGTGTCCCACAAGCAAGGAAAATGGTTAGATAACATATTTAAAATTAATTAAATTACTGAAATTTATTTTAGAATCAACAAATATTAATACTTTATGAAATATGTAACTGTATAAAATGTGATTCATAGAACTTACTGAAATGATTTTCAATGGCAGCAAAAGTATTTAGATTGAAGCGTTTTCTTTGTATTTTATAGAAATTAAACAACGTTATATAAAAAGTAAAATACACAATGATAAAAATATAAAGATGTGTGTATGTCAAGGTATTTTTTCCCCTTTTAGAGATGGATCGAGGATCTTTCCTAAAGAAAATGTCTTATTACACAAGCGAGCAACCCATAAATTACGGGGGGGGAGGGGGGGGGTAATCTCAGCCAACAAATTTTTGGAACTTTTAAACACAGCTTTTCAGTAATTTTACAAAGTTTCCAGGAAAAAAATTGAATTAAAACTGCAATTTCAGTGTAATTTCAAATAATTATTCGTGCTAGTTTGTGCATATAACTCAAATTAATGAATTATAAAAGAAATAAAGAAAATAAATATGAATCTGTAGGGAAGGCATGTGCTGTTCACATCAGATTTTTCCTTTTAGGAGATGAATCATTCATTCATACGCACGAAACGCATTGTGCATTTCTCCTAAATAAAATAGTTTAAGTTACAAGAAAAGTATTACAACCGAACTCTTCAATTTTAACAAAACATTTACGACCATTATTGTTTTATTATAATATAATTTTAATTATTATGAAGAAAACATTTCCACCACATCCCAACAGTAACACTGAATGTACTTATACATATAAAGCTCTTTATCGTTCTGCATAAATCATTTTCGTACTGCACAAATTGTGCATTATTAATTCGCACTGAAGGCGCCAATTCTGGAAACCCGTTCTTCCTAGTACGTTTCTACCTGTCATTGAATTTAACTAATGGATTCGTCCAAAGTCACGTGACTCAAATGCCTTCTCGTTGGAGTCGCACTATATTAGCATTCACAGAATCTAATGGAAAGTTTGCATTTCATATTAAAAATGAGCTCGAAGAAAAGCAATAAACACTAATACAAAAATTAAACATTACCAATAAGAACTCTAATGAAATCTTATTATTACAAC
Organism: Amaurobius ferox; assembly: GCA_951213105.1. Lineage (NCBI taxonomy): Eukaryota > Metazoa > Arthropoda > Arachnida > Araneae > Amaurobiidae > Amaurobius > Amaurobius ferox. The sequence continues at coordinate 129,431,967 of OX578145.1, forward strand.
CTTTGATTTAATTTTATATTTCTAGTGTTTGCTTGTCAATGGCTTTTAAGGCCTTAACTAATCATGTTAGATTCATAACAGTAACATGAAATTCGGTGTGTGTATATATATATATATATATATATATATATAAGGAAACTAATATAGAACAAAGATAAATCATTACATATATATTTCCTTATTATTTTCAAACTAATCGGGCTAGCCCGCGGGCTCGTCATACTCATTTGTTTAGAATAACTCGAAAATCGGAGCAGCTGCACATATAGTATACACTGTCTCTTGTTGTAGATTTTATTTCTTTAAATTTTGAACTTTATCGGACTGGTCCGTCTTGGGCCCACCATAAGTATGTACTCGTTTGAATAACTCGTGAACTGGGGTAGAAAGTCGAAATTTAGTAAGTTGTTGACTTTCGTAGTATGTTTTAATTCTTTGGATTTTGAACTTTGTCGCGCTAGCCTGAATGTAGCGAAAATAAATCGCTATTTGTAGCGAAAATAAATATTTTCTTGATGCAGTCCATCTTCTTACTTTCCTTATATAAATAGTATAACGTATATGGAAAATATTGTGACGAGGTTGAATTCGAGTTTTTGACGAAAGATTAAGTTTCAAGCATCCTTGAACACGAATCGAACACTTTTGAGGTGATGTTTGTGTGTATGTGTGCGACCGTGAGTCTATGGAGACGATATCTCACGAATAAATGGAGCAATTCGAACGAAACTTTGTACAAAATTTACAATTTTGCTCTTAAACGCAATCAAATGATCAAAGTATTCCCAAATTTTCGAATAACATTTTGAAAAAGTAATCAAAAAATTAAAACCTTCAAGAAAGTTACGTAAATATTAGTTTCTAATGTAATTTGTTATTAAAAAACGATTGACATAAACTGTAGAACGCTAGCACGAATCGTTCTTGAGATATTGCTCATCTCTCTCTTTTGTCTGTAACGCTTGACATTTGGAAAAACAATCTAGCAGAATATCGACAATATGTCAATATTTCGCCCCAGATTGATGAATATTTCGTCAAATTCCAAAAATAACGCCAAGTTAACAAAAATGACGCTAAACTAATGAATGAATTTTTAAAATATTTTAATATATGGACTAAATTACTTATGGAGGATGCTATCAACATTGAAATTTATCAATTTGGAGTTGGTTGAAATATAAGTTTATAAGGTACTAGTTATACATGTTGTCATTCAGAAAAGCGTCAAATGTACAATTTAATGTTAAAAGCACCGTGGTGGGGTTCTAATACATATTTTTACTTTCCCTGCAATACATGGTAATGTATAGGGTAAGTATTGGAATGATGTCGAAAATCGCAAATCGAGTTTTCGATGGATCTACACGTTTCAAGACCTCTAGAATACGAAAAAATCATTTTTAGCGTGATGTCTGTGTGTGTATCTGTGTGTCTGCCTATCTGTCTGTCTGTGCAGATGTTGTAACCATTCTAACTATAAAACTAATCGACCGAATTTCATAAAATTTGGTAGGTAAGTCATTTGTGGTCGAATCTAGTGCTGATTAGTTTTGGGTACGATTCGGGATAAAAGAACCCGCCTTTTTTTGCAAAATGGCCGCTAAAGATTGTATCCACTCTAGCTGAAAATCTAATGGACCGAATTTCATAAAATTTGGTAGATAAGTCAGTGATGGCACCTTGGTGCTGATTACATTTTGGTGCAATTCGAGAAAAGTAACCTGCCTTTTTTTTTACAAAATCGCCCGCAAAATTTGACAAAATCTAAAATAAAAAACTACGTTTGCTGAAATATATCTATTAAATGCTTATTTTATACGTAATTTCTAGCGCAGAAAAGATTAAGACCAACCCCGTTACACTAGGACTAGTCGTTCTCGAGATATTTTCATTTTTCTGTTTTTCTCTACGCCACATTTGAAAATGAGTCCAGTTACCAAATGAGAACGAAAATTGAAATAATAGTGAATTAAATTTAATTGAAATAAAGGGAATGTGCATTTAAGTCTGCGGGAAAAGTCATGTGCTGCCGACTTCAGATTTTTACTTTCCCTGCAATACATGCTAATGTATAGTGAAAGTATTGGAATCTTATCGAAAATTGCAACTCGAGTTTTCGATGGATCTACACGTTTCAAGACCTCTAGAATACGAAAAAACCATTTTTAGCGTGACGTCTGTGTGTGTGTCTGTCTGTGCAGATTTTGTATCAACTCTAACTAAAAAACTAATCGACCGAATTTTACAAAATTTGGTAGGTAAGTCACTTGTGGGCGAGTCTGGTGGTGATTAGTTTTTAGTACGATTCAGGATAAAAGAACCCGCCTTTTTTTGCAAAATGGTCCGAAAAAGCTTGTATCCACTGTAGCTGAAAATCTAATGGACCGAATTTCACAAAATTTGGTGGATAAGTCGCTTATGGGTCACCCTGGTGTTGAGCAGATTTTTGTATGATTCGGAAAAAAAAATAACCTGCGTTTTTCTGCAAAATGTCCCGCAAAAATTGTCAAAATCTAAACTAAAAAGCTACGTATGCTCAAATATATCCATTAAATGCTTGTTTAATACGTAATTTTTAACGAAGAAAAGAATAAGATCAACTCCATTACACCAGGACTAGCCGTTCTCGAGATATATTAGTTTTTTTCGCATTTTCTCCACGCCACCTTTGAAAATAAGTTCAGTTATCAAATGAGAACAAAAATTGAATTAAAAGTGAATTAAATTTAATTAAAATAAAGAGAACGTGGATATAAGTCTGCAGTGAAAGTCATTGCTGCCCACATCAGATTTTTTTTGTAGCAGAAAGGAGGTTTTCAAATTTTTCTTTCTTTCAATTTTCAAAGAAATGTGTTTTATTTTTTATCATATCATTACACGTCCACAGCGTATGCAGTTTGAACATTCTGCAGAATTCACATATTTTGCAGTTAATGCACTCTATTTAGTCATTTTAATTGCTGTTTTCACTGCCTGGTTCGCCGTTGTCCGCTTTTTCTGCTTCATCACAGCTACCAAAATGAACCTTTTTAGAATTAAATCATTTAATCTCTAAGTTTCAGTTTGGGTAATTTTCCCTTTTCTCTCATTTTGTAATTTCTTCAATATGTATAGATCATAAACTAACTTCGAGAAGAGCAATTAAGATTTCTATATTTTTCTTATTTAAAGTACAAGTAGGCGATTTTAGATATCATCTTTATAATCGCTGCTCAGAAAATGGTAACTTCAAATTCTGGCATTTTTAGTTTTCACAGGATCTTGTATTCGACATCGATGTAACCACTCTTTCATCACAATGGGGATATTCTTCGGAAATAAGTGAAAAACAGCATTATGTCCTTTTTACATTTCCTGCAATACATAGTAATGTATAGGGAAAGTATTGGAATCATGTCGAAATCACAACTCGAGTTTTCGATGGATCTACACGTTTCGAGACCTCTAGAATACGAAAAAACCATTTTTGGCGTGACGTCTGTGAGTGCGTCTGTCTGTCTGTGCAGATTTTTATCCACTCTAACTAAAAAACTAATGGACCGAATTTCATAAAATATGGTAGGTAAGTCACTTGTCGCCGAATCTAGTGCTGATTAGTTTTGGGTACGATTTGGGATAAAAGAACCCGCCTTTTTTTGCGAAATGGCCCGCACATGGTTGTATCCACTCTAGCTAAAAAACTAATGGACCATATTTCACAAAATTCAGCAGATAAGTCACTTGTGGTTCACTCTGGTGCTGATTAGATTTTGGTACGATTCGGAAAAAGTCACCTGCCCTTTTCTGCCAATTGGCCAGCAAAACTCATCAAAATATAAAATAAAGAACTACGTATGCTCAAATATATCCAATAAATGCTTGTTTTATACGTAATTTTTATCGAAGAAAAGAATAAGATCAACCCCATTATACTAGGACTAGCCGTTCTCGAGGTATTTTAGTTTATTCGTATTTTCTCTACGGCACCTATGAAAATAAGCCCAGTTACCAAATGAGAACGATAATTGAATTAAAAGTGAACTAAATTTAATTAAAATAAAGAGAACGTGGAAATAAGTCTGCCGGGAAAGTCATGTGCTGCCCACATAAGATTTTTACTTTCCCTGCAATACATGGTAAAGTATAGGGTTAAGTATTAGAATCATGCCGAAAATCGCCACTCGAGTTTTAGATGGATCTACACGTTTCGACACCTCTAGAATACGAAAAAACCATTTTTAGCTTGACGTCTGTGCAGATTTTCGTATTCACTCTAATTATAAAACTAATAGACCGGATTTCATAAAATTTTGTAGATAAGTCACTTGTGGGCGAATCTAGTGCTGATTAGTTTTGGGTACGTTTCGGGATAAAAGAACCCGCTGCGAAATGGCCCGCTGAAGCCTGTATTCACTTTAGCTGATAAACTAATGGACCGAATTTCACAAAATTCAGTAGATAAGTCACTTGTGGGATTCCCTGGTGCTGATTAGATTTTGGTACGATTCGGAAAAAAAATTATCTGCCTTTTTTGCAAACTTGCCAGCAAAACTCGTCAAAATCTAAAATAATAAACTACGTATGCTCAAATATATCTATTGAATGCTTGTTTAATAATACGCAATTTTTAACGAAGAAAGGAATAAGACCAACCCCATTACACTTAGAACTAGCCGTTCTCGAGATATTTTATTTTTTTTCGTATTTTCTCTACGCCACCTTTGAAAATATGTCCAGTTATCGAATGAGAACGAAAATTGAATTAAAAGTGAATTAAATTTAATTAAACAAAGAGAAAGTGAATATAAGTCTGCAGAGAATGTCATGTGCTGACCACATCAGATTTATACAAGAAAATGGGAAATCTGGTGCTGGACTACTGTACTGCAATTCCCTAACCCAACAAGTAAATAAACAGTGGCTCTTACAAGCACTTTCATAGCTCTAACATTACTCTAAAGCAGGGGTAGTCAATTTTTTTATACCTACCGTCCACTTTTATCTTTGTTGGTAGTAAAATTTTCTAATCGCCCACCTGTTCCGCTGTAACTTAATTTAGCAAAGTACTCGTCATTTTTGAGTAGAGGTATGGTAAAAATATGTAGTTAAATTTATGTTTTTATTTATACTTTGCATATGTTTATAATACACAGATTGATTCGTCCACTAGGGGGCGCAGTGTTCCCAGATTCTTTTCAAGTCTTTTCCCTAGATTCGGGAAAAAAATTCCCCAGATTTCCCTAGATTTCTTGGTCACGTGATATGTGACGTCATAATGTTTGAAGCAACGATCTGATTGGATGCTATGTATGACGTAATCACGATAATTTTCGGAAATTCCGTATTCCGTGCTCTTACTGCAAGTTCCGAACAGACAAAATTATTTATCAGCCAAATAACCTCATTCCCTGATTAATAATAATCTAAATATATTATTTTTATTTGGTGAAATTACAATTTTTCTTATGAATAAAAATTTTAGAAAACAAAATGAAATGCTTTGTGCAGGCACAGACTAATTTATATACTTTGTAGTGGTGGCATTAGTATTATGTTTTTTGAATAATACATGTTTGATTATTTCATATTTCCCTACTTTTCCATGGAAATCTCAGGCCTAGTAATAAAAACATTAATTGCTTTTGCTGCTTTTAGACTGTCATCTTTTAAATTCACTTTCTTGCTCCCATGAGCTACCAATTTTTTTTTCTGAGGTGGGGTCCATTTATCAAAAAAATATCCGACTAGACTCGGGAATAAACTTTAATTTTTTTTTTATATATATTTTTAACTATAACAATAATAAAACTAAAACAATAACAAATTAACAAACTACTTGTATAACAATAACAAATTACTTAACTATAAGAGTAACAAACTAACAATTTAAAACTATATACCAAAACTTGAAACAATAAATGATATCTTTTACCAATAAATCGTGTCACCGCTCTGAACAGTCTGGTACTAACTATTTAGGTTTCCAGAAAAATTCTGCAAACAATTTTGCCCCTTGGGAAAATATATCTTCCTATCTCCCAACACCCCCAGATTTTTCTGATAACTTTAGACATTTGGTAAAAAAATGAGATAGGAATCTGTTATTTTTACTTATATTCTAAAGGGTTTAAAACCGCTACATTCTAGGAAAACGACTAAAGAAAATATTGTAAATTGGAATTATCATAGTAGACAATAGTCCGTGAAAAATTTTCAAAATCAGCCCTTTTAATGCGGTTACAGTTAACTAAACAAATCTGTGAAAAAAGTAATCTTTTTTTTTCTAAGAATTTCAAAAATATGTGAAATTGAGAAGTTTTTTTAACCGAAAATTGTAAACTTGTAATAAATATGACAAATTAAAAATCTCTGAAAATTTCCCTAGATTTTGTTGCTTCTTCCCTAGATCCCTAGAAATCTCTGAATTTCCCTAGATCTAGGGAAATTTCCCTAGATCTGGGAACACTGAGGGGGCGGTAGGGACCAGGTTAACTCTTTCCTCGTGGTAATGTTAAACATGCACTTCCTGTCACACCTCAGTTGGGAATGCCGCGACAAGTGTTCTTTCAAAGGGATTACCCAGCCCTTATCTGTTAGATGAGGTGGAATAATCTGGATTTCCAACAGGTGAGAAAATAACTCCAGGCAGTTGGTAGTAAAGCCATTCTTTGGAGTCCCTGGACACAAACTGTTGTCCTGGAATGAAAAGTTATTGCTAGAAGAAGCCCGTGAAGAGAGGAACCAGCTGATTCTCTGATACTACGCTGGCAACTGCTAGGAGAATAAAATTCACTTTTGTTAAGCAAAGGCAGCTCGTTAGTAGTTCTAGCTCGCTAGTAAAAGAACGCTGCTTACGGTTGGAAAGGTGCATCTGATATCAGACAAATGCTTCTACAAGGGACAATTGGCATCATTTGAAAATTTCGCATTCGGATAGAATATCGTCTAACAGGTTGATGCTAATTTCATTTATCAGCAATATATATATATATATATAATTTCTGACAGTAGCCAAGGTGATAATGACAAGTTGCCAGTTTGAAAGAAATTCTTGCTTAGTGTGGAGTATCGAAAATGTCAGTAACACTAATAATTTAACATCGGGCCAAATTGAATATGGAGCTATTATCTATGTTCTGAGTATTGAACAAAATACAGAATCATTTGTTATATATATCAGAAGAGGCGCAGCGCAAATGTCTTTGAGTCGATGGTACACTTTTCCAACCTGTGTGTACATAAAAGGAAAAGACAACAAAAACCACTTTGTGCAACATTCGCCGTGTGTTACTCTGGTGCAAAATCCTGGTGGTGCAAAACTTTGGACTGCAAAACGAGAAGAGATATACAATGTAATCCTGGATAATACGATGACTGTCATCTGCATGATAGGTGGTTCAACGGCAGCTTTCCCAGACGAAGCAGTGAAAACATTAACAAGTGAGTTCATTTTATTCTTATTATTTCTTCGTTCTAGTGCTTAAAGTAAGAATCTGATATCTACTTTCTCGTACTATTGTACAGGGGCCATAACTATTTTGTACACATTGTATTGGCGCAGGAGTTGCATACGGGGGGGGGGGGGGGGCGAATAAAAATTATAGTATAATTAAAATATTTTTTTATAATTTTATGTTATACATAATTATTTTCCATATTTTTACTTTCTTTTACTATGAAAGTGTGATTTTCCTGAAACTTTTCAAATTCGAGATTTCTGCAGATAAACACCTATTAAAATTCCCTGAACTCATTCCGGACACTTTTGGAAATATGTCAGTCTGTGTGTGTGGACACGATAAATCAAATACAAATGCACCTACCGCTATCAACTTTTATGTGTAGATACATTATGTGAAAACTGTGACTTGATAGTATATGTAGCAATTCTCGTGATTCGAACTCGAATTATTAGAAATATACGATTTTCATAGAATTATATTTTACGGAAAACAAAGATAATTCCCACAGAAATTAATGGTAGTATATAGTATATGGCGGACTGTGCCGGCCCCTATGCAGTAAATGTGCAACACTCTGCTACACGCTATTTTACAAGTTATTGGCTTTTTCATAAACTTCATGTGATCCGATGCCCAAAGCCTCCTCAATGCATCCTTTTTCAACCCCCCCCCCCTTCCCTATTAGCGGACCTGTATAGGTGAAATTAATATTACACTATGGATTAATAGTTTCAAATTGTTAAATGTTTCAAAATGGTAATTTCCAAAATGTTGTAAAATTACTGTATATGTTGTAAAATTACGAAGCTTAATTAAAATAACTATGAAACTATTAATTAAAATTACTATTTTGAAACTATTAATTGAAATTACTATTTTGAAAAATAATTTCAAAATGTTAATAATTCAAAATAATTCATATTGCCAACATGAAAAAATAAATATTTGATAAAATATTTTAACTTTGTACGAACTTCGAAAAATTATATATTTATTGCTTTTATTCTAATAGTGATTGTTATAGTAGCAGAAATAGTTATTATGGAATATCAATGTGAAAAGAGTGTTTATAATACAACTATATTCACTTTCTCATAGTATAAAATATAGTATAGAGAAATCATAGTTTCTATGGAAATTTTCGATTTCGAGATTTTGATGCCAATATATGTTTTAGGACCTCCTAAAGCAAGCTTTGACTATTTTTAGTGTGATGTCCGTCCGTCTGTCTGTCCGACGTTGATGGTTGATCTTTTGTGACATCTGCCACAAGTATTAATGGATTTTCACAAAATTTTTTATAGGGTTTTGTTAATGAAAGATCTAGAACTAGATAGAAGTTTTTGACATTCAAGCTAAAACTTCAAATTTTATTTGAAATTTTTTTTTTTTTTTTTTAATATGACATGGCAGCATGCGATAAAATTTGACAAAATTATGCATACAAGGGATTATTTATGGCTCAATGATAACGAAACAACAGTTTCAATTACTGTGGTGAATCACTGCCATGTTAAAAAACATAAAATTTTGAATAAATTTAAAAATTTCCGCTCGAATTAAAAAAAAATTCTATCTAGTTCTAGAATTTTCGATTACAAAGCCGGATAGAAAGTTTTGTGAAAATCGAATAATATTTGCAGTAGCTATCGTTTACATTAAACGACCACAGACAAACAGACGAGAATCAATCCAAAAATAGTCAAAACGTGTTCAGATCTTAAAACATATATTGACATCAAAATATTTCGTAAAAACAATATTTTCTCAATACTATGTACCGTTTCTGATTACCGAAAAGGCACAGTAAGCACATGCTTCCCTTCAAAAGATTCAAAAGGGCCCTCAAATTGCATTCCCGATTTACACAGTTTTTAAATGTAAGTTATTTGTCAAATAGTTAGATCTACACTTCTTTTTTTAATGCAAGTTATTTGTCAAATAGTTAGATCTACACTTCTTTTTTTAATGCAAGTTATTTGTCAAATAGCTAGATCTACACTTCTTTTTTTAATGCAAGTTATTTGTCAAATAGTTAGATCTACACTTCTTTTTTTAATGCAAGTTATTTGTCAAATAGTTAGATCTACACTTCTTTTTTTAATGCAAGTTATTTGTCAAATAGTTAGATCTACACTTCTTTTTTTAATGCAAGTTATTTGTCAAATAGTTAGATCTACACTTCTTTTTTTAATGCAAGTTATTTGTCAAATAGTTAGATCTACACTTCTTTTTTTAATGCAAGTTATTTGTCAAATAGCTAGATCTACACTTCTTTTTTTAATGCAAGTTATTTGTCAAATAGTTAGATCTACACTTCTTTTTTTAATGCAAGTTATTTGTCAAATAGTTAGATCTACACTTCTTTTTTTAATGAAAGTTATTTGTCAAATAGTTAGATCTACACTTCTTTTTTTAATGCAAGTTATTTGTCAAATAGTTAGATCTACACTTCTTTTTTTAATGCAAGTTATTTGTCAAATAGTTAGACCTACGCTTCTTTTTTTAATGCAAGTTATTTGTCAAATAGTTAGATCTACACTTCTTTTTTTAATGCAAGTTATTTGTCAAATAGTTAAATTAAATAGTATATCGACCGTACAGGCAAAAACAGAAATATTTTAAATGTCTGAGCCCAAATTTGTATTGACTTTTTTTTTTCTTTTTTATTACATTGAAATAGTAAACTGTTAACGACGAAAGGCAGAATGGCAGTTAATATTTGTTATAACTAATTGCAAAAGTAAACATGGAACACCAGTGATTAAGTAGTAATAAAATGGCTATATGGTTTAGGAATTTTTGTACATGCCACCAGCTTAAAAAATTAAATTTGTTGATGAGAACTATTAGTTGACCAGACCAATGCGGTAATAGAATTTTTCGAGCACTAATAAGTGCATGCACAGACTAATATATTGTATTAGTCTGTGCATACATTTTAATACTAACATGCACATAACATGCACAGACTAATATATAGTATTAGTCTGTGCATGTTAGTATTAAAATTATATATTAGTCTGTGCATGCACTTATTAGTGCTCGAAAAATTCTATTACCGCATTGGTCTGGTCAACTAATAGTTCTCATCAACAAATTTAATTTTTTAAGCTGGTTGCATGTATATATGTTGCACTAATATATAGTATTAGTCTGTGAGTGCATGCGGAATTTCTTGGGTCACGCTCACAAAATCAAAATGGAGGCCCCGAAATGTGGTTGTGCTTCCCCTAAATTGGTTGGTTTATCAGGTTCTGACTATGAGAAAGTAAATATAAAATCAGCGCTAACCATCCCTCCCAGTCTTTTCTAAGAAATGAGGGGGATTAGAACGAATTCCGATGCCCATTATCGGATATGTAATGGAGCCTTAGCCCCTGGCAGCAACCTGTCTTCATTCACCATGGTACAGGTCAATACCTCATGTCAAGAACGTCAAACTTAAAGACTTGGATTGATTTACCACTGCACTGAATTTCCGTGGCTATCTGAGAGATAAGAAAGATTATTTATGAGAGGTAACACCTTGAGTGACAAATCCATGCCAAAATCGTCCTTGCATAGCAAGCACTAAGTACTACAGCTCTGTAGCCAGAAATGTAATCCAAAAGGGGCTGGACTGAAATGTAATCCAAAAGGGGCTGGACTGAAATGTAATCCAAAAGGGGCTGGACTGAGATTCAAGGTGGGGCTCAGCAGCCTTGAAAGAGGGACTCCATAGAGGACGGAAGAAAATGCATTAAAATGTTAAATTTTAGTTTTTAATAAGTTACTGCATTAAAAATATTTTAATTGCAATTAAATATATTATATCACATAATATTAAATTGATTGTTATTACTTATCAGTTGATAATGTGATAATGTAATACTCTATATAGCTAATTACTCATCTGTATAACTGATCACCAGTTGGCAATATATAACGGTAAAACTCGCAATAATATAAAAGTACTCTAAATACTATATTCTACATTTAATTTTTAAAACTTTATAAAATACTTTAAAATTAAATATGTAAATAAACTGTTGATCATAAATATAACCATAAATTCAGCAATGAAAGAAATCTTCATTCTTAGCTATGTAAAATGAAGTTTACAAAAAATTCTGAAAACGCAGTCTTTTGCAAAATTTGGATGACATGTATGAAATTTCATACCACTATAAAATATTAAATATTTCCATCAGAGAGGGCTGAGTATACCTCTTGGGAGGGGGCGGGCTCTGGCGCCTCTCTTTGCCGGGGCTACAGAGTAATAAATATAGTATTCTGTGGCCGGGGCCATGGAGTATACTATTATTACTCCTCAATGGCCCTGACAGACTGGAGAAAAAGAAAATGTTTTGATTGTCTGAGCTTTAATTGCCCATATATATATATATATATATGTATATATTTTAATTTAGTAAATATTACACTCTTAACAAAAAATAAAGTGCCATGGCAGTAAATATTTAAAGCTGAAATAATTACAATAGTAAACTTTGACTGCTAGTGATTAAAAAAAAAATTACATTAAATTCCTGTTATTTGATACAGACAACCAGTTAAAAATTGCTGTTATTTGGTACAGACAACCAGTTAAAAATTAACTGGCGTGTGCTTCAAATCGACTTTCTCACACTAGAATAAGTATTTTTTTTTTTTTTTTAATTTTTCGAGAATAAATGTGAAAAATCTGTATCGCCGGACCCTTCATTTTATTGAAAAAAAAAATCTATTGATTGATGCCAAGTTTGACAATGTACCTCAGAGAGACTAATAATATAACGAACCCAAATATTGTATTGCGGCTATTTCTCCTTACAATGATTGAAACTATTAAGTTTCGTAATCATTGAGCCATAAATTACCCATTTTATGCATAAGTATGCCAAATGTTGTCCTATGCTGCCATGTTAAGAACTTCTCAACGTTAAAAATACTGTACCGTGAATCTTGTTCATCATTATTTCGTATTGAAAGAAGTAAAGTACTTGTATTATGTAGAAAAAGATATGTGCTGCCCATATCAAACCCGTCCCCCTCCTCCAGCCATTGGCCCCACTACTCTAGGATAAGCAGCTCTCTATATGTTTGATTTTTTTACTTTCCTTATATACATAATGTATAAGGAAAATATTGTGACGGGGTCGAAAATTCGAATACGAGTTTTCGACGGGAGAACACGTTTCAAGCATCCCTGATCACAAATCAAACATTTTTGAGGTGATGTCTGTGTGTGTGCGTGTCAGTGAGTCTATGGGGATGATATCTCACGAACGAATGGAGCGATTCGAATGAAATTTGGTACAAAAATCACAATCCGCGAATACTGGAAGCGTATTGTTTTTAAACATAATCGAATGTTCAACTCCCCCCCCCCTCTAAATTTTCGAGTGAAATTTTGAAAAAATCATCAAAAAATCAAAACCTTTAATAAAGTTAGCAAATAGACATTTCTTATTTGACAAACTTTAGAACGCTAGCATGAACCGTTCCGGAGATATTGCACATTTTGTAAATATATTTATCAAAAAATACCATTAATTAAATAAAATATATTAACTGTTGAGAAACATGTTCACTTTTCATATTTAATATCATGCGATAACTTTGGTGACATCATTCTCGTGGATCTAACTCGTTCCATTCATGAGAAAAGATACTTTGAGTAATACTTTTATATTTGAAAGCCAATAGTCATTTATATGCTATAATAATAATTTATTTCTCCGTCCATAACGCTTGGCGACGAATTTGGCGGAATGTTGCCAACTTAGTGACTTTTTTAAAATGTTACCAAATCGAAAAAAATCTCGCCAAATGGATAAAAATGACGCTAAATCAATGAAAATAACGTCTATTTCACGAAAATTCATTCTCTTGGAAAAATATAAGAATCTACTATAAGAATAACCTATTTTGTTTTTACTGTAAAGTAGTAATTACATTACATTATATATGGAAAGTCATGTGCTGCCTACATCAGATATTTTATTATTATTATTACTTTGGCTGCTTAGAGTTATTTTAAAATGCACAGAATCACCAAATGAAAAATAATTTTTATTTAAATTGGAAATTGGATAAAATAAAAAAAAAAGGATTTATTTTTGTGTTTTTTTGTGCAATAAAACTTAATGCATTATGAAAGATATAAAAAAAAATAATTTGAATCAAAATCTAACAAAATAAAATATATGTTTATCTTTCTGTTTGCGCGCGAGTGTGAGTGTCGTCTGTAGCTGACATTCTAAGCGTCAGGCAGCGACGAAATTGGATACAGATCCTAACTTGAATCATATTTATTTCGCCGTATCCCAAAAAAGGAAAATTAGAACTTTTCTATAGTTTGGCAAAATGAAGAAGAAAATGGTCTTCATTCAAACCGAAATCATTTTTTTAATTACTACATTATTTTATTTTGTGATTTTTTAAGCAAACGCAAAGAAATTGAGATTTTTGATTACGCTTCTTTCTCCGAAAAGATGTGGACTTTTCTGCGCATGCTTGCCTTGGAACTTATGTCGAGTTTTAAATCACGCCTTTCGTTTCTTTTGTTTGTTTAGTTTATGTATTTTAAGGCTGCAGGGCGCAGAAAGTGAAGCAGTTTAAAGAGGCGTAACTGTAAATGTATTATTTAAGTAGAGGGCTTTTATGTAGAATTTGAACAACGTCGGGTAATTCGTTCTAGTAACATTCATATAACATCCATTATATCCAAATTAAAGTTTTCCAGCATTTTCTTTTTCATTTGGCGATTCGTTAAATATCTCGCAGAAAATTTATCCAAGGTCAGATCTGTTTGTTTTTGTCATCAAAAATTAAATATAAAACAAGAATTTGAATTATATACTTAAGCATATCTTGTAAATTCGTAATTACGCTATTTTGTAAAAAAACAATTTCAATATTTGGAAGAAAACTTATTTTAATTCCGAAAATAGATTAAAATGAAAAGTGATTAATTTTCATCTGACTCAATTTGGCAGTTTATTTTTTAACTTTTGGGAGAGTGTGAATTAAAATATAGTATTGTATAGAATGTACGTTGATTTAACCCCTTCAGTTCATTCCGGGGCTTTTTAAACAGCTTGTAACTTGTTGAATGGTCAAAAAGAAGACATTTCTATGGTAAAGAGAAACATTTTTATCTTCTCAAATCCAACAATGGATTCTATTACACCTGGAGGGTACATATCATCTAGAAGAGATTAATCCCTTCTCGATGGAGCGTTTAAAAGAGCTCTTTCTGGGGGCAAGTATGGTTTCTGACCCTTCTTTTCAATTTGATTCTATTTTATATTACCAGCTATTTCTTTTCGTTCGACGACCTCCCCTCTATTTTATCGGGGGGAGCAGAGTTATCACTGTATTAACGGTATTATATGCATCCATCTCACGTCATACTATGCTTGTGCATGTCTATAATCATTGATTGCTAAAAATAAAGTAATTGGAACATACAGAAGATACAGCTCTTTGATACTAGGCGTTCCGAAAACAGTCACATATCACAAAAAAGATAAAACTGGTTGACAATACATAGCAGACAATTTTGCGAATTCCGCGTAGGCTCACGATGCAATTAGGGATATTTAAGTACTTTTCAATAACTAAGAATTTTTAAGTACCTTTTTTTTTTATCTGAACAATTTCCATCGTCAATTTGTTTATGATCAAATTGATTTGTCTATTTTCACTTATGAAACAGCTTTTAACATGATACGGAAAAGTGGCATAAGTCGGAATTTTTCCTTTATCATAATTCAGTTGATTTTAAAGATACAGATGTTCGGGTTATTTTAATGATCTTGTTGCATTAAAATAAAATTTTTCTAATTGATCAAGTTTGTCTAAGGGGATCATACGACCCCCCACAAATTTAAAAAGGGTAACTCTTTGAAAATGAATGGGAGGACAATTTCATTAACGTAAGGTTCATTAACGGAGGACAATACATTGCCCACTTATCTCCAACAGGGAAAGAATTAAAGTACGTTTCAATCTCTTTGGGATACCCATGCGAGCTGACTCGTCAGGCATATTGAAACCTACTAAAAACAGAAGCGTAATCCCTTAGCATTAGCTCCGTTTGCATTTTCACATTAGGAAGTGTTGTTAAATAAATATTGGTGGGTGCTCTGCAACGAAAGTATATTTAACAGCACTAGTACATACTATACAGACAATAGAACGCATACGAAAATTAAAATTGGAAGGGAAGAGGATGGATTTTTAGAACTTGAGAGCCTGAAATGCAAAGATAGGAAAAGCTTTATTCTTTGACTGGCAAAAAGTGGTCGGTAAGAGAGGTTTCAATGCATTTTACAAACCATACTGAAATATAATTTGCATCCAAGGTAACGCATACATGACCTGACCGCTAAATTTCATGAAATTTCGTCGGATAGTTTTTGTGCTAGAATGGATACACTGAACAGACACACACACATACATGTTAAAATAGCTTTTTCGTATTCTAAATTGCTCAAAATGTGTAAATGTACTTTAAAAATTTGCGTTCCAATTTCAATCGCATTCCAGTGTTTTTCCTATAATACATTATAGTGTATTGTAGGAAAATGTAAAGAAGAAAAAAAGACTGTAAGGCAGATGCTCTGTTTTGTAAATTTTTTAACGTGAAACAGGAAATAATTAAAAATAATTTGGCGGATACGTCTTTTGTTTATCATAACACATTTTTATTTGATTAAAGAGCAAGAAAATTTCAATTGCACTTTAAATAAATGCATTTATTTATTTGTAAACTCCTAAAATAGGAGATAGTGAGCATATAGTAAATAATGAACAGAGGAGGAGCCTCTTAGTTCTACATCAAAACTAACAGGTATACAATATAACAAAAAATTCATTCCCAACTACCAACTAAACAAAAAGTCGTTTTCCCAGTGCACTTAAAACTTTTTAAGGACGAAAATAACATTTTCCAGAAAAATAATAAAATCTGTACTTTTAAGGAGTATTGTGCACACTAATCGCCAGCTCCGTGTTAACGACTAGCAACGTCCACAAAACCATATTTCACAGATAAAGATGGATGATTAGTCAATCTTTACTCTCCTTATATCTTGTTTATTGCACTATCTTGCTCTTCTTGTTCTCAGATTTATATGGACTTGTTATTACAAAAAAAATTACTAATATGTTTTCTTTCAGGTGATAAATCTGTCCAGGCATATACCTACATTTCAGAAACCTTCTGCAGAAACAGCCTTTCACTCGACTTAAACAAGTTGTTGAAGAGCGAAATAAAATCAGATATTGTCCTACAATGCGGAAATTCCGTCATCTCAGCACACAGATCCATATTGTCCGCTCGATCTGAGGTCTTTGCAGCGATGTTTCGAAACGGCATGCAAGAGGAGCAAACTGGGATTGTCACCATCGAGGGCGTTGAAGAAACGACGCTATACCAATTCCTGCTTTTCTTGTACGAGGGAAAATTATCGAACTGGCCAGAAGTTGATGCTGCAGATCTTTATGTGGTAGCCGACCGATACAATGTGCAAAGTCTCAAGACAGAATGTTCAAATTTTATAGTGGCGAATCTGACCAAAGAAGATTCATTCGAGTACCTTATATTAGCGGATATATTCAGCGACAGTGAATTGAAGAGAAATGTCATTTCTTTTATTTTGCAGGATGAAAATGTATTGAGAGAGGATTCTTGGCTGTTATTTTGGGAAAGGCATCCACTATTGGCATTGGATGTTTATAAGCAACACTTATATAACAGTAATGATTGTATTATACTTGAAGGATAAATGTATTTTACTACTTTAATAATGATAAGTAAAAAACTACACACAATCAGAATTTCTGAATTTTTCCTTTATGATACACACACACACACACATATATATATATATATATATATATGATATTATATATATATATAATTTGTGAATATTATTTGCTTGTCAAAAAATTGTTATTCATTCCTATTAATTAATGTGTATGAACAAATGAAAAATAGTGTTACCCAATTATATTCATGAGAAGAAGACGGTTATATATAAAACTACTTTAATAATGATAAGTAAAAAACCATACACACAATCAGAATTTCTGGATTCTTCCTTTATGATATATATGATATTACATATATATATATATATATATGATATATATATATATATATATATATATATATATAATTTGTGAATATTAATTGCTTGTCAAATAATTGTTATTCATCTCAATTAATGTGTATGAACAAATGAAAAATAGAGTTACCCAATTATATTCTTGAGAAAAAGCCGATTATACGTCAATAATATACTAAATCCCTTTGTCCCTGTTCTACATATAGGTTAAATGGTTAAGAGAAACATTATCTGTAATGCATCATGCAGAAAAATCCACGAATGTAATAAAGCCCGTAACAACCCCAAAAAAGTATTTTAAATTCTCACGAAAAGTCCTGTTATATGCCATCTATATATACTAATTGCCAAGTGTCCGTCTGTCTGTCTGTCACGCTTTTTTTAAGCACTTCCCGAATAGACAAAGACTTGCAATTTGGTACACGGATCGATCATTCGATAAAAAACCCTGGAAAAATCGAATTTTTTGAAAACATTCTGTAGAGGGGTGCCCCACACCAAAACGTTCGAAAAGTGAAATGATGGGAAATTATGCTTTACGATGAGATAGAGACTTCAAATTTGGTGTATGGGTAAACCGTTTAAAAAGGAAAATGTGTACAATTTCTGATTTCGAATATTTTCTACTTAAGGGGTGCCGCACACCAAAATGTTCGATTTACCGAATAAATGAGAAAAGGCTACATTAAAATTTGATACAGGCTTGAAATTTGGTATATGGGCTAATCATTTGAAGAAAACATCCAAAACGAATATAGGTGCTCTACACCAAAACGTTTGAAAAGTGAAATGATAGGAAAGTATGCTTTGCGATAAGATAGAGACTTCAAATTTAGTATATGGGTAAACCGTTTGAAAGGAAGAAAGTGTACAATTTCAGATTTCGAATATTTTTTACTTAAGGGGGGTGCTGCACACTAAAATGTTCGATTTACCGAATAAATAAGAAACGGCTACTTTAAAATTTGATAGAGGCTTTGACGAAAACACCCAAGACGAATATTGTTTATCAAAAATATTCGTTTAAGGGGGGTGCTCCAGAAAAAAACTTTCGAAAGGTGAATTGATAAAAAAACATGCTTCAGGATGATATAGAAATATCACATTTGGTGTAAGGGTAGATAGCTTGGAAGGAAGAAAGTGTACAATTTCAGTCTCAATTTTCTTCTTAAGGGGGTGCCGCACTCCGAATTGTTCGATTTACCGAATAAATGAGAAACGACTACATTGAAACTTGATAGAGGCTTGATATTTGGTATATGGGCGAATAATGTGATAGTAAACCCAATGAAAATGATTTTTTTCAAAAATGCATATTTAAGGGGGGGGGGGGATACAGTACACAAACACATTCGAAAGGTAAATTTGTAGAAAAGCATGCTTTGTATTGAGATAGAGATTTCAAATATGGTATAGGGGCAAATAGTTGGAAAGGTAGAAAGTGTACAATTTCAGTTTTCCAACATTTGCTATTGTAGAGGATGCCGCTCAATAAAATATTCGATTTGCCGAACAAACTGAAAACGCCTCCTTTACAATGTGACAGAGGCATGAAATTTAGTATATGGGCTCATCATTTGAAAATCAAACCAAAGATGAATACGGTTTTTCAAAAATGTTCATTTAAGAGGGTGCAACACAGAAAAACGTTCAAAAGATGAAGTGATAGAAAAACCTGCTTCGCGATAAGATAGAGACTTCAAATTTGGTGTACAGGGAGATAGTTTGAAAGGAAAAAAGTGTGCATTTTCAGATTTATAATATTTGCTACTTTAGGGTGTGCCGCACACCAATATGTTCGATTTTCCGAATAATGAGACACTCTTCTTTTTAAATGTGATACAGGCTTGATATTTGGTATATAAGCCAATCATCAGATAAAAAACTCAAGATGAACAGAGTTTTTTTAGAAATGTTCATTTATGGGTTTGTTCCACAGAAAAACATTCGAAAGGGGAAATGATAAATTAGCATGCTTCGGGGTGAGATAGAGACTTTAATTTGGTGTACAGGTAGATAGTTCTAAAGGAAGAAGCGCGCAATTTAAGTTTTCCAATATTTTCTTCTTTGGGGGTTCTGCACACCAAAATATTCGATTTGCCGAATAAATGTGAAACTCGAATTATTCGAAAATTTACATTATTCAGGTGTTACTTATTGTGAGACCGTTGATATTCAACGGGTATTCTTCTAGAATATACTAATTGCCAAGTGTCCGTCTGTCTGTCTGTCACGCTTTTTTTATGCACTTCCCGAATAAATAGAGACTTGCAATTTGGTACACGGCCCGGTCGTTCGATAACCCCCCCCCCCCCCCCCTGGAAAAATCGAATTTTTCGAAAACATTCTTTAGAGGGGGTGCCGCACACCAAAACTTTCGAAAATTGAAATGATGGGAAAGCATACTTTGCGACGAGATAGAGACTTCAAATTTGGTGTATGGGTAAATCGTTTGAAAGAAAGAAAGTGTGGAATTTCAGATTTCCAATAATTTCTATTTAAGGGGGTGCCGCACACTAAAACGTTCGAAAAGTGAAATGATAAGAAAGCATGCTTTACGATGAGGTAGAGACTTCAAATTTGGTGTATGGGTAAATCTTTCGAAAGGAAGAAAGTGTTGAAGACCCAAACCGTTCGATTCATCCTGAGGACATGATCAACCAATTGGACGGCCTGGAAGGTAGGAAGAAAGTGTGCAATTTCAGATTTCCAATATTTTCTACTTAAGGGGATGCCGCACACCAAAATGTTCGATTTACAGAATAAATGAGAAAACGCTCTTTTAAAATTTGATAGAGGCTTAAAATTCGGTATATGGGCTAATCATTTGACGGAAACACCCAAGACAAATATAGTTTTTCAAAAATGTTCGTTTAAGGGGGTGCTCCAGAGTAAAACGTTCGAAAAGTGAATTGATAAAAAACCATGCTTCAGAATGAGATAGAGATATCAAATTTGGTATAAGGGTAGATAGTTTGAAAGAGTTTGAAAGGAAGAAAGTGTAAAATTTCAGTTTACCAATATTTTCTACTTTAGGGAGTGCCGCACACAAAAATATCCGATTTTCGGAATAAAGGAGAAACGCCCCTTTTAAAACGTGATATAGGTTTGATATTTGATATATGGGCAAATCATCTGACAGAAATCACAAAAAGAATAGAGTTTTTCAAAAATGTATAGTTAAGGTGGTGGGTACTCCACACAAAAGCATTCGAAAGATGAAATGCTAGAAAAGTATGTTTCGCGATGAGATAGACTTCAAATTTGGTGTACGGGTAAAAAGTTGGAAAGGAAGAAAGTGTGCAATTTCAGTTTTCCAACATTTGTTATTGTAGGGGGTGCCGCTCACTAAAATGTTCGATTTACCGAACAAATGAAAAACGCCTCCTTTACAATGTGATAGAGACTTGAAATTTAGTATATGGGCTAACCACTTGACAAAAAAACCAAAGATGAATACAATTTGACAAAGATGTTCTTTAACGGGGTGCTACACAGAAAAACGTTCGAAAGGTGAAGTGATAGAAAAACATACTTCTCGATAGGATAGCGACTTCAAATTTGGTGTACGGGTAGGTAGTTTAAAAGGAAGAGAGTGTGAAATTTCAGAGTTCCAATATTTGCTACTTTAAGGGGTGCGCACACTAATATGTTCGATTTTCCGAATAAATGAGGCACGCTTCCTTTTAAATGTGATAGAGGCTTGATATTTGGTATATGGGCCAATCATCTGATAAAAAACACAAGACAAACAGAGTTTTTCAAGAATGTTCATTTATGGATGTGTTTCACAGAAAAACGTTCTAAAGGAGAAATTATAATATAGGGTTGCCTCGGGATGAGATAAACTTTAATGTGGTGTAAGGGTAGATAATTCGAAAGGAAGAAATACTCAAATTTATTTTCCCAATATTTTCTTCTTTAGGGGGTTCTGCACACCAAAATATTCGATTTGTCGAATAAATGTGAAACGCGAATTATTAAAATATTTACATTAATCAGGGGTTGCTTATTGGGAGACCGTTGATTTTCAACGGGTATTCGGCTGGTACAGATACTAAACCCCTTGTTCTCTGTATTAAGGGTTCGGCTGGTACAGAAAATAAACCCCTTGTTCTCTGTATTAAGGGTTCGGCTGGTACAGATACTAAACCCCTTGTTCTCTGTATTAAGGGTTCGGCTGGTACAGATACTAAAACCCTTGTTCTCTGTATTAAGGGTTCGGCTGGTATAGATACTAAACCCCTTGTTCTCTGTATTAAGGGTTCGGCTGGTACAGATACTAAACCCCTTGTTCTCTGTATTAAGGATTCGGCTGGTACAGATACTAAACCCCTTGTTCTCTGTATTAAGGGTTCGGCTGGTACAGATACTAAACCCCTTGTTCTCTGTATTAAGGGTTCGGCTGGTACAGCTACTAAACCCCTTGTTCTCTGTATTAAGGGTTCGGCTGGTACAGATACTAAACCCCTTGTTCTCTGTATTAAGGGTTCGGCTGGTACAGATACTAAACCCCTTGTTCTCTGTATTAAGGGTTCGGCTGGTACAGATACTAAACCCCTTGTTCTCTGTATTAAGGGTTCGGCTGGTACAGATACTAAACCCCTTGTTCCCTGTATTAAGGGTGAGTGTCAGTAAATCTTCTGCCCCATCCGCGATTTGTTAACTTTCGCGTCACATGTTTTTCGTCGAAATTCAACTCAAACAGATGCGAAATATTTTCTGATACATAAAATGCAATGCTTAGATTATATTAAAACTAAATTTAATAACCAATTAAACATAGAACATATTTTTTATTTTAATTCAAAATATTTTTGGTGCTGCTATCTGTTGTAATTTAATTCATACCGACTATTTTTATTTTATAATGAACATTTTTAAATGTCTATTCTTTCTAATGCGCTATTAAATACAACAACAGATCATGTATTACAATGCCACAATCACGGAAACGTAATTAAACTTAGACTTGAAGATAAAGCTGCAGTCTTCAGTAATGTACATTCAGATACACTTATCAAATTTATAGAATGAGAAATTACCTTTTCGTGATTGTGACATTATTATATATGATCTGTTGTTGTATTTAATACTGTATTAGATGGAATAGATATTTAAAAATGTTCATTAAAAAATAAAAATAATTGGTATGAATTAAATTACGACAAGAGATGGCAGCACCAAAAATATTTTAGATTGAAATAAAAAATATATTCTATATTTTATTGGGTATCAAATTTAGTTTTAATATAATCTAAGCATTGCATTTTATTTTTCAGAAAATATTTCGCAACTGTTTGAGCAAAATTTCGGCGAAAAACGTATGCCGCGAAAGTTAACAAAGAGCGAGCGGAATAGGGGCAGAAGAGTTACTGACGCTCACGCTTAATATACAATGTGAAGGTATAAGAAATGTTATAGAACTGTATAAAATCAAACAGAGGAAGCAACACATGGAGCTATGCCTTCATCAGCACTGGAATAAAATCGTGACTAAATCACGATTATTAATGAAAATAAATAAATAAACCATCCTTGGTTCAAAAATACTGAAATATTTATTACAGAAATTATGCATATAAAGATATTTACAAACGATAACTATGCATTAATAACGTTAATGAACAACTCAACTCTATCTCAGAAGTTTAGATAAAGTGTCTGACCTAAGTAACATTAGATAAACACGAAATGGAAATTATTATTTGATAACTTATCTAAATACAGGAAAAAGGGGTGGATTGGTTAACATTAGAAAAAGTGTATACAGTCTAAAAGACATCAAAATAAATAGTAAGTACTTATATAAAATATTTAAAAATCATCAAAAAATATTTACATATTATATATGAAGAGCAAAAAAGGCAAAAGAAGTAAATTAACAAAATGACCAACAGAGGGAGGGCGGTGGGGGGAGTAAAGGGAAGTTGATATCTTGTAAAAATTACAAGCTAAGCTAATTGAGCCGGGCCTAATAAGCTGATCAGTAATAAAATTAAAAGCTACAAAAATGAAAGAGTAGCAACAATATGTACTTGATAAAATACATCAAAACACAGAGTATCAAAAATCTAAAACCTATGTCTGGTGATAAAACCATGTCAAAATACAATGAAGGCGTACATTCTAAAAATTGGAGGTTAATATAAACCTGCACTTTTCTTCAGGATATATTAAAATCAAAATAATAGCCACTTTCGAACAATGGCGATAGTATATTACTATAAACCCCATCGTTTCTGTCCCGTCTACTGGCTAATGGATGGATATATAAGAAAATCAAAAATAAATAAAAATCAGAAAGAGACTCACATGTGCGATATCCACGTGGTAAATGAGGAGCTCACACTAAATACAGCCAGTAATGCTTATGCTTACTGGAATAAACACTGTATTTTTCAAGAGAGTGAAAGAAAAAGTTTTAACAGTTATCTTTCAAAATTAGGATTCAGGATTGGACTCAGGGCAAGAGGACAGTCACGGAGAGAGGATTGGGTAATATCCATAAAATGTTTTCTTCAAGGATAAATAATGCAATTGTAAAAATATCTGATGTGGGAAGCACATAACTTTCCTTATATAATGCAATGAATTTACTAATTTTACAGTAAAAAAATCTGATGTGGGCAACACATGACTTTCCCTGCAGATTCAAATTCATTTTGTAATATTTTATTTCATTATGCATTGAGTTCAGTTGCAGAAAATTATATGGATTATTTTCTGATATTATATCCAATTCGTTTTCTCATTGCGTCTTCGTTTCGTTTGGCAACTTAATTCACTTTAAATTCTTCGACCCTTAAAATTCCAAAAACTGCAATATCTCGAGAAAAGTTTATTCTGCAGTGATGCGGTCAGATATATTCGCCTGATTGTCAAATTTTACATGTAGAACAAGTACTTAATTAATATATTTCATTAATTTTAGTCATTTATTTCAGAGCTTCACTATCTTGCACATGTAGTATTTTATTTTAGATCGAATATATTAGATTTGCGAATCATATCAAAATCTAACCATCATCACAGTATCCTACGAGCTTCTTATCAACCAAATTTTGTGAAATTTGACAAATTAGTTTATCAGCTAGAGTGGATACGTATAATTTTTGCGAGCCATTTCGCAAAGGAAAAAAAAGTCTGGTTGTTTTGTCTCGAATGGTAATACAAACTAATCAGCACCAGAGTCGCACCCAAGGGACTTACCTACTAAATTTTACAGAATTGGGTCGATTATTTGACTTACAGTGGATATTTAGAATTTTTGAGGGCCATTTCGTAAAAGTAAAAAGGCAGGTTGTTCTTTTCTGAACCGTACCAAAATCTAATTAGCACAAGAGTATCCCATAAGTGATTTATTTATCAAATTTTGTGAAATTTGGTCAATTAATATTTCAGCTAGAGTAGACACATGAGATTTTTGCAGGCCATTTCGCAAAAAAAGGCGGGATCTTTTCTTCCCAATCGTACTAAAAACTAATCAGCACCAAGGTCACACCCAAGAGACTTACACACCAAATTTTATAAAATTCGGTCCATTAGTTTTTGAGTTGGAGTGGATACATACATTGCACAGACAGACACACACACATACAGACGTCACGCTAAAAATCGTTTTTCGTATTCTACAGGTCTCGAAACGTGTAGATCCGTCAAAAACGCGAGTTGCGATTTTCGGCATAATTCCAATACTTTCCCCATACATTACCATGCATTGCAGGGAAAGTAAAATAGGTCATTTTTATAGTAGATACTTATATTCTTTACAAGATATTGAATTTTCGTCAATTAGTCGATATTTTAATTGATTTAGCGTCATTTTATCCATTTGGCCAGATTTTCGTTAATTTGGCAACACTTAAAAAAGTCGTCAAGTTGGCGACATTTCGCCAAATTCGTCGCCAAAATCTCGCCAAGTGTCATGAATGGAACGAGCTAAATCCACGAGAATGATGTCAACCAATTTATCGCATGATATTACATATGAAAATGAACATGTTTCTCAACAGTTAATATATTTCTCCAATTTATGGGATTTTTTGATAAATATATTTGAAAAATGTGCAATATCTCGAGAACGGTTCATGCTAGCGTCCTGAAGTTTATATCAATCGTTTTCTAAGGAAAAATTGCATAAGAAATGACTAGTTGCGTAACTTCATTAAAAGTTTTAATTTTTTAATGATATTTTTGAAAATTTTACTCGAAAATTTGAGGGGGGGGGGGTGGAGTCTGAACATTCGATTGCGTATAAATACAATAGGTTTCCAGCGTTCATGGATTGTAATTTTTGTACCAAATTTCGTTCGACTCTGTCCTTTCGCTCGTCAGTTATCGTCTCCACATACACACACAGACATACTTTCACCCACCCACCCACACAGACATCATTTCAAAAACGTCTGATTCGTGTTCAGAGATGATTGAAACGTGCTCTCCCGTCCATAACTCGAATTCGAATTTTTGACCCCGTCACACTACTTTCCTTATACATTATATATATAAGGAAAGTAATTATGATGATAAATATTTGAAATTATTAATAATATTATTTACAAAATATTCAGGATAGTAGTAATTGTAAGAAATGCGCTTAAGACTATTTATGCGGAGATAGTGATACTGAGGATGAGATAGTCGATGTATTCATGAAAGTTGATATAAAATGTTTCTAAACAACTGAATAGAATTACAGGAACGATATGATAGCAGCTTAATGACTTTGAAGTTATAAGAATCTTTTTCTAATAACATAGTTCTGGTGTGTATCAAAATTTTAATATATATATGAATAATTAACATTCTCATTTAGACTAGGCTCATTAGAGATTAATTTTAGGTTAGAGGGATAAAACTCAATATTAATTTGAGGTGAATCATCAACGATAATATAAATTAAGTCATCTACATATTGATATATAATTTAAGTACAAGAAATAAGTTTATGTTCATAATAATAAAGATATAAGTTTGAAAGCATCCTGCTACTGCGGCGCTCACTAAGCCGCTTACCACTGACCAGTATGCGCAGTTAAGGGTGAGCGTCAGTAAATCTTCTGCCCTATCCGCGCTTTGTTAACTTTCGCGGCACATATTTTTCGCCGAAATTCTGCTCAAACAGTTGCGAAATATTTTCTGAAAGATAAAATGCAATGCTTAGATTATATTAAAACAAAATTTAATACCCAATAAAACATAGAATATATTTTTTATTTTAATCCAAAATAATTTTGGTGCTGCCATCTGTTGTCGTAATTTAATTCATACCGATTAGTTTTATTTTTTAATGAACATTTTTAAATATCTATTCTTTCTAATGCAGTATTAAATACAACAACAGATCACATATACTAATACCACAATCACGGAAAGGCAATATCTCATTCTATAAATTTGATAAGAGGATCTGAAGGTACATCACTGAGGACTGCAGTTTTGTCTTCAGTTCCTTTGTCTTCAAGTTCCAGTTCAATTACGTTTCCGTAATTGTGGCATTATTATATATGATCTGTTGTTGTATTTAATACTGTATTAGAAGGAATAGACATTTAAAAATGTTCATTAAAAAATAAAAATAGTCGGGTATGAATTAAATTACGACAACAGATGGCAGCACTAAAAATATTCTGAATTAAAATAAAAAATATATTCTATGTTTTATTGGGTAATAAATTTAGTTTTAATATAATCTAAGCATTGCATTTTATCTATTAGAAAATATTTCGCAACTGTTTGAGCAGAGTTTCGGCGAAAAATGTGTGCCGCAAAAGTTAACAAAGAGCGGATAGGGCATAAGATTTACTAACGCTCACCCTTAACAGCTATTGCAATGGCGCCGGGCCGGATCAACGTGGAATTGTTCGGATTGGGAACGAATTGTCTTCAGTGATGAGCCCCGTTTCGAATTGAATTCCGGCGACTAGCGCGGCCATCGTCAGGATCCTGCTCTTACGCCACACGGCCTGACAACAGAGAGTTATGGTCTGGGGTGCCATTTCCTTTGTTAGCCGGACCCCTTTTATAGTCCTCCGTGGCACCATAACAGCACAGCGGTACGTTGCCAACGTTCTACGACCCGTTGTATTGCCATTCCTTTCGCGACACCGCGGGCTAATTTTTCAGCAAGATAATGCCAGGTCACACACGGCACGCCTCTCTATTGATTGTCTGCGTGCTTACGACACATTTCCTTGGTCAGCCAGATTCACAGATCTCTTGCCTATTGAGCATATTTGGGCTGAGATGGGACGTCGCCTGCGACCATCCCAGAATGTAGACGAATTAGCTCGTCAATTGGAGGCCATTTGGAACGACATCCCTCAGAACACCATCCGGAAACTTTATACAGCAATGCCACGTCGGGTAACAACTTGTATCAAGGACAGAGGTGGACCAACGCCATATTGACGTGCTCACTTGGTGTAGATCTTTCAGTGCGATAAATCGTTCAATTGTTCTGCAATTCTAATCATTTCTTTTTCTGTACATCCACATTACACGTACCAAATTTTGTCTCATTTGGATAATTCTTTCTTGGTGCGTCGGTTTTGTCTTAGAGTGTAGATATTAAAATGTTTTGATTAAAATTTTCTGTCTTTTTTGCTTTAAAGTTGTATTTTTCAATGTATTTAATATGTTACATAAAACTGAGAATAACAAACTTTCATTACCATATTAAGTCAGATTTAAGGACACCTGCTATAATACACTCTCGTTAATACGCACAATAAATGATCCTTGACTGTCCTTCTCAACGAGAGGTGAAAAACAATGTTCAGGGGAAAAAAAATTGCGTTTAATTTTAACAAATTTACAAATTGTAGATATACATTAAAAACCAATTACCGAAGCTTTGAAAGCGAGGTTATATGCTGAAGCATCCTGTATAACAAAAAAATATATATATAATTTGTTATAATGTATTTATAAGCTGTGTATATATATTACATAGGCCATAGTTTGGTGACTCTTCTAGAGTAGAAATACTCTGCTGCAGAAATACTTGAATTTCAAATTGTTTTAATATAACTGTTACATATATCATTTCGGAAACAATTGTAACAACAGGCAGCTATGAGTCACTTCTTAGGGAATCACTTTAAAAAAATTGAGTTAAAAATACGCCGCCAGCTCGTATGACCAGGGACATTTGAAATTTGTTCAGTGTATTATAAAAAGGAACTGGGCCACACACACAACCTGAATTGTGGTTGTTGAGACCCAGACCGTCCGACCTACCAGAAAGATGTAAGGTAACTGTTTGGACGGCCGGGAAGTGCCACCCAATTTAGACCGGAACCCAGTGGGGAAGGCATCCACAAGGACCGTACCCTCCTTCCCCTACCACCAACCTCTCGGAAGGACTTACGGACCCACATGTTTAACGTGATCGTATTCCGCATGAACACGGCGACAGTTGTGGCAGCGTGCAAATCCAGCGCGCAAACCACCGGGCTACCGCGCCCGAAATGTGTCAATAGCACACGGTGTTCCCAGGTGGTCGCCCACCCAAGTACTAACCGCGCCCGATGCTGCTTGACTTCGGTGATCTAACGAAAACCGGTATTTTCAGCACAGTAGGGCCGTTGGCTCACAACCTGAATTGTGTAAATGCAGTGATTATTTTTATTTTTTATTTATATATTTTTTTAAAATTCATATTCTATAAAAATCTAGCAACTTTGAACATATTATGACACTTTTAAATAGTTTTTTAGTACAGTATATAGAACATATAAGTATAATACAAATTTTTATTTAATTTAATTCTTAAAAAATCCTCAAAGCCGAAGAAAGGTGGTGCTAAAAAAGAAATTGTATCAACTCAATGCGGTATGTTTATAATAAATGTTTAACATAGCGTAACAAAACCCTTATAGGAAAATTTCAAGTGTCATCGCCCTTTGATCATTATAATGGGACAGTTGATATTACTCCTTGTCATCTCAAAACTTAACAAAATATTTTTTTTTTAATTGCGAAAAATTATTTATTATTAAATATCAAATCTTTAAAATAAGAATGCGTTATGTTTCTCATTATATTGGAATATTTCAAACAGACATTCCTAAATAATGTTTGTGCGTTATTGTAAACTACCTCCCTTTTCAACGTATTCACCTCTTCAACACTTTAAATATCACTTTGATGGAGGGAACAAAAAAACAGCAATGCATCTAAAGTCATGAAAATATGTGGGTGATGCAATTTTTTTAGCACCACTATACATACATACGAGTATATCTAAAAACTGCATTTTGAAAAATGGAAACATGTCACGTAATTGAATTTTGAAGCTGCTTTAATGTATGTTCTAATTTACGTACAAATATAAATTTGGTATCATTTCATAGAATTTTAAAATTTTATGTTAACTGAAAACAGGAATTTATTATTATTATTATTATGAAATTTTAATGGTTTTAATTTTGATGCTTTTATGGTTTCTATCTATCCTTGCTTCAGTAGATCATCCAGATTAACTTTTATAAATTTCTATAAAATCCTCCATAATTTCAAACTGAAACATTGTTTATATAAATAACACGAAAACGTAACTGAAGAAAGATTGCACAAATTCCCCTTACATGTTCCGGTATACAACTGCATATAGTGAGCTGAAGCGAAAAAATAAAAGGTTCCTAAATACTAATAATAAAAAATATAGAAGTCCATACTGCAACAAGTTACTTACACAGGTGTCTAAAACTGCGAAGTTTTCTCAGATACAAGCTTAATTGAGATGGTAGACTCGGTGGCGTCGCTAAGGGTGGGGTTTTAGGGGTCATAATCCCTCCCAGGAACGCATCGGAACCCATTGAAATTCGTAGAAATGATAGAGAAAGAGGAAACAATATATTTGGGTACCAAAATCCCACCCAAAAATTTTTCTTAGTGATGCCACTGGACAGACTTGTGCAGCTAATACTGCGCATTGAGGTTAAGTCTACCAGGCTAACGATACGTCCATCTTGGAGGCGCCAGCGACCAAGTTCAACAACCGTTGCAACCTCATGCAGTCTGTGTGATTAAAATTGAAACTTCCTGCGCGGTAGGGTCATCGAGGTAGTAATATAGAGGTATTTACTAAACAACGAGGTACTATATATTATTTCGTTGGGTAAGATAGCATTTGTCGGTCTCCGTAAAAGTTCGCAAAATTGGGGCACATAAAAAGCATTTTTAAAGGTTGACAAATGCGAAAGCGGTCTATGAATGCTGTTATCTGCAATGGGAGCGCGATCCTCATAGTATAGACATAGCATGATCTACATACATGGTGACCCGAAGTGTAAAACTGTAAATGATCATTTTTTTTTTATAAAAGAAATGTATATTTTACTCCCCCCCCCTCCCTCAAATAATCCTTTATAAGCTTTTGTAAGATTTTCTTTATATCCTCCATAAATTTTACATTTCATACAAAATAGGCAATTTCATAGCATGTTGTTCCAATATCATTTTATGAATTATAAACTATATATATATATATATATAATTAGTCTTTGGACATGTGCGTATTTGGATCCCCCATATGTAATCATTTATAAATTAAATCAATATCAAAAAATGAGTTTTAGCAGTTTTCATGATATACCACAAAACAACGCAAAACGCATAACTAAAAAAAATAATAATAAGAAGAAGCTGAATATGAAGAGAATCAAACTTCTTAATAACTAATTTTTCGAAAGAACTGTAAAATATAAACATACTATACTTCAGGCAAATTTAACTTCGCAGTAGAGAGGAAAATACAAACTCCCGCTAAACTATATAGTCCATTTATTAAAAGCTAATAATAATTAAAAATCAAAACTTTTATAATTGAAACCAGAAGCTTAGGTTCAATACATTCAAAATGTTGCTAGTTCCTTTCTATATTTCAATTAAAAAAGTAATTAACATTTGTATTCAAAAGATTTTTTGTTGCTACGTTAACTTTCTAGTTAATGCACGCATTATAAATCGCATGCATGAAAAAGAAACTGAATAAACAGGCATTCAAAATGTCCACCACAGTACTATCAAGTTAGTTTTGCGTTAAATAAAATATAATAAAACGGTAAACATTTATATTTATTTGTGAACCGATATAATGGCAAATGCATATTTTAAAATTCGTCAAGACGGGTTAACTGAAAATAGCCATTGCGAAGTGGCTGCTTTATATTAGCTTCTTGTTATATCCTGCATTGAATCTTATAGGTAACTGCACCACAACACATCAACTTTCCTTAATTTTCTGGATGCGGCTCTTTAAATACACTTCTTTCTGAAAGAAAAAAAAAAAAAAATGGCTCTTCGCCTAGAAAAGGTTTTCCGACCTCTAGTAGAATTGATGTTGAGAGAAGATGCGCAAGCGCGATATGACGAAAGCGCGTGTCGTTTAGATGTTTCTTTGGCGGCGTGCCTTGTATAGTCAGTAATTCCTTGAGCTGAGTTGTCAATAGCACGTGAACTGAACAACAATCCACTTCCAAATCAAAAACTGGCAATCTACAGACAGGGTCAACCCAAAATCTAATGGCAACTGAAACGTTTGTCAATTTCC
This sequence comes from Amaurobius ferox, assembly GCA_951213105.1. Classification (NCBI taxonomy): domain Eukaryota; kingdom Metazoa; phylum Arthropoda; class Arachnida; order Araneae; family Amaurobiidae; genus Amaurobius; species Amaurobius ferox. Next base: position 129,464,090 of record OX578145.1, read on the forward strand.
CGTGCATTATTTGGAAGATTAAAGACTTTTATTCCATTACTCGCCTAGAATCGAATAGCATCAGCTGTGAAGACTTCGCCATCAAATTAATTTTAGAACAAATAACCTGCAAAAATATTTCTGAAGACTATTTTAATCTTTATTTAAAATTAACATCAGAATTCTGCAGCGTTTCGTTCAAGCCCACTCGAATTAGTATTTATCTAAAGGACAAGGATGGAGGAAATCGTTTTACAGAGTATTATACCATACAGAGATCTGCTTTTACTTCGCCTAAAAGAATATGGAAACTAGAAAGACAAGCCTTGCTTAAGGAGAGTGAAAATTTGCAGATAAATGGTGTCTTGACTATTGTGTGCATGCTGGGGTCCGAGAGTGCTCTTCAAAAGGATAGAGTGCATAAAAGTAAGTAGATTGTTTCGGTGCAATGTGTTATCAGTGTTGTAGTGATGGATACAGTGACGTCGCTAAAAGGGGCGGCTTCAGGGGTCATATTATCTTCCCCCAGGAACTTGAAAATTGAATATAGCAGACATTAATGTGCAATGTCCATTTTTTTTTCCCAGAAAAGCCTTCCTAACTTCCTGTTTAGTTAACACCTTCGTTTAACTAGTATTTTCGTAATTTTCACACTCGCAAAAGTATATCTTAATCTATGTATTTATATACAAATAGCAGGTCCCCCGAACAATAAACAATGCTTTTCTTTTATATGTAAATATGCACTTTAATCATGTATTTAAAATACGAACTTCAATCATACATTTAAAATAAGTGCTTCAATCATACAATTAAAACATTCATTTCGACCATACGTTTAAAACATGCACTTTAATCATACATTTAAATTATCCACTTCAATGCCAATTATATTATTAAAGAAAAAAAAAAAGGAATATTCAATTAGTGATAATTTTAAGAATGGTTAGAGACATACTTTTGAATTATTGTAAAATGGTGGAGATATATTAATATATAACGTCCTAAAATCCGCGTCTGACAGTAGCCTTGAACTTTCACAGCAGAACATTTTTATAAATTTTTAATAAAATATGCTCAAATAACACTTTTTCACATATAGAAAACATATAATTAATTTTTTGTAGCATCTATAAGCATCCATAAATTGGTCTTGGAATTTGTCATTGTAAGTTTAGAAATTTTAAAATTGAAAAACTTTTAATTAGAATGCAAGGAAAATTAGTAAAATACACTTTGTGCGAAGGATAGGCGAAACTTGAGCAAACGATTGAATTTGGGTTTTCCATGGCTTCCAAATTCAATCGTTTTTCCAGTTTAAAAAGGCAGAAATTCTTAACCTCCCCTGTTTCTTCCTTTTCGCCCATTCCTGTTTGGATTTTGGGACTGTTAGTTCTCTTGTACTGACAAAAGAGATCCAGCGTATCTTCGAAACAGCTGTATGCTGCATTACTACATTATTTGTGCTTATGTACGTTGCGGAAATATTTAGTGATTATTTAGTGATTATTTTCTCTCGAGATGTCACTGGATGGGCCAGCTTATACTCTATCCGTACTATATCAATATTGCTTCTAATTGCTGCTATTGCAACATGTAACAAAACTGTATGGTATTGACGTCATCAATATTTTGAGCTAGATAATTGCATTTCTGAATATTGCATTTTATAATTAAGTTGGAATATACAAATATTAAATTGGTTACCAATTTAAATTTTTTATTTTAATCAATATATAAAAAATAATGTAATAGGTAACTGTAACATAATTCCATAGTATAAATATTATAACGTGATTAAAGTGAGATTAATGTAAGTAAAATATAATTCAGTTTGTCAAATGAAAAGTTACGGATAGTCTAGAAATTCAAAAATTTGTACATTATGTAATTAATATGAATAAATAACTCATATTCACAAAAGTAAATAAAACTATTCGATTAACTTAGAGAAAATATATCTGTACTTAATAGAACTAATTTGAACGTATATTTTAATAAATAGTTATTTTCAGAATTTTTTATCATTTTTAGAACAAGTTACATAGCCTCAGTGCCACCGTCAGAATTATTTGGACCCCTATGCAGCAAATGAGCACGACACTCAACTGCTCCGTATTTCACAAGTTATTAAATAACATTTTTTAAAACTATTTATAAAAGCATCCCAGGCCCTTATGAAATGTATCCCTTTGGCGACCCTGCATAACATGCAGCTGTACATGTTAGCAAAAATAATAATGACAAATTAATTTTTATTTTATCAAAATTATTTATTTTAACAAAGTAAAAAATCAAACAATATAATTTAGGTGTGAGTAATTTACGCATGTCATTATCGTTTGCCGAATTGCAACATATGAGCATGTTCTATTATTTGGGATTATTTAAGTTTTTCGCTTTTACTGAAGTAAGAAATTATGTTATGTTAAAATACTCTTTTACAGTAACAACACTTTATACACAATATGTTCGTTTTATTTTATAACTTTCATCTGACTAATTAATTCTTGAACCATAGTAAAGCTTCCATATGTTAATTGAAGATTCTAAGCGTCTAGTTATTCCTAACCGATGCAGTTAGTCCTTCCTCTATTATTTTCCGATAACTTGAGAAAGAGAATATCAAAACTTATTTAACTAAGATTATTTTGAGTCGTTTTACTAAGATAAATAATACTATATAAAATTTATACTAAAAATAATCGAAGATATCTTTGACAAAAAAAATTCAAACTTAGAGATTATACATCTACTAACTTTCAGTGAATATATTCAGTGAAAATTTTCTCGCGATTATTCATGGGTACTTATTGGTATAAATATATTAATAAGAAAATGGGATCACAAATTGATAAAAGTTGTTGATATACTATCGAAAGCTATTATCGTCAAGGAGAAGTACAGTGTACGAATGTATTGACACGAAATACTGCTGAATCGTAAGATCAGATTTCGATACTGTGCTATAGATATGTTCATCACTACATACAGGGTCTGATTAAGGCAATGGGGGGACCCAGACTTGTTAATTGGCACATTAAGCACGTGCTTAAGGATGAGCGTCAGTAAATTTTTTGCCCTATCCGCGCTTTGTTAACTTTCGCGGCACACATATTTCGCCGAAATTCTGCTCAAACAGTTGCGAAATATTTTCTTATAAAGGCTATGCTTAGATTATATTAAAGCTAAATTTAATACCCAATAAAACATAGAATATATGTTTCATTTTAATTTAAAATATTTTTGGTGCTGCCATCTGTTGTCGTAATTTAATTCATACCGATTATTTTTATTTTTTAAAGAACATTTTTAAATGTCTATTCCTTCTAATACAGTGTTAAATACAACAACAGATCATATACATAATGCCATAATCACAGAAACGTAATTGAACTTGGACTTGAAGACAAAGGAACTTGAAGACAAAACTGCAGTCCTCAGTAATGTACATTCAGATCCCCTTATCAAATTTATTGAATAAGAAATTACCTTTCCGTGATTGTGGTATTATTATATATGATCTGTTGTTGTATTTAACACTATTAGAAGGAATAGATGTTTAAAAATGTTCATTAAAAAATAAAAATAATCGGTATGAATTAAATTGCGACAACAGATGGCAGCACCAAAAATATTTTGGATTAAAATAAAAAATATATTCTATGTTTTTGGGGGCATTAAATTTAGTTTTAATATAATCTAAGCATTGCATTTTATCTTTCAGAAAATATTTCGCAACTGTTTGAGCAGAATTTCGGCGAAATATGTGTGCCGCGAAAGTTAACAAAGCGCTGATAGGGCAGAAAATTTAGTGACGTTCACCCTTAAGGCACCAGCAAATTACGGGGCTCCAATAAAAATCCAAAATGTGTCAATTTGTATATTTTTGCTTAATGCTTATATAATTATTAAGGCAGTGAATTTTCTATGACTCGAGCAACCTTTAAAATTTCCTATCTTCTAGGGTTATATAGTGGTTGCCTCCTTGAATGGTGACTTTATTACACATCATCAATATTAATATAATCAATTGGTCAGTGTTATAGTAAGTAGTAACATTATCAGTCCGAATAAAAATGCCCGTGGAGGGAAAGCTCTGTGTGAAATTCCGCGGTCAATTTGACCGCCATAGAAAAAATGCAACATGCCTTTAATTCAAAACGAAAATATCATAGTTACCATAAATCATCATAGTTATCATAAATATCATAGTTACCATAAATCATCATAGTTATCATAAATATCATAGTTACCATAAATCATCATAGTTATCATAAATATCATAGTTACCATAAATCATCATAGTTATCATAAATATCATAGTTACCATAAATCATCATAGTTATCATAAATATCATAATTAGTTAGGAAAATAAGAAAAGTCATACAATTTCAATGGACCGGGAGTAGAAGAGAAAGGGGCGTTCTGCGGCAACGGAGGTATGCGAGGTATGAGGTATGAGGTAGGGCCGCCATCTTGGATTTTCGTAATCCTGGACGGGGGTGTAAAAGGGGGGGAGAATGAAAAAAGGTGGGGGTAAAAATTTTTTGAAACTTTTTGTCGGGTGGCAACGATTTCGTAGTCTTGTACGAGGGGTTGAGGGGGAAATAAATTTTTGGAATGAGATTTTTCTAAGTATGGGAGAAACTATTTTTCAGGGTGGCAACACCTCCGCCTCTGCGACGAAGGAGGTATGGAACCATCAGCGCCCCCTAGCGGTGGAAAGTGGAACTATCGAGGATGGAACTTAGAAATATTTTTTTTGTTTCGGTTGCCATAGCAACACCTGTGGGAGATAAACTTTTTTCGGGGTGGCAACACCTCCGCCTCTGCGACGAAGGAGGTATGAAACCATCAGCGCCCCCTAGCGGCGAAAAGGAGAATTAAAACTGGGAATTTTTCTGATTGTTGGGATTTTTTTTTTTTCTTTTTTCTAAATGAAGTAATTAAAAGTACGAAATATGCGCATTTTTTTTTTTTTTTTCTTTTTTCTAAATGAATGAAAGGCGTTAATGAGGATAATGAAATAAAGTGATTAAGTATATCAAGTTCTATGTTATTGCATGCTAGGAGCGTACCAATATCCCTCCGCCAAGGACATGTTAAGGATATACCAAGGGTGTACCAAAGGGATATGCTGAAGGCATGCTAAGGTCATATCAATACCCCTCCGCCTAAGAAAAGAGTGCTTGCCCTATATCGCGGTTACGAAGTGAACTGTAAGAATTTTATATTTTACTAACAAAATTTCGTAAATGCAAGTTTTTTTCTTATATTTTTTCGCAAATGTAAGTTTTTTACTTTTCAAAAACCACACTTGTGCCGTTTTCTCTATGGGAATTAACATAGGTTTTCACACTTGTGCTATTTTTTAACGTTTTTTCACAAAAACATACTTTTTACTAACAAAATTTCGTAAATGCAAGTTTTTTTCTTATATTTTTTCGCAAATGTAAGTTTTTTACTTTTCAAAAACCACACTTGTGCCGTTTTCTCTATGGGAATTAACATAGGTTTTCACACTTGTGCTATTTTTTAACGTTTTTTCACAAAAACATACTTTTTACTAACAAAATTTCGTAAATGCAAGTTTTTTTCTTATATTTTTTCGCAAATGTAAGTTTTTTACTTTTCAAAAACCACACTTGTGCCGTTTTCTCTATGGGAATTAACATAGGTTTTCGCACTTGTGCTATTTTTTAACGTTTTTTCACAAAAACATACTTTTTACTAACAAAATTTCGTAAATGCAAGTTTTTTTCTTATATTTTTTCGCAAATGTAAGTTTTTTACTTTTCAAAAACCACACTTGTGCCGTTTTCTCTATGGGAATTAACATAGGTTTTCACACTTGTGCTATTTTTTAACGTTTTTTCACAAAAACATACTTTTTACTAACAAAATTTCGTAAATGCAAGTTTTTTTCTTATATTTTTTCGCAAATGTAAGTTTTTTACTTTTCAAAAACCGCACTTGTGCCGTTTTCTCTATGGGAATTAACATAGGTTTTCGCACTTGTGCTATTTTTTAACGTTTTTTCACAAAAACATACTTTTTACTTGTAAAAAACTAACAAAAACGCGTTTTTAAAGTAGCAGAATCGCGTGAATCGGTGTTTTAAAGTAGCAGAATCGCGTGAATTGGTGTTTTAAAGTAGTAGAATCGCGTGAATTGGTGTTTTAAAGTAGCAGAATCGCGTGAATTGGTGTTTTAAAGTAGCAGAATCGCGTGAATTGGTGTTTTAAAGTAGCAGAATCGCGTGAATTGGTGTTTTAAAGTAGCAGAATCTCGGGAATCTCGGGAATCTCGGGAATCTCGAGAATCTCGGGAATCGCATGAATTGGGTGTATGAGAGGGGGTGTGTTTGCCCAACCGGTCTTGGAGTTTAAATTAATATGTGTGCTATTTTATGCATATGTTATTTCTTTAAACCAACATGTTTTAAAAACCGCATAGTGCATTAAGGGGACGCTTCAGTTAAAAAAAATCACCGTTCCCTTGAAAATTGCACCCGGTGGCTCAAGAGATGGGCAGTTCCTTTTTTCAAATGATTGGCATCTGATAGGCCAATGAGAGTAAGTAAAGGTGACGAAAGGCCCTTGGACCTCTATAGTTTATGACTTGCTCGCCTGTCCAAGAGGATAAAGGGGGGAATCTTAGAAGTGTGTGTGGTTTGGGGGACGAAGTAAATGAATGAAAGAATGAAAAAAACGTAACTGGAGGCTTTTCCCACTTACTGAAAGGAAAGTTTCCTATCCATTCTATTTCTTGTCAAGGAATAACCAAAGAGTTCTCCTAACCGATTATTATATAATTATAATATATATATATATATATATGTGTGTGTGTGTGTGTGTGTGTAACTTCAATGTGTGTTTTGGAGACTAATCTAGGTACAACACTAAAATGTGTGTATTAAAAAACTGGAATTAAAAATAAAATTAATGATATTTCTATGCCTATGAGTCCAGAGCGATGGTATAAAACTAATATTTATTTAGTCATTTTGAATATATCATTATTTCCTTTTTAAATCGTATACATTAGAGTGCATTGTATGAAATTTGAAGTTTGAAATGGACGATACAGCACTAAAAATATGTGATATTCTACATACCGCATTTTTTAGCCTTGCAGAATATATTTGGAAATTATAGTATTTAGCATGAGAATTCCATGTGTTGAAAACGATTTGTTTGGAAATCTCGGGTTCTGCCTAGTAATGAATAGAAATGGCGGTTGCCACTACACGGGCGCTGCGGAACTGCAATTCTATTCAAATAGCTAGTCTCTAGTAGCGGTACTGCACTTTCACGGCGTTTTTACAGAAAAATGATTTCATTTGTTGACATAGTAACTCAATAGAGACCTATATAATAATTGTCCTGCATGTGTTTTGTTTTTATAAACCCTTCAAAAGCCCCAGTGGCCTAGAAGACTAAATCTTTGTATACTCAAAAATTCAACTTCGGTACAGAACTTAACACAGTCGGAATTTTGAGGGAGAAAAACTACTGGTTCACCGAATATTTATACAAACAATAAAAATTATTTACAAACAAGAAAGGAAAAATGATTTCATTTATACAGATACTGTAATTCAATAAATACCTGTATAATTATTATTCTGCGTGTATTTGTCGTTCCAAACCCTTCAGAAGCTTCCTGTGACCTAGAAGACTAAATCTTTGTACACTCATAAATTCAAATGCGGGACAGAACCTAACGCAGCAGGAATTTTAATGGGAAAATCTAATTGGTTTACCAAATAGTTAAACACTAGCTGAATATTCATTGAAATTCAACGGCCTCCTAATGAGCAAACCTACAAAACACGATTTTTTAAATAATTCAATTTTTTCAGTTGTCTTTTTCAGACTGTTCATTCGTGCACCAAATTTCAAATATATGTCTCATTTTAGACTGGGCATTTCTCAGTTATTCAGCCAATTAAACATTTAACACACATGTTAAGCACATGCGCATAGGCGTATTTAACCCCCCTTCGAAATTAAAAAGTTTCAAAATGTTTCCTAAACACATATGTGATAAAAGATATTTACTCAATCATTCAGTTTGTCATTCTGGAGTCCTTGAACTAGAAAAGCAACCCGTTTTTATCTTCAATAAATAAATAAATAATGGGAATAAGTAAGGAGTTTTTAGAATTTAAGAATTAAAAAAAAAATGTGTTCCGGCTACTGCGTCACTGCAATAATGGGGGGAATTATCTAAATTTGGAAAAATCCCAGTTCTTGGAGCCGGCAGAAGAAAAGGAAAAGTCGAAGATCAAAAGTCAGTTATTTAGAGACTAGAGGTCTGCACAGGTCTAATTTAAAAAATTTTCCCGGTTCAAAAATGTCAAGATTTGACTCGTCCAAAGCCCGAAATTTTTTCATTGGAATTCACCTGAGCCGTACCGTAAACACTCAAAACCAACTCCAACACGGACCGGCCTGAATATTTTCAATACATTGAAACCTGTTGGCTTGTATGCGAATTAAAATTTGCCATTTAAGGAATTAAACACAAGCTCATCACATATAGTATTAAATGTAAAGGAACCCAAATTTTAAAATTAATTTCAAATTAAAAATAATTAAAGTCAAGAATGAGCATTAATATAAAATGAATTTTTATTTATCATTTTGGTTGAAGATGAGAAGGAATAAAAAAGACTGGGATTATGTTTTTAAAAATGATTTCTTCATTTATCAGTGAACAGTGCAATGACTATTTAGTTAGAACTACTCATCAGCATCAAAGATTCGTTGCAGCAGTAGCAAAACAAACGTGTCATATGCCACAATTGTTAGTGTTGTTAAAAACTTTTCAATGCGATTAAACTTTCTATGTAAATATAGATAGATAATATTTTCTTTAATTATGACATAATTATGAATATTTTTAAAATTTAATAATTTTAGTAAAAGTGTAAGATGTTTGGAATAAATACATTCAAGGACAATAATTCGCATTATCTATATGTTGATTTCAAATTATGACAGTTTGCTCAGATAAATTTTTATTCAACATTTGTTATAGGAAAGAAATCGTCGGAACTGTGTTTAAGAATAAAATTTATTTAATTTTGATAATTTAGAAACATTCGAAATCTAAGAACTGAAATTAAAATCATAGAAGAAATTGCATAAAATATCAGTGATAAATTTTAAAGTAAACAGTATCTTGGATTTCTTATTTTCATTTATTTATTGGATTTCATATTTCCACCACCAGACAAACAATCACAGTACAAAAGAGATTAAACTTTTTTGCGACAAATTTAAAAATAAAACAAATTTAAACTGGTACTTGACCAATGATAATAATCTAATGATCATTTCCTCAAAAATTAAATTTGGAATGTATTTCTTCCCTATTCAATTTATAAATCACATGATGTTACGAAACATGACAATTGGTGCATCGGTGTATATTTATACTGCTGTATCCAGGCCAGAGCATAATTTTTGTTCTCTTACTATAGCTTTACAAATTTGAATGTTGTGAAGAGCAATGTTTAATTTAGACTTCGGAATGTAGTAGAATAAAGAAGTCTTCAATTTCTTATCCAAAATTATAATTTTTCTGTATCGGGTTCTAATTGACCCATCTGCGTTCACCGTGCAGAGTAAAATTTTATTGCCTAACTAGCAGCATGCCTGTTCTTCGTACGGAGTATCTCTAAAATGCGATACATTCAACGGTAATATACTGTAATAATTAATTATATTTGAAAACTTAAAAACTTCATCGAAAAAAACGAACTTGATTCAAATGACGTCATCGAAATATAATTCGCCTGGCTCTCTATGGCTTTTTACGGCAGTTATCGTGCTAACGGACAAACAGACAGAATGAACAAGGTCATAACCACTTTCCAACTATGTAGTAAAGTGTTAAAAATGGTTATTTAATTATCAGCATTTTATGAGGAAGATTCTTTCTTATGCTGCTATGACTTATATAATGCAATGATTTTTTTACTTTCCTTATATACATAATGTATAAGGAAAGTATTGTGACGGGGTCGAAAATTCGAATTCGAGTTTTCGACGGGAGAGCACGTTTCAAGCATCCCTGATCACGAATCAAACATTTTTGAAGTGATGTCTGTGTGTGTGTATGTGTGTGTGTGCGCGCGCGTGTGTGTGTGTGTCAGTGAGTCTGTGGAGACGATAACTGACGAACAAATGGACCGATTTGAACGAAATTTGGTACAAAAATCACAATCCGTAAACACTGGAAACCTATTGTTTTTATACGCAATCGAATGCTCAGAACCCCCCTAAATTTTCGAGTAAAAATTTGAAAAAATCGTCAAAAAATCAAAACCACTAATAAAGTTACGCAAATAGACATTTCTTATGTAATTTTTCATTAGAAAACGATTGATTTGAACATAAATTTCAGAAAGCTGACATGAACCGTTCTTGAGATATTGCACATTTTTCAAAAGAAAATATCAAAAAGTCATATAAAATAAAAAAAAATATTTCCAATTAAGAAAAAAGTTCACTTTTCATATGTAATACTATGCGATAAATTGGGTGACATCATTCTCGTGGATCTAGCTCGTTCCATTCAAGAAAAAAGATACTTTGAGTATTACTTTTATATTTGAACGCCAATAGTCATTTATCTGCTGTAAAAATAACTTATTTCTTAGTGCATAACGCTTGGCGATATTTTGGCGACAAATTTGGCGGAATGTCGCCAACTTGGCGACTTTTTGAAATGTTGCCAAATTAACGAAAATCTCGCCAAATGGATAAAAATGACGCTAAATCAATGAAAATGACGACCAATTGTCGAAAATTTAATATCTTGGAAAGAATATTAGTATCTACTATATGAAAAACCTTTTTCTTTTACTGTAAAAGTATTAAATTCATTACATTATATAAGGAAAGTCATGTGTTGCCCACATCAGATTTTTTTCTTACATAATGCAATGAATTTACATCTTTCACAGTGACAAAACAATGTATAAGATTCACGGCCCTATATGTTTAGGTGTAATTTTTTTCACAGTTTTGCATGGTAAATCCCGAGCGGTATTCGCTGCTAGTATAATATAAAGAAACTTAAAATTTGCAATCATGCGCAAATTACTATAGTATACTAAATGACATTGTTAATCAAAATATTTTGTTAAAATATTTAATTTAATGCCCCTAAAAAGAAGTTAGAGAATTTCTGTTCTCGCTATGCAAAATTACCTTCACGGGCCCCCCGGTGACCTAAAAGACTGCAATTAATATAATATTTACATTAAATAAGTATGGAACAAATATATGCAAGAAGAAAAACAGTAAACCAGCGCGAGCCGAATTATCTGTACTGATAAACAAAATGTAACGCAAAGGACTTCTCTTTCTATACTGGACCAAAGTCAAAAGACACCTGCTAAACACCAACAAATGTACCCCTTCGTTCATTTCGCCAATACCAGTCAATCATTCACCCACCCCTCAAATCTCCACACCAAGAATTTTCACCCCCATTTTTCCCCTGGGAGGATAGGAGGTGTGGCTAACGTTGAAAATTGGAAGTTTCAGCAGTTGAAACACGATTTACTATTCCAATATATTAATCCCAAATTAATTCAAAAATCTAAAAAAAATCTTAAAAAGAAGCCAGAAGTATAATCTATTGAACGCTGTTTTTCAAAATGTGAAACGTTTGATAGTTAATTTTTTATAGTGCAATTAAGAAGGTGATGTTTTATCTAAGAAATTTTGACAAATTAACTTCGTTTCAAGATATATTTAAAATAAAATTTAAAAAATTGATGACAGAGTTCAATGCATTAAACTGTCTACAATCATGTGCAAAAAACAGAATTTTAAATTATTCATTTGCTAATGTGTAATTAGCGAAGAACTTCCCCCATAGGTTAACATGGGCATGAAAGCTAACTGAAGCGTCGCCTTAAATCACGATGACAGATCTACCCCTCCCCACCTCACGTGAATGTGGATAGTTACATCGTATGGCCAGTGCGAGAAAGATGAGGATACTGCTAACAGAGTGGTACCAGGCTATAACTTGAGGCTATTTGCCGCGTTGGGCTGGGTCGACTGAACCGCTCTCGCTGCTATTGTTAACATCTGTGGTGGGGGACAGTTTTTTACGGGCTCATAGAATGCTTGTGTTGTTAGATTAAAAAGACACCACTAAATATCATTGTATTCTCAGCTGGGAGAGGCTCTTTTAAAGAAGTTCTTATTAAATTTTAACATGTTTTAAAAAGAATCTTTCATTCATTAGTGTTATGAATCTCGCAAGTTAATTAAAGGATGTTAATTAAATTAATTGATTAAGTATTGAATGTCTATATACCAGGAGCATGTCAAAGACATGTCAAGGGGTATGTCAAAGCGTACCAAGGGTGTACCAAAGGAGTATGCTGAAGGCATACCAAGACCATCGTTCCTACACTATCCCTCCGCTATATCGCGGTTACGAAGTGAACTGCGGGAATATCGTATGAAGAGATACTTGAGAATCTTGTATGATGAGGGGAAATAATATATCTGTACTTACTTGAATTTTACACGTTTGTAATTTTTTTTTTCTAAAAAAATGTGGTAATGGGAAAAATTAACATTTTGTTAAAATGTTCCAAAACCGTAAAAAAGTAACAAAAAATGTGGTAATGGGCAAAATTAACATTTTGCGTCTTTTTTTTGAAAATGTTAATTTCTCTATGGGAATTAACATGGGTTTTCACACTTTTGTCATTTTTTTTCAAAAAATGTGGTAATGGGAAAAATTAACTTTTTGCATAAAATGTCTCAAAAACGTAAAAAAGTAACAAAAAATGTGGTAATGGGCAAAATTAACATTTTTGCGATTTTCTTCAAAATGCCAATTTCTCTATGGGAATTAACATGGGTTTTCGCACTTTTGTAATTTTTTTACAAAAAAATGTGCGTTTTTACAAAAATGGTACTAAAAATGTGGTAATGGGAAAAATTAACTTTTTGCACAAAATGTTGCAAAAACGTAAAAAAACAACAAAAATGTGTGTTTTTTACAAAAATGTGATAAAAAAGCGTGTTTTTAGAGTAGCAGAATCTCGGGAATCTCGAGAATCTCGGGAATTGGGTGTATGAGTGGGGGTGTGTTTCCTCAACCATTTCGGTCTTGGATTTCAAAATTTAAAACACATATAGCTTTCTGAGGGAGTGAGAAACGCCTAATATGCTGATACATATGACACACGCGCTCAGCACAAATCGATAGAAATAAATGGTGAGATAGTTTTTAAAGACGAGACTTTGAAATTGTTTTCGATAAATAAGGTATTTGAGGTTATTTAACGTGTGAATGAACGATACATGCCAATAAAATGAGGAACTAGGCTAAGTTTACAAGTATAGGACTTTAAAGTTTTGATGTTTTAGGGCTAGAACTTAAATTTATAATTAAACATGATTTATACTAACTACTGCAAAGGGAGAAATGCATAGCGAAAGGGGTTATGTGTATATATATATATATATATATATATAATACATATAACCAACACCCACCGGTGGAATGCAGATCTAAGATAGTATTTTTAGGAGAAGACATGAGATTCTTAAGTAAATGGAGTATTTAGAGACATTTAAAGAGATATAAACATATGATAAGGTAGCATCCATAATACGCACAACTAATATAGGACAGCGAAAGGAAAACTTTAGTATTGTTTAGAGACCGAACTTCAAATATGTAAGTAAATGTAGATGTTTGGGAAATTTTTAATGAACTATGTGCGATACACATGTCTCCGATCGCAGTGGTGGAAAAGTGATACCGGAGCAGTTTTTAAAGATGTGACTTTAACTTTTTTCAATTAAGTGAAGAATCTACTAAATATTAGAGGGTGCTAGCGCTTACCGAGGGTTTTATGTATAATACACATAAGTAGCATATAACATTAGGAAGGGGATATTACAAAAAAATATAGGACCTTATATTTTCAATCAAGATAGGACCTTATATTTTTGTAACTAAATGAGATATCAAGAAACATTTAAAGGGGATGAAAACATCTAATGAGGCGGAATGGGGGGTGTACTTACCCAAGATACCCAGCACTGAAATTATTCACTAAGATAAATTTTTTTTAAAGTAAAGACTTTAGAAGTTTCACATAAAAGGCAATTTATACTAGTTTTTAAAGAAATGAAAACGCCCAGCGAGATGACTTAGAATGAATACAACGCCGATATATATAACAGTAAAAAGAAAACTTAAATATTGTTTAAAGACTGCACTTCAAATTTCAAAGTAAATGTGCATACCCAGAGACTTTTAATGGACTAGTATAATACACATACTCGATAGAACAGCTAAATGACGAACTAAGAATAATTTATAAGTATGTAACTTTGGATTTTTTTTTTTTTTTTTTTTTTTTTTTTTTTTTTTTTTTTTTTTTTTTTTTTAGTTAAATAGTGAATTTCTACTCATTTTTAAAGCTATACTAAAGGATGTACAACAAATTTTTAGAAGGGACTTAGGGAATTTGCTAGCTAAATAGGGATTTCCACTACTTTTTAAAGGGATATAAAGACATACTAAGGGGTGTACAGCAAATTTTTAGAGGGGACTTTGAGAATTTTTTAGCTAAATAGGGATTTCTACTAACTTTTAAGGAATAGAAACACGTACTGAAGAGTATAGAGCGTAATCATTACTAACACCTAGTGCTAAAATGAGGAATTAGAGTAATATTTAGAGGTGGGACTTTAGATTTTTAAGTAAATGTTATGTTTAAAAACTTTTAAAGTAGCGTAAATACCTACTAAGATGACATATGCGATACACATAGCCAATACATAGTTATTAAATAGGGAAAAGCTAAGATGCCTTTTTAGAATAACACCTAAAATTTTTTCTAACTAACCGCAATATATCAACACTTAAAGCGGACGAATACGAAGATTCAGACGGCATGTGCGATACACATCGCGGGCACATAATAGTTAAATGTTAATTTAAGTAAGTTTTTAAGGATAGAACTCTGAATTTTTAGGGTAAATGAGATGTTTAAGAACATTTAAAGAGTCAAAAACACCTAATAAGGCGGTATGAGATGATTTCATCATCATCAGATAACAGCGAAATGGGGATACTACAAATATTTTAAAGGGGAATCCTTAAAATTTCTAAGTAAATAACCTTTAAAGGGGTGAAAAATATATAGTGAAGTTGTGTAGATAATACAGATCATCGACATTCTAAAACAGACAAGACATGTCTATACAAGATAAAAAAAATGTTGTACGTTAATATAAACATACATTATTCTATGTAGCAATGTAATACATACCCCAAGATTTATATAAAGTAATTGCGAATACATTATACCAATCCCATCAGAAATCAGCTAAAATAATAAAATTACCAAGCTGAATAATATATCTAGGTACTAAAACCCCAACAAACTACATTAAATTGATAAAAATCTTAACTAAATAAAATAATGAAGCTGTAACATACTATAAAAATACTAAGTTTAATAAAATAATAGAATAAAATCATATTAAAGCAAGTACTTACATGTTCAATCCGACTCAAAATGCTACATTAGGTGTAGGCCGATGAATAATGACAGATATAACATCTCCAGCTTTACCAACTTAAACCGACATATTCGCAGAGCAACTTGAAACGCGTCTTGACAGCACGAAATCCACAGCAGAAGTGATAAAATCGATACTTCAACGACACCCCCTACACGACAAGGTCACATCAAGGTCATATCAGGGTTACAGTTAAACTATGGTATAAAATAGAATCACATGTTAAAAAATAATAGATTTTAGTAAAATAATTAAAGAAAATCCCTCTGTGATTATGAATGACCTGTCTATATTTACCGTGTGTGTGTGTGTGTGTGTGTGCGTATGTGTGTGTGCGTATGTGTGTGTGTGTGTGTAATTATACCTTAAAAAGCTATATATCTGTAGTATCTCAACGGATACTAATATTTGTTTTACACATTTAGTTAAAACTTTTTTTAATTACACTTAAAATAAGTGCAACTGAAATAAAGTTTTTCTAAGTTTGAAAAACAAATATTAGTATCCGTTGGGATACTACAGATATATAGCTTTTTAAGGTATAATTACACACACACACACACATACGCACACACACATACGCACACACACACACACACACACACACGGTAAATATAGACAGGTCATTCATAATCACAGAGGGATTTTCTTTAATTATTTTACTAAAATCTATTATTTTTTAACATGTGATTCTATTTTATACCATAGTTTAACTGTAACCCTGATATGACCTTGATGTGACCTTGTCGTGTAGGGGGTGTCGTTGAAGTATCGATTTTATCACTTCTGCTGTGGATTTCGTGCTGTCAAGACGCGTTTCAAGTTGCTCTGCGAATATGTCGGTTTAAGTTGGTAAAGCTGGAGATGTTATATCTGTCATTATTCATCGGCCTACACCTAATGTAGCATTTTGAGTCGGATTGAACATGTAAGTACTTGCTTTAATATGATTTTATTCTATTATTTTATTAAACTTAGTATTTTTATAGTATGTTACAGCTTCATTATTTTATTTAGTTAAGATTTTTATCAATTTAATGTAGTTTGTTGGGGTTTTAGTACCTAGATATATTATTCAGCTTGGTAATTTTATTATTTTAGCTGATTTCTGATGGGATTGGTATAATGTATTCGCAATTACTTTATATAAATCTTGGGGTATGTATTACATTGCTACATAGAATAATGTATGTTTATATTAACGTACAACATTTTTTTTATCTTGTATAGACATGTCTTGTCTGTTTTAGAATGTCGATGATCTGTATTATCTACACAACTTCACTATATATTTTTCACCCCTTTAAAGGTTATTTACTTAGAAATTTTAAGGATTCCCCTTTAAAATATTTGTAGTATCCCCATTTCGCTGTTATCTGATGATGATGAAATCATCTCATACCGCCTTATTAGGTGTTTTTGACTCTTTAAATGTTCTTAAACATCTCATTTACCCTAAAAATTCAGAGTTCTATCCTTAAAAACTTACTTAAATTAACATTTAACTATTATGTGCCCGCGATGTGTATCGCACATGCCGTCTGAATCTTCGTATTCGTCCGCTTTAAGTGTTGATATATTGCGGTTAGTTAGAAAAAATTTTAGGTGTTATTCTAAAAAGGCATCTTAGCTTTTCCCTATTTAATAACTATGTATTGGCTATGTGTATCGCATATGTCATCTTAGTAGGTATTTACGCTACTTTAAAAGTTTTTAAACATAACATTTACTTAAAAATCTAAAGTCCCACCTCTAAATATTACTCTAATTCCTCATTTTAGCACTAGGTGTTAGTAATGATTACGCTCTATACTCTTCAGTACGTGTTTCTATTCCTTAAAAGTTAGTAGAAATCCCTATTTAGCTAAAAAATTCTCAAAGTCCCCTCTAAAAATTTGCTGTACACCCCTTAGTATGTCTTTATATCCCTTTAAAAAGTAGTGGAAATCCCTATTTAGCTAGCAAATTCCCTAAGTCCCTTCTAAAAATTTGTTGTACATCCTTTAGTATAGCTTTAAAAATGAGTAGAAATTCACTATTTAACTAAAAAAAAAAAAAAAAAAAAAAAAAAAAAAAAAAAAAAAAAAATCCAAAGTTACATACTTATAAATTATTCTTAGTTCGTCATTTAGCTGTTCTATCGAGTATGTGTATTATACTAGTCCATTAAAAGTCTCTGGGTATGCACATTTACTTTGAAATTTGAAGTGCAGTCTTTAAACAATATTTAAGTTTTCTTTTTACTGTTATATATATCGGCGTTGTATTCATTCTAAGTCATCTCGCTGGGCGTTTTCATTTCTTTAAAAACTAGTATAAATTGCCTTTTATGTGAAACTTCTAAAGTCTTTACTTTAAAAAAAATTTATCTTAGTGAATAATTTCAGTGCTGGGTATCTTGGGTAAGTACACCCCCCATTCCGCCTCATTAGATGTTTTCATCCCCTTTAAATGTTTCTTGATATCTCATTTAGTTACAAAAATATAAGGTCCTATCTTGATTGAAAATATAAGGTCCTATATTTTTTTGTAATATCCCCTTCCTAATGTTATATGCTACTTATGTGTATTATACATAAAACCCTCGGTAAGCGCTAGCACCCTCTAATATTTAGTAGATTCTTCACTTAATTGAAAAAAGTTAAAGTCACATCTTTAAAAACTGCTCCGGTATCACTTTTCCACCACTGCGATCGGAGACATGTGTATCGCACATAGTTCATTAAAAATTTCCCAAACATCTACATTTACTTACATATTTGAAGTTCGGTCTCTAAACAATACTAAAGTTTTCCTTTCGCTGTCCTATATTAGTTGTGCGTATTATGGATGCTACCTTATCATATGTTTATATCTCTTTAAATGTCTCTAAATACTCCATTTACTTAAGAATCTCATGTCTTCTCCTAAAAATACTATCTTAGATCTGCATTCCACCGGTGGGTGTTGGTTATATGTATTATATATATATATATATATATATACACATAACCCCTTTCGCTATGCATTTCTCCCTTTGCAGTAGTTAGTATAAATCATGTTTAATTATAAATTTAAGTTCTAGCCCTAAAACATCAAAACTTTAAAGTCCTATACTTGTAAACTTAGCCTAGTTCCTCATTTTATTGGCATGTATCGTTCATTCACACGTTAAATAACCTCAAATACCTTATTTATCGAAAACAATTTCAAAGTCTCGTCTTTAAAAACTATCTCACCATTTATTTCTATCGATTTGTGCTGAGCGCGTGTGTCATATGTATCAGCATATTAGGCGTTTCTCACTCCCTCAGAAAGCTATATGTGTTTTAAATTTTGAAATCCAAGACCGAAATGGTTGAGGAAACACACCCCCACTCATACACCCAATTCCCGAGATTCTCGAGATTCCCGAGATTCTGCTACTCTAAAAACACGCTTTTTTATCACATTTTTGTAAAAAACACACATTTTTGTTGTTTTTTTACGTTTTTGCAACATTTTGTGCAAAAAGTTAATTTTTCCCATTACCACATTTTTAGTACCATTTTTGTAAAAACGCACATTTTTTTGTAAAAAAATTACAAAAGTGCGAAAACCCATGTTAATTCCCATAGAGAAATTGGCATTTTGAAGAAAATCGCAAAAATGTTAATTTTGCCCATTACCACATTTTTTGTTACTTTTTTACGTTTTTGAGACATTTTATGCAAAAAGTTAATTTTTCCCATTACCACATTTTTTGAAAAAAAATGACAAAAGTGTGAAAACCCATGTTAATTCCCATAGAGAAATTAACATTTTCAAAAAAAAGACGCAAAATGTTAATTTTGCCCATTACCACATTTTTTGTTACTTTTTTACGGTTTTGGAACATTTTAACAAAATGTTAATTTTTCCCATTACCACATTTTTTTAGAAAAAAAAAATTACAAACGTGTAAAATTCAAGTAAGTACAGATATATTATTTCCCCTCATCATACAAGATTCTCAAGTATCTCTTCATACGATATTCCCGCAGTTCACTTCGTAACCGCGATATAGCGGAGGGATAGTGTAGGAACGATGGTCTTGGTATGCCTTCAGCATACTCCTTTGGTACACCCTTGGTACGCTTTGACATACCCCTTGACATGTCTTTGACATGCTCCTGGTATATAGACATTCAATACTTAATCAATTAATTTAATTAACATCCTTTAATTAACTTGCGAGATTCATAACACTAATGAATGAAAGATTCTTTTTAAAACATGTTAAAATTTAATAAGAACTTCTTTAAAAGAGCCTCTCCCAGCTGAGAATACAATGATATTTAGTGGTGTCTTTTTAATCTAACAACACAAGCATTCTATGAGCCCGTAAAAAACTGTCCCCCACCACAGATGTTAACAATAGCAGCGAGAGCGGTTCAGTCGACCCAGCCCAACGCGGCAAATAGCCTCAAGTTATAGCCTGGTAGCACTCTGTTAGCAGTATCCTCATCTTTCTCGCACTGGCCATACGATGTAACTATCCACATTCACGTGAGGTGGGGAGGGGTAGATCTGTCATCGTGATTTAATGCACTATGCGGTTTTTAAAACATGTTGGTTTAAAGAAATAACATATGCATAAAATAGCACACATATTAATTTAAACTCCAAGACCGGTTGGGCAAACACACCCCCTCTCATACACCCAATTCATGCGATTCCCGAGATTCTCGAGATTCCCGAGATTCCCGAGATTCCCGAGATTCTGCTACTTTAAAACACCAATTCACGCGATTCTGCTACTTTAAAACACCAATTCACGCGATTCTGCTACTTTAAAACACCAATTCACGCGATTCTGCTACTTTAAAACACCAATTCACGCGATTCTACTACTTTAAAACACCAATTCACGCGATTCTGCTACTTTAAAACACCGATTCACGCGATTCTGCTACTTTAAAAACGCGTTTTTGTTAGTTTTTTACAAGTAAAAAGTATGTTTTTGTGAAAAAACGTTAAAAAATAGCACAAGTGCGAAAACCTATGTTAATTCCCATAGAGAAAACGGCACAAGTGCGGTTTTTGAAAAGTAAAAAACTTACATTTGCGAAAAAATATAAGAAAAAAACTTGCATTTACGAAATTTTGTTAGTAAAAAGTATGTTTTTGTGAAAAAACGTTAAAAAATAGCACAAGTGTGAAAACCTATGTTAATTCCCATAGAGAAAACGGCACAAGTGTGGTTTTTGAAAAGTAAAAAACTTACATTTGCGAAAAAATATAAGAAAAAAACTTGCATTTACGAAATTTTGTTAGTAAAAAGTATGTTTTTGTGAAAAAACGTTAAAAAATAGCACAAGTGCGAAAACCTATGTTAATTCCCATAGAGAAAACGGCACAAGTGTGGTTTTTGAAAAGTAAAAAACTTACATTTGCGAAAAAATATAAGAAAAAAACTTGCATTTACGAAATTTTGTTAGTAAAAAGTATGTTTTTGTGAAAAAACGTTAAAAAATAGCACAAGTGTGAAAACCTATGTTAATTCCCATAGAGAAAACGGCACAAGTGTGGTTTTTGAAAAGTAAAAAACTTACATTTGCGAAAAAATATAAGAAAAAAACTTGCATTTACGAAATTTTGTTAGTAAAAAGTATGTTTTTGTGAAAAAACGTTAAAAAATAGCACAAGTGTGAAAACCTATGTTAATTCCCATAGAGAAAACGGCACAAGTGTGGTTTTTGAAAAGTAAAAAACTTACATTTGCGAAAAAATATAAGAAAAAAACTTGCATTTACGAAATTTTGTTAGTAAAATATAAAATTCTTACAGTTCACTTCGTAACCGCGATATAGGGCAAGCACTCTTTTCTTAGGCGGAGGGGTATTGATATGACCTTAGCATGCCTTCAGCATATCCCTTTGGTACACCCTTGGTATATCCTTAACATGTCCTTGGCGGAGGGATATTGGTACGCTCCTAGCATGCAATAACATAGAACTTGATATACTTAATCACTTTATTTCATTATCCTCATTAACGCCTTTCATTCATTTAGAAAAAAGAAAAAAAAAAAAAAAAATGCGCATATTTCGTACTTTTAATTACTTCATTTAGAAAAAAGAAAAAAAAAAAATCCCAACAATCAGAAAAATTCCCAGTTTTAATTCTCCTTTTCGCCGCTAGGGGGCGCTGATGGTTTCATACCTCCTTCGTCGCAGAGGCGGAGGTGTTGCCACCCCGAAAAAAGTTTATCTCCCACAGGTGTTGCTATGGCAACCGAAACAAAAAAAATATTTCTAAGTTCCATCCTCGATAGTTCCACTTTCCACCGCTAGGGGGCGCTGATGGTTCCATACCTCCTTCGTCGCAGAGGCGGAGGTGTTGCCACCCTGAAAAATAGTTTCTCCCATACTTAGAAAAATCTCATTCCAAAAATTTATTTCCCCCTCAACCCCTCGTACAAGACTACGAAATCGTTGCCACCCGACAAAAAGTTTCAAAAAATTTTTACCCCCACCTTTTTTCATTCTCCCCCCCTTTTACACCCCCGTCCAGGATTACGAAAATCCAAGATGGCGGCCCTACCTCATACCTCATACCTCGCATACCTCCGTTGCCGCAGAACGCCCCTTTCTCTTCTACTACCGGGATTAGTCGTTTTGGAGGAATCGTTTCTCAAAGTAGTTTTGCGGTCAAAATGAACGCTTCCGTCGCTCTAGTGGTAAAAATTAAAATATAGCCAATTATGCTGCATTTGGAGCCCGACCACAATAATCCGTAGATAAGACGACTCATTATGGCCGCATTATCCATTGGGCCTTCGTTTGGAGGCCCTAAATGATTGAGATATCCAAGAAATTTAACTAAAAGATGTCAGTTTCAAGAGGTGAAATGATATTACCAAAACTCAAATAAATAAAAAGAATGAGCTAAGAACAAGTGCATTACAAAACCGCTTAAATCTCTACTGAAACTGAACTACCGAAAATTATTTTAATCAGATAATAGAAGAATTTTATTACGGAGGGATTTTTAAATAATTGGCTCTTTAAATTTAATTATGTTATTATTATTAATTTTCTTTTTGAAACTTTATTGCTTCCAAAGAAACCGCAAGAAATGCATTAAAAATAATTAGTGTTATTTATTTATTTATTAAATTTTTGTTAACAATATTATTCTTTAGAATTTTTTTGGTGGCCTGTGAATGTGTAAATTTAAATTGCTGAAACATTTCTTTATCTCTCTATATTTGAAAAATCTAGATGCAGCGGCTGACCAAATCCTTTTCAAATAGAGAGATTTTTAAGGCTGACAAGACTAGCAAGGGACCTACGGTATCAAATGATTTGTCGCCTCCTAATTTGGTAACAATGAAATGAAAATTTCTATTTGTTATACAATTTTAAAGAGAAAATAGTTTTACGTTACTTTTGTAGAAAGTTTTTAATTTCTTTGTTGTCTCTTTATAATCTAATCTTTCATTGTTGAAAAGTCTGTTGCTATCTCAAAAGAAGTAATATTCAGATGGTTTAACTTTCTTTGTCGAAAAAGCTGTTGTCAATTCAAAAACTTGAAATATAAAAGTAGGGAGTCTGTAAAATTTTAATTAAATGATTTCATTCCGAATCAGTATTTCAGTAAGTTAAAAAGTGATCAGGAAAAATTTAAAAATTTGAAATACTATTTCGGTGTGGATTTCGTACCGACATTAATTCTGCCATATCAGGCTCAAATTTTCATTTAATTTTATTTATGACCGAAGAGGCAGTCATTGGTTATGTTTTTAGCACCAATCATCAGGACAGTAATAAGATATTGTTAAAAATATAAAATGAAATACTTATGCAGACTATTAATATGTACCGGTAATATTTTATTAATATATTCTATATAAAAAAAGATTTTTTTTTTTATCAATGATAACCATGTCCCATCAATTTTCAAAAACACTGTACCAAATAAAGGATACAGTTAATTAAAATGAGCAAAAAAATCACACTCAGAATCTGAGATCGAGATACCGCCTCTATACGCATTTCAGGCTATAAAATAGGAAAATACGCTTTGAAAATTAAGTAAGGCGTATTTTTAAGCATAGATTTTGTAAAAAATAAATAAATAAAATAAACTCCAATCACGATGTTTACAGGTCACGGAAGTCCCGAAAAAGTCATAGAAACGAAAATAGGTCATTAATTTCTCTAAAATGTTAGAAATTTAAAAATATACGCTAATTCTGAGATCGATCGGAGTTTTTCATTCTTCTAGTAATCCGTTTCCGCGCGATTGAGAAAACGACGATCGCAAACGACTATTCCCACTGATCCACAGAGATACCTATTCTCCATAGTTTCTACAGAATACACGGAATTTGCACAGTTTTCTACGGACACTTTTCTTTCTATCTATGTCAATGTAAATTTACGGCCGCATGCACGCTAATGCCAATCAAATCAACGTGACAATAGAGATTTATGGCTGCGTGGAATGCAAATTACGATCGCTTCCTTAAAATTGTCATTCTGCATAAATCGCTAAGCAGTTATTTTATAAATTATATTCGCATAAATAGTGCGATTGCGCAACTCAGTTTATATTCACGTGAATCGCCAATTGTCTATTAGTATATTTTTTTCCTTTCATCTTCTAAATATTTCATATTAGATTGACTAATCTAGCTTATTTTCATATTCTGATTAATTACTAAAGTTAATTTTTTATTATTTTCACACAAACAGTATAATATCGCAATTCAGTCTGTTCACGTAAGTTGCCAAGAATGCATTAGTACATTTTTCTATATATCTCCATCTTTTAAATATTGCATGTTAGATTGACTAAACTAGCTTATATTTAAATTCTAGTTAATTATATTAAGGTTCGCATAGTACATAAAAAATACATTTACGCATAATACACATTTTTTTTATTTTATAAAATGTGTATGAACCCTGTGAAGAGATATTTTCCAAAAAGTGGCATTCAAACAGTGACTTAGGCAAATAAAACGAAACCATTTTTGTAGCGATTTATTAAAATTGATATACATATATTCATATCTATTAACACTACTCTATTTTATTTGTTAAAGATTAATATGTATCATTATTTTTAGTGAAAACTTGTTTACCAAATGTAAATGTTTATTTTCAATATAAAATAACTTACACGGGATAAAAAATTAATGTAAAAATAATGTATATTTATATTAAAACTTCAATAATTTTATGTATATATATTTTTATCTTATGTAAGCGCATATATGTTACTTAACTACTGAAAAAGTTTTCACTAATGATATTTTCCTTCTTCACTACTGAAATCTTCATCAACTGGTAGGCATCTTTGCGCAAGAGATGGCCAATGATTATCTTTCTCCCACTTTCCAAATCTATTTGCATCGACTCAAATTTTTATAATTTCGTATAATATATATAGAAAACCATTTTTTACACGTATCATTGATGATCTGCTCGGAATCAATGAGTAAAAACTTAAACAACGTAATTCAACATAAATAAATAAACAAACTGTTTTTAGGATGCATTTGTCATAAAGAGCTTATAATTGAATCTCAGCTCAACACTCTCTTGCTTTTTTTTGCTACTTTGTACCCAAATCATATTTTTGCTACTTTGTACCTAAATCATATTTTTCGCTATGTGAAAAACTTCCCCAATGTGCAGCTGGTCTTTAGGAAAAGATGTTTCACACACTTAGTCACCAGGCCAACGGCCGTATCGTGCTGAAAACACCGGTTCTCGTTAGATCACCGAAGTCAAGCAGCATCGGGCGCGGTTAGTACTTGGTGGGTGACCACCTCGGAACACCGCGTGCTGTTGGCCATCTTGGGTGCGGTATCCCCGTGGTTTGCGCGCTAGATTTGCACGCTACCACAAGTGCCGCCGTGTTCATGCGGAGTACGATCACGTTAAACATGTGGGTCCGTAAGTCCTTCCGAGAGGTTGGTGGTAGGGGAAGGAGGGTACGGTCCCTGTGGATGCCTCCCCCACTTGGTTCCGGTCTAAATTGGGTGGCACTTCCCGGCCGTCCAAACAGTTACCTTACACCTTTCTGGTAGGTCGGACGGTCTGGGTCTCAACAACAACACACTTAGTCACCGGCCATCCAAACAGCTGCTCTAAGTCTACGGACGAGTCGGATGGTCTGGGCTTTCGACACACTTAGTCACCAACTGCCGCCGTGTTCACGCGGAGTACGATCACGTTAAACATGTGGGTCCGTAAGTCCTTCCGCGAGGTTGGTGGTTGGGGAAGGAGGGTACGGTCCCTGTGGATGCCTCCCCCACTGGGTTCCGGTCCAAATTGGGTGGCGCTTCCCGGCCGTCCAAACAGTTACCTTACACCTTTCCGGTAGGTCGGACGGTCTGGGTCTCAACAACAACAACACACTTAGTCACCGGCTACACATTAAGCTACCATAAGCCTTAGGGTTGGTCGTGTGGTCTGGGTCTTCAACACACTTCAGTCAGAGGTATAAACAAAAACGCACGATCCTTTTTAAAGTTCTTTGTCTTTCCTAAAAAACACTCGCACAAACAATGTAAGGACTCGCACAAACAATTTACGGACTCGCACAAATAATTTAAAGGCTCGCACAAACAATTTAATTCCCTTAATGCACAATTTTAAGGGACAATTCTTGGACACGTCGCATAGAGAGCATTTTGATAAAGGTATACATAATAGGTGTTGCAAAGATCTTCGTAAAGGGACATTCGACGATCAAATGGGCAAGTTTGTTTGCTAATATAGACCTTGGGGAGGATTAATGACAGTTTTTCGAAAGAAATTATCAGCTCCACTACCTAGGGGCATTAAAATTTTCTGTGCTTCGGGCCCCAAACAGTTTTAATCCGGCCCTGATAGCACTGCTTCAATCACAGACTATTATATAGTATTCTGTGGCTAATCTATTAATATAGTAATTCGTAATCTATTAATATAGTATTCTGTGGCTTCAATCAACAGCACCAAACCCCACCCCATAGCTGGCATAGTATATAAAGTCTATGCAGCGGACAAAAAGGAGGAGTCGAAGTCTTTCCAGACCGTCCCCCTCCCCCCTCCCTGTACCCTAGAATGCCAAATCCATTCACAGTTATAGTACCGACCACGAAAGGAAACCTAACGGAGAGAGATTTTCTACAAAGCATGGGCACGAGCGTAAGTAAACAACCTGCGCAGTAGGATGCGCAGAAACGTAAGGGCAAAAGGGCGTTATTTTTACCATAGCGTGTAATGGTAAACTGACGGTGATGGCAAATAAAAATAGAAACTAAACTCAGTAAACGTCGAAATGTATCTTTGTGATAAAAATAAGTTATTTAGAATACTTGAATAACAATTTATATTTAAAGATTTCATTTGCTAAAGTGCACTTAAAGTGGTTTTAAGTGAATTTACACTACTACTCAATTTTACCGCAGTCACTAACTAGCGTTCTAAAGCTGTATACATTTACTAGAAAATTCTGTAGTGTATATGCAAGTGAGAAGAGAAAGATACATAACGAGTTTTCTCATAACAAAACTCGTGTATATGCATTAATGAAAGTGAATATTTTATTTTCCGGTAAATTAAAAATATCCATCAAAGAAGTCAAATTTAGATATATCCTACAAAAATTAGTAGGTTAAACGATTTTAAGTTTCAAAAGTTGCCGTTTTTATACAGAAATAATAAAAATTCCCATACTGCTAAGCAAATGAGTATTTTGTTCTAGAAACGTCAGGGCAAAATTGTACGTGTGACGCTCGTGCCCATGCTCTTTCAGTCTCCAGAAGCAGAAAAAAGAAGGGGTAGGGTAGTATTCGAAGTCTTTCAAAATACTCCAGAAGAAGAAAAAGGAGGGGGTGGAGTAGTATTTGAAGTTTTTCTAAATACTCCAGAAGAAGAAAAAAGAGGGGGTGGGGTAGTATTCGAAAAGTCTTTCTAAATACCCCAGAAGAAGAAAAGAGTGAATGGAGTACTGCTCGAAAAGTCTTTCTAAATACTCCAGAAGAAACCAAGCCAAGACGCTTATTTACGGGGTGCCTATGCCTCATGGCACATAACCCCACATCTAATGTTGTTGTTGAGACCCAGACCGTCCGACCTACCAGAAAGGTGTAAGGTAACTGTATGGACGGCCGGGAAGTGCCACCCAATTTAGACCGGAACCCAGTGGGGGAGGCATCCACAGGGACCGTACCCTCCTTCCCCTACCACCAACCTCTCGGAAGGACTTACGGACCCACATGTTTAACGTGATCGTACTCCGCACGAACACGGCGGCATTTGTGGCAGCGTGCAAATCTAGCGCGCAAACCACGGGGATACAGCACCCGAGATGGCCAACAGCACGCGGCGTTCCGAGGTGGTCACCCACCAAGTACTAACCGCGCCCGATGCTGCTTCACTTCGGTGATCTAACGAGAACCGGTGTTTTCAGCACGGTACGGCCGTTGGCCCCCCACATCTAATGTGTAGTAAGTCCAATGGATATAGCGATTATGCGATATAGCAATGCACTCATCTGTTGGAGGGTGCTCTGTAGTGGTTGCTTGCTTGGAACATAGAGATGAGATGGAGATTCTGTCTTGGATGGCTGATCTGGCAAGTAGGTAGGAAAGGGAAGGGACTAAGGTTAGGACCAATCAGAAATGATTGGACAGGAAAGTTTTATAAATATACAAGTTAAGGCTAGTTTACTAAAAAATACAGTTTGGATATAATAAAATAAAGCTTACTTCAGTTTAGATTTAATAATTTACAGAGTATAACTATTATAAATTACACCGTTTAACAGTTCTCCTTACAAAAAGGCCGAAAGCAAGGCACAAGTCTCTATCACTCACGAGTTTTACAAATTAAGTCTGCAGTTTGTGAAAGTGTAGGCATGAATTTCAAGGAGGGACGTTCCAAATTGCTTTCTGGTTGGGGCGGCAAAAAACCTAGAGCCGGGCCTGTAAATACCCCAGAAGAAGAAAAAAGAGAGTGAATGGGGGTACTGTTCGAAAAGTCTTTCTAAATACTCCAGAAGAAGAGACAAAAGAGTGGGTGGGGATAGTATTCGAAAAATCTTTCTAAATACTCCAGAAGCCTACCCTGTGACTTAGAAGGCTGAATCTTTGCAAGTATCGACCATAGGACAGAACCTAAAGAAGTCGTATTTTCGTCTTCTCCTTGAGAACCCCATAAAATAGTGGTGGTGGTGGTGGGGGGGGGGGTCCAAAAAGTATTTCCAGACTCTGCAAAAGACCCCCCCCCCCCTGTGGCTTAAAAGGCTGAAACTTTGTATACTAATAGTATCGACCACTATATTTTCAATATTAAGCGCAATACATTGCTAACCAGACAAAAATCTTATAAAAAAAAAAAGTTGCAGCTTAAAATTTTAACAGTATTAGTTTCCTTGACAGGCCTAAATATTACCTATTTTAAGAATATTTTTGTACTCTTTTTAGGTGACAAGTCCATCCAGACGTCATCTTATATTGAAGATTCGTTTTGTTTAGAAAGTCTGTCTTTAGACCTTCAAAAACTGTTCTTCGGTGATTCCGGATCTGATATTATTCTTAAATGTGGCGGTAGGTCCATCCCAGCCCACAGAACAATCCTGTCTGCCCGCTCTGAAGTATTTGCTGCGATGTTCAGGAATGACATGTTGGAGAGCCACGATGGAATTGTGAAAGTGGAGGACATGGACGACGACATATTGGATCAATTCCTGAATTACATCTATTCGGGAAAATTGTCTAATCTGTCCGAAGCCTCAATTCGAAATCTCTACGAGGCAGCAGATAAGTATGCCGTAGAGAATCTCAAAAAGCGATGTTCCAAACTTTTAGTAGAGAATGTGACAAAAGAAAATGCGTTTGGACTTCTTATCCTAGCAGATGCGCACAGTGATGCAGATTTGAAGGAAGATATCACTTGTTTTGTTTTGAAGGATGAGAAAATGTTGAAAAGTAAAGCCTGGCTTGTTTTTTGGAAACATCATCCGCAGTTAGCATTTGAGATTTATTCTAAATATGTTGATAATGAATGACATTTTATGCTTACGTGATAAAATTTAAAATCAACAAGTTTAAATTTTGTACATTTCCTTTACAACCGGTATCCTTATAATGTTCTCTTTTATTGTAAGTGAAGAATAAATTTGCAGTGTTAAATAGTTTTTGTGAGCTGAATTAGCCCAGAGTTTTCCTTGTATAATAAATATGGTGGGAAAGGTTGGAATTAGAATAGGCTTTCTGGGTACAGTTATATTGACAAACGTTTGCCCTTCTGCAAGACACAACAACGAAGACGGCATTTGCATTACACAATTTTACTAATTATCTTATGTCTCTGATAATGCATTAAGCCAGTGAAACGTAGTTGATCTTTTAGTAAAGTAAAACGTAGTTGATCTTTTAGTAAAGTGAAACGTAGTTGATCTTTTAGTAAAGTGAAACGTAGTTGAACTTTTAATAAAGTAAAAAGTACATATATTGCCGATGAATTGTGAAAATTGATTATGTAAAAAGTTACTCATCGTGCATTGATAAGACCTACTACAGTGTTGTCAACACTTGGATGAACCGTATAGTTAGAATCATAAGCTCATATTTATCCATAAAGTAGCTAAGTTGGTAAGCCTAGTTTAATGCAATTAAAGTATGAACTTTGAGTAAAGTGAACATTTAGTAAAATGTAGTAGTTGTTTAGTGAAGTTGATCTTTTAGTAAAGTGAAACGTAGTTGATCTTTTAGTAAAATGAAACGTAGTTGAACTTTTAGTAAAGTAAAAAGTACATATATTGTCGATGAATACACCACAAGTGATTATATAAAAAGTTACTCATCGTGCATTGATAAGGCCTACTACAGTCTTGTCAACACTTGGATGAACCGTATGGTTCGAATCATAAGCTCAAATTTATCCATAAAATAGCTAAGTTGGTAAGCCTAGTTTCCTGCAGTTGAAGTATATAATACACCAGGATCACAATACTCGATATCCGACATTCCTGTCAAATGTTATTGGCATTTCATTTTTATCGTTGGTTTTTCATATTTATCGAATTGATTGAAAACCAAACCATTTTTCTCCGGAATTCTTTATTTTCAGATGGACACCATGTAAAAATAACAAATTATACTATTCGTTATTTTCATTATTTTTAACGCTTTTAAAAACAATACGGGAGTAAATATTATTCATCGCATCATTTCGTTAAGAGTTTGTCAATTTTTCCCATCAATGAACTTATGTTAGTTTGAAACAATGTTAGTTTGAAACTATGTTCTTAATTCTAAGGAAGAATTACTAAAAATTAAGCCCCAATTAGTTTTACCTCGTCCTTTGAATAAACAGGTTTTACTTACTCATGTTTATACATTGATGTTTTTGGCCATTTCGCTCCTTATTAACTTCTGAAATATTTAGAATTTAAATCCTTCAATTGAAAATTATTATCTCGTTAAATTGTATTTTTTTTTTGTATGGTTAATTCTGTTTTAAAGTCGCGCTTGTTTTCTACAGGTTTGCTAACGTTATTATTAAATTCATATTATTTTTTAGAATTAGAATGCTTTAGAATTTTTCATTTCATTAATTTTCTTTGTATATTTTTGTTTAATTAGATAGGTAAAAATAACCTTTTTTTAAAAAATTAAGTTACAGTATTAGTCTTGTTGTTTTCGTGAAATTTTAGCCATTTTTCCAGTCAGCAAAGTGTTAATATTTAAACATCCAAAAAGACTGTCCCGGAATTCCAGTTCTGGAAATAAAAAATACCAGTTTTTAATTTTGTCTCGGTATTGAATATGATTTACTTTAGACCTTGGCACTGTGAGAGGAAACGGATAGCCAGTAAATCCATCATGTGGAAAACTAGAACTAGATAGAATTTTTTGTAATTATAATAAGTGAAATATAGTAAAATAATACACAAAATTTTAAGATATTCGCGCAGCATTATTACTTTCCTTTATATACATAATGTATAAGGAAAGTATTGTGACGGGGTCGAAAATTCGAATTCGAGTTTTCAACGAGAGAGCACGTTTCAAGCATCCCTGATCACGAATCAAACATTTTTGAGGTGATGTCTGTGTGTGGTGTGTGTGTGTGTATGTCAGTGAGTCTGTGGAAACGATATCTCACGAACAAATAGAGCAATTTGAATGAAATTTGGTAGAAAAATTACAATCCGTGAATACTGGAAGACTATTGGTATTAAACGTAATCGAATGGCCAGAATCCCCCTAAATTTTCGAGTGGAATTTTGAAAAAATCATCAAAAAATCAAAACCTTTAATAAAGTTACCCAAACATACATTTATTATGTAAGTTTTCCTTAGAAAACGACTGACATAAATTTTAGAACGCTACCATGAACCATTCTCGAGATATTGCACATTTTTAAAATAAATTTATCAAAAAATCCTATAAATTAAAAAAAATATATTAACTGTTGAGAAACGTGTTCACTTTTCATATGTAATGTCATGCGATAAATTGGGTGACATCATTCTCGTGGATCTAGTTTTCTTTCCATTCATGAGAAAAGATACTTTGGAGTTCAAAAAGATATATTGGCATTCAAATACAAAAGTACTACTTTTGTATTTGAACGCCAATAGTCATTCATCTGCTGTAAGAATAACTTATTTCTCCGTCCATAACGCTTGGCGAGATTTTGGGCCGAAATTGACGGAATGTCGCCAACTTGGCGACTTTTTTAATATCTTGGAAACAATATAAATATCTACTACAAGTAAAATCTATTTTTCTATTGTAAAAGTAGTAAATGCATTGCATTATATAAGGAAAGTCATGTGTTGCCCACATCAAATTTTTTCTATGGTAAACAATGATACTTCCCGAAACAATAATAGTAGTTATTTTATGTGGACAAAATTAATAATTTGAATTACACTATGGTGTTAATGATATCAAAATAGTTGATATTAGCTCAAATGGATGAAATTAATCTAATTCATCAAGCTCAAAATCCAAATCACCAGATTCCTCGTTAAGCTATTGCCACCTTTTAAAAGGAAATTAAAAATGTTTTTTGAAATAATTTAAAAGAATAATTTGGGAACTAAATCTGAAAAAAGATACATCGTTTTTATCATTCTGATAATGATTGCGATAAAAATGGGGCAAAATGGAATATGAATATGCGAGAAATTACAAAACAATCCTTAAAATTATCTTTGCAAACAGAAACACTCTTTCCTTCCTTTTCATGTCCACCACCAATCTCAGCTATTTATAACTTTTGACACACTGTAGATACGAAAACCCCAAACTTTTTCATTCCAGCCCTGCAGTTTGACAGAAAATCTGTCAAGATGAGCACGCAAAAAGAAAATAGGAAGCTCCTTCACTGCGTTATTTCGACCCCCAACAAGACAGGAACTGAAAAGAAAATGTTTCAAACACCCCGTGAGCTGTGAAAGAAGCAACATCCAGCTTCGAAAGAAAGAGTGTAGGCGAAGCCAGACACATTTATTTTCCGCCGTAGCCAACGGAGAGAAAAAACCGCTGACAAGTAACGGTCAAGACACAAGAAAGTTATGAATAAACATAAAGGCATGAAAAAGAAGCGAATGTGACTGGATTATAATGAAAGTTGATGCGTTGACTCTTTGCTTCGAAAGCGAAGATGTATTCAAAATGTGTTCCATGAAACCCCGAGGTTTCGTTAGAAGTTTCTTTTTTAAATTCCTCTTCAACAGGAGCGGTTTTACCCAGTTTTTTTTTTTCAGGACTTTTGGCCGGCGGAAAATGGAACCTTAAAGGAGGCAAGCTTCTTCATATAATTTTAACTAATATATATATTACTAAATTCTTTAAATCTAATGATAGTTTACGCCAGTCTAGCAATAATTACCTTATTCTAAATAATAGTAAAAAATTCAAGAATAAATTAACATCACTTAGAAAACTAATAGGATTTCAAACTTTTGATTTAAAAGATCTTTTTAATAATATCAAAATCTCAGACCTGTATGATGTAATTTTAGGTCTATATAATGCTTATATTACTAATATATAAACTGAAACCAATTTTATAAATTTTCCTAAACTTATTCACTTTGTTATTTTCAATAATTATATTTTTCAAGGAAATAAATTATACTTACAAGTCTCAGGAGTTCCACAGGGTGGCTGCAGTAGCAGTATATTAGCTAATTTATACCTTTATCATTATGAACAGTCTTTTACTTCAATAGATTATACAGATATGTTGATGATCCGATTTGCTTAGTATATACTGAAAATTATGTCATAGATATAGATTTTTATCCAGACAATTTGGAATTAATTCCTAATGAAGCTACTATTAGTAATAATATTAATTTTTTGGATTTAAATCTTATTATTGAACCTTCTAATAGAATTGTTACTAATTTATATGATAAAAAATACTCTTAATTTTAACATTAATAAAATCTTACCATTTAATTCCTGCAACTCGATTTTATTGTTTAGAAATATTATACTTAATCAGCATTTTAGAATTTATAGATTATCCGATAAAAAATTTCATGCTATACATATAAATAATCTAAAAATTATCAGCAATTTATATAAATATCCCTCTTATTTTGTAAATGGTATAGTTAAAAAATTTAGATTAACTGGATTTTCATAAATTCTATTCATAGTTTTTTATATTAGCCTGACATCTCCATTCTCTTGTATTAATAATATGTTTATTTTTACATCCACTTAAATATTAGCCTTTCTATTATTAACCCCTCTTTTTATTAACTCTGATTGTATATTAACACTTATTCTTGGCTTTTCGCATTACTGTTATTTATTTCTTACGAATGGCAACAGTAGATCATTTCTTTTTCCTTTGCGAATGGCAACACTGGTCTCTTCATTCTGGGTTCCCGAGTTCGACAGGTTCTTGCATCTGTAGTGTTTTTTTTTTCCAGATATTCTTGTTTCCTTTTATTTTTTCTTCTTTATGTATGTTTTCCAAGTAGAAATAGTTTATAGATATAAACTATCTATTTCTTCAGAAACATACATTTTTTGTGTTCGCTTCGACAAAATACTTGGACCTGAGGACGTTTTGGAGAAGTGAACAAATCCATGATTTAGGCCAAGCCCTTGTCCACGTGTATAGCAATAATGCTTGGATTTCATTTGTTTTTCTTTTATCGATTCCATACCATTGACTTTTGATGATTTTCTTTAACTTGATGATTTGAAATTTGTATTTTTTCCATTTGATTGAAGATTTGCTGATTTATACTTTTATTTTGTAGGCATGTTAGAAAGTTAGGTTTTTTGAGTTACAGCTTCTCACTTTTCTTTCATTGGACTTTCAAATTATTATATATATATATATATATATATATATATATATATATATATATATATGTAATATATATATATATATATAATATATATATATAATATATATAAAAATTGAAAGATTTTAATCGAAAATTATGCATAAACTACTGTATGTACAAAAAAACCCATCTGTAGCATATCTGTTACAAATGAGTAACTATAGACCAAGACTAAGGATAAAGATAGAAGGTAACATATCACTACAATGGAAAGGGGGATGAGAAGAATATTAGGATACAAAAATCACAATTAAAAGTATATAAATATAAAAAAGTAAAAAGAAAACACGGCAAAAATGAGAAAAGGCAATAATAATTAGCTCAAGATAAGAGATTAAGACATAGAGAACAATCAATTGAAACTACACAAAAAATGGCGGTTAGTTCGAAATTGCATTCTCATCAGGACAGCCATACAATTCGAATTAAAACTGATTGAATAGCCAGTTTCTGACAATGGCGATAGTATTTAACTATAGACACTATTGGAACTGTCTACTGGCTTAGTGGAATACTGGCTAGTAATATATATATATATATATATATATATATAATATTTGAAATATGTAATAATAAGAATTTTGTAAAAATAAAAATAAATAAAAATACAATTCAAGTAATATTAACATCACCATAGAAGCAAATTCACGGCCGGAATGCCGATAAGAGAAAAGAACAGCACCGTCCCA
Organism: Amaurobius ferox; assembly: GCA_951213105.1. Taxonomy (NCBI): domain Eukaryota; kingdom Metazoa; phylum Arthropoda; class Arachnida; order Araneae; family Amaurobiidae; genus Amaurobius; species Amaurobius ferox. Next base: position 129,499,685 of record OX578145.1, read on the forward strand.
AATTCGATGATTAATCAGAATAAAATTCATCTTCAGGTCTGAGTATTTAATTCTAATTAACCCAAACAAATGCCTGTTTCAGATTAAGCAATAGTACATTACTATAAATGCTTAAACTCAGACTACAGGCAACAAAAAATGAAAATAGGATACATTAAGAAAATTTGTATTACCATGCGGCATGAACCCTTTTACTTCCACCACGTATGTACACGATCAACCTCAACAGCTTAATCAAGAAGCACCGGAATGAACAGGTCGAAATTCTACCAGGGAGGCAGTACGAACGTTCACGGTAATACTATCAGACCCGTCCAGTGAGTCTAAGCTGGAGACCGGACAAGCAATTCAGAATATAACTTCACAAATATGCAATCCTGAATATGAATATGAATCAAAGATGAAAATTCTTACTAAACAAGTAATTCATAGGAAAACTGGATAAACGAGAATGCCACTATACACCATTATAAGGGCGCTCAAATCGTATATATAATATATATATATAATATATATATATATATATTATATATATATTATATATATATATATGTATATATATATATATATAAGTACTAAAGATAAATTAAAATAGAATTATTGAAGAGAAATAGTAAAGTATCCATAACAAACAAAAGCATTCAAATACTAACCGGAAAAACTCAAAAGAATGGCAGTCATAAACATGACAACCAGGAAACCATCCATTAAATTTAAAACAATTATATTAAAGAAAAATCTTATGTGGGCAGCACATGACTTTCTTGATATAATGCAATGAATTTACTACTCTTAACGTAAAAAAAAATAGGTTTTTCTTATAGTAGATATTTATATTCTTTTCAAGATATTGAATTTTCGTCAATGAGTCGTCATTTTTATCCATTTGGCGAGATTTTCGTTAATTTGACACCATTTAAAAAAGTCGCCAAGTTGTCGACATTCCGCCAAATTTGGCGCCAAAATATCGCCAAGCGTTATGGACGGAGAAATAAGTTATTCTTACAGCAGATAAATAACTATTGGCGTTCAAATACAAGAGTATTACTTAAAGTATCTTTTTTCATGGATGGAACAAGCTAGATCTACGAGAATCATGTCACCCAATTTATCGCATGATATTACATATGAAAAGTGAACATGCTTCTCAATAGTTAATATATTTTTTTAATTTATGGGATTTTTTGATAAATTTATTTCAAAATGTGCAATATCTCGAGAACGGTTCATGCTAACGATCTAATGTTTATGCCAAATGTTTTCTAATGAAAAATTACATAAAGAATGACTATTTGCGTAACTTTATTAAAGGTTTTGATTTTTTGATGACTTTTTCAAAATTTCACTCGAAAATTTAGAGGGGTTCTGAACATTCGATTACGTTTAAAAACAATTGGCTTCCCGTATTCCCGGATTGAGATTTTTGTACCAAATTTCATTCGAATCGCTCTATTTGTCCGTGAGATATCGTATCCAAAGGCTCACTGACACCCACACACACACTACCTCAAAAATGTTCGATTCGTGATCAGGGATGCTTGAAAAGTGTTCTTCCGACGAAAACTCGAATTTTCGACCCCGTCACAATACTTTCCTTATACATTATGTATATAAGGAAAGTAATATTGTATAAGATCCACGGTACTGTGTTTTTATCGTTGAATTGTACATTTGGCGATATTCCAGATGAAAACATGTAAAACTATTTCAAAGTACCCAAATAACTCATATTTCGTAAAACTGTTAATAAACAATTATCAATATTGATAGCATCCTCAATAAGCGATATAGTATATATATAAAAATATTTTAATAATTAATTCATCAATGACGCGTCATTTTCATTAATTTAGCGTCATTTTTGCAATTTTGACGATATTTTTGTCAATCTAGGATGAAATATCCGCAAGTTGGCGATACTTTGCTAAATTATTCCCCAAGTTCGCCAAATGCATCAGCAAATGTTACAGACAAACGGAGAGAAGAGCATTTCTTATAAACAAGATGGTATGCCCTTAATATGACGGAAATCAGAATTTGCAAAACATTACTTCCAACATGACTTCATTTTTATCAATTTGGAAACATTTAAAATAGTTGCCAAGTTGGCGATGTCCCGCTTAATTCCTCGCAAAGCGTTATGGAGGGAGACTTTACGGGGTTATTCTTTTTGTCTACTCTTATGTTCTTTCCAAGGTATTGAATTTTCATCAATTATAGTCATCAATTTCATTGATTTAGCGTCATTTTTATCAATTTGGCGACAATTTCTTTAATTTGGAAACATTTAAAAAAAGTCGTCTAGTTGGCGACATTCCGCTAAAATGTCATCAAATTCATTGCATGATATTACATATAAAAAATGAACATATTTTACAATAGTTATTATTTTTTTATTTTATGTGATTTTTTGATAAATTTATTTTAAAATGTGCAATATTTCGAGAACGGTTCATGCTAGCGTTCTAAACTTTATGTCAATCATTTTCTAATGAAAAATTACATTAGAAACGATTATTTACGTAACTTTGTAAAAGATTTTGATTTTCTGATGATATTTTTCAAAATTTCACTCGAAAATTTATGGGGGTTCTGACCATTAGATTGCGTTTGAAAACAACAGGCTTCCAATATTTACGGATTGTAATTTTTGTACCAAATTTCGTAGGATCGCTCCATTCGTTCGTGAGATATCGTCTCCACAGACTCACTGACACACACAAACACATATCATCTCAAAAACGTTCGATTCGTGTTCAAGGTTTCTTAAAACAAACTCTCCCGTCGAAAACTCAAATTCGAATTTCGTCCCGGTCACAATACATTCCTTATACATTATTATACTCTGTATATAAGGAAAGTAAAAATGGAATATCAATCAATAGCATGAAGGTGATGTAACAGTAAAATCTGCAAGGGATGACTACTATACATCATCTTTATATTAGCACGTTTCATTTAATGACCTGTTACAGTGAACAAAAGGTCAATAAACACCCCAATGTGCTATAAATGGAAAATGATTGAGAAATTTGAAAAACTATAAAGAATTGAAGAAAAAATATGGAATTGACTTACACGCGTGTAGAAGTTAAATCACCTAAGCCAACCTAACATAATATGCAAAGGTGTTGCCAATTCTAAAGAGTAATATCCATGTTGACACTCTTAAAAATTGTAAAAACTAAATCTATTCTAATGTATTAGAAGGTATAAAAACCAGATAAACTGCATTCAAAATATAACAAGTGCTTATTAATACATATAGATAATAATGATAATCATTATTAACCCTATAAAATAATTTAAAGAATTAATGAATAATAAATCGAATAGACAATCGGATATATTAATCGATTATAAAAATCAGACAAGGCCTTCCACTGACTCCTTGCATCTATCTCCTGGAAAAATTAGATGATGCAAGTGTAACGAAATGCGTAATATTAGAAACTATAACCATAAGTAACAGTTAGTAAATAATAGGGAAATAAAAGGGAATTATTAAAATTCTATAGTGATTCAGACATAATAAAGTGCATTAACAACACTGTGTTATACTCTAATCTTTCTTACTATACTATTAACCAAATATAATGGATAAAAGTATTATTTACTAGTTTGAATATGGTTTTTTTTATAGGAAATTTATGAAACTTTTTATCTAATAATCTATAAATTCGAAATAATTGATTTTTAATGATGTTTCGAAAAATTCGAACCGAATTACAAGAAGTAAAAAGTAATAATTTATTGATATAAAAATTAAAATAACTTTTTTCATCATGAGTATAAATTATAAATACTACTATTAGAAGATTCCATACATAGATTTAAATCTAGAAAGTTAACCTTTGCACTAATTAATAGAAGGTTCATTATTCAACAATTCCAGATTATTAGGGTAGAAATCGATGTTGATATTACTTGAATCCGTTTTAACAACACAGATCAGATTGTCTACATATCGATAGAATTTTCAGTTGATGTAAATGTGGATACATATTTATAAAGATATAAATTCACCAATATACAACTGCAACAACCACCTTGCGGGACACCTGATACTTGTAAATATAATTGGTTCGCCTGAAAAGCATAGCTGCCAACCTTGGAAAATGAAAATTAGGGAGATTTTTAAATATTTGCAATTCGCGACAAAAATCGAAAAATCGTACAGCGCGATAACAATTTCTTTTTTTACAGAAAGCATAAAAGGGAATTTTCAAGACAGAATAGGGATTTTTTCCCTCTACTACAAAACTGCACCATAAAAAATAGACAAATATGATAAAAAATCTGTATTGTATCTATAAACACAATTTAATTTCAACGAATACAAAAGAATTAAATCATCTTTTCAAAAATAAGCACACTCGTTAGAGTTATTCTCATCAGAGTCTATAACAATGTTCATTACACTGAATATGATGCATAAAGAAAAATGTCATTGGTTACTGTTTAATAATCATTCACATGTCTTTGACACAAAAACACTTTTCTGCAGATAAAATATTGAATAAAAGAAATCTTTTGGTAAGTAAAAATACAGCACATAAAAGTTCTATATAATTAAAAAATGTCAAATTCAATCCTTCTTACTACTTAAAATAAAGTAGTAGCTCTTTTTGCTTTTTTAAAGAACTCCTTACTAAATTCTTCACTATCCCTTCACAGAGTTCATACCGATTTTTCAAAATAGAAAAATTTGTATTATGCAAATATAATCAAAAAATTAACCTTAATAATTAGCCATAATATGAAAATAAGCTAGTTTAGTCAATCTACTATGCAACATTTAAATGATGGAGATGGATGGAAAAAGATGCTAACATACTCTCGGCAATTCACGCGAAGCAACTGAATTGCGCAATCGCATTATTTATGCGAAAATAATTAAGAAATTAACCATAATAATTAATCAGAATATGAAAATAAGCTAGTTTAGTCAATCAAAAATGCAATATTTAGAAGATTGAGATGGGTGGAAAAATATACTATTGTACTCTCGGCGATTCATGAGAACAAACTGAATTGCGCAATCGCAGTGTTTATGCGAAATTAATGAACAAAATAACATTTTAGCGATTTATGCTCAATAACCTTTGAAGAAGTATGTTTATTACTTTCATAAAATAAGCGATCGAGATCTTAATTTACAATACACGCGGCCGTAAATCTCCCTGCATTGTATTATGGATTTGCTACGATCCCGGGAATGATAAAAATCAGTGCTAAAAATGCGGAAAATTGGTGTTTTCGAGGAATTATACCATGTCTGGTTAATTGATAAATTTCCAACAAAAAACGCCGGAGAATTTCGTTAGTAATCCGGAGGCCGGAGAAGTAATGAAAAATCCGGAGAGTTGGCACGTCTGCATAGGAATTTTTTTTAGGAAAATCCCTTTTGTAGGGATTTTTTCTAATTATTGTAAAAATTCGGGAGATTTAAGAATTTTTCGGGAGTTCGGGAGATTGCCTCAAAATTCGGGAGACTCCCGGAAAAATCGGGAGATTTGGCAGGTATGTGAAAAATATAGTTATTAAATAAAACAAAGTGGTTACTAATTTCATATGCTTAGTATTTTATATTTAAACTCTTATTTAAACATTTCAAGAACAAACTTTTTCCAGCTAAATGAGGGAACGGGACTTGGAATTTCAAAATATAGCAAATTGAGCTACAGCTATAAATTCTCCTTCTGAAAATAGTTAATCGTGAAATAAATAATAAATGCTGCAACATAAGTGAAAACTAGGTTAAAATGAAGTTTTCTTCCCTCCTCCCCCCCCCTAATGGCCAGGCATTGACTCTTTCATCTTCGCCTATACATCGGGCAGAACCGTGAACCTCTTAGCTGTCGTATGACGTTGCCCCAGCGCACCAGTGGGGCTGGGAACACATTGCGCCCAACAACACAAACATCCATGTCTGAAGTGGGACTCGAACTTAACCACAATACCTTAGAAATTTAAAACCAGCTTCATGGTAGAACGGAATTTGTCGGTCTCCTCAGAAGTTTGTAAAATTGCGACGAAACCAGTCCGTGGATGCTGTATCTACAATGGGAGAGTAATCTCACCCATGCTTGAATCTGCAATGAGAGGCGGAGCCGGCTTACATGACATGTGATCTAAAATGGACACAGATCCTGTTACTTCCCAGTCATACCAAAAGAGAAACAATACCGTTGTTCGACATTTCTACGAGAAAGGCAGGTGTGGTACAATCAGCTCGTCGTTCAACTTCACGCGCAATGCAATATTCATAAAGCGTGTGTGTTGTGGTATATCTCTTGTTCGAATCCTTTTCTATGATGGAATCTTTCCAACTGCAAGACCGATTCTGATTGGTTCCGCCATGTTTAGTGAAAAAACTTGTAGTTCGACGAAGCGTAGATTTTAATCAGCGTTTACGTATTTAAAAAATCAAGTAAATAAAACAAATCTCTAAAAAATTAGGATTCATTAAAATATAAGAAGAGGTACAACTGTTCATTTTTCGCCACCCGTGGACCATGGTGGTGACGAATACCCCGTTGAGCAGGGCCACCCATGCAAATTGTGTTCCCCACCATCATTTATCATAGACCCCATTTCATATTTGATTTTCGTCTCCCTAAAAAAAATCTGATGTGATCACATGACTTTCCTTATATAACGCAATGAATTTTACAGTAAAAAAAATAGGTTTTTCTTATAGTAGATACTTATATTCTTTCCACGATATTGAATTTTCGACAATTAGTCGTCATTTTCATTGATTTAGTGTCATTTTTATCCATTTGGCGATATATTCGTTAATTTGGCAACATTTCAAAAAGTCGCCAAGTTGGCAACATTCCGCCAAATTCGTCGCCAAAATCTCGCCAAGCGTTATGGACGGAGAAATAAGTTATTCTCATAGAAGATAAATGACTATTGGCGTTCAAATACAAAAGTATTACTCAAATTACCTTTTCTTATGAATGGAACGAGCTAGATCCACGAGAATGATGTCACCAAATTTATCGCATGATATTGCATAGGAAAAGTGAACATGTTTCTCAATAGTTAATATATTTTTTTAATTTATGGGATTTTTTGATAAATTTATTTCAAAATGTGCAATATCTCGAGAACGGTTCATGCTAACGATCTAATGTTTATGTCAAATGTTTTCTAATGAAAAATTACATAAGGAATGACTATTTGCGTAACTTTATTAAAGGTTTTGATTTTTTGATGACTTTTTCAAAATTTCACTCGAAAATTTTGGAGGGTTCTGAACATTCGATTGTGTTTAAAAACAATAGGCTTCCAGTATTCACGGATTGTGATTTTTGTACCGAATTTCATTCGCATCGCTCCATTCGCTCGTGAGATATCGTCTCCACAGACTCACTGACACACACACACAGACATCACCTCAAAAATGTTTGATTTGTGATCAGGGATGCTTGGAACGTGCTCTCCCGTCGAAAACTCGAATTCGAGTTTTCGACCCCGTCACAGTACTTTTCTCATACATTAGGTATATTAGGAAAGTAAAATGCGGGGCTTCCCTGGCACTTCCACTCGAGTGGTATCCACCCCCTCTATGGACGGCCCTCAGTTGAACACTTCTTACTCTTTTGCAACGTCCTGTTATAAGATAGAAGAATGGATTTATAAGAAAAGAACTGGATGGAATATCACAATGTTGAAAAAAACTCGGCCATGGTAGCAGACGACGCTATGGACCAAGAATGGATGGTTCTCCGTAAAATATAGTGAGTTTTTTTGTATTTTAGCTATTTCCTAACTATATTGATTAATAATTTTGACATTTTGCAAGAAAATAAAGTAATCAACCTGCTTCTTTATTTTGACGTTTGAATTGATACGTTTATTAAATAAATAAATATTATATTAAGTGCATAAAATGCATATCTATACAGAGTTCTACGATGTCACCGATACTGTGTTACTTGAATATATTTCGTCTGCTTCTGCAGGCTGTAATTTTTGCAGCACCTACAGTAGCGGGTTATATACATCCAGTTCTTTTCTAAATCCATGGGTACAAATCCCTTCATTTTTAGTTTATATTTATTACTGTTTAATTAAAAAATTTCGTATGTCAAAAAAAGTTTTTATTACTAATTGCAATCAATTTATGTAGCGGTCGCCAAATAAATTCGCCAAGGTTGCTAAGAATAGCTAGTACTACAAATCCCCACATTCAGTCAAGGGTTTTGAATTTTTAATTATTTTAAGTTTAAACAGCGAAAGGGCTATAAATTCATTTTTCGCTGTTGAAAAAAAAATCGAGGGGTGGTGCTGATTCCTCCACGAGGTGCCCCCCTGGATAGCTGTTCTTCAACGAAGCAAACATCAGCTGTAGCTGCTCATGAGAGTTCAGCCCTTCTATAGACATGAAAGACTTTGATGTCTACGCACCAAAATATTGTGTTCTTTTGTCTATTTTATATCTGTCTTGTCTAATGTGCGTTTTATGTGTATTGCCTTTTTGGTCTATAGAAGATATCGTGACTCACTATCAAGTTGTATGTAAAGAAAACTCGATAGTGGAAAAATACTTTGCTAATAATTTTAAAAAACAAAACCTTTTCAAAATGTATTTTATTTCATAAAAAGCTGTAGATGACCTTCCTGCAGTTTTAATTTCAAAATTTGTCAAATTAAAAAATGTTTTTTGCACACATTTCATGTATAGAGGAAGCGTGTAGGTTTACAGTACTACACGATACAAATACGCAAATACTCACAAACGTTGTAATTTCGTCCGTAAGATGCCATAAGTTTTCCCCTCAATATCAGTAGAAAACTACTTTCATTTCATGAAATTTGGATTAAAAAAAGAGAGACCACATTAAAGTTACTTACAATATCCACAATATTGATAAGCACAAAAAATGTGGATGTTTCAAAAACAATAAAAATTTTATGTAATTTTTATTTAAAAAATAACAAATTTATTTTTTTTAATTTATTGGAATATCTTTCCCCTTTTCTTCGAATATTTTGGCCCTTTTATTTCTGACCAGCATGAAACTAAAAAGACGTAAGAAAAGTGCTTTCACATTCTTAGACGAAGAGATTTACCGAAAGGCAGAACAAGAGGTCACTTAGGGTTGCAGCTGAATGTTGCCATAAAAATCGGGGCCTTCGAAATTCACAGTTTAGGGCTCCAAAGATTAGGTCGTTAAGTATTTCCGGGAACCCTAGGCAAAAGCAAAATTTAGACTCCCCATAAAACTTTCACAGTAAAAAAATATATACACTGAGCACGGAAGATTGGCCCAATTGCCTCCTGCATTTGCCTATTTCGCTTATGAAAAAAATATATTGACAAAACTGCGCTGCCGAAGACAGCAAATCTATACAGAACCACTGCATACACATGCAATCATCCAACTGATACAATTATATTTGCATCTTCTTCATGGGCGTAGAAACAGGGGTCAAGGGACACGGCCTCCTAATAAAACTTCTGGATACAGAGTTAAGAAAAATGAAAAATTCTCCTATTTATTCTCTTATTTTTTATAATACTTTATTATTTAATTCATAAAACTGGATCATATACAAAGCTGATGCATAAAACGGGCAAACAAATTCGGAGAAGAGGCTTATGACTGGAGTCTCCTCCCTCCCTCAACTTTTTCTACAAATTTACGAGGATGATTCTCTTAATTCATAACTAACTAAAAACCTTTGCACATAATTAAGTAACTCTTTATGATATGGAAATATAGTAACTTTTATTTGCTGGATACTCCTAACCTAAAGCACACATACCTGCAAATCCGCTGCCTCAAATGGTAAACGGAACTGCTTGAAAAATTGGACGCAATATGGCGGCCGATCGGAGTTGCTCAGACTACTTATACTGGAACTCTATCTTATACTAATCGCCGCAGAGGTCAAGGGGACAGGCCCACGTCATTTGTTACTATTTAATATGCTGGGGTAAACGGACTGAATATGAAAATGGCGAACGGCGAAGTTTCTTTTTTTATTTTTATGCTTTTTATTGGCATTATGCGTTTTCGCACATCGTGTGTTTAACCTGTTAATTGGAAAGCGTCAAAAAGCGGTAGCAAGTAAGGAGGTAGATGGTGATGTACGACGGGAAAATAAATGAGAATTTCAGGGGCGGATTTAGGTGCTTGGATGGGGGAGGGGGGGGGGCTCAGTGGGCCTCTTCTTGGAGTCTTCTATGACGTCATCCTAATTTGTGCCCTTATGATATTTAATTATTATCGCGTTACGATAGCGTCATATTCATGTCACTTAATTTCATAGGCTCCCTGCGATTTTGATAGTGTTTTTAATCACTATTTTAATTTGATTTACACAAATCCAATACATCATAAGATTAATTAAACAAGTAAGATCAATCATGCATACAGCATTGGTCATGAAACACCTTTCAACTAAAATGCAATTTTATTTAAACATCTCTAAAATGCGATGCATTTAGCGCTGATATGTTTTAAATTATCACATTACTACAGTAATTTGTTACGTATATTTGAAAACTTAAAACTTCATCGAAAAAATGAGCTTTATTCAAATGACGTCATTGAAATATAAATCGTCTGGCTCTGGTATAAATCGTCTATGAATATTTCATTCATATCACTTAAATTCCAGACTCCATAGCTAAATTCCATTTTGCCTGAAATTTGCGCCTCCATTTTGCGTAAAAAAAAATCAGCAATTCTTATACAACTTATCTTACAATCACTTGATTTGTTTACATTCTGCATCCATTAAAATTAGGTTTCGTTGTAGAAATAATCAAAGTTTGATGATTATTTAAACTCAAAAATATTGTAATTGTGTTGGTACAGAATATAGATGCACAGAAAATAAGCAAAAATAAAGCGGTTTTAGGACGGATGCAACACTAAACATAAATTTAAAAGAATATTAAAAATCACGATTTTAACACTCGGATAAAAAGATGGAAGCCATATTTTATTTTGAAGTGGGTCCCGTGATCTCTTCATGTAATATAGGTGTAATTATCATTTTAATTTTTATTTAAAAAACTACGGAACATATTTTGCTAAAAAAAATTTATATATATTATGGGATAATTTGAATATTTTCTAAAATTTTCGAAGTAATTTGTGAATTTTAATTTCGTTTAAAAAATGTTTGAAAAATTAGGTCCAACAAGTTTCAATGTATTTCATTTTTTCAACCGGGGTTCAATCCAAAACTAATTGGAGATATTATTCATTTATATTCCCATAAATTCCACAGACCGTTTCAACAACATACTAAAATTTCATAAGTCATTTTTACGACAATTATCGTGCGAGCACACACACACATATATATACATGCATACCTATACAGACAGACAGAATGAATGAATGAACAAAGTCATAAACACTTTACAACCATGTTGGAAAGTGTTAAATACTGAAAAATACTAAAATTAATTTAAAAAGTAAATTAATATATCGTGAGAAAAAAATTATGGTTTTTATACTTTTACCACGAGAGGCTATATGAGTTGAACCCGAAAATGAAAAGAGGACCAACTTAGATTGAGATCAATTTTCAACAGCATGCAAACAACATGACCTATAATTTTGAGCCTATAATTTATTGAGCCTATATTTTGACCTATAATTTATTGATTCTACTTGCATCTTGTAAGGTCACAATAACCTATTTGCTATCATTTCCCTCATTTGCATAAGGTTATACTTTTACTGCCAACTAACAGACTGTCTGATCTACAGGTGAGTCACTAATCATATCATTATCTTAGCAGCAAGCATACGTATTTTATTTGGGATGGAATCAAACGTTTTCGGGAATAGCGTTCTTGGAGTGAGCTTCTTCGATCCGAGATGCAAGTCCCAAGTGAAATACAAGTCAAATTCAGCCATATCTCACCTCGATGGCGACTCCCAATCATGGTCCCAATTGTGAGATTGTGCCGCGGATGTTTCGGATTGTTCTTCCATAGATCCCAAAGAGCTTTTATCAGACCTAATTGCTCCTCATTGATAAATCCCCCATAGATTCCCAGCTGCCAGGTTGTCATGGTCCCAATTGTGAGGTTGTGCCGCGAATGTTTCGCATTGTTCTTCCATAAATCATAAAGAGCTTTAATCAGACCTAATTGCTCCTCACTGATAAATCCCCCATAGATTCCCAGCTGCCAGGTTGTCATGGTCACAATTGTGAGGTTGTGCCACGGATGTTTCGAATTGTTCTTCCATAGATCCTAAAGAGCTTGTATATCAGACGTAATTGCTCCTCACTGATAAATCCCCCATAGATTCCCAGCTGCCAGGTTGTCATGGTCACAATTGTGAGGTTGTGCCACGGATGCTTCGGATTGTTCTTCCATAGATCCTAAAGAGCCTGTATATCAGACGTAATTGCTCCTCACTGATAAATCCCCCATAGATTCCCAGTTGACAGGTTGTCAATGGTTGTTCAGTTTGACAATATTCTATGCAGTATCTGTCCTAGGCAATTGGCCTTTAGATATTGCAAGTAGTATTGCTACTGGTTTGTAAATGTATTTCTATGTAATTTCGGTATATTGTCCCATGTACAAGTAGCATGCTTAGATAATATAGTATTGGCCATTATATTTAGATAATATATATTTGGTATAGTAGTATAGTATTGGACATTATATAGTATTGGTCTTATTATAGTATTGGCCATTATATTTAGATAATATAGTATTTAGATAATATATATTTCGGTATATTGCCCCATGTACAAGTAGTATGCATAAATTTATTTATTCAGGCATTTTAGTAAGCCCTGTAGTTCAGTTGAAAAAAAAAAGTGAAAAAGTGTTATTTAACTTTTTCATTTGTGTCTGTAAGCTAATCCCCGTAATTTAGGAATATTTCTTTTTTGTTTGTAGTTCAGCAGGACGGAGTTCAAAATTAAATTTCTTTAGGATTATACAGCAGTCCCATTTAGAGCAAAACTCTACAATATGAACATTCTTTCCATTAAGAATTTAATCATCAATTATATTTTGGTATTCTTCATAAATATTATTTACAATAAACATCGAACGAGATTGTTTCGGGCCCAAATTTTTTTTTTGGGATATTTGTGCTATGAGAAAACAAGTACAAGAACAAGTTGTGCTATGAGAAAACAAGTACATCAAAGTGAGTATATAAAGTAGGGACATATTGTCGAAAAAACTTACTCAATGTATGCAGGCTCTAAAATTGTATAAATCCAGTTATTGACTTACCTAAAATAAAAACAAATAATTCATTACTTACGAAACTAAAAAATAACAATAATAATGTGAAGCATTTAATTTAAATATATATGCTATTGGGCAGTGCATTCCTTTCAAACTATATGCCGAAATAGTGCGGATTAAGAATTTTGGATCCTCTTTTGTTTGTAAAATATGGTACATAATATGTTGCAATTACTCGATATACGTTTTTTCCAGTCTTAATACTTTCCATGCAGAAATGCAACATGTAGAGTATGTAATCATTGCCATTACGGTGGGGTCTAGGTCGAATAAGCTTAGCGAGAAATCTTTCGAAATGCCGCCAACTTTGTAAGGTTTGGCAAGATTGTTAATATATATATATATATTTAGATTTTCGAAATGCATATTTAAAGCATTAAAGACCTTTTACTAGTCCAAGTCCTTCCCCTAATAATAGGTATAATCCCTTGAGATCTAGATTGTTTGTTTAAACAAACAATCTAGATAATAACAATAAAGTACTAATTAGTACTTTAGACTTATTTAGTGCAGTTTATTTTTAATTTTTAAATGTTATATCACTATGATTTTATAATTATTTTTATATAAAACATAATTTTGAAAAATTATTGGTATATATTAACAATATGCAAGAATGTTTCCCTTTAAATTTTTCTGGATCAGGAGGGGCACAATTTTTCTTATTTTAGTTGGCTAGCAAATTGTTAGACTTAAATGTTTTTTAGATTTCAATTCTTAAAAGGGGATAGGTTACAGTGAGACAAAAAATATGAAATAAAAGCAATTTTGAAAAATTTGATGAAAAGCTTGAAAAAAAAGTAAAACAAAATTATTTACATTTGAAAGGAAAGCTGATCAAAAATTTTGGAGGGGGGGGGGCAGGGGGTTGAAAGTCCATAGGCACTCCTCCCTTCCCCTTCTTTCGTATATAAAACACAGACAATTTCTAGCATATGTTATCAAAACTTCTACAAAAAATGCAATGAATTTTAAACAATCATCCTATAAGTATCACATTTAAATATTTACCCGATCCCCTTTCTTCAGCACGGGCAAATTTAGAAATAACCTGAGGCAAGGCAGGATTACAAAGGACGGGAAAATACAATTACCTGACTTACTTTTCTTTAGGGGGGTTAAAAAGCAAACAAGCCGCCTACTCTGAAGAAATACACCGGATAAGAAAGGGAAATATAAATATTAATAAAACTCCAAACGAATCGGGGGCTTTAGTTTTATTATTTTATTCGCCTGCTTCTTCAGTTTGCATTTTATTAGCTGTACGTTTGCTACTGTCTTGTTGATTTCAAATTATGAAAATGCTATAGATGATTATTTCTTCTATTCTTAATTGCATTATTTGACAGAAATTTTTATTTTAATTCATCTGCAATGTTTTAATTGCAATCGATAAGAATTACATTTTTGTTTTGAGTGTTACATTTTTATTTTGAATGTTAAATTTTTGTTTGTTACATTTTTTCTTCCTTTACTCCTACAGGAGTTACATAGAGGAGTAAAAGAAGAATATTGTGATGGGGTTAAAAATTCCGACTATTGAATTACTTTTATTTTATTTTATTTTAATTTATTTTAAAGTGCACAGAACAGGTAATATAAAAAAAAACCAATTCTACTGACACACAGATAAACTATAAAAATATATAAGATGAAATATAAAAGTAACTCAATAAACAGACAAACACAAGCAAAACATATAAAATGCAAAAGCACCAAAACCGGCAAACAGGAACAGGCAAACATATTAACTTGTATCAAGTAAAGAAATCAATTTAGGTATATACAATCGCCTAAATCAGCCATACTCAACCTGCGGCCCGCTGAACTTTTGTGAGTGGCCCGGTGAAGGCAGTCAAAAAACTTAACAAGCTGTCAGGACTTATTTACGGACTTATTTGTTAAGACTTATTTACGTTTTTTCATTAATCCTTATGTTACGGCCCATGTGAAATAGCTGTCATGTGTATGTGGCCCGAGAAAAAAAATCTGATGTGGGCAACACATGACTTTCCTATATATTGTAATGAATTTACTACTTTTACAGCAAAAAAATAGGTTTTTCTTACAGTAGATACTTATATTCTTTCCAAGATATTGAATTTTCGACAATTAGTCGTCAATTTCATTGATTTAGCGTCATTTTTATCCATTTGGCGAGATTTTCGTTAATTTGGCAACATTTCAAAAAGTCGCCAAGTTGGCGACATTCCGCCAAATTCGTCGCCAAAATCTCGCCAAGCGTTATAGACGAAGAAATAAGTTATTCTTACAGCAAATAAATGACTATTGGCGTTCAAATACAAAAGTATTAATCAAAGTATCTTTTTTCATGAATGGAACGAGCTAGATTCACGAGAATGATGTCACCCAATTTATCGCATGGTATTACATATGAAAAGAGAACATGTTTGTCAATAGGAAATTTTTTCTATTTTATATGACTTTTTGATAATTTATTTGAAAAATGTACAATATCTCGAGAGCGGTTCATGTTAACGTTCTAAAATTTATGCCAATCGTTTTCTAATGAAAAAATACATAAGAAATGTCTATTTGCGTAGCTTTATTTGCCGTTTTGATTTTTTGACGATTATTTCAAAATTTCACTCGAAAATTTAGGGGAGTTCTAAACATTCGATTGGGTATAAAAACAATAGACTTCCAGTGTTTACGGATTGTGATTTTTGTACCAAATTTCGTTCGAATCGGTCTATTCGTTCGTCAGTTATCGTCTCCACAGACTCACTGACACACACACACACACACACATACTTTCACACACACACACACACACACACAGACATCACTTCAAAAATGTCTGATTCGTGATCAGGGATGCTTGAAACGTGCTCTCCCGTCGAAAACTCAAATTCGAATTTTCGACCCCGTCACAATACTTTCCTTATACATTATGTATATAAGGAAATTAAAAAAGGTTGAGTATGGCTGGCCTAAATCGACTGATGGTCATTAAAAAAATATCCAAATCGTGGCAGCAAACATTAAACAATTTACAAAATTATTAACAACAAAATTATTAGTCGCCTTAAACCAACATAAATTATCTTTATCGATCTAAGTCTCATACCCATTTTCGGAGCATTAAGAGGTATAATATTAAGAACTGTGAACAATAAATCAGATTGTTAAAAAGCTTATAAAAAGAAACTATTAAATATAATTTTCTTCCAGCATTTAATTCCAGAATACCAAAGGTTTTTCTCAACACTGTACTAGGCAGATGATTTGAACAATAGCTATTGACCGTAAAAAATAAATATCTTAAAAATTTAGATCGAACCTTTTAAATAAACTGACTGTAAAAGGCACAACCAGGATTTCAGATTAACAATGCATATTCTAATCATATTCTAAGATATGCATATTCTAAGATATATAATCTTAGTTTCATAATGAAGACCACTATAATTTCAACACAAGGTTTCTACGAGCATTCAAAGTTATTTGCTATATATACTCATTAAAAGAAAATTTACAATCAAATTTCATGCCTAAGTCATCAACAAAACTTTGACAACGCATTAAGCCATTATCTTCTAAAATATAACCATTAATCAAAACAATAAACTTACGCGAAAATCCCACAATAGCACATTTACAAAATTTATAAATGATTATGCGAGCACCATAAAATCAAACTATGAAAATCGTCCTGCAAAACAACACATCGTAACAATCATCGATTATTACAATGTGCTTCAAAAGCTAGAAGATTATAATCAATTGATACGTTTCGGGCACCCCTGAAAAACATTTCCCCCGTAGTTTCCGAGCCTATTTATGAACAGGGTATATCTCGAACAAATAGATTCGAATGAAATTTGGTACGCTTATTTTAATTGTTATACGGAAGAGGTTGATTTTTATTGAAATTGGATCAGGGAAAATCTCTCAACGTTTTTGGAACGTTTTGAAAAGGAATTGTTAAAGAAATTTTAGTATTCCCTATAAAAAGTCTGATGTGGGCAGCACATGACTTTCTTTATATAATGCAATGAATTTACTACTTGTACAGTAAAAAAATATTTTTTTCTTATAGTAGATACTTATATTCTTTCCAAGATATTGAGTTTTCGATGATTAGTCATCATTTTCATTTATTCAGAGTCATTTTTATCCATTTCGCAAGATTTTCGTTAATTTGGCAGAATTTAAAAAAGTCTTCAAGTTGGCGACATTCCGCCAAATTCGTCGTCAAAATTTCGCCAAGCATTATAAACGGAGAGATAAGTTATTCTTATAGCAGATAAATGACTATTGGTGTTCAATAATCATATGTCAATCAAATACAAAAGTGTTACTCAAAGTATCTTTTCTCATGAATGGAATGAGCTAGATCCATGAGAATGATGTCCCCAAATTTATCGCTTGATATTACATATGAAAAGTGAAAATTTTCTCAACAGTTAATATTTTTTTTTTAATTTATGGGATCTTTTTGATAAATTTATTTTAAAAATGTGCAATATCTCAAGAACGGTTCATGCTAGCGTACTAAAGTTTATGTCAATCGTTTTCTAAGGTACAATTACATAAGAAACGTCTATTTGCGCAACTTTATTAAGCTTTTGATTTTTTGATGATTTTTTTCAAAATTTCACTCGAAAATTTAGGGGGTTCTGAACATTCGATAACAAAAGCAATAGACTTCCAGTATTCATGGATTGCGATTTTTGTACCAAATTTCATTCGAATTGCTCCATTCGTTCGTGAGATATCGTCCACACACACACACACAGACATCATCTCAAAAATGTTTGATTCGTGATCAGGGATGCTTGAAACGTGCTTTCTCGTCGAAAACTCGAATTCGAATTTTCGACCCCGTCACAATACTTTTCTTATACATTATGTACATAAGGAAAGTAAAAATTACAAGAGATAATTTCTTCGACTCTCTTTTACTTAGATTTATCCTAAAAATGATTTCAATTCGACGCGTTCTGGACGATTTCGTTCAAGTAAGTCAAAAACCTAATTCTTCACCATCTTCAGCTATCCTCTTGTAATTCCGCAACTCCTAATCCTTCTAGGAACTTTTCTAGACTGGACGTTATCTTCCAGAAAAAAAAAAGAAAAAAACAGTAAAAGAAATAGGAAGGTCTACTAAAGACGCAACTCCTAGAGGTGTCTGACGAAGACCGTTTATCGTCGAATTGGGGGTCCCATTAATGATCCATCCTCTAAACTGGGTCCCTTAGGACTTGGGGGGGGGGGGTGCAGTTATCAGAGAGTCCAGACTGCAGTTCTTATTAATGGGAAAGATTTGCTCTGAGTCGTTCCTTTGAAAGGTGTATTTCTGGCGTAATTTGTTGGTGCGAATAAAACAGAGTTTCATAGAAGTTTGGGTGTAAATATACGGAGGAAATTTTGTCCATTTTGTGTCGGAGGACTTGAAGGAGTTATAAAAGAGAAGGAGAAATTTTTCCGACTGTCAATATGATGGGTTAAAAGATATAAAAGGTTTCTAAGGAAGTCCTTTAAGCACCCCAATAATTTTGTAAGGAAAGGTTAACGGGAGTACACATTAGAGATATCTATCGTAAAGTGGTCAAGCCCGATCGAATCAAAGTGATTGCAGCTCCTCTGGTGATAAATTAAAAAAGTTAGGACAACGAACTCGACAACAAAGTAAGATAGAAGAGAAAAGCCAATTACAAAGTTATATGGCATAGCTTAATGCCTAGGAATCAACAATAAAAGTGCTACAGCAGACATTTATTTGACACAATATGGCTATTAGCGAATAACAGTTCTATTCAGGAATGCTGTAATATGGAGTACTGCATGCACATGAATTTAATGTACAGCTGCTCAAAATATCCTCTGGCAGCAGTAATACACACTTGAATTAGAGAAAGAATATGAATGCGTACTTTGACAAGCAGTGCAGATACCACCATGTTACAGGCATTGATGATAAAACTATTTTTTATAGATGTTTATTGCCTTCCCTATAAGCGTTTCGTTCATCTGGTGTCGATTCTAACTCATTAACAGGGCCCGATCACCCACCAAGGTAGGGGAAACACAACCCCATATGGAGGCTCCATTTTGATTTCCTGAAGATAACCCAAGAAACGTTTTCAAAATTGATTTTCCTCGCACTCATTAGTGCTCGACAAACGTTGTAATCCAAGTTGCTCCTCAGATGACCAGAGAATCAACTAAAAGTTCTCACCAAGCAACCTTTTCTTAAAAATCTTTTTACCTATACAAAAATTACATTACTTTTCTTCTTAAACAATAGTCTATTTTCTTATTTATTCAACGGCGGTCAAAATTTACTTTTGTAATTAATTCAAACTTAAGCATTAACTGCTATGCCACTTTTTTCTTCGTTAACAGTTTAATATTTAAAATAAAAAACAAATGGGCAATTAAAATTTGGACTCCAACAACAAAAATATTTTCATGCTTACCTGTACGGACAAGATATTATTCAATTAACTTTATTTAATTAATAACTTAAAAGAAAGAGTGTGAATCGAGGGGGGGGGGGGAGTTTTGGGACCCTTTAAATCTTTTGAATATAAACACGTGTTTTGCGGGCCTTTTTGGTAATCAGGCCTTGCTCCTTAGACAATGCTCATTGACCTTCTCCTTGTGATTCAATCTTTTAGTATTTTGTGATTTTGTAATAAATTTCTTATCATATATCTAATTAAATCTTTTTAAAATCTTTCATTCAATTCGTCATGACTGATGCTTGTCTGTCTAGATGTTTGTTTCAACTTCTTTGGTGACGTTTTTAACACACTTCCATACGATCTAAACATCTGAAATTGGGTATACAGCTTAGTCCAGTGGAACATTTCAACCTATTAAAATTTGGCATATCCTGAAAAGAATAGAACCCGCATTTTTTTTTTTTTAAATAGACCAGCGAAAAATCTCCTTCGCTTTACATAATCCCAATGCTTTCAGATAGTTAAAAGTAGTTCAATATGCGCCCCCACTTTGATACATATATATATATATATATATATATATATATATATATATATATATATATATATATATATATATATATATATATATATATAATAAGGTAGAAATAGGATACAAATGGAATAAAAATGGATTGGAAGGCTAACGGGCAATATGCTAAAAAAAGCCTAAGGGGGGATTGTGACCCCTTAAATCCCCGGTTACAGCATGCTGCTAGGCCGCGGCACACTCCCGGTATGGTCACAATTCCCGTAGCACTTCTCCAATGCCTGTAGCTCGAATGAATAGACCTTGATTTTTCAAAGGAGTAAAGAAGAAATGATACCTAATTCCTATAGAACGTTGTTAAAATCCAAAGACAATATAAGAAGAATTCATCCTTCCCCCTCATTATTATAAAATTATAAGCAGTCATAAACCTTACCATGTTTCTCTTTCCCATATCAAAGCATTAGAACATTCTGTTATTTCTTCTTTCTTCATGAGTGAAAGTAGTTGTCATAAAATCGTGATCCAAATCTCTATTTCTTTTTGTTGCCATTTCGTCATTACAAATTCTGCACTGCAGAACATACAGACCCATTAGACTTGCATCATTGAAGACACGTCACGCCCCACATCCAATCATTAATTTTTTAAAAAGGGTTGAAAATGAGGAAGCAATAGCCACGCCTTTCTATAAGCTAGCTTTCCATGTTAGTTAATCAGCTATGGGGAAGTTTAGCAAATGGGTGGTCTTAATGCCATGTTTCTCCTTATAGGGGACGAAGGCTGGATGATTTTAGCTTCTAAAACATTAAATATGCGTTTTAATGGGAAAAATAATTTGAATCATGTCACTTTAAACAAGTAAAATGTAACAATTTCCTAAATAATACATATATCTTCGCAAAATTATTTAAAAATTATAATAAATAAAAGTATGTTTAAATAATTCTTTAAATTTGATTTTAAGCTGGGGAGGCTCAGCTTTTTAGCCTCAATGGACGCTACGTCACTGATATATATATATATATATATATATACTGCTGGCCATCCAAAATGCAACACCATGAAAGACAAGAGATATCAAAGCCAAATTTATTGGAAAAAGAACATAAAGTACAAGGATGAATTGATTGGAAATACAACCCCGTTCGACTTGCGTAACACGAAGAAATCAGTATTTTGTGCAGCCGCTATGGCTGACAATAACTGCTGCTACACGCCTCGACATTGGAAGAAAGAGACTTTGGATGTGTTCTTGGGGTATGTCAGTCCATACTGCTTCCATACGTTGCCAAACTTCATCTGTCGTAGCAGCTGGTGTTGTTTGCGGGGCCAGTCATTTGCCAATCATCGCCCAGACGTGTTCAATGGGCGACAGATCTGAAGAACGGGCGGGGCATGGAAGCAGTGGAACTTTGTGGGCAATGAAGAAATGCTGAACGATATGTGCCACGTGTGGTCTCGCATTGTCCTGTTGAAACTTGGCAACAGGCAAACCTTGAAGTTAATGTAAGACAACAGGCTCCAAAACTTCAGAAATGTAGAGGTGGCTGTTGAGTGTACCGGCAATGCGTATTAGGGGGGTGCGGGAGTAAAATCCAATGCCACCCCAAAACATAACGCCAGGTGAAGGACCGTTTGTAGGTGGCGCTACTAGCGCACATGATTTGCATAAGAATTAAAATTCTAATCATTTGTATGTTCTATCGAGGTCTACGTATGGTACAAATTTCATGCTTATTGGATGCTTCCTTCATGGTGTTGCATTTTGGATGGCCAGCAGTGTATATATATATATATATATAATAATCAAATATATATATAATATTAAGAATCAAAATGTTAAGCACACCTTGTTACTACAAAGAACATCTTCATAAATTCATCAACACCGTTATCAAAAATAACTACCCGCACAACCTTATTTTTTCTTTTATTAAAACACATTTTAAATTTAAATTCAAAAACTTGCAACAATTACAGCAACATATTGACAGATCTTACTCTAGCATTTCTAAATAATTCATAATCTCCATGTCTTCTTCTAACAGTTAAACAATTCATATAATTCACTTTAACCTGCTTAGCGAAAACTGCTTAGTCAGTAACTAAAAATTCACTGTAACCTGTTCTGAGATGATTGGTAATACACATGCTTTTCCAGAAGTACCACTGTACTAGGGGTAGATATATTTTCATTTTATTTTTATTATATTCTTTTGATATTTCTTTATAATACTTTGTATCCTCATTTCAATAATTAGCCACAAGCTGGTGTAACAGAATATTTTATATTCATGTTTGATTTAATTGTGTATTTGATCCACTTTGTCTTTTCTTCTACGTCGGGCCATGTACATTATTTCTGTAATACATTTTACAGTAGTGTACACAGAAACGTAGAATCAGCATTAATGAAATATGTATGGCCCTTGATAACGTACATGGTTTCAGAAATGCTTTTCATATTCATTTTATTCCTTTAATATTCACTAGATTCCATTTATTCCATTTCCAAACTTCTTGGGAGCTATAAAAGGCCTAGCTCATCGTGCTACACTTGGCTTCTGATTTACAAAAAACAAAAATTTTTTACCTTTACATTTTGTTTACAAGCAATTATCTTTGGTATTTCTCGAGTATATATATATTACAAGTAATCATAAACATCTTCAATTATATATATATATATATATATATATATATATATATATATATATATATATAAAATCCCATTGTAAGAAAATTAAAAAAGAGTTTAATGTGCGGTCTAACTTCCATATAAAAGAGAAAAATTAAAAAAATATCTTACAACACTGGGATTTTGCAGACGCCGTGGCTGAGAGGTCATGGCAAGCGTTTCCTCATGCTTGTTCGGCTGCCGGGTTGTGGGTTCCAGTCCCACCTGCGGGCATGTTGTGTTATTGGGCGCAGTGCATTCCGCCCCCACTCGTACGCCGAGGCAACGTCATGTGACGGCTAAATGGTTCACGATCCTGGCCTATGTATAGGTGAATGATGAAATGCATCAAGTGTCTGTTCATTATAATAAATAAACGCTGGGCTTTTTCTTACTATCTTACATTCTGGGAACGATTGGTGATGTGGGGGATAGTCTGAGGAGGTGATTAACTCAAATTGGATGTCACGTTGTACTGTCATCGCAAATACGTATGTGTGTAAAATTTCAAGAAAATCGGCTCAGTAGAAATGGGTCCAAAATTGATTTTAAGATTTAACCCAGCGAAACCAACCTAAATAAAACAATGTAAAACACATTCAGTAGGGTGAAACTGGTTTGGGACATTATTCAAGAATTTTTGACTTAATTTTCAAATATTAAGACGAAAATACAGCAAAAAAGTTTTACGCTATGAAGAGGTGGTGGGGGTGATAGGATATTTCGCCGTCAAATAATTCGCCATGTTGGCTGAACATATCCTCAAGCGTTACAGACTGACGGAGAGAAGAGCATTCCTTAAACGATTATTGGCAAATTGTTGGGAGTCAAAATACAAAACTATTCCCCAAAGTATCTTCTCTCGTGAATGGAATGAACTAGATCCACAAGAATGACGTTAATGAATTTTTCGCATAATATTACATATGAAAGTTGAACGTATTTTACAATAATTGATACATTTTTAATGTTATGTAATTTTTTTTGATAAATTTATTCGAAAGACGTGCAATATCCCGAGAAAGGTTCATACTATCGTGTGCCATTCGTTATCTAATGAAAATTTGGAAAAAAAAAATGATCACTTATGTAACATTAAAGGTTCTGATATATTTTAATATTTCTTTCAAAATTTCATTCGAAAATTTAAGGGTCTTGCAAACATTCGATTACGTTTAAAATCAACAGAGTTCCAGTATTCACTGATTGCAATATTTGTACCAAATTTCATTCGAAACACACAATTCGTAAGATATTTCATGTACGCGCAAACACACGTTGCCTCATAAAAGTTCGATTCGAGTTCAGGGATGCTTGAAACCTGCTATTCCGTCAAAAACTCGATTTCTAATTTTCGACTCCTTCATAATACTTTTCCTATGCATTATGTTACGTATATAGAGAAATAAATCTATGGAGAGCAAGGAAACTATCATGGGACAATAAGGGGGGGGGGATACATATAGAAGAAAGGGAGAGTCGAGGGGGGGGGTAGTCATGAATAAAATTGGGAAATCTCTGCATTAGAGTCTTATCTAATAAATAACATATTGAAAAACGGTGAAAACCGTAAACAATTTCTTTTTAGAAACCTCGTAAATGCAATTTTAAAATTATCCCAAAAGAATACTTCTAATATAGCTTCTACATAACAGTTCCGATAGTTTTGGATAACATTTTGATTAAATTTTCCGATTCTTTTTTGCCTAATGATGTACTCTCAAATCTTTCTCTTCAGATCTTGTTGCAAAAGTAACTCAAAACCCTAATTCCTCACCTCGATATCTTTTTGTGTAGACCTACTTCTCTTAATCCCACAAGAAAATTTTCCTGGCTAAACGTTATCTTCCAGAATAGAGCTAAAGGAATAAGAAATTCTACTGAAGTGTATGAGGATCTTCCGTGGTAGAACTTTTATCTCCGATGACCTGGACCTCTTGGGACCTGGGGGGTGCAGTTATCGAAAAGTCCAGACTCCAGTTCTTATTCTTGGCTTGAGATGGACTTGCTGGTAGTCTATTCTTTCTGTTGTATATTTCTGAAGCAATTTGCTGTGGGAATGTAATGGGAAAGTTTTACAGGAATCTGATCATTCCAGGTGTACGAAGATAATTTACAGAAATCTGGTCATTGTAGTCGTGCGAATATTATTTGTCAGTCTTTACTTCCGAGGAATTCGTAATTTACGAGAGCCGCCAGCAGACTTTTTGTCAAAAGGCAGATGATTGAAATAGATTAAAATTTGGTAGAAAAGAAATAAATTTGACCATTTGTACAGAACGTCACAAACCGTTAAATCCACTTTCTGTTACTATTGCGTTGGACGGATAGATTTCTTTTTTGCTCCATGTGCATGTTTTTGTAGTTGCTGTTATAATTGCGTATTTTTCTGCTGTTACAATTGCGTATTTTTTCTAAGAATACAATAATTATACATAGTTGCGCTCACAATATGTAGAACAATTTATCAATATACCTTTCTCAAAGGCGTACAATGTTTTTCTTTTCGTACCTGATAACGCGTTCACGGCTGGATTCCTTACCGCATCAGCGTATATGCTGTCCAACCATGGTGATTAAGGCTCCTGCATATACTAAGGCTCCTGTCCATATAGCAGCCTTAATGGTGATGTAAACAACCGTGACGTCACATTATGACGTGCGTGAAAATGGTCAATAGTTAAACAACCGATTGCAATAAATTCGATTGCAATGATTCTATCAATCTGATATATCTCTATGTAGATAGTATTGAATGCAACTGGCTGTTTAACTGATTTAAATTTACAGCTTTTTCCACAGGTGCTACATATGCTAAATTGAATAAAAGGATAAAGTGTCAAAGCATCAGCAAACGTGCATTTTTGTATTTCAATGGGTTAAACCCCCCTGTTTAAATGCTTTTCTTAATATTTTCAATTAGAAAAATAAAGTAATTCGATTGCGAGCGGCAGAAGGCCGAGTTGTTATGTCTATCAATTTACCCATGGGTAGGTAGTCTGTTCAATGATGCTCAGTGATACTAAAAAGGAATTATACTTTACATCGAGTTAATATTTGATGCATTTTTCATAAAATTTTAGATTTCCCTTATTAATTGAAACAATTCGCATTCGAATGAATTTCTTATAACTTCAGTAGAAAAATTTCTGAAAACGCATCTTTCAAATTGTAGGGGATTTAGCCGATATGTCTGTCTTCATTTTGGCATTCAAATTTTAAGTAAGATTTTAAATAAATATAAATCATTCTTCAGCTTATCTTTATATACATAAATCGGAAGTGATCTAACTGTTCAAAATTCACAGGCCTAGGATACAAATGCCAAATTGAATAAAAACGTTGAATGTTCATTTAAAATGGAAGAAAAATAAAAACTCAGTACATGCCCCTTTTTGAATTTCTATACATAAAAATAGTTGACATGGATTCCACAATGACTGCAATTAAGTATATACTGATTGCATGGAAACGATGCCTTCGTGATTATATCTGGGGTATTTGTTCTATCAAAGTCTTAATTTTTTAAAACTGTTGCAGGACGCGTTGTTTCTACCCGGCGCGGCTGTAAGTTTAAATTTCCACGATGTTGAAAATGCATTTTTTTTTTTACTTTCCTTATATACATAATGCGTAAGGAAAATATTGTGACGGGGTCGAAAATTCGAATTCGAGTTTTCGACGGGAGAGCACGTTCCAAGCATCCCTGATCACGAATCAAACATTTTGAGGTGATGTCTGTGTGTGTGTGTGTGAAAGTATATGTGTCGGTGTGTCAGTGAGTCTATGGAGACGATATCTCACGAACGAATGGAGCGATTCGAATGAAATTAGGTACAAAAATCACTATCCGTGAGTACTGGAATCTTATTGTTTTTATAAGTTACGCAAATAGACATTTCGTATGTAATTTTTCATTAGAAAACGATTGACATAAATTTTAGAACGCTAACATGAACCGCTTTCGAGATATTGCACGTTTTTCAAAAAAATTATCAAAAAGTTATATAAAATAAAAAAAAATATTTCCTATTGAGAAACATGTTCACTTTTCATATGTAATACCATGTGATAAATTTGGTGGCATCATTCTCATAGATCTAGCTCGTTCCATTCATGAAAAAAGATACTTTGAGTAATGCTTTTGTATTTGATCTCCAATAGTCATTTATCTGCTGTAAGAATAACTTATTTTTTCGTCCATAACACTTGGCGAGATTTTGGCGACGATTTTGGCGGAATGTCGCCAACTTGGCGACTTTTTAAAATGTTGCCAAATTAACAAAAATATCTCCAAATGGATCAAAATGACGCTAAATCAATGAAAATGACAACTGATTGACGAAAATTCAATATCCTGGAAAGAATGTAAGTATCTATTAGAAGAAAAATCTACTTTTTTGCTGTAAAAATAGTAAATTCATTGCATTATATAAGGAAAGTCATATGTTGCAAACATTAGATTTTTTTCATTTCAGTCTTAAATTCGTTGCCTATCGCTATATTTGATGTCCAAGACATTTTTAATTCTTTGCTTAAAAGAAAAAAAAAAAAAATTTCTTGTGGAAAACATTAAATTGCAAATCTGAATCTGATATGATAAAATACGCATGAACTTTCATTTTAAAACATTGAACTTTCATTTTGGCATTAGAAAATAAAACAGTTTTCGAAATAGGTTTAAAAATTGAGAACCCAGCCAACCCTTTATTTTGATTCGGAGCGAGCTACATTCCCGAATAAAGCATGTGATCTCTTTTCCAGATTCATGCATCAGGTTTTTAAAGAAACAGAACCATCGTCATCAAACTCATCATCATTAGAAGCAATTTCTTTGATATTCACAACCTATTCTCTTATTTTTAACGTATTGTGGAACCGTATAAATTTTATAGTCTAAGTAAATCACGTGACTTTAAGTAAAGGGTGTCCCAAAATTCACGCAAGATTTGAATTTTGCGCCATTTGTGCGATAAAGTTTTGGCAACGAAAAAAAAAAGACAGCGTGACAGATGACAGTCTAGGGTTACTAAAAATGGAGCGCTGCACCAAAGAACAACGCGTTTTCATTATTAGGCAATATAATTCAATTACTGCATGAGTCATTTCCTGGTCCCGTTTTGGTTATCAGAATTGGCCGCCCAGATCATGCGATTTAACGCCGTTGGACTTTTCTCTTTGGGGGTTATTGAAGTCTAAGGGCTATGCCAACAAGCCCACGACCACTCACGCCTTGAAGGAGGAAATTGAGCGCTGTATCAACGAAATTCAGCCACATTTATGCAAAACGGTCATGGAAAATTTCAACAAAAGAGTGCGTATGTGCCAGCAAAGCCGTGGAGGCCGTTTACCCGATATGCTATTCCATACATAACCCTATACTGTATACTTTATGAATCAATAAAAAATTTACAATTTTTAAATATAAACCTGTGTTTCCTATCAAAATTACTTCTTGCGTGAATTTTGGGACACCCAATAATGAACTGGTTCACAACGCAAAATGCAGCGCAGATAAACGTAATTGAGCGTACGCACGTTTTCGAAATCATTCGGATTTTCTTCTTCAGTGCAAAAAGTGAACCCGCGAATGAGCTATGTCTACCAAACTGAAAATGACTAAACGACAGAGTCCAATGACTGGAATCTGTCATTTAGCAATTTTCTGAGCTCTGTTGTTTAACCACTTTCAGTTTGGCTGACGTAGTCTTGCACGCACTTGTGGATTCAGATCCAGACTTGGTGCACTGAAAAAGAAATCCAAATTATTATAATCATAGATAATTTTTATTTATCTTCCTTTGCGATGCATTTCACTCTGCGAATCAGCTCATTATTTTACGGTCTCTAAAATGATTATTAATTTAACATTCTTGATACGAAATATAGCGAGTTCTACTATTCATGGGACAGCTCGCCATTGTGGGCAAAATGGCTAGTTTAAAAATATCCATGAAATATTTTAAGACTAAAGTACTGCACAAAACTGTTTGTAGGATATTGCATGTACCATCAGCTTGAAAACGACTGATCCAAAATGTGTCACATGACTTACTTCTAGAATTTACTGGAATATTTCATATTTCACGCTTCAAAACACCCTTAAGAGTATATTCTCCCTCCAGCAGCTTGTTTTATTTACCCCGTAACTTATGAAAAATAGTCCCTGATCTCTATCTCGTTTCTTTTTAAGTATACTTTTCCAGCCGTTTTTTTAAGCACATATACTGAAAACCGGAAGATTTATGTTTTAAAAAAAATTGGTAAGATAGAAGTATTTTAATATGCATAGAAAAGCAATGCATTCATTTTACAAAAATACATCTAATTATAGCGATTTTTCTAAAAAAGAAAAAAAATCTTTTTATTCACAACTTCTATACTCGACAAAAAAACATGGGAAAACGTTATGAAAACTAAACGAGATAGAAATTAGGAATTATTTTAAATAGATAAACATAGGAAAAATGAACACAGGTGGCTGAAGCGAAAATATCCTCTTAAATGTTGGTTCCATTTATACAAATGCTTCTTCACATTTCCAAAAACCATAAGACATGAAAACATGAGTATCCCAGCTAATCTGAAATTATTTAGTTAGTGCCATTTAAAAATAAACAGATTAAAAAATGGAGAAAAAATGTTTAATCTTTTAAATAGCATACGAAAATACAGCAGACAGAAACGTCCAAAACGTCTTCACCGAATAATTTAATAAGATAGCTGGCGATTCTTCTTTAAGGGTGAGCATCAGTAAATCTTTTGCCTTATCCGCGCTTTGTTAATTTTCGCAGAACACATTTTTCGTCAAAATTCTGCTCAAACAGTTGCAAATTATTTTCTGAAAGATAAAATGCAATGCTTAGATTATATTAAAACTAAATTTAATACTCAATAAAATATAGAATATATTTTTTATTTTAATCAAAAATATTTTTAGTGCTGCCATCTGTTGTCGTAATTTAATACATACTGATTATTTTTATTTTTAATGAACATTTTTAAATATCTATTCCTTCTAATACAGTATTAAATACAACAACAGATCATATATAATAATGCCACAATCACGGAAAGGTAATTTCTCATTCTATAAATTTGATGAGGGGACCTGAATATACATCACTGAAGACTGCAATATTGTCTTCAAGTTCCTTTATCTTCAAGTTCAAGTACGTTTCCGTGATTGTGGCATTATTATATATGATCTATTGTTGTATTTAATAGCGTATTAGAAGGAATATACATTTAAAAATGTTCATTAAACAATAAAAATAGTCGGTATGAATTAAATTACGACCAAAGATGGCAGCACCAAAAATATTTTGAATTAAAATAAAAATATATTCTATGTTTTATTGGGTATTAAATTTAGTTTTAATATAATCTAAGCATTGCATTTTATCTATCAGAAAATATTTCGCAACTGTTTGAGCAAAATTTCGGCGAAAAATGTGTGTCGCGAAAGTTAGCAAAGCGCGGATAGGACAGAAGATTTACTGGCGCTCACCCTTAACTCTTAAGTAATGATTTACCTCCGAAATCTCTGTTGAACAAATTCGTATATTCTACACTCTTTTGTTCAAAAAGTGTATTCTACAGGATTCCTAGGAAAGTCTTTATGTATCCCAATAACTTTGTGAGGAAAGGTCCATGAATGCCCCCGTTAGGTCTATCTATAATAAAATAACCATGACCGATCGAATAAAAATGATTGAAACTCCTCTAGCACAGATTTAAAGGTAAGATAACAAACTCGCCAACAAAGCAAGATAGACGAAAAAGAAGTCAATTATGAAAGCATAGAACACTGCCTAGTAAGTAGGAATTGACAATTTGTTACAGCAGAAAATTTATATGACACAGAAGTATTATTGGCGAATTGCTGTCCCATTCAGAAGTACTAAAATATACAACATTTACATGCACAATAAATCTAGCGTACAGTCTGTTCAAAATGCTCTGCGTCAGCAACAAAACGCATTTGAATTCGAGAGAATTACCGCATACTTTGACAAACACTGAAGGTGCCACCGTGTTACAGTTTCTTGATACAGTTTTTGACAGGTATTTATTGCCTTTCATATACGCGTTTTGTGAATTCCTGGTCGATTGCTTCTCCTTAGATAGTCCTCTACAATTTTTCTATAGGCATTTTTTCTCACTGTCAAGCTCTATTGTCGAGTTCTTGATCCTAAGATTCGAAATTCTCCACTAGGGGCTCTGCAATAACTATAGATAGACTAAACGTGTAAACTAATGGACCTTTCTATACAAAGTTATTGGTGTACTTTTTCTTCCAGCCATTTGTTTAATTTTCCTCATTTTAACCTGTGGCAAAAATGTGCCTAATATATATAGTACGTTTAGTTTTTAAAAATTTTCCCTGCAGCTTTTTGCAGAACATGGATACTGAAAATAGGATGGTTTGTGCTTTTAAAAAAATTTGATAAAATAATTAGGAGTATTTATAATATTTTTGTAAAACGAAAACGTTATTTTTCGATAAATATAAAGCATACTTCTAACTATTTCACAGATTTTTCAAAAGTATTACCTTAAACATTCCTTTATTTAGCATTTATGCTTGAAAAAAAAAAAAATATATATATATATATATATATATATATATATATATATATATATATACAGGGTGTCCAGTGCTATCGGTGCTCAATGGCTATTTCCTCAACCGTTAGTCACAGAGATACACTTCCAATTGCAAAAATGTTTTACATTTTAAAATCTATTATCTTAGAAACAGTTTAAATCAATAAATCCATTTTTCAAAGAAATACGAAATATAAATTTTATACAGTCCCCTGGTCCTACCAATTATATTTAGGAAAATCACGCTCATATAATTTTATGCAAAATAAAAAAAAATAATCCTTTTACGACCAAACTTGACAGATTTATAGCTGTTTAAAGTTAGACCCCTTTTTCACTAAGAAATGGTCAATACAGTCCCTGATTGGTTGGTTGCTTGACGGGACATTTTAATGCTTGGAAAAGCCACTTAAGTCATAAAGTTTAATGCTTCATAACTCTGTGCATTTTGGTCGCAGAAGGGAGATTTTTTTTTATTTTGCATGAATATATACGAGGATAATTTTCCTAAATATAATTGGTAGGACCGGGGGACCGCATAAAAATGTATATTTCGTATTTCTTTCAGAAATGTATTTATTGATTTAAACTTTCTAAGATAATAGATTTTAAAATTTAAAACATTTTTGCAATTGGAAGTGTATCTCTGTGACTAACGGTTGAGGAAATAGCCATAGGGCACCGATAGCACTGGACACCCTGTATATCCTAAAAAATAGACGAGCTAGAGTTTAGAGACTTATTTCCATAGGTTAACATGGGAAAAGTGAAATAGGCGGCTTGAGGGAGGCTTTTCTAAGAATCTTATCCGTATGCAACTAAAAACGTAATTTCACATTGCTTTCAGACACATTTTTGTAATCTTACTTTTCTTAATCCTGCCAGAAACTTTTCGCAGCTGAACTTTGTTTTTTCTTTCTTTTGGAAAAGAGCCAAAGTAATATGAAATTCTGCTGAAAGTGCCCATGTTCTTTTATGTGGGAATGTGAATTGTCCCAACGTCTTTCACCCCTACTAAATCCCATTGGGACATGAGGGACACAGTTAGCCATGTAGGTTCAAAAAAAAAAAAAAAACTTCCTTAAAGTTACTGAAATCCAGACTCTAATTCTCATTCCCTCGATGGTGTTTGTCTGAAAACTATTTTTTCACTATTATGTTTCTGGTGTAATTTTTTGATGAGGATTGTATGTGAAAGCTTTACAGAAATTTGATAATAATACCACGGCCGAATTTAGGTCATCTTATGCCCGGGGGTCATTTGGTAGATCTGTTTTGGGAGATCGGTTTTATGAAAGATTTTTACTTTCTCATAAGTAGTATTGAGAAAGTATTGCTTTTTCCCGAAAATTATCGATTTCGAAATTTTGATACCAATACATGTTTTAAGATCATATTTTGACTATTTTTGGAGTGATGTCCGTTGGTCTGTTTGCTGGCAACAAATATGAATGGATTTTCACGAAACTTTACATCTGGCTTTGTTATCAAAAAATATAGAAATTGATACAATTTTTTTTTAATTCGCGCGAAAATTTTGAAATTTATTTGAAATTTTATATTTTTTTAATATGGCAGCATAAGACAAAATTTGGTATAATCATGCATAAAAGGGTTTATTTATGACTTAATTATCACTAGAATTTACCGTTTCAATCATTGTGAAAAATAGCCGCAATACAATTTGGTGACGTCATTAACCGCCTTGGGATCAAATTTTCAGCCCCCCTGGGGGTACATTGTCAAGTATGGTATTAATCGAGATTTTTTCAAGCCTTTTAAAGTGAAGGGAAACACGCTGTAATTGTAATCATTTGGATGCATGATACGATATTTCAAAATTTCCCTTATAAAATTTGAAGAAAAAAAACTAGAAATGGATGCTGGTATGCGAAAGTCGAGATAAGCCACACACCAGATAATTAATTCACTGTTATATTTCTGACGTAATTTTTTAATGAGTATAGTATGTGAAAGCTTCTACAGAAATTTGATCATAATGCCACGGAATTTAGGTCATCTTATGCCCGAGAAGTAAGTGGGTGATCTGGGAGACATCATTGTTGACGAGATAAGTTTAAGAGATATTTTTTACCAGGGACAAATTCGGAAGAAAGAGGATTATTTTTTATGTTCTACTAAAATTTACGTTTGGGATATTTTTCAAAGCAATGTACTACATAAACACGTGTGTGTGAAGGGCTTGATTAACGCACGGGCCTCCAAGGCCGCGGACTTGGGTCCCCAAATTTTAAGGGGACCCTAAATTTCGAATGTGCTAAAAAATTTAAGCAGAAATAAGGTTTTTTTAATTTGCAACTGATAATATTAGTTTTTATCAATAGTTTTAAATATTATATATCCTTTGGAGTCTCAATATATTACTTTGAAGTAAAAAGCTTGTAGGCATGTACAAAAGGACATTCAGGGCTGTTAACATTCCCCAAAATTGTTTTGATCGTTTGCATCTTTTGTATGTGAATGGGATCCGCTTTGGCTTGGCCTGGCCCTGTGTGTGTATGTATTTTTACTTTTCCTATATACGTAGTATAACATGTATAAGGTTTAATGTAAAGTATTGTAAGGAGATCGAAATTCGAATGCAAGTTTTCGACGGAAGAGCACAAGTCAATTATCCCTGAATTCGAATCGAGTAATATCCGTGTGTGTGTGTGTGTGTGCGTGAGAGAGACTGTGTGTGTGTGTGTGTGAGAGTGTGTGTGTGTAAGTGTGAGAGAGAGAGAGAGTGTGTGTGTGAGTGTGAGAGAGTGTGTATGTGTGTGTGTGCGCGTGACAGTGTGTGTGTGTGAGCGTGAGAATGTGTGTGTGAGCTCCTGAGAGAGAGTGTGTGTGTGTGTGAGAAAGAGTGTGTGTGTATGTGTGTGAGAAAGAGTGTGTGTGTGTTAGAGAGAGAGAGTGTGTGTGTGTGAAAGTATGAGTGTGTGTGTGTGTGTGTGTGAGAGAGTATGAGTGTGTATGTGTGAGTGTGTGTAAGAGTGTGTGTGGGTGTGAGAGAGTGTGTGCGTGCGCGTGAGAGTGTGTGTGCAAGTGCGTGAGAGTGTGTGTGTGTGAGAGAGTGTGTGTGTGTGTGTGAGAGAGAGTGTGTGTGTGAGAGAGTGTGTGTGTGAGAGAGTGTGTGTGTGTGTGAGAGAGTGTGTGTGTGTGAGAGAGTGTGTGTGTGTGTGAGTGAGTATGAGAGTGTGTGTGTGTGTGTGAGAGAGTGTGTGTGTGTGTGAGTGAGTATGAGAGTGTGTGTGTGTGTGAGTGAGTATGAGAGTGTGTGTATGTGTGTGTGTGTGAGTGAGTGTGAGAGTGTGTGTATGTGTGTGTGTGTGTGTGTATGTGTTGTGAGTGTGTGTGTGCGATATCTCACGAACGAAAGGAACAAATTTCGAACAAAATTTAATACAAATATTGCAACCTGTGAATACTAGAACATAACTGATTTTGTAAGCAATCGAAAGTTCGGAAAACCCCACAATTTTCGAATAAAATTTTAAAAAATCATTAAAAATTCAAGCTCTTTAATAATGTTACATACATAACCATTTCTTGTCGAAAACCCAGGCCGTCCGACTCATCCAAAGGACTTGAGCAACAAATTGAACGGCCGGGTAACCATTTCTTGTGTAATTTTTCATTTGAAAACGTATAACACGTATAAGTTTAAGAATCTTTGTTCTCACTATACAAAATTATCAAGCAGATCTGAAGAATAAGACATCCTGATCCCGTTTTAAAACAAATTTACAGAAATTATGAAATTGAATCAAATATATGACAAAATGCAAACTCTAAAATTGTATTAGAAGATATACTCGTGCTACTTATATTCTTGTGGATTAGAAGATTTTATTTGTGTATTGTAATATGTACCCGTATTACAATATATGGGTTTGAAAAAAGTTTCACCAAAATAAAACATATAACGTAAAAAATTGAAATAATCTCCGTAATCTTTAAACCCATAGGCTGTAATGAATATAACTTCTAAAACAATTATTTAATTTACATACATTTTTTTATTATTTAAATCGAAAAAGATAACAAAAATAATCTGCTGTACAAACTCATTGGTTTTAATTCCGTTGCTTAGCAACACGATATATTTTTCTTCAAACAAATTTGTTGAAAGAAATATAGTCTGAATACTATTTCTATGAATACTGGTTCTAAGTTTCATTGCGTGTGTTTTTTATTAATATCTCGATAACCTCTGGATCTAGAAACGCGAAACATGGACTAAAATTTGAGTGGGACTATTACAAATCTACCCTGAAAATTTTATTATATTCGGTGAAGACCATTCTTCCATGATGATGAGACAACCAAGCACACACACATAAACAAACACATATACAGACAGTTTTTTCAACACCTTCCTAAAAACAGGTATGTGTTTAGGAAGGAGCTAGAATTGCATTTTGTTAGATTGAGGTATAAAAATTATGTTTTGTTACAGCGGTCGAATAATTGTTAATTTTGATTAGGGAGGTGTATGGTCCGTATTTATTCGGGGATATTAGGAGCGCAAGTGCTACAGGCGGGCGGATGGGAGGGAATGTTTTACATAACTTTATACAATCGTCATATGACTTTAACATCTCAACTGAAAAAAATCTAATGTGGGCAGCACATGACTTTCCTTATATAATGCAATGAATTTACTACTTTTACAGTAAAAAAGATAGATTATTTTTATAGTGGATATTTATATTCTTCCCAAGATATTGAATTTTCGTCAATGAGTCGTTATTTTCATTGATTTAGCGTCCTTTTTATCCATTTGGCGAGTTTTTCATTAATGTGGCAACATTTAAAAAAGTCGCCAAGTTAGCGACATTCCACCAAATTCGTCGCCAAAATCTCGCCAGGCGTTATGGGCGGAGAAATAAGTTATTCTTGCAGCAGATAAATGAGTATCTGCGTTCAAATACAAAAGAATTAATCAAAGTATCTTTTCGCATGAATGGAACGAGCTAGATCCACGCGAATGATGTCACCCAATTTATCGTATGGTATTACATTTGAAAAGTGAACATGTTTCTCAATAGGAAATATATTTTTTTTTATTTTATATGACTTTTTGATAATTTTTTTGAAAAATGTGCAATATCTCGAGAACGGTTCATGTTAGCGTTCTAAAATGTATGTTAATCATTTTCTAATGAACAATTACATAAGAAATGTCTATTTGCGTAACTTTATTAAAGGTTTTGGTTTTTTTAAGATTTTTTCAAAATTTCACTCGAAAATTTAGGGGGTTCAAAACATTCGATTGCGTATAAAAACAATAGGCTTCTAGTGTTTACGGATTGTGATTTTTGTACCAAATTTCGTTCGAATCGGTTCATTCGCTCATCAGTTATTGTCTCCACAGACTCACTAACACACACAAACACACATACTATCACACACACACACACACACAGACATCACTTCAAAAATGTTCGATTCGTGATCAGGGATGCTTGAAACGTGCTCTTCCGTCAAAAACTCGAATTCGAATTTTCGACCCCGTCACAATACTTTCCTTAAACATTATTGTATATAAGGAAAGTAAAAATGGAAGCCATTTGCTTTATTACAGCATACAGGAACATGGCAAACGAAGCTGAAAAATAAAATAAGACTCTAAGAACATTTTAACAACTTAAACATTTAAGTGTATTTCAACATTAGTTAGAAACATTTCATAAATATTGTAGAGTTTCTCAGATTATTCTTATGTACTTATTTATCCTCTAAACCTAAACATTCTCCGTCGAACGATTGCTTTCGGAGTAACTCAACATAATTCCCAGCTACATTCAGATATCTTATAATCCTACTTTTCCTAATCCGGGCGAAGAACTTTCCTTGGAACTTTCCCCACCCAGACGTTATCTTTCATAAAAGAGCAAAAGGCGTAAGAAATTCCACCGAAGTGTCTGAAGAGAAGACAGTGTCTCAAAACCTTTTATATCCGAATCGGACGATGAGGGGGTCACATTAATGAACCATTCTTTGAACTGTGTCCCATGGGACTTGTGGGATGCTATTATCGGAATGTTCAGACACCAGCTTATTCCTGGGTATGGACTTGATGGAAGTATTTTCTTTCAGTGACGTATATTTGGAGAAATTTGATGTGAAAATAGGAACGTTTTGTGCAAGTTTGCCCGTTGTAGTGACATGGTGGAAATTTTGTACATCTCGTGCCAATGGAGCTAGTGATGTAAAGGATGAGGGGAGGTGTTTATGAAATAAAACTTCATATAAAGAAACATAAAATTAATATTGCCAGCTGGCTTCGAATTAAAAAAAAAAAAAAAAAAAAAAAAAAACAATCAACAAACGAGAAAATCGACTTGCACACAGCAAATTAAATTTGGCAAATCGAGTTTAGCAACCCGGCAAAGTAAGACCGACAACGGTTGCCAATCTTTGATTTTTCAATTGTAGGTCAAGAGATGCGTTTCGCCAGCCCCCCCCCCCCCCCTCCCGCCACCGAGAATTAAAATTTCGCCTATGTCATTCGTTTGTGCCGCAATCCGCATCGTTTGTGCTAGCCCAGATTTTGATTTATAAAAGAAATAAAGTGAGGGGGGGGGGGGAAGGGCTGGCGAAACGCGAGCGCCCCACCAACGAAAATCAAAATTTAATACATGCCATTCGTTTGTGCTACATTTGTACTGGTTTGTGCCGCAAACCGCATCGTTTGTGCTAGCATAGATTTTGATTTATTAAAGAAATAAAGTGTGCGTGTGGGGGGGGGGGGGGAGGGAGGGAGGGGGGTTACTGACGAAACGCGGCCCCAAATTTATATCTTTAATAACTCAAAATCTAAAATAAGTCGATAAAGTTGGGAGCCGCGTTTCGCCAGCTCCCCCCCCCCCCCATTTAATTTCTTTAATAAATCAAAATCGTACTAGCACAAACGATGCGGTTTGCGGCGCAAACCAGACAAATGTAGCACAAACGAATGCCATCGACGAAATTTTGACTTTCGTTGGTGTGTGGTGGGGGCTCGCGTTTCGCGAATAAGTCGTTATTTTCCGTGTCGTCATCATCAATGAGTCGTCATTGATTTAGCGCCATTTTTATCCATTTGGTGAGTTTTTCGTTAATTTAACAACATTTAAAAAAGTCGCGAAGTTGGCGACTTTCCACCAAATTCTTCGCCCAAATCTCGCCAAGCGTTAAGGACGGAGAAATAAGTTATTCTTACAGCAGATAAACGACTAATGGCGTTCAAATACAAAAGTATTACTCCAAGTATCTTTTTTCATGAATGGAGCGAGCTAGATCTACGAGAATGATGTCACCAAATTTATCGTATGGTATTACACATGAAAAGTGAACATGTTTCTCAATAGGAAATTTTTTTTTTATTTTATATGACTCTTTGATAATTTTTTTGAAAAATGTGCAATATCTCGAGAAAAGTTCATGTTAGCGTTCTAAAATTTATGTCAATCGTTTTCTATTGAAAAATTACATAAGAAATGTCTATTTGCGTAACTTTATTATTGGTTTTAATTTTTTGACGATTTTTTCAAAATTTCACTCGAAAATTTAGGGGAGTTCTGAACATTCGATTGCGTATAAAAACAATAGGCTTCCAGTGTTTACGGATTGTGATTTTGTACCAAATTTCGTTCGATTCGGTCCATTCGTTCGTCAGTTATCCTCTCCACAGACTCACTGACACACACACACACACACACAGACACAGACATCACTTCAAAAATGTTTGATTCGTGATCAGGGATGCTTGAAACGTGCTCTCCCGTCGAAAACTCGAATTTTCGACCCAGTCACATTACTTTTCTTATACATTATGTATATAAGGAATGTAAAAATTATGTATTAGGTTCTGTATTGAGTTTAGCAGCTATTTTTACTCATATCACATCAACAACCGAATTAAACGAAGGCGAGCGTATAGTATAAACGTTACGGTAAAAGTGATAAATCCAGTGATTATGCATATTCACCAATCATCTTGGTGAGTTGGATAATTTGATTTCATATATTGCGGATTAATCAAATTTACCGGTGATTATGAATATCTCGCCAGTTTGTAGTGGTAAATATGATAAATTGTGTGAATCAAATTTACCGGACGTTAATGCATTCTCTTCGAGTGACTTTTATTTTAACGAGATTTATTTGATTTACTCTCCGATAAATGACTGTACTCATGGAGTTAGAAAAAAGGTGATAAAACTCCTATGGCTGAAACGCTTGGAAATGTCACAATGTCTTGAGAATTATATCCAGGTGGCGCTAGTGTTAGTAAAGTAGCCGCTATTGTTAGTCGACACAACAGCAAGGAATAGAATTTAGTATACGTATTTCTGATTATTTTTAAATTAAGGGTTCCCTAATTATGAGTATAATTAACCAGTAATTTTTCATAGTTGTAGGATAGAGTACAAAATATATGCAGATAAAAATAAATTCAAAAGTAAAATAATTTTGAATGCGTAGAGATATTCTTTATTGTTTCAGTAATTATTTTAACAAAATTGACAGTTTAAATAAATATTTTAGACCTTTCGCCATGGAAATTCACGCAATGCAGGACTACTTAACTTATCCCAGCACCACCTGAATGATTGTCTCAAACGTAATTGGAGTTTTCTTAATGAAGTTTTAACACCTTACTTTTACCTCCATAGCTGTACCACTATTACTTTATATGTAAAGCTCCCATTTTGGAATTGTTATATTATCTCTTTTTGCGAATAAGCTAGAAATATTATTAGAGTTCTATATTTTTTCAAAACAATATTATTGATATTTTTGTATACATAATTCAAATATTACGCTAAAACATATTTTTTTTTTGTTTCCTTATATTCATTAAATCGTTCTAATATTAATAAAAAAATGTATTTTTGATTCATTTTATTAAAATAACCGCAATTATGCATAACACCTATTAATCACTTTTACCGTAACATATACACCGTACTCTCTGTGGAAGCTCCAGAAAAAGATGTGATGTCATCTTTGTTGCATATTTCCGTTTCAAGTAAGTCACATTTTTACTTTACCCACGCTTAAAGATGTTTCGCATCAGAGAGGGGAAGAATCAAATGTTTGAATCCATCAAAATCCGAGACTCATATTTTTGATTCTGTAATATTTTCCCTTTGCATATTGCAAGGAAAATAATAAATGTTTAATACCAGATTTGAACATAAGTTTGCCTCCATATGAACAGCTGCAAATCCACGTAAAGACTCATAGTTTTGATTTTGTAATATTTTCCCTTTACATATTGCAAGGAAAATAATAAATGTTTAATACCAGATTTGAACATAAGTTTGCCGCCATATGAATAACTGCAAATCCACGTAAAGACTCATATTTTAGATTCTGTAATGTTTCCCCTTTGCATATTGCAAGAAAAATAATAAATGTTTAATACCAGATTTGAGCATAAGTTTGCCGCCATTTGAACAACTGCAAATCCACGAAAAGGCCAAATAACACTGGCGTAAATCCACTTGAGGATAAAAAAAGAAAAAAAAAAGAAAAAAAAGTGCTGCAACCTGAACCTAACGCAAGACAAACACCTCTAACCCCAAGAACTAAACACAGTCTTCATTCAGTATTAAAATAATAAAGAAAATCAGAGAAGATTGAATTTAGGGGAACAGAGCAGACAGGTGGATAGACAAGCAACGTCTGGTGCGCAGACAGGCCAAGGTCGAAGGAAAATACCCCAACAGACCTGATCTTCACTTTTCCCCTTCTTTGCTTATTTTTTTTTTATCATGGTGGGTTCTTGAGGATATTTTTTTCATACCTTCGTAACCTGTTTTACCTGAGCCGGTGAAGGTTTCGATTGAGTTTCAGGTTTGTCGTTTAGAAACATCAAACGGATTAATTAGAATTAAGAGATTGGACAGCATGAGTGGGTTTTATTTATTTTCTCTTTTTTGTGTGTGTGGTGAGATTTTTTTTTTCTCGGGGGATGGGGGTTGTTGTTGTTGAAGGGGGGTGTAGAATTGTTTATGAGATTCTCGTTTTGCGAGGTTTCAAAATTATCTGGATACTTATACACTATATTGGAGAGGTTCTGTTTCGTATTAATTAATTTGGTTTCTATTATAGAGTCTTGGGAAAGAACTCTCAGATATGCACAATCAAACTTATTTAGGAATGGGAAAAGGGGACC
The DNA here is from genome assembly GCA_951213105.1 of Amaurobius ferox. Taxonomy (NCBI): domain Eukaryota; kingdom Metazoa; phylum Arthropoda; class Arachnida; order Araneae; family Amaurobiidae; genus Amaurobius; species Amaurobius ferox. Next base: position 129,541,370 of record OX578145.1, read on the forward strand.
AATTCAACCCTTGGTATAATGGTTTTTATGTGATAGCAAAGAAATAAAAATTTAGTGCCTCTAGACAGTGACGTCGACACGGGAGGGATTTGGAAGTTATTATACCCCTCTCCCTCCCCCCATGAACCGTACGAAATTCATTGAAATAATATTTGGGGAAAAAGGTAACAAGGTATTTTTTTACATCGAGATTCTGACACATAAACTGCTTTAAGATGCCCTGACCCCATCTCGAACACATGTAAATACGTCTATTTGTGTGTTTATGTGTGCCTGTGTGAGGTATGGACACAGTAAGTCGAGAATGAATTCCTGTAATAATCTTAAATTTGATGTGTAGTAATAATATGCAAGAACCTAAAACTAAACAGATTTGTGTTTCATTCCGACGATTAGACAAATTAAAATTTGAGGTGTGAACACAATAACTGAAGAAAGAATGCATGCATATTATGAAATTTTTACTATATACGTTACGTAAAAAGTAGAACTAGACGGGATATTTCTTTAGTCGCATGATTAAAACACTAATTATTCAATATTTATTATTCCCATATTATTTCACACGGAGAACAATGGTAGTACATTCAATACAAGATACTATAAGCGTTGACAAGAGTGTGTGTGTTTGTGTGTGGGGGGGGGGGGAGATTTTTGCATTATAAACCTCATTGTCTGAACAATTATTAATTTTATCAACATATCAATAAAATCCATACAAATATCAAAAATGTCTATGAAATATCATGTTTTAAAATACTAACAAGTAATTTTGAATTTAATATAAAATCTCGACGTAATTGCAATCTAAAAAAATCTGATGTGGCCAACACATGACTTTCCTTATATTATGTAATGAATTTACTACTTTTACAGTAAAAAAATATGTTTTTCTTATAGTAGATACCTATATTCTTTCCAAGATATTGAATTTTCGACAATTAGTTGTCATTTTCATTGATTTAGCGTGATTTTTATCCATTTGGAGAGATTTTCGTTAATTTGGCAACATTTCAAAAAGTCGCCAAGTTGGCGACATTCCGCCAAAATCGTCGCCAAAATCTCGCCAAGCGTTATGGACGAAAAAATAAGTTATTCTTACAGCAGATAAATGGCTATTGGAGATCAAATACAAAAGCATTACTCAAAGTATCTTTTTTCATGAATGGAACGAGCTAGATCTATGAGAATGATGTCACCCAATTTATCGCATGGTATTACATATGAAAAGTTAACATGTTTCTCAATAGGAAATATTTTTTTTTTTAATTTCATATGACTTTTTGACAATTTTTTTTAAAAATGTGTAATATCTCGAGAACGGTTCATGGTAGCGTTCTAAAATTTATGTCAATCGTTTTCTAATGAAAAATTACATAAAAAATGTCTATTTGCGTAACTTTATTAGCGGTTTTGATTTTTTGACGATTCTTTCAAAATTTCACTCGAAAATTTAGGGGGGTTCTGAACATTCGATTGCATATAAAACCAATAGGCTTCCAGTGTTTACAAATTGTGATTTTTGTACCAAATTTCGTTCGAATCGGTCCATTCGTTCGTCAGTTATCGTTTCCACAGACTCACTGACACACACACAAATCACTTCAAAAATGTTTGATTCGTGATCAGGGATGCTTGAAACGTGCTCTCCCGTCGGAAACTCGAATTTGAATTTTCGACCCCGTCACAGTACTTTCCTTATACATTATGTATATAAGGAAAGTAATAAGAAAACATGAGTAAATTGTACCTTTTTTTTTTTTTATGAAGACTTATAACAGCTGTTCGAAAGTAGTTTGGAACTGATGACTAGTTTACTATTTAAAAGATTCAGACTACGTAAATATAAATGAACAAAGTTAATCAAATTCTCACACTCGGAAAAACTTTAAAACAAATATCACATTTATTTCAGTTTTCATAAATCTTCTTAAATCATTGGTATAATTGAACTATTAACCGAAAGTCTTCAAATACAACACAAATGTAACCTTTAAATTTCAAGTTATTTATAGTCATAATTTCTCTTCATTTAAACACTTCCATAGACCAAAATTATTTAAGACTTTTCACGTGATACAAAAATTTTATAGAAATAACACATTAATAAAAATTGCGTTTCAATTATGTTTTGTTAAGTTCACCAATCTGAACACCACGAGTATAACGTGTGTTCGAAAAAGATTGAAACGCGCTTTAATTTTTTACATGTTGGAGATAAGTGGGCAATGTAAATTGCAAAAATGTTGAAAGTAAGGTAGGAAATAAGACTACGTTAATGATATAGCCCTCCCATTAATTTTTAAAAAGTTACACTTTTTGAATTTTTATACGACCCCCTTAGACAAATTTGGTCATTCAGAAAATTTTTATTTTTAATGCAACAAGATCATTAAAGAAAAAAAACTCGCATATCTGTATCTTTAAAATCAACTGAACTATGATAAAGGGAAAATCCGACTTATGCCACTTTTTCGTACCATGTGAAAGGCTGTTTCATCAGTGAAAATAGGAATCATAAACAAATTGACGATGGAAATTGTTTAGATCAAAAATACGTTAATATGTGTCAAAATGTTTTTATTGGTATGTCTCAATGTGAAAAGTACTTAAGAATCCGTGATTGCATTGTGAGCCAATGCGGAATTCGCAAAAATGTCTCCTATGTACTATCATCCAGTTTTATCTCTTTTGTGATATATCATAATTTTAGATTTCTAATTTGATATATGGTCCCCATTCACAATGTTCAATTAAATATAACTCGTTCAATTTTAAAGATACAGATATGCGTTTTTTTAAATCATCGTGTTGCATTAAAAATAAAAAATTTCTGATTGACTAAATTTGTCTAAGGGGGTCGTATAAAAATTTAAAAAGTGTAACTTTTTGAAAATGAATGAGGGGACTATTTCATTAACGTAGTCTTATTTCCTACCTTACTTTCAATATTTTTCAATTTACATTGCTCACTTACAGTAGAACCTCGATTATCCGATGTAATTGGGACCGAATCTACATCGGATAATCGAAATTTCCGTATAATATAGAAGTTCTCAATAATCGTCTAGTTTAATATGTAACATCGTCATCGAACTACTATTATGACTATTTAAACTGCTAAATAAATATCTAAATTCAAATTACAGTAGAGTAGTTCATAAAAATTTATTTTGAAACAAAAAACTTACAATGATTTAAATGGAAGCTACATCTGGCGTAAATTGGTCATCCTTTGTCGTGCAGCTCTGTCACGTTTTTTTAGAAGCATTAGTTCAGAGGAATTACACTGTTCTTGTTGTTCCAACCAAGCAAGGCCTTTTGAAAAACACTCAAAAGCATCATTGTTACTAATCTTTACTTGGGAATCAGTCTCGCCTTCATCATCATCTTCTTCCTCGTCTTCTTTTGGAGAATGTCGGACTTCTACGATAACTTCCTCATCATTAAGCAACTGGAAGCCTGCATCTTCCATGTCACAAATCAACCAATCTGTGATTTCTTTGATCCCACAGTTGTCAAAACCTGGCATCGTGCTAAAAATGTTTGAAAATTCACTAACACCATCTTTCGCAATGTCTGTAAAATTTCCATCTGCGCCAGTTGAAAAATTCGGCAAAAGTTTTCTCCAACTTCGTCTTAGTGTCAATTGCGGCATACATTCCCATGCTTCACTGATCATATAAATGCAGTCTTTAATGTTGACAGATTTCCAAAACTCTAGTATTGAAACTGTAGATGCAGATTCTCCTTCAGAAAGTAATTTTCTTATTAATTTCTTTCGGAAACGCCATTTAAAGCCGCGAAACGCCGTTAAAAAAAAAAAAAGTCAGGAAACCGACGTCGGTTAACTGAACGTTCCTGTTAAACGAAGGTCCGATAATCGAGGTTCTACTGTATCTCCAACAGGTAAAGAATTAAAGCGTGTTTCAATCTTTTTGGGATACATAAGAATGCTACTGTTTCGCGATAAGTTTCATTGTAAAATCTATATAGGTAAAATTGAAAACACACCCGTTTGTTTCATTATCACAGGAGGACGGCAGTGTATTAAATTTCATAAAATTTTGATGGGTAACCTTGTTATGGCCACATTTGAAATTTAAGCGCCCGGCTGTCTGACTATTTCGTTCACTTTGAACGTGACCCAATCGTTATATGAGCCTCAGAACAAACGGGTCCCAATCGTTTTTTGAGCCTCTCTACAATAAATGCAATTCACCATCAGATAACGTGATGCGGCCTGTGTTTGTGCCACTATATATATACAATTATGGAATCTTAAATAAAATAAACGAAAAAAAAAATAAATCTTTTAATCTCAAGGAAAAGATAAATCTCTATGTCTGTAATAACAACCTGAAACGCAGTCTACAAAGTAGCTATTGTCTCATTCTTCTTATTATCTATATAAATAAAAGTGTAATTTGTGCCTCTGTCTATTTCTGTATTATTTGAGAACGGGATAACTCACCTCTCTCCTTTTGGGAGAATTATTATAAATTTCAAAAGGAAAAACTCCAAATATTGAAAGTTCAACGCAAATTGTGAGTTTTCTTTGTTATATATTCCGTACGAAGAAAGGGCATGATAGCCAGACATATAAGCTTAATCCAGAAAGCTTATCGTCGCCTTCTTCGACTATCATATCATTTCTGGTTAAACGTACTTGTCACAAGTTCTAATTTGATAATAAAGACTATATGTATTTTTTATAATGTTACCCCCATTTTAGATCAAAAGCGTACAATATATCTTAAGAATGGCACATGCCAACTGCTATAAACTTCATTCTCTGAGAAATAAAAAAAATATATATATAAAATGACTATTTACGTATAAATTTTTAGCATAATTATTTTTATATTTCGTCCAAAATTGTTCAAATAACTAAAAAATTACATTCGAAATAATTATAATTTTATTTAGGTTTTCAGGGAAAAATGTTCGAAACGTTTAATTCGAACATCCCCTGAAATCAGCAGACTTTTGATATTTACCGATTAAAATTATCGTGCAAAATGTCACTCTATTCTATTCGTTCGAGATGTGAAAGGATTAATTTGTATTCAGAAATGTTCAAAATATGTATATCAATGAAAAATACAAAAATCGAATTTTTGACACCTCACAATATTTTCTGTTGTACTTGTACTCTAGAGAAAGTAAAAATAAATCAATGAATTGTAATAATTTTATTTCAAAATATTATCTATAAAATTACGCAGAATAAAAATTTCAGGTATATCCATCAATAAAATTTCATTAAAAATTTCTCTATAAAAATTTAATCTAATCCTAATATGTTTTTACCACAAAGTAATTCACTTCCCTACCCATGCTAGAAGCTTTTTCCATCCTTTTTGGCTGTCCGATTTATACTTTATATTTTATTCATTATTTTTGACATACAAAATTTATCATCGTACGCTAAATTTAGATTTCAATTTCCCCCATCCAGACTTTAATAGAAAAGCACAGGATGGAGGAAAACACTTCCCCACCGCATTACAGAATCATCTTCCAATGGTTTAAAAGTAAATAAAATTCACCAAAAAATATGAAAGTCTCGTTGGATATACTTACCCATCGCCTTTTCGCCATTTTGTTTCTTTGATTTTTTTTCATGTTCGTTGTCAAATAGTCTTGTCTTAACACCGACCCTGATATTGGCAATAATTGAACCAAATTTCCTTTGTGTAGCTCAATTCGTTCGGGATATTTTACCTACAGACGATCATTATTGAAAAAAATAATGGTTGATTAGTATTTAGGTATACTCAAAATATGCAAATCCATTTAAATCTGAGATTCGAATGACTCCATTACAATATATTCTCTTTTATAGAAAATAAAAAGCAATCTAATGTTCCGACAACTCGTACGTTTATTTCTTTAGCGAGAATATGACGTTGTCGACAGCAAAACATAGTAATTCACCGATTATTATGATTCAGTATAATCCCACCGAAGCGCGGCGATAATCGAACATCTAATCCAAACAAAATGTCACGGCAATGTGTCCAAAACTTCCCAAATGCTCTCTCATATATTATCGTTACGAAATTGTACAACGCTTTGAAGTCTCCTACCCTACCCCTTCACTTTCGTCTCTTTCGAAGACCAGACAGAGAAAACACCCGTACAAGCAACCTTTCTAACACAGACTAATATACAGACCTGCCACTCCCGATAGTTTCGTTTTCGCGGCGGCCATTAGAGATAGACCAAAACCGAGGTAAATGGAAGTACCTTTCAATAGACCTTGGACCAAAACGAGGGTTGGCACGCTCTTGGCGATGGTCTGGTTTGGTCTGAGCGCTTGGCGATGGTCTGGTTTGGGTCCCAGACGATTTTCAATGTTATAACCCTATTTCGCTCGACAAAAACTTAGAACCACAGACTAGCGTGGTTTGATTAACGTGAAAAAGGATTATTTGTTAAGTGTTTAGATCATTTCATAGAAATGGATTGCCAAAAGAAAACTGGTTGCGTTACAGGGTATGTAATTTATTTTTATTAAAATTGAAATAATTTTAGTTATCACTATCCTATATACGTATTCATTATAAGTATACACGTGTTCGTAAGTATACACGTGTTCATATAAGTATACGTGTGTTCATCATACGAAATTAGTGTTGTGTTATTACTGCCGATTAGACTAAATTTTAAGAGGTAGTGGTATAATTAGTTAAAAAATATTTTCCGTATTCTTATAAAATGTGAAATAATTGATATTTGGATAGCTTTTTCTTAGTTGAATGTGATATTGTGTATATATTTATGTAAAATTTTTATTAAGTGCCTTATGGTGGAAAATTCACCCCACCCTCGGGTAATTAATGATTGAGTTCCACAACTTCGATAGTGCATTTATGTAAATTTGATATTTACTATATGAATATTTTTATATTTAAAAAAAGTCTATTATCACCATCCCAGAACAAATTAAGGATCAAGTAATTTAACGGTCAACACGCTAGTTAAAGACTGAGACTTTTTTGAAAGCTTTTAGACTGAAAATATTATATAGTATTTCAGTCTTTTGAGTATGTTAGCTTGTAATTTTTTGTGCATTATGTTTTATAGTGAGACAATGCAATGCATCTATTTTTTAATAAATTTTATGATTATTTGAATTAAATATATAACTATGTTTATTTAAATTTACTTAAACTAATGAATATATTTATGTTGCAGATCAATGTATTTTTAAATCCTGATCATTTCTATAGTTTCAAAAATTATAAAAGTACAGTCCTCAACATTTTGTTCCCCTCCTGTTTTTAAAAAAAATAGCCAAGCGAGCAATAACGCGCCAAATCTGGCAGACGTATTTTGTTTACATCGTAGTTCAGTTGGTCCAACTCACGAGCTCTAGTGTCTATGCGACATCCCATGTTAAAAATGTTGCCATAGCATGGGAGTGAAAATACGTGAATCTAGGGTTGCCAAATGCCGAAGTTCTAAGAAGGGGTGCCATATTTGGCTCCTTGATTGCCATTTTAACTATTTTCTTGTCATCTTTGCTTGTGCCATATCCATCCTCTTCACAATTTTTTCACAAGCATGACTTTCATCTATGTTCTTAAAATCATTAACATTTTCATCTTGCGCAATTTCTTCATCAGTTCACTGTTCAATTATGTTGTTGAGACCGTTAAGACTCAATAGTTCAAAATGGAATTCCAGAAATTCACCAACATTGCATATGTCTATTCCATTGAAGCCAAGATATTAGCTAATGTTAGTAATTTCTTCATTGATAAAATTAATTTCCGTTTAACTGAATTTTAAGGCAAGGTTTTAGAACTTTTGTTAGTAATTTATAAACCGTCGTAATTCGCAAACTGCGTTAATGGGGATCACTACAATTGTAAGACTGCATGTTATTTTCATTTCATTACTTATTGCTCAAAGTCAAGTACTGTAGTTATATACTGAGATGGCTGGCTCTTGTCAATTTCTTTATTTCTGTTTCGTTTGCATAGAATACAGTTTTCGGTTTGGTAAAACTCAAAATCTGCTGAAGGCTGCTTTAACAAACAAGATCCCTCCAAAGTTATTTCATGGGCAAAATAAAATACTTTAATTAGTGTGTTTAATTTATTAGTTTCACCATAAAGAATACGGGAACGTTTAATAAAGTTGAAAGAAGACGTTATTTTATTTGACCAACGTAGTTGTGAAAATCTTTAAATTTAAATTTTGCAGTTCTACTTTTAGATGAAATTTGAAAACAATCCCATGTAGGAAATAATAAATATCTGGAGTGCACCAATCCAGTTCCTCACAGCTACCGATAACATTATTGCATATTAACGCATCGCAAGACAACAAATTGTGGTCCTGCACATTTAATAGTACAAATTGAAAGCGGATACAAACAAATTAATTGTCACAGGTTAATAATGAAAATTGTGTTTAATTTTTGCTTGATTTATTATTGGTAGTTATTACAAATCCGCATTAATAGAATTTATTTGAGACTGCTACAAATTGCTTTAAATATTCATGTGAGCATTTAATAGGAGTACATAAAACGAATAATGAAAACCCAGTATTTACAATAGCTAAAGGTTTAAAAAACATTTATAATTACGGTTTCATGAAGATATAGAAATTAATTCTTGAAAAATATTTAAACAAGGTAGTTTGCAATGTTTTTCAATATTTTATTCGTAAATCAACTTGTCAACTTGTAAACGTGCAAAACTTTATCGTATTTTGTGGCTTCACAAGCTACACTAGATGTTGGGGTCAGCATCCATAATTAGCTGTTTTACCAGATCAACTTGGCGGAATATTGCTTTTACCTTTTTTAATTATGATCAGAATTAAATTTAAACCTACGAATTTAATTCTACTTTAATCTTCTTTATGTACAGGATTTCTCAATTCAACATATTGTGGTCAAACTATAGAATTCCCAAAATGAATCCTCGGAAGAGAAAAAAAAATGTAATTGTTTGACTAATGAGGGGGAGTTATGACTCCAAACTCTCCCTGCGTACGCCACGGTGTCCAAAGTCAGACAGAAGTCGTATTGATTAAAGTCTGCGATCTATTTATTAATTGCTATCTTAGGAACATAAAAATTATACTTTTACAATAATTTGCATGGTAAATAAATTCGATAGAAAACCTTCAAAATAATCTTTTGAAGGCCTCTAACAAGGAAAATTGTAAATTCTGATTTTCGGCTGCATTTATTTCGGTCAATACAAAGTTTCTAAAAGTGGAAAGTAATCAGTTTTGCAAAAATTAACAGTGAGTAATTGATAACAAAATGAAATATTTGATTTCTGATGCTTTTTCCTCGGAAAATTGGAACAATAAAATAGTAATTCTAAAACACTTGGATTTAGTAATTGAGTGTTCTGAAAAATCTGAGGATTACATTTGAAAAAGCGAGGTAAGTGATCAGAATTGCAAGACTCAAAACAGGTATAAGCAGTGTTTCTTTCAGGCCTACCTCCTTGAGAACGAAGTCCCCTATAGAGACTATTATACGCCCCCCCCCCCCCCCGGAGACATTTTATGATAACCAAGTTTCTATGTGACAGCATTATAAATATATTTATACAGGGCAAATTGAAAAATTGCCTCCCCTAAAATTTCATTCGTCACACCCGCCCTTGACGGTATAAATAGTCTTGAAAGAAACACTGGGTATAAGTGCGTACATGCAACTTACATTTAGTGCTTGATCCTATTTAGAGTATTCAATATGAAAAAATAATATAAGAACTGGCATATTTGTATGTTTAATTTTCAAAAATAAACTATCTACTGGTATCTGATAATATGTCTGCGGACTTTCAAATATTACATTTTGCTTCAGAAAAAAAACAAATAAAAAAAAAAAAGCTTATTAAAGCAACTTAATTTGAAAGAAAAAGACCTTTTAAATATCTAATTAAACATGAACATATAATTTGAAAGAAAAAAGCCTTTTAAATATCTAATTAAACATGAACATAAAAAGGGCAAACTTGAAGTTATTAATCTTGACGCTAAACGATAATAACACGTTGTCTCATATTAAAAAGTAAAATATCGACTAAAAACAGAAACAAAGAACAAAGATAATAAAAAGAATAAAAAATACACGAAAGTAATTGCATTTAATAGATCCGTTATATGAGCTAATTAAAAAATAAAATTAAAAAATATACTATAAAAATTGGTTAATTCAAAAGTTTTAAAGTAATAATCGTAATCTATATAAATAAAATTGAAAATGCATCTGTTTGTCTTATGACGGAAGAACAGCAGCACCGAATTTAATGAAATTTTGATGGTCAGGCTTGCTACGGTCCCAGATAAAATTTTGGCGCTAGACTGTCCTTCCGTTTTCATGTCCTTATGAGTGTTTCTTAAATACTGAATTATAATCCTCTAAACAAACGGGCCCCAAACGTTATTTATGTCTCTAAACTAACGTGATCCAATCGTTAAAAAAAATAATAATATAAATACGCAATTATTTGTTAATATTTTATATGAATTGAAATATATACATAATAGTAACTACTATGGTTTATAAATGCTAATGATTAATTGTGATTTTGGTGAGCCCCTTCTTTAAGACTGTTGAGTCCCCCTTGAATTACCCTCCAGTCCTTCTACAATTTCGTTTCCGGCTACGGTCCTGGCATAGTGTCTGTCAGGCATCATATGGATATTAATAATCAGCTCTTAGCTTTCAAATATAAATATGCAATTATTTGTTAATAATTTATATGAATTGAAATATATACATAATAGTAACTACTATGGTTTATAAATGCTAATGATTAATTGTGATTTTGGTGAGCCCCTCCTTTAAGACTGTTGAGTCCCCCTTGAATTACCCTCCAGTCCTTCTACAATTTCGTTTCCGGCTACGGTCCTGGCATAGTGTCTGTCAGGCATCATATGGATATTAATAATCAGCTCTTAGCTTTCAAATATAAATATGCAATTATTTGTTAATAATTTATATGAATTGAAATATATACATAATAGTAACTACTATGGTTTATAAATGCTAATGATTAATTGTGATTTTGGTGAGCCCCTTCTTTAAGACTGTTGAGTCCCCCTTGAATTACCCTCCAGTCCTTCTACAATTTCGTTTCCGGCTACGGTCCTGGCATAGTGTCTGTCAGGCATCATATGGATATTAATAATCAGCTCTTAGCTTTCAAATATAAATATGCAATTATTTGTTAATAATTTATATGAATTGAAATATATACATAATAGTAACTACTATGGTTTATAAATGCTAATGATTAATTGTGATTTTGGTGAGCCCCTCCTTTAGGACTGTTGAGTCCCCCTTAAATTTCCCTCCAGCCCCTCTTCAATTTCGTTTCCGGCTACGGTCCTGGTATAGTGTCTGTCAGGCATGTCATGGCATCATATGAATATTAATAATCAGCTCTTAGCTTGCATATATAAATATGCAATTATTTGTTAATAATTTATATGAATTGAAATATATACAACTACTATGGTTTATAAATGCTAATGATTAATTGTGATTTTGGTGAGCCCCTCTTTTAAGACTGTTGAGCCCTCTTGAATTTCCCTCCAGCTCCTCTTCAATTTCGTTTCTAGCTACGGCTCTGGTATAGCGTCTAAGTCATGCATGTCATGGCATCATATGGAAACTATCCACTTCGCGGCCACATGAGCATAGATTTCCTCATTCTTTTCTGGCTCTAAAAATTCCCATAACAGCCTTAATTTTAATGGTAAAAACCCCAACACAATCTACAATATCTATCATTCATAACCTCAAACTAAGGGTGATGAAAAGTGAAGGCCCACTTTGCAGCGGGATGATAATGGCGGAGTCGGTTTGGTTTATCCTTTATGGAGGACCGTGGGGCCGGCCATTACACATAATTTGCTCTAGTCGTGAGGCAGAGGCGTCCATTAATCAAGAGGTAAATGAGACGGAGTTTAATTCATCAACTTCATGCGCTGCAGTATTTAAAGGTGGGGATTTGTTTTAAAACACGAGTTAGTACTATCCAACAACGTTGTGACGACGATTTTTTCTTAGACGTTAGAATTTCTGTTTGTAACGCGAACTGCGTATCAGCGTTAAAAGTCCGTCAAATGACAGGAATAAACATGTGTGGTACAAAATTGCTGATATAGCCACTCCTGTTACTAGTAATGTATAATTAAGAAACGATAATCTTAAGGGTGAGCATCAGTAAATCTGCTGCCCTATCCGCACTTTGTTAACTTTTGCGACACACATTTTTCGCCGAAACTCTGCTCAAACAGTTGCGAAATATTTTCTGATAGATAAAATGCAATGCTTAGATTACATTAAAACTAAATTTATTACCCAATAAAACATAGAATATATTTTTTATTTCAATCCAAACTATTTTTGGTGCTGCCATCTGTTGTCGTAATTTAATTCATACCGACTATTTTTATTTTTTAATAAACATTTTTAAATATCTATTCCTTCTAATACGCTATTAAATATAACAGATCATATATAATAATGCCACAATCACGGAAACGTAATTGAACTTGGACTTGAAGACAAAACTGCAGTCCTCAGTGATGTACATTCAGATCCCCTAATCAAATTTATAGAATAAGAAATTACCTTTCCGTGATTGTGGTATTATTATATATGATCTACTGTTGTATTTAATACTGTATTAGAAAGAATAGACATTTAAAAATGTTCATTAAAAAATAAAAATAGTCGGTATGAATTAAATTACGACAACAGATGGCAGCACCAAAAATATTTTGAATTAAAATAAAAAATTTATTCTATGTTTTATTGGGTATTAAATTTAGTTTTAATATAATCTAAGCATTGCATTTTATCTATCAGAAAACATTTCGCAACTGTTTGAGCAGAATTTCGGCGATAAATGTGTGCCGCGAAAGTTAACAAAGAGCTGATAGGTCCTTTCTTATAAAGGGACTCAATATTGGTAGCGCCATCTATTGACGATTTCTGCAATTAAAATAAAATAATTAATAGTTAATGTATAATAATATTAATGCAAATCTATAATAAGTAGAAAAGTCAAGGCACGAATAAAAGAAAGTTACGAGTTTGATTCATTCCAGACAAAAAAAAAAAATAAAATAAATAACAGCGAAATAAAAATACTATTTTAAAGTCAAACACGGACAGGGAAAATGAAATAAATTAAAATGTGCGAATTTCTTTGGCGACATGTAAAATCTCTTTCAAAATAATTTTTAGAACGAAGTGTAAAATTACTTCCACCCAGGACCAAACTTTTCACGTTTGGCTCAAATCACACCAACCATGATACGGGCACTATTGCGTAATACAAGTATAACAACAATTTGAATTTTTAAGGGTTATTATCTGTTTTTTTATTGATGCATACATTTTGACAATTCAAATCATGATATTTTAATATCATAACCTTCATTACGTATGGGAGAAAACACTTTGAACCCCAGTCATAAAAGCGACTCCTATCATTTTAATCAACTTATGATTCTGTCATTCACATCACTCACTTAAAATAAAATACACACACCTGTCTTTTCCTGTAGAACTCTCAAATTCCATATTCCCTTGTGTCTTCGAAAATTCCGATCACGTGCAATCGTAGTGCAATCCCTGGATATTGCAGTGCTACTGTTCATTATTACAAGATCCCAAACGTTAATTTCACGTTCTCAAATAAAATATATATGCGGGGAATAAGCTGAAATACTTTGTGCTCTTCTCAGGCAAAGCCTTCTATGCATCAGCTGTTAAATGAAAGTAATCTGACTTCGTATTACACATCCTTCACTTTTTACTTTCCTTATATACAATAATGTATAAGGAAATTATTGTGACGGGTTCGAAAATTCGAATTCGAGTTTTCGACGGGAGAGCACGTTTCAAGCATCCCTGATCACAAATCGAACATTTTTAAAGTGATGTCTGTGTGTGTCAGTGAGTCTGTGGAGACGATAACGGACGAACGAATGGACCGATTCGAACGAAATTTGGTACAAAAATTACAATCCGTAAACACTGGAAGTCCATTGTTTTTATACGCTATCGAATGTTCAGAACCCCCCTAAATTTTTGAGTGAAATCTTGAAAAAATCGTCAAAAAATCAAAACCTCCAATAAAGTTACGCAAATAGACATTTCATACGTAATTTTTCATTAGAAAACGATTGATAAATTTTAGAACGCTAACGTGAACCATTCTCGAGATATTGCACATTTTTCAAAAAAATTATCAAAAAGTCATAAAATTAAATGAAGAAAGATACTTTAAGTAATACTTTTGTTTTTGAACGCCAGTAGTCATTTATCTGCTGTAAGAATAACTTATTTCTCCATCCATAACGCTTGGAGAGATTTTGGCGACAAATTTGGGGAATATCGGCGACTTTTTTAAATGTTGCTAAATTAACGAAAAACTCGGCAAATGGATAAAAATGACGCTAAATCAATGAAAATGACGACTCATTGACGAAAATTCAATATCTTAGAAAGAACATAAATATCTACTATAAAAGTAATCTACTTTTCACTTTCCTTATATACATAATGTATCAGGAAAGTATTGTGACGGGGTTGAAAATTCGAATTCGAGTTTTCGACGGAAGAGCACGTTTCAAGCATCCCTGATCACGAATCAAACATTTTTGAAGTGATGTCTGTGTGTGTGTGTGTGTGTGTGTGTGTGTGTGTGTGTGTGTGTGTGAAAGTATGTGTGTGTGTCAGTGAGTCTGTGGAGACGATAACTGGCGAACGAAAGGACCGATTCGAACGAAATTTGGTACAAAAGTCACAATCTGTAAACACTGAAAGCCTATTGTTTTTATACGCAATCGAATGTTCAGAACCCCCTAAATTTTCGAGTGAAATTTTGTAAAAATCGTCAAAAAATCAAAACCGCTAATAAAGTTACGCAAATAGACATTTCTTATGTAATTTTTCATTAGAAAACGATTGACATAAATTTTAGAACGCTAACATGAACCGCTTTCGAGATATTGCACGTTTTTCAAAAAAATTATCAAAAAGTTATATAAAATAAAAAAAAATATTTCCTATTGAGAAACATGTTCACTTTTCATATGTAATACCATGTGATAAATTTGGTGGCATCATTCTCGTGGATCTAACTCGTTCCATTCATGAAAAAAGATACTTTGAGTAATACTTTTATATTTGAACGCCAATAGTCATTTATCTGCTGTAAGAATAACTTATTTCTTCGTCCACAACGCTTGGCGAGATTTTGGCGACGAATTTGGCGGAATGTCGCCAACTTGGCAACTTTTTGAAATGTTGCCAAATTAACGAAAATCTCGTCAAATGGATAAAAATGACGCTAAATCAATGAAAATGACGACCAATTGTCGAAAATTTAATATCTTGGAAAGAATATTCGTATCTACTATAAGAACAACCTATTTTTTTTTACTCTAAAAGTAGTAAATTCATTACATTATATAAGGAAAGTCATGTTTTGCCCACATCAGATTTTTTTTGTAATACTGCCATGTCTGAAACCATGAAATATTTGGTGGTTTATAGTTATACATTAGCAAATTATGGTAAATAATATATACTGTTTATAAAGATATCCCCTTAAATTGTTCAGTGTTACTGGAGCAATAACATTTTGCTATTTGGAAATCCTGCTAGGTATTTAAGTTTATTTTAAACTTCAAATTTCCAGAAACATAATCTTGGGGCGAAAGTTCATATTTTGGAAATTTGAAGTTTAAAATAAACATAAAAAATACGAACTTTCGCCCCTTGATTACGTTTCCCTATCACCGGAACCTTATGGTCATTGATACGGTAACCGTTTCAGCACTTCTGCCTAATTTTTCTGCAGAAAGTAGCCATTTTATATTTAATGGAATTTTTAAGCCTCTTTTATCCTTTTAAAATTACATTCCTAGTGCTACTCTTAGACTTTTCCACATAGAATACATAAAAAATCTTCTTCAGAACTTTGAACCATTTTGATTTTCTAAACATGGATCCAGTTTATATTTGCATTGCATATTCAAAATTCCTTGTGTGTTGTGTTTTGATCGCTAAAGTTTAACCCAAACCTACTTTATCATTTACATTGAACAGAGATGGCAAGGTGAACATTGAACACCAATTGCTAGACTACTGAAACTAAATTATAGCAACATCCCCAAAATGTGTTACAGGTCATCTTAATTATAAATCCGTGATGTCTGACCTCCATTGTTTGTTTAGTCTGAATCGAGCAAAACTCTTCTAAATGTCAATCATCCGGTTTGCTTTCATAAGTGTTTAGAACTTCCAACCAACGACCGACCAGTGCCAGACTAAGAATTTTTGATCCCCAGGTTCCAAGAATATTTCGGTGCCTTCTATGTTTATGGTATAAATAATTTAGGTAACTGAATTAACATATTTACAGGCAAAATAAGTAGTTTGCTATAATAGATACCAGAGGCTAATATAGATCTATTGTGTGTATATATATATATATATATATATATATATATATATATATATATATATATATATATATATATATATATATATATATATATATATATATATATATATATAATTAAAGATTTTTATGATTACTTGTAATATATATATATACCCGAGAAATACCAAAGAAAATTGCTTGTAAACTGAAGGTAAAGGTGAATAATTGCAAATCAGAAACCAAGTGTAGCATGATGAGCTAGGCCTTTTATAGCTCCCAAGATGTTTGGAAATTGAATAAATGGAATATAGTGAATATTAAAGGAATAAAATGAAAAGAAAATCATTTCTGAAACCATGTACGTTATCAAGGGCCATACATGTTTCATTAATGCTGATTCTACGTTTCTGTGTACACAACTGTAAAATGTATTACAGAAATAAGGCACATGGCCCGACGTAGAAGAAAATACAAAGTGGATCAAATACACAAAAATATCAATCATGAAAATAATATATTCTTTTACACCAGCTTGTGGCTAATTATTGAAATGAGGATACAAAGTAATATAAAATAATCTCAAAAGAATATAATGAAAATATAATGAAAATATATCCACCCCTAATACTGTGGTACTTCTGGAAAAGCATGTGTATTGCCAATCATCTCAGAACAGGTTACAGTGAGTTTTTAGTTACTGACTAAGCAGTTTTCACAAAGCAGGTTAAAGTGAATTATAATATATATTAGAAAGAAGTAATAATAAAAATAAATAATTCAAGCAATCGTGAAATATTAACATCACCATAGAAGCAAAACCACTGCCATAATGCCGATAATATAAAAGATCAGCACCGGCCTAAATTTGAAGATTAAAAAGAATTAAATTCATCTTCAGGTCTGAGTATTTAATTCTAATTAGTCCAAACAAATGCCTGTTTCTGACTGGACAATAGTACATTACTATAAATATCCAAACTCAGACTACAGGCATCAAAACATGAAAAAATGAAGATAAACATTAGGAAAATTTATTTTACCATGTAGTAGGAAACCTTCTTCTTTCACCACGTGTATCTGCGACCAAACTCAACCGTATAATATATATCTAGAAGCACCGGAATGAACATGACGAAATAATCCTAGGAGGAAGTACGAACGATCACAGCGACACTCCCAGACCCGTCCAGTGAGTCAGAGCAGCTCCCCCTCCCCATTTTAAAATCATGATTGTAAAAGAATTTTTAAAGAATTTTTATTTTTATTTAATACTAGAAAGAATCACCCGACTTTGCCTGGGCTCTAAATAAGTGCTCACTACGTAAATAATACAGATAACACCATCCAATTTTCCAATCGTAGATTTCAAACAAAAATCATTCCGATGTTTCATTCTTCTATGTGCAACCATGCACATTGTACAGCGCAGACACAATGCGAAGTAAATAGGCTCCAATGATAAGCTCTAAATAAGAGCGCTAAATGGGAAATACATAAAAAAACAGTTCTTTTACCGGAAGAAGTAAAATTAAGAATTGAAAGCAAGTTTTCATCCAATTTTTGTTCAGAAAATTATGGCATATTTGAAAATGAGAACGACATCTCTAAAACTCAAGAAGTTAGACTATTAAATTTTACTCGTCTGGGGGAACTCCTCTATCTGTAGATATAGGTCTGCAGATTCTCGTCTGTATCTCTTAAGTTCGAAAAAACGTCTACTAGAATAAATTGAATTTAAAGTGACGCATTTTCAGCCGAATTTCGACTTTTAATTTCATAACTTTTGAATTAATTCGAATTTTCGAAAAATTTCATCAAGGCACAATGCTCTGTAAGTGTTCGTTTGCCTCTGCACCTAATTTCGTTGTCAGAATTTACGCTACAGACAGACTCACAGGCATAGTCTTTCATGATGTAAGATTACGTAAGATGGGTGCGAATTGTATTTATTCTTATTCTTTCATATTAATAAAAATGGTCTTTTATCTGAACATCCGAAACTGTAATTTTCAAATGCATGAAAACAAAATGGATTTTTCTGTGTTCTTTGTATCTCAAACTTGCGACACGGAAATGCATAGAGTATATCAAAACTATTTTTAGTCTAATTAATTTACATTCAATAGATACAATTGTGTGACTAAATGGCTTTGTACGATACATGTTCACTTGATACCGTAAGGTAAATACAAAAAGCGACATCAGGAAAAATACTTTGACTATAAACAAAGTTTATGTAGTTTTCTATTTATAAAATATTTCGCGGGGCCCTTTTATGCCAGAAGCACACCTAAGCCCAACGGATAACCCGGCCCTGAGAGCGACTGCCACCATTTTAATCAACTCAGTACTTACAATACTTGTTCATTCACAGTACTCACTCAAAATAGCATTTCTGTCTTTCCCTGCAGAACTCCCGAATTCTTTATTCCCCCGTGCTTTCGAACATTCGAAGCACGTCCAGTCGTTGCGCATTCCCAGGATATTCCTTGCTCCCGTTCGTTATTGCCAGATCCCAAACGCTAATTTCACTTTTTCAATAGAAAATATGTGCGGGGAATAACGTAAGATTCGACTGATGGATATGAAGTCGTTGCGTGCAGAGTATGCAATGATGAAAGGAAAGCAAGATTGACGTCCATACAGGACTCATTCCCCAGTTTTTAAACGCATTTTGAAACGGCCTCCATTTTGTTTTATAGGTAAGTTCGAAGAATATTGGTAACTCAATTCATTAAGCAACTGTGATAGGTTTACCATACGTTTCAGTTATGGAATGTCTTGGTTATGGAATGTTCTGGTTTCACAGCTGTTTCGGTTAGAGTAAATAATTCAAAAGTAAAGCGTCGATTATAAAAATATGTTTTTTTTTATTTTAATCACAGAAAATCAGTATGGACATTTTAAACAATAGGCAATTCTTTTGTAATTGGCAGGGCCTTACTACAGCAGGGGCATATGGGGCAGATTCCCTGTGCCTCCGTGTTAGAGAGGCCCCAAATTAAAAGAATGCAACAATGAAAAAATTAACGACTGCTTCCTGAAAAAATAAATATGCCACCGGAATAAGTTTGCTCAGCGAAAAGATTTATTTTGGAGATATAGATGGCTGCACTAATTCAAGATCTAGATTATGTTGGCTTCTTGGCTATGATAAGAAAGTTGCCCGTAATTTAAATTCTATTAAAATATGTAGGGGTTACCTTTTTTATACATTTTTATAGAATGCAATTATGTTTTTGGTAAAGCATTTCTATTCATTTCATATATGCGACGAGGTGGAGGGGGCCCCCGAAGAAATGTCTGCCCGGGTCTCAGTTAGGCTAAGTCGGAATCTGGTAATTGGGCATATTACTATCCAGGGCTGCGCTGGAGTTCGCGAGGCTCAAGGCGAATATATGCTGTAAGCCCCGTTCCTCCTTTCAAGGCAAAACGCTTTTCATTTTTCAAATTTTAAGGGACCAAAAATACCATAATTTTGTTTCGGAATTTCCGACGCTAAACTAATAATAATAATGATAAAGAAATGAGTGTATGGTATCTACACACGTCAAAAGAGTTTTGTTATCCCTATGGATGTCCATTTTGTGGAGTTGACATGCTATTTTCACTACGTTGCAAAGGGAACGTCAACCTCCGATTACTTAAGATCGGTTGCGTGTGCTGCTTGACGCGGCTTGCTCGAACAAGAACTACAAGTTGAAAACTTCATGATTTAATAACAAGAGCTTTAATATAACAAAGAAGTAGATTTACATTACGTGCTAGGCTCAACTGCCATAGCGTAACTCATCGAATTTAATACATGCATGTTGGAGTTGAGCTGACGAGACTCGTGACAACCAACGAGTCTGTAGTTGGTCAGACGAAACTTGATGTGGAGGAAACTCGAGACTGAAGTCGTGGCGATTGCACCGTCTTAAATATTCACCCACAGACATGCGCATTACAGCATTTACTGGTCAAGCAGAAACTGCGTAGTTCCGCAACAACGGTGGCACCACAAGAGAAACTTCTTAGGCTTATTTTTTCTGAGGAAATTTCGAAATGATACACTGAGTCCAAATGAGATATTTATGTTGATTGTATTCATATTTTAGGTTCCCGTACACTGAACATGGAGGGTTATAAAAAAAAATGTTGAATCTTACAAATACCAAGGATATAAAAGAAATTCACAGAATAATGTTTGAAGACGATGATAAAGATTTTGAGGACAAGGTTGATATAGAAGACGAAGATGCAATTGAAATTCGTCAGGAAGATTCAGAGACGGGAGATGATGATGATGATGATGTAGAAGATACAATTGAGAAACATGAGAATTATTTTTTGGTAAAGACTGAGAAACAAAATGGAATAAGATTCCATCTTAGAGCTGAATGCGTTCGAGAAGTCACAATTTACTTGAAACTTCTAGGAGTTATAGGCGCTGCTAAAATGACCCGAACTCCTCTTGCATGCAAGAGCTGCCTTTTTGGCGATGATATTTTAAATATTATTTAGCAGCACATAAATCAATATATTGAAAGTATCAAAAACATATTTTCAGCGAGAAAGAGATGCGAGTTGCAATTGATATCATCGAATGCAATTGATATCATCAAAGATATAATTTAAGATCCTTCAGGTTTATTGATTCTAGCAGGTGTGTACCATAGCAAAGCAGTAGACAGTCTGGGAAATCTCTGGGGGTCAGATGGGGACGAGATTGAAAAAAATTTGTAGTAATAAGTGTTAAACGTTTTAAATTTATGGTGCGGTGTTTACGATTCAACGATCGAACCAATTGTGAGCAAAGAAGAAAAATAGATAAGCTTGCACTTATTCGCGATGTATTCGAAAAATTTATAGTTAAACGTTTGTGTAGATGAAAAACTGGAGGGATTTCAATGAAAATGCAGTTGTAGGCAATATATGTTGAGCAAACCTAACAAATACGGGATCAAAATTTATGCTCTTGTTGACAGTCAGATATTTTACTTATACAAGGTAGGATCAAAAAGTTCGTAAACTGTGCTGATGTCTCCAACCCTGATTGGCGGAGAAGTGAACTATTTTACCGTGGCGAAAAGGCACATATGACGTGAGATGTGAAAAGGAAGAAGCAGGTTCGCAGTGCACGGTTTTTCCAGACTATGCGTGTCAGTAAACTGTAGTCGTTCGCGAACGACTACAGTTCACTGACACGCATTGTTTGAAAAACCTGCTTCTTCCTTTTCACATCTCGCGTTACATGTGCTTCTACGCCACAGTAAAGTAGTTACCCTCTCCTTCAATCAGGGTTGGCGATATCAGCACAGTCTCAGAACTTTTTGATCCTACCTCGTACAATTTACTTATACAATGATGCAACTTCCTTAGTTTTTATGATTATTGTATTTTCTCTAAATATTTCATGCTGGATTGAAGCCTGAAGGAATTTATCACATACGCAACAAACTAGACTTGCCAACCTATTTATGGATCAGGGCGAAATATTACAGACGACAACTGGTTCACCAGTATCGAATTGATTGATAAATTAAGAAGCAACAGATATGATACAATGAGTTAGTACATACAATGAGTGCAAATTTCAAGTTATATCTTTATTGCAATATCAGAAATTAAATATTATTTTACTATATTGTTTAAAAATTCAAAGCAGTCAATCAGTAGCAATATCAATTTGATACACCGTTCCTGTTGTCGTAATGCAAGATATCCCGCCTGACGGTACACACAATATAATACGTAATACATTACATACAATATAACAAATAATTGATCCAGATAATATGATATGTGAAAAGAAAAATCACTGATATTACAAAACATTAATATTAAAGTTATTAAAAATATTTAAAATAAAATTTGAATGAAAATTAAATCCCATTCGGAAATCTCAATTCACTTACAATTTAAAAGTGAAATTTTGTGATAACTGCAGTAAGATGCATTATTTACCAATAATAACTATTCTAAACATCTATAGAAAATACTGTGTCAATTGTAGTACCAGATTTCGTAATTGATACTGCTGGATCATTAAAAATGCAGTTAGTGTTTGTGCTTCTGGAGAAGCAAAATTCGGCGTACTTACTATATTTAACAATGAATACAGTAATAAAAAATTATAATAACACTTTACAAGTGTATACAATATAACGAAAATATGAAACGCGCTAGACTCACTCGTAGCAAACAAATGGGAGCACAACAAAAATTTGTAACACGCTAGCCTAATTCACTGGTCTGCAAAGAATAGGCCGACCGATAGCCACTCTCTTCACTGCCTCAAATGGTAGGTGTAACAGAAAGTGTAACCTGCCGCCCTTACTCTACCTCTCGATTGCTGCACCACTGTTGGAGGAATTTCACCTCCGTTTCCCTTATGCTCGGATCTCTATTAAACAAACTTGCACTACCATGCCTTAAGAACTTTTAAAAAATCACGGTCAAGTGATATTTAGTCGAAATCTCCGAAAGGCTCAAGGTGATTGGTTGCCTTGCCTTAACGTCGGTCCTATTATACTATCACACGTACTGCTATTGTAAATGTCACCAATCAGCCTTAAAAGTCGTCGTATTTTAACAGACAAATCTCAAGTCAAAATATGACAATCGGCATCTAAAAGGAAAATATCATAATTGATAGCGTGACGGAAAATAACTACAATACATCAAGCTACTAAAAATGACGTCATACATCCCATTGAGTGTGCCGGTTTGGATGCCTGGAATTACGGTAACCGTCTTCACAAACCACTATTAAAAAAGGCAAGTGGCAATGCAATTTCAGAATGAAGAATACATAAAAGAAAATATACTTAAACACCCACTGGGGTCCATTTAGAACAATATCGCTGGCAATTTTCGGTTATTATAACCATGCTTGAGACGGGTCCCTTAATACTGTAATGTATGAGTCTTAAACGTTTATATTAATAGTACTAGTGAGACCAGCGGGCATTCTACCCTATAAGTAATAAACAAAAAACACGCAAGAAAGTTTCCTACTTTTGTTGAGTTTGTTTACCGAATTGAGCCGTATATCTCAAATAAAAATTTATAAAAAGATAAAAAATAAAAGAACATCATGGTCTGACTTTCAGTATCTGATGTCACTTACTACGTAAAGCTACATGGCTACACCACAGTTTTTCGCTGTGAAAGAAGTATAGTCATTGCATTGTGTAGGGAACGGGCCGCCCACATCATGGACTCACTTTCAGTATCTGATGTCATACGCTCCTAAAGCTCCAGAGTTCATGAAATGTTTATTTGCGTTTGAAACACGTTTGGCAACATTTTGTAGCAGCGTTACCCAGAGATAGATTGATAAATTAAGGTGTTTATATTATTAATTTTTTCTTTCGATTTCTTTTGGGCCTATGCTCAACAGTGAGGTTTAAACATCTACTTTCATTTCTACATTAATCCCTTTAATATTTCCATTAAAATTTGTTTTTTAATAATTTATTCGTTTTTAACATATGTTTTATTTCTGATTTAAATGCATTTTTCGTTTATATTGCATTTTTTTTATTCTTAGTTTTATAAATTCTGATGTTT
Source organism: Amaurobius ferox (assembly GCA_951213105.1). Lineage (NCBI taxonomy): Eukaryota > Metazoa > Arthropoda > Arachnida > Araneae > Amaurobiidae > Amaurobius > Amaurobius ferox. The sequence continues at coordinate 129,565,384 of OX578145.1, forward strand.
TGAAGAAAAAAGCCCCAAGACAATATTTTCTGTAAATCATACCTTATAGTTAGCCAGTCTTGTTGGTATGCATCGGATGCAATTCTCGGACTACGTCAACAGAGGATTGCATGAAGGAAATATATTTTAAATTCTGCTTTATCACTCTGGCGTAAAATATAAATATCACGGCTGGTAAAAGTTTACTATAATAGGAACAACTTGGTGGTTCCAATCTACCCCCTGCATTCATCCAATAATATCCATCAGAATTTCACCCTCCCCCCCTTTTTTTTAGCAACCAAATGCTCCAAATACGGAACACAGCGAATTTGATTTGAAGCGTGTTGTTGAAAAATCTTTAAACATTACACGACAAATCAAAATGCTTTCCAATACACAGGATATTCAAAAGTATTGAAGAAAGGAAGTATAACACACTCCATGAATGGTATGCGTGGTATACCACAGAGTGGTTTTATATTCCTGAAAAAAAAAACGTTCTCATCAACAAGGAATGCAATTTCAACTGAATGAAAGCTGTATATACAATACAGTCTCTGGATTCATTCCCTACGTATAAGTTCCTTTCAATATCTTATTTGGAGTATGAGTTCAGCAACAATGGCTGTTGGATATCGGGACCATGAATGTCTAGGTTTCGCACAACGGCTGGACGTGACTGGACTGCCGGATTCAGGAAGTGAAGGAAATAAAATACTCCCAGGTCTATCCGGCACTTCCGGACAGGTTCGGAGGTAAAAGATGAGGAACTTTTTATGGCAATGCATATTTCAATCAATCTTTGCGTGGGCGAAATTCGATAGGTGAAGCACAATTGAAACCCGGAATCGCCATTTTGCGGCGAAAAAATGTTTCATTAGATGGTATATTATTACTTTATTTAATGGAATAATTATTTTATTTTAAAATGTTTGCACTTATAAAATCAAAACTTCGTTAAAAATATAGCAAATAACATATTAGCAACAACATTTATAAAGTATTTTTCGTTATCTTCCCTCAAGGTAAGACAATATATTAAAACAAGAAAGATCAATCATGCATAAAGTATTGCTTATGCTACACTTTCCAACTTCAATGCAATTTTATTTAAACGTCTCTAAAATGCGATACATTCATCGGTAACATTTTTAAAATTATCACAATACTACATTAATGTATTATATTTGAAAACTTAAAACTTCATCCGAAAAAATGAACTTCATTCAAATGACGGCATTGAAATATAAATTGCCTGGTTTAAACATCTCTAAAATGCGATACATTCCTCGGTAACATTTTTAAAATTATCATAATACTACAATAATTTATTATGTGTGAAAACTTCATCGAAAACAAATGAACTTTATTCAAATGACGTCATCGAAATATAAATCGCCTTTATATAAAAGCAGCATTTCATTCATAAACATTTTTTAATTCCTTTAATTCATCACAATACTATAATAATTTATTTTATTTTAAAACTTAAAACCATGGAGGAACAAGTAATTTAACTTTATGCCTAAAACTTCATCAAAAAAAATCGTCTGGTTCTGTGTTGAAGACCCAGACCGTCCGACTCATCCTTGGACTTGAGCAACTATTTGAACGGCCGGGTCTGGTGCCGTGTGTAAAATCAATGAATGTTTCATTCATATCAGCTATATTGCAGACTCCATGAGCTAAATAATTTTGCATTAAAGAAATGCAGCAATTCTTATACAACTCATTCTACATCTTTTGGTATTTACATTCTCCATAAGTGAAAATTAGGCTTCGTTGTAGAAATAATCAAAGTTTGATGATCATTTAAACTCAAATATATCATAATTGCGTTATTTCAGTATGTAGATGCACAGAATTTAAGCAAAAATAAAGCGGTTTTAGGACGGATACAGCACTAAATATGAATTAAAAAGAACTTTAAAAATCACGATTTTGACACAAGATGGATGCCATATTTTATTTTGAAGTGGATCACGTGATCTTTTCATATAATGATCACGTGATCGCTTCATATAAAGGGTGTAATTATTATTTTAATTTTTATTTAAAAAGCTACTGAATATATGTTGTTGAAATTCTTTTATATATATTTTATGGGATAATTTCAATATTTCCTAAAACTTTCGAAGCAATTTCTGAATTTTAAATTCGCTTAAAAAATGTTTGAAAAATTAGGTCCCATAGAGTTTAATGTATTTCAACCCGGGTTAAATCCAAAACTAATTGGGTGATATTATTCACTTATATTCCCATAGGTCCCACAGACCGTCTGAATAACATACTAGAATTTCATTTTGATAACGCTATTTTTATGGCAGTTATCGTGCTAACGGACAGACAGACAGACAGAATGAACAAAGTCATAAACACTCTTCGTTTATGTTGTAAAGTGTTAAAAAATATAAGAACTGGGTCTTGATTTTCGCTAACAATAGATTTATCATTTGAAACAGATTTTGTTTCTTTTTCTTACGTAATACGTTGTACGAAATCGGAGCCCATGTATTACCGGAGCATTCAATCATAGTTTCGTATTTTTTTCTTTCTATTCTGATCATCCGACTTACCCGAAACTACAAGGTAACTGTTTGGAAGGTTGAGACCCTCAGTATCATATTGTTGAAGTTTCCCAATCAATATTTGGGAGACTGTCTATTGAACTATTTGAATATCTAGTTAAAGATGCAGAAAGCCTCAACAATAGCTTCAAAATATGAGCTCTGACTTTTTAGTCGATGTGTTATAGCGGTAGGTTTCTTAGGGAAATCCGTAAGAACCCCAATAAATTCGTAAAGAAAAGTGCACGTTAGGTCTATGCACATATAATAGTGATTGCAGCTTCACTAGCGGAGAATTTAAGTAATTGGGATACAAACTCGGCAACAAAGCGAGATAGACGGAGAAACCAACTGCAAAGTTTCAGAGAAATATCTCTAATGAATGGGAAGCGACATCAGGACCGATGAAACGCTTGCAAGGAAGGAAATAAATCAACTATCTCACAGACCGACTGTCACACCATTAATAGCTATGACGAGAACGTCCATTAGTATATCCACCTCCCTACATACTGATTTTATCTCATAAATAGGCACAACGTTACTGGCATTATTTGCACATGCTCATGAATTGATCAACAACGTATAACATTATTGTTTCGTGGCTGCGCATCTAGTAACCGATTAAGTATGATTGGTATTTATTACCTTCCGTATAAGAGTTTCGTAAGTGGTGTCGATTCATACTCATTACAATGAGCAACAACATTCAGGTCAAAATATGTATAATGGGCTTAAAAACCAAAGTAAGCCATAACGTCCAAATCGTTTTCAAGTTATCTCTTCGTGAGCACAGAGGGTGTTTGACTTGACGTGAGGTATCAGTATAGTAAAGTGACATCACGCTACCTGATGAGCTTGACGACAGTACCCCCTAGTGGCAAAGTTGGGAAGGTAGCACTTCTATTTTGGGAAATATGAGAGAATCAGAAAAAAATTCTAGAAAGTTGTAAAGCATTACTAAATCAGTAGGGAACTTTATTCCACTAATACAAAATACCTATTTACACTATGTACTGTTTAAAGTAAAGTATGTTCAATATTCTCATAATACTTACGAAAATGTGATATACATGCACATTCCAGATATATTTTCATCAGTTTCCTGCATATTTCTGTAAGGACTGTTGCGTAGTAAATCCAATTTAAAATAATTTTGTATTAAAATTATTATGGTAAACTGAGTGGGTTAACATGGAGATGTGTTGTTCAAAGTGAATGCAAGCAGTTCAGTCTTTTGTGGGTCGGAAACAGCCCTGGAATTTGAACCTTCCAGGGTCGTTTTCTGCCTACGCATACGGGAGGCTGCCCTCTAAATTGTGTTGTCTTCAGTCGTTAAGGGCTCAACGTAAGTGTTCCATCGATTTCGAGAAACACATTGATGAACCCCTGTGTTATTCCGGAAGACATGTGCTTCTATTGACTATTTTCATGTGATGTCATTACTGGCAAATCAACTTCCTATTGGACGGAAAGATCGTTTTCCCCGTCCCACGTTAGAATAAGCTTTACTTGCTGTTCTTTCTTGCTTATACGAAGTAAATATGAATCTGTATCCAAATCCCCTACAAGCAATTTCTCTATATATTTTTCTCGAAGGCGTACATTAATATTTTTATCATTTTGTTAACGATATAATAACTGGATGCATTACCACATTGGCATTTATTTCGTCTGAATTGGCGAATTTAACACCCGTGACGTCACATTAAGACGTATGTACAAATGGTCAATACCGCAAAATGACCATCCTGCTTCGTGAAGGTTAATTATCCGCTTTCGCTTAAAGTTCCTTAGCTAATTATATTCCTTGCAAAACTGCCTTCTAGGCATTCAGAACAAGCTAATCGTCCTTAATGAACATGTTTATTTAAAATTTGTTCTTCCATAAAATAGTTGCTCGATAGAAATGTAAGGAAATTCGATTGTATACCGCCATTTTTTCCCTTATATCAGATGCTATGAAACTTGAATCTTTTACACACGTCGATGTAACGTTCTTGTATTTAAATTTTCAATCAAATCAAACAAATCATTCCATGTGTGTTACAATTTTAATTTCACTGAATGCGTATAAGGTTGCGCCATAGATACCTACCCAGTCAGGATCTGCAGCGGCTTTGGATTGTTTTTAAGAACATACAGAATGTTATGGATTTTTATTTGTCACACCCAAGTTTATGTATTGAGTTCGTTGGTTCCGGTGATGTACAACGCAGAAAGAACATTTTTAAATAATCTTCTGGACTTGCTAACATATCCTTCCGGAACCATATCTCTATCGTCCAAAACACTCTCTCCAGCTGAAGCATTCTCCATCTAAAAATGTCAGTATTCTTTTCCAATGTTCGGACCAAAGTGACAGCCAATCAGTTTCACCAAACGCATTGAAGTGTTGCTCAACGTATTCTATACGCGTGGTCCCTGTTGAAAATCTTATTAGAGTCCCCCAGTCGACAATGGCAGTGGCGAAGAATATCGACAAGGTAGGGGTGGAGCGAAACGACAAGACGTGACCGTCATTCCCAAATTCATGATGGAACATTCCCTCGTTTACGAAAATATAAAGTTCTCGTTTGGGGATAGTTAAGAATCGTTTGGAGACTTGGGAAGTATATTTGAAATTGTACATTTAATCATAGAAATAATATGATGGGCCCAATATATTATTTTAATACAAATGACCAAATTCCAATACTTTAGAACAACGGATATTAGAGATTTTATATGATTAAATCTGGCTAAAAATTAGGACTTCTTGTTGTTAGCGATTAAAGTAAACAAAGAATTTCACAGTAATCGCTCGATTTTTTTCCAGATATCAAGTTTCCTGTGGGAAAGCGAAATTCGTAACAGCTCGAGAATGGATAGTTTCTAAAAATAGTCAATATTCATTTCTGATTTAAAGTATTTACAATACATCCACTAATTCAATAATCGCAAACATATATATATATATATATATATATAAATATAAAATTGTAAATCCAATATTAGAATGTAAGTAGTAACTCATAATACACTATCCCAAAATTTTCTACAAAGTACAAAGAAATAAAAGAAATTCAACCATAAAGAGGAAATTATAAAGCGTAATGCAGGTCATAAAGACAAAGACAATCAACAAATTTCAAAGGTGAGGAATGAAAATAGGAAAACAAAAAAATCAAGCAAAAAAGCTTGCACGTGGAAGGGCTTTAGGTTTAAGATAAGTTCATTTCGAAAAAATTCTTGTCAAGTCCATATATCCCTTCGAAATGAACACAAAAATGCTTGTTTCTGAAACACAAGATAGATTTTATCTATAAACTTGTGTTATATGGACGACAAGCATATAGATTGGAAAAATAAAGGAAACATAAATACCTTTAAATACACTTCATTAGTACAACCATGACGAGCAAAATATGACTAGACCAATGTTGCCATATGCAGAAATGAAAAGATGTGATTTGCTGTTGCCAAAGAGAGTAATAAAAACCGTACTGCGTAAAAGCAATAAAATGAGATATTCTACAGTTAAAGCTGCAAGATAAAAAGATGAAAATATAATAATTTCAAGAGAATGTAGAAGTACGGCTAAAATAAGATACTAAGGAGAGATTATGAGAATTTTAGGCTAATCGAAACTTATTAACTATACCATTTACTAAATATGCTGGATATTTATAAAATTTACTGGTAATTTTGAGGTTATTAATGTGTAAAGCATGAAATTTTTTATCTGATAATCTATAAATTCTAAAAAGTTGATTAAGTATAATATTTCTAAACAATTGAATCGAGTTGCAGGAATTAAAAAGTAATAATTTATTAATATTAAATTTAAAAAAATCTTTTTTATCATATAAATTAGTAACTATCCCATTGATAGGTTCCATAATTAGATTTAAATCCAAATAATAAATATTATTACTAATAGTAGTTTCATTAGGTATTAATTCCAAATTATCCGAATAGAAATCTATATCTATGACATAGTTATCAGTAAATACAAGACAAATCAGATCATCTACATATATGTAAATTTTATAATCTATTGAAGTAAAGAATTTTTTATATTGATATAGGTAAATTAGCTAACATACTGCTACTACAGCCACCTTGTGGAACACCTGAGACTTGTAAGTATAAATTATTACCTTGAAAGATATAATTATTGAAAAGAACAAAATGGAGAAACTTAGGAAAATTGGTAAATTTAGTAAGATGAGATTGATTAGTAATATAAGCATTATATAAAGCTAAAATGACATCATATAGATCAGTGATCTTAATATTATTAAATAGATCTTTAAAATCAAAAGTTTGAAATCCTATTATTTTACCAAGTGTTTTTAATTTAATTTTTAATTCTTTATTGTTATTTAGAATAATGTAGTTATCACTAGAATCTCGTAAATTAATATTTAGTACATTTAAATATTTTAGTAATAATTTACTAGCAGTAGTAGAGTATGAATTATGACCACTAGTTACAGTTCTAAATTTAATAGGATTTTTATGAAATTTAGGTATAAGAACAATATATGGAAATTTCAAAAATTAATTATTAATATCTAAATCACTATACATATTGATAATTCTCAATTTGATATATATATATATTCATTTTAGAATTGAAAGGTCCTATATCTCAAGAAAATATCTATTCCCAACAAGTACACTGAGTGAAATTAAAATTGCAACATATGAAATCGCTTGTTTGTTTTGCCTGGAAATTTGTACATAAGAATATTACGGCGATATAAGCAAAAGGTTCAATTTTTGTAGCAATCTCGAAGAGGCAGTAACTGATACTCCTATAAGGCAAAACCCATCGAGTTGTGACTTAGGCGTTTCAGGCATTTCTATCGAACAACAAGATACTTTTAGAATTTTTTTTAAATAAAACTTATCTCAGAAGGACGATTAAGTGCTGAAGGACTAGAAACAGTGTTTGCACGGAATACAATCATCTAATCGATTTTGAAAATAAAAGACACGCACAATGGATTATTGGAAGTATAGGGACATATGTAGGCGGAAATAACACGACTATCCAACAATGTGTCCGGGAATGGTTGAGAAAAGGAAGCCACACCTATAAAGTCGGGATTGGAGTACATAGGGTGACTAGTCAGTGTGGTAATCTAATTCGCCAAAAAGCTCTAGCTGTCAGATGAGCAATGACATATACCTGCCAGCAGTTACATCAGCACCCGTCGAACAATATCCAATCGCCTTGCTGATGTAGTTACATGCGCATCATCCATTGCATTGCTTACTAATCCTGACTCAAAGAGATACTATATTACTAAACCTGACCCAACGAGAAACTCGATGCCCTGGCTTGAACTCATTTGTGATAATGATTGGATTGTAGTTCCCGAGTGACCTGGTAGACCGAATTGCATCAAGTCGTTTTCAGTGACGTACTTAGGCTGCATCGATAGTAGGAAATTTATGTAGAGGTGACATGGCGAACGGAATAATCTAGCCAACTGTGTCGAACGATAGATAGCCCGAACACCAGGTCCAATTGTCTTGGTCCATTCCATTGTAGTGTCCGTTCCATTGTGGTGTGTATTGAAGGCAATTCAAAAGATCGACGTTATGTTACTGAAACCTTAGAACCTGTAGTTATCCACTTCATAGCTGGTGTTGTTGTTGAGACCCAGACCGTCCGACCTACCAGAAAGGTGTTGAAAACCCAGGCCGTTCGGCTCGTCAACAAGGACTTGAGCATCCATTTGGACGGCCGGGAAGGAGTTAGCCGAAACCAACTCCCAACTCCCAGCTACCAGAAAGGTGTAAGGTAACTGTTTGGATGGCCGGGAAGTGCCACCCAATTTAGACCGGAACCCAGTGGGGAAGACATCTACAAGGACCGTACCCTCCTCCCCCTACCACCAACCTCTCGGAAGGACTTATGGACCCACATGTTTAACGTGATCATACTCCGCATGAACACGGCGGCAGTTGTGGCAGCGGGCAAATCCAGCGCACAAACCACCGGGCTACCGCGCCCGAAATGTGCCAACGGCACGCGATGTTCCCAGATGGTCACCCACCCAAGTACTAACCGCACCCGATGCTGCTTGGCTTCGGTGATCTAACGAGAACCGGTGTTTTCAGCACGGTAGGGCCGTTGGCTTTCATAGCTGGTGTGAATAATATCTTATTTCAGTACGATAACGCCCGTCTGCATACGGACAAACATCTAACGGGAATATCTGCGAGGTAATAATTTGTTACCAGGCCATGCTCTTAGATTTATCCCCAATAGTAAATATCTGGGACAGCATAGCACGTCATCTACAGGCTTTGACACAGCTACCGCAAACAAAAAAATCTTCAACAAGTTTGAGTTGAGTAAGCATGCCGAACAGTATTCCGACTATTTTCCGCTTCTGTATGATTCAATTCTACGACGGGTTTCGAAATGCATAGCTAACAAAGGAAGATCCATCTATGCACCATACTAGTTATGGTATGTAAACCATTTTCTTGCGTTTTTTCACTGAAAATTTTATGTTTTATTTACTACTAAACTCATTGTGTCCAGTTTAAGACGAATCGCTTTTCTCCTTTTTGATGTCGCAATTTCGATTTCACAGAGTGGTTTTAACATAACTTTTTATGCGTTCGATCGATGTTTGAAAAAAAAAATGTTCGAAAAATTAGAGATCTTCCCCTTTGCCGGTCACCCCGAAAACGTATATCGATTGAAATAATCGTACTTCATTTCATTTGATTTGCTCAATGTATTCGAGATATATCCTCACCGATATCGTTGTATTGGTATCCAGGTGTGCTCAAAACGCAATCAAATCCATCAAAATCTGGATCCCCACCCCTGTCCATAAAAATTCCCTCTTATCGATACATCTCTTAGTTATGAACGTAAAAACTGTTTAAAAAGAATCTTATCTGAAGGAAACTGCTCAGGGGGCGAGTTTCCTTCAATATATTCTGTGCAAGTTTTCTGGAGGTGAAAATTGTATTAGGGAACTTGGCCACAATGGCCCCAGTCGGCTTCGGTCTCAAAAGGGAACCTACCGGAAGGTCGCGGATATTCCCAAGGGGTGCAGAAAGAAAGAACGTGATCAGAATACATAGCTGAGTTTGAGATAAAAGAATATTTTGCTTCCACTGTTTTCTTTCAATGTATCCTATCCAGCTTCTTTGGTAAGTGGTGTATTGGCGAAAAAGTGCTTACCTGTACGTCTCTTCGCCAATTGTATTGCATGTGATAAAGGAATAAATGATAAGAAAATCGGCGAACAAAACTTTAAACAAAGGATAATAGAACTTTTCTGGTAAATTTTACTTTTATATTCACGGAATTTGTCTTTCCTAAATTAATTCGCCGTTCCTAAATTTAGGATCACGCTCCCATTGCAGATAACAATATCCACGGACCGGCTTTTGTGCGATCGTTAGCATGGCATACTCGATTGGCATTAAGAGAATTTGTTATGTGCTACAATTTTAAGAACTTTTATGGAAACAAACAAATTCAGTCCAATATTAGGCAGCCAGTTTAATATTCCATAAAGATTAAGCTCAGGCTGTATACGCTCGACATTTATGAAATTTGAACCAATCTATATATTTGCAACCCCCCCCCCCCCCCCATGCACACTAATTTACATACCCCCCACAAAAAAAATTGTTTCAAGCAACTTGATTCAAGTACCACATTCTACGAGAATTGTTATCCATCTTTTACTTCGAGTATATTATTATCTTTAGAAACATAATTCCCATTACCTTTCACCATTCATTCATTCATTCACATAAACTTTTCTTTATGCACTTTCAAGGTTGCGAGTGGAAGAGATTTCTCTAGGATGTGTGATGCTTTAGATCTTCTAATGCTACCCCCCAAACCACACAACTTTCCCTACTTCTAAATCTATTCACATAAAAATTAACTTTTTGTGATGTCAGAAATAGAACTTTTCTAAATATAGACATGAAATCTACTATGTGTGCTGCATGCCATATTGTGCTCAAATTTATGGGATCCACATGGTGGATGGTGCATTATCATACATGATCATCATACAATGTTTGCATCAAATCGTCGCCAGTTGTGACATTATTCTATTCTAATATTTGTGGTTTTATGAAAGTCAAGTGGAACTACTGTCTGAACTAAATGGCAGTACCTTCAAGCAGATAACACGTAATATTGAGTAAGATAAATAGCTTACAGGGGTCAACCGGAATTGGGAAAGGGGATCCATAGCCGTCCTTCCCCTCCAGCTAATAGGTATTCTATATATACGCTCCAGCCAATAGATATTCAATATCTATACTCCAGATAATAGATATTCTATATCTACGCTTTAGCCGATAGATATTCTATAACTACGCTCCAGCCAAGGAGTCTCACCCCCCCCCCCCCCCAAAAAAAAAAGAAAAAAAAAATCAGGACGCACAGATGGGGGGAAATTGTGCAAATAATGACATGATCACTGGACCCAATTGAGATTAGCTTATGACTGAGTGTACAAAAGGACACCAAGTGCTGTGATGAGGATTAACTTAATGCCAAGCCAAGACGCATGTTTACGGGGTGCCTGTGTCTCAGACACGTAACCCCACATCGAAAATGCAGAATGTCCATTAGTTATAGCAATAGCAATATGATGATCTAGCTTTGCACTCGGCTCCGAAGAGGGTGCTCTTTGCTGGTGACTTGCGTCATGCATGCTTGAGATGGAGACTCTGTCTTGGAAGGCTGAACCCGTAAGTAGGTATGGAAGGGAAAGGGGGAGGAGCAAGGGCAGGGACCAATCAGAATGATTGGAGCAAGTTACAAGTATATAATTGATATATAAGAAAAATTTACAAATTTACAGGATTAAATATTAAATGTTAAGTATTAAGGTACTGTATGCAATAAAATTTAAAGATATTAGGAAAAACAATTTACATAAAAATTTTCATTTGACAATTTACCATTACTAACAATGCTTTCAAGTCGCTCTTGTTGTGAAAAAAAAGTTTTACACACTACTCTACAAGATGTCTTAACTTAATGAGTTAATGAGTAATTTTGATTAACTTAATGAGTTAAACAAAATTAATAATTTTCCCTATTGGCACCACATTTCTAAATTCCCTGAAGTCCATATAGCTAAGCTATAATTGCTATAATTTTGTAAATAATAAGTGATATCTAATAAATAAATTAAATTAAATTATGCCTAATTAATGATTTGCCTACTAATGAAATTATCTTACAGTGGCACGTAAGTATCCAGATGTTTTATATGCAGCAGTAAATTAGAGGGTCATAACACACACAACAATGCTTAATGGTATTAACAAAACTTTAGCATTTTGATCACTAATTATTTAGCACCACATAATGATGCTCTTAAAATTAAATTATTTGTATCACATAATTGTTTTAAAATTTTTGCTTATTAAAAGCAAGCAAATCGGGCTGCAATCAGCAAAAAATAATATTGAATTAGAAATTTTCTCGTTAAATCTGAAAATTCACTAAATGCCTTTTATGAGCAGGCTCTATAACATTCCAGGGATGGGAGACTTTAATAAAGTTTACTTAGCAAATTGTTAGATGTTTAACAGCTTATTATTGAAATTTCTGCAACAATTTATTAAGTCACTGATGTAATAATAATTATACTCGTGATCATTATTACATCGGCATTTCCAACTGCACGAACACGAAGATCAGAATTTTAAAAATCAATTGCGCAAAAACGCCTATATGTTTTAGGCCATACAGTAAATCAAGAATTGAAGCAAACAAGAATTAGTTCAGATTTAAATGGCGTGACAGGGCGGGCCTCATGCAAAACCGATCATGATGTAATCGCGATAGATTGGTTGATAAGGAAGAATAGAGCACGCTGGAATTCCAGTAAGTAATGAGAAATTTAAGACACTTAAATTGTCTCAAAAAGAGCAACACATCACGTCTTACTGATCTCGCACGAATGTTCTTTGTTTGCGCATGCTTTTGAATTAAATGCGGGTAACTTATGTGACAGGCTATCATTAATGTATAGTTGCAGAATAAAAAAATCTGATGTGGGCAGCACATGACTTTCCTTATATAATGCAACGAATTTACTACATTTAAAGTAAAAAAAATATATTATTTTTATAGTAGATATTTATATTCTTTCCAAGATATTGAATTTTCATCAATGAGTCGTCATTTTCATTGTTTTAGTGTCATTTTTATCCATTTGGCGAGTTTTTCGTTATTTTAGCAACATTTAAAAAAGTCGCCAAGTTGGCAACATTCCACCAAATTCGTCGCCAAAATCTCGCTAAGCGTTATGGACAGAGAAGTAAGTTATTCTTACAGCAGATAAATGACTATTGGCTTGACGTTCAAATACAAAAGTATTACTCAAAGTATATTTTTTCATGAATGAAACGAGCTAGATCTACGAGAATGGTGTCACCAAATTTATCGTAAGGTATTACATATGAAAAGTGAACATGTTTCTCAATAGGAAATATTTTTTTTTATTTTACATGATTTTTTGATATTTTTTTTAAATGTGCAATATCTCGAGAACGGTTCATGTTAGCGTTCCAAAATTTATGTCAATCGTAATAGCAGCATGGATGGATCAGTTTAGTTCTTATTACGCATTCGTCATCAAGGAAGTGGCAGCCAGGAATGTGCTATGTGCCACAATTTCATGACGCTCTCTGGAGACCCACAAATTCAGTTTTAACAAGCAATCGGCTTCAAATATTTTGAAGAAATGCCGCTTAATATCAGTAAGTTTAATAATATTAAACCTACAGCTGCAATTTGGTTGATTCAGTGCTTTGTGAATTAATTTGTGCTATGTGGCATAAGTAGCGTTCATTTAAATACCACTTATTTTTTAAAGTTATGTCATATAATAAGTTTATATGTTGGTACTGGTCTATAATGTTCGGTGATAAGTGTAAAAAACAAAGTCGATTTAAACCTAGTTGAAAGCAACCACGGACGGTATAATTTCAAGTAATTGGAAACATTTCAATGTTGGAAACATTTCAATTGGAAACATTTCAATGACCAAAACACACAAATGTTTTGTAAAGACGTTAGAGGTACAGAAAACTCTCAAGAGAATGTGTAATTATAACTAAAAATCGAAAACTATTTTTAACTGAAACGATTTTTTAACTATTCAATTATTTCATTTTTAACTTTATATGTAGTTATTCAATTTATAAATATACTAGATGTTAACCCTGTCATTTGACGGAATGCTAAAGTTACAGATATGATTATTTCTAATCCGCGAGCTTCTAGAACACGTGACCCTAAAATCTCTGGACACACGCGGATCATTTCTCTCCGAATCAAAATTAATAATACGACCACGAACAAAGCAGACTTACTATACGACCCCTTGGCATAACGCAATGACTACACGACCACCCCCAGCAAAACGTATCTGTCCCACGTACAGTGTAACTTGAAATATTTTGAATCAAGATTACTAATGTAAGAATTCTAACCAAGCGATGGGGATTCTCAAAGAAATCACATTTAATTTTCAGAGATGTACATAAAATTATCGTTCATTTGGCGACATTCCCAAAAAATCATCAAGTTGGCGATATTGTGCTAAATTTGTCGCCAAGCGGGGCAGACAGAACTACAGAGATAATGCCTTTTCTTAAATCGCATACACAAATTTATAAATTTGAAATAGGCTGCTAGGTTTCGTGTCAGCAAAAATCTAGCAAAGTAGATTATGTGCTTGTTTGAGACGGGGGGGGGGGGGGGGTGAAAGGTAGGGTACCCATATAAATTGTGGGCCCCCTACAGACATTTATATGCTCCCGGCCCTCCATGTTTGATTTTGCCTGTTTGTGGATCTTTCATGCTCTCTTCAGACTCAAAACAGAGATATTAGGTGTCTGGTACCCTCTGGAACACGTCCCTCACTAGAGTGGTGTCCGTCCCCCTATGGACGACTCTTCTGAAAGGGTTCCCGTTTCTGATTGGATAGGTTCTCAATTTCTGATTGAGCATAACCTGAAATTTTATAAGCACCTCTGAATCAAATAAAGTTAAACCTAACGCAAAATAAGGGTTTTCTCCATTTCATTGTAATGCATAATCCATTTTATATAATATTATATCATCATAATCCATATTAATCCATGTTATAATATCATTTTAAAACCTGAAAATTGATTGTAATTTCAAACGTCACAAAATAGCACATTTTTACTCACCAAGTAAAATGCAACAACATCTTGGAAATATGGAGTATAAAATGTCAACTTACCTAGAAGAAAAAAAAAGAAAATATTAGAAGTGAAATTTAACGAACATAATGCATGTTTCTAATACTAGTGAATATAATGTTTCAAATAATAATATAAATACTTGCAAAGTAACAATTCTCTGTAAGCTATCGCCTCAATAATCTCAGTGTATCAGCATTATAAAATTAAAGTTTTCTGACTATACACTGTTAACCATTTAAATAACAATGACGATTTCAGCTCATCTACTTCATTTTGGTCTTTCTTTATCCACGAACGAGTTCAAATCTATTTCAAACTACGCTCAACTCGCTGAAGGAAAGTATTGCTTTCGATCAAAAATCAATCGGAAAAATTGAAGAAATACGTTTTTGAAGATGTCGGTTACGAAAAAAAATCTTTAGTATTCCCATTATTTGTCTATCGGTCTGTAGTTTGGGTGTCCACATCAAGAAATTTAAAAGAAATCAAAAGTGCCGTCTATGTACATTAAATAATACATTATTTTTATCTTGTCATACTATATAATATAATATAAAGTATTACTTTCACGAAAATTTTCGATTTCGAAATTTTAATGCCAATGTATGTTTTAAGACCTCCTGAACGCGTTGTGACTATTTTTGTAGTGATGACAGTCTGTGTCTGCCTGTATGTTTGTGGTCGATTTCCACACACGATAGCAGCCACAAACATTAATGGATTTTCACGAAGCTTTATATCCGGCTTTGTTATCAAGAAATCTAGAATCAGACAGAATTTTTTTTAATTCGAGCGAAAACTTCGAAATTGATTCTAAATTATATATTTTTTTACCATGGCAGCATAGGACGAAATTTGAGACAATCGTGTATAAAAGGGTTTATTTATGGAGCAATGATCAAGAGACTCCCCCAGTTTCAATCATTGTTGTGGAAAATAGTAGCGATACAATTTTTTTTTGTACGTGAAGCCATTATCCGGGGGGGGGGGGGGTAAATTATCAAACTGAGAGGGAGGGGGTGGTATGTTGTCAAATATAGCATTAACGGAAAGATTATTTTCAAGCCCTATAAAGTGAAGGGTAACACGCTATAGTTGTAATAATTTGGACTCAAGGTACCGATTTTTCAAAAATTTTCTTGTAAAATTTGAAAAAAAAAAATCTGGTATGAGAAAGATGAGTTGAGCCACACTTTAGTTAATCTTTATTTACTGCAGTCTTATTTCGTGCAGTTTTCTAGATTCTTTAAATAGGATAATTTAATTTTATTAATAAATGCACGAAATTATATTATATATAAAATATACCTTTAAAATATTATTGATACTTATTATCAGTATGCAATATCAGAACACAATAACATTTTAAAAGAGCTTTATTTTAACATGATTATAAGAAGTTAAGGGGAGTTTGTATATATGGTATGCGTGGAGTAGCGTTAGCGACACATGGTGAGCCAGATTGGTAAATGCACATACATGGAACACATTAATTGATAAGAGAAATTCACAAGCGGGTTTCGAGCTTGCCACCCCACAAAGACAAATCCGTTTCTCTCAGCAATTGAAGTTTAGCACAAGTGAATCAAGATATTCTTAAACAACATCTTTATTTGTACAGAGTAGTAGTTATTTTAAATTATTAGTTTTATATATTATACGGTATGATAGAACAAATGTATCAATTTTCAAAATATATATAACAAAAAATAAGCGTATTTACATATTTGAGGCTTTAGAGAAAATCATATTATATACATCAGATTTTTTTTAATTAAATATGCACTTCTTAATTATTTTGCTGGGGTTTATGATAATACCAGAGTATAATTCCACATTTGCCAGCATATTTATTTTGGAATAACGCCTGCAAATATCATCCAAATCTCATACATGTTTTCAGAGGTGGCCACATGTATTCGACATCTTCAAATATGCATAGATCTTACGCGAATTCAAATTTCGGTTCAGTTTTTCAATTTCCTTTCGCGAGATGTTTTCGCTGACTTGACAACTACAGGGGAAAAGGGGGGGAGGAGAGGAAAATGCAAGAATGAAAATGTGCATCGAACGTTGAATTTTTAGAAAGCCTGCTGAGGACACAGAATTCAGCATTCGAATCCTTAAGGAATGGTTGTAAATTCCTTCTTTAGGTGAAAATAAAGAAAATCAAACACTATTTGACTTAAAGTATTCCAAACAGTGGCATAGACAGGAATATGGATATAACTTCCCCTACCCCACCACTGGCAGAACAATTGCATCAGCTTTCCATAGTGCAAATTTTGAGAAACTAAATCTAACACTCTTAATTCCCCCCACCCCATCCCACCACCATTCGGTTACGGGCTCTTTATGAGTTCGTAGCTATGTTACGGAATCCAAGTTATCTCGGTTATTGTTACGAACGTATTCTTTAAAATCGTGGGTCTATATGCAGGATATAAGAACGAGTCCAAGTTTCTGGATAAGCGACGTTTATTCACAAGCCCAAAGTAAACATGAACAATATACAATCAAACAGCACTTAAATACTCCACTAATTTCACAGAACAAGCGATATTATTCTCAAAATACTAACTAAAATTATTTCACAAAACAGCTGCTACTATACTCAAAACATTGACAAAAATCACAGTCCAATGTATCTCGTATTATGGCAATTTCTCAGCTCTCCTGCAGAGGAGGGATGAGTCCTCTCCATAGAAACTTCTGGAAATCTCCATAACTCCTAATTTTATCGTTATTTCGTGGAGTTTCTGGAACAGTCAAATGTCGCCAAATTGGCGATAAACCACCAAATATGGCAACCCTTCTTCTAACTGGAATATCCTGGAACCCTGGTCTTACGTTATTTTGATGTCATGGACTGCGTTTTCGTCGCCTGGCCTTCGAGACAGATGAAGGAGGCGCCAAAGAGAATATTGCACGTTCGCAACATTATCTAAGTTATTACTGTCAGTTACTGGGACATCATTATAAATCATTTGAAAATTAGGGGGGGAGGGGGCTTGCGAACAATTCGATTGCGTTCAAAATCGATGTGGTATCACCGATCTCCGATTGTAATGATCGTATCAAACTTCGTTCAAACCATTCCAGTTGTTAATGAGATATTGATTCACAGGCTCACGGACGCACAGATAAGCATATATTCACCTCCCCCCCCCCCCCCCAAAGAGATCACCTCAAAATGTTCGATTCGAGTACAGGGATGCTTAAAGCGTGTTCTTCTACCGAAAACTTGAATACGAATTTTCGACCTCGTTGCGATATTTTCCTTATATATTTATATTATGTATGTAGGGAAAGTCATTAGATTAAGGAAATTATCCTTATCTTCAACTTACTGGATAAATTCTTTTATCTATTATCGTAAAGGATATTCAAATACTCTGATATTGCGGATAGTGTTTAATTGACTGTTGCAAGGGGATAAATTAAGGTAATATCTTTTGATACTATTTCAGAGTTTTCCTTCTGGCAGATGTTGGACTAAACATCTTTTAAGTTAATTTAATTTTACCTTATTTAATTTTATTTAGTTTTGTAAATTGATTACAGATTCTTGTTTTTTACTTCTTAGGGAAGAAAATATTTTCATCATAATTCTTTGAAGAACATTATAATTTGGAGATGCTAATGGAATTCTCATATATATTAAATCACGAGAAACTTGGGTATATCGCTACAAGCTAGTAGGAAATAAAATTAATAACAATTAAAAAAATTAAAAAAATTAATAAAATAAAAATAAAACCCCATCAATATAGTAAATCGGTTGTAATGTTATACTATCGATGAGCAACATTTATTTTTTATCCTAACTTTATAAATAAAAATGGCGATGCTTTATTTTCACGGCAGGGAAAGCATGCATATATTTGTACGCACCCATGTTTATGCTGTACAATCACAGTATTTCCAGAATTTAAATATCTTAGCATGTGGTACCGTGTAGAAATATTCTGCTCGGCTTTACAATTTTCTGTCGGGGGTTATATTTGCTGACTCGACCCAATCTTGGAAGAGAAGAAATGTAAATATAACAGGGGGGAGGAGTATAAAAAGGGAATCCTTACACATGTTAGAGCGCGAATCCAGTCGAGTTTGAAATCAGCCAAGTGGAATTCTTAGGTTTCACCAATTTTTAAGCCTGCACTGGTTAGGTTCTATCTTTCATATATACTTTTCTCATTTCAAATTATTTAAAGTTTGTTCGTAACTGGTAAATGGCCACCGGTTTGGAAACTTCCTGGTTTTGCAGAGTTTGTGTTAGATTGATAAAATAAAATAGAGCAATAGTATAAGGTTCATATATTCACTGTTTTATAGAGTCGTGCTAAAAGTATGGCATCCCCCGAATAAAAAAAAAAATTAGCAATTTCAAGAAAAATTTTTTAGGATGGCGTAACAAACTAGAATGTTGCATTTAAGATAAAATAAAAATTAAATACAGCAATAGTAAAAGGTTCATATTTATACATTCTTTAACAGAGTGGTGTAAAAAAATTGCATCACTCGAATAAAAAAAAACAGTAATTTTAAAATAAACGTTTAGGATGGCGTAACAAACCAGAATGTTGCATTCAAGATGAAATAAAAATTAAATACAGCAATAGTAAAATGCTCATATATACATTGTTTTAATAGAGTGGTGCTAAAAGAATTGCATCCCCCGAATAAAAATAAAGTCAGCAATTTCCAAATAAATGTTTAGGATGGAGTAACAAACCAGAATGTTGCATTCAAGATGAAATAAAAATTAAATACAGCATTAGTAAAATGCTCATATATACATTGTTTTAATAGAGTGGTGCTAAAAGAATTGCATCCTCCGAATAAAATTAAAGTCAGCAATTTCCAAATTAATGTTTAGGATGGAGTAACAAACCAGAATATTGCATTCAAGAGGAAATAAAAATTAAATACAGCAATATTAAAATGCTCATATATACATTGTTTTAAAAGAGTGGTGCTAAAAGAATTGCATCCCCCGAATAAAAATAAAGCCAGCAATTTCCAAATAAATGTTTAGGATGGCGTAACAAACGAGAATGTTGCATTCAAGATGAAATAAAAATTAAATACAGCAATAGTAAAATGCTCATATATACATTGTTTTAAAAGAGTGGTGCTAAAAGAATTGCATCCCCCGAATAAAAATAGAGTCAGCAATTTCCAAATTAATGTTTAGGATGGCGTAACAAACGAGAATGTTGCATTCAAGATGAAATAAAAATTAAATACAGCAATAGTAAAATGCTCATATATACATTGTTTTAAAAGAGTGGTGCTAAAAGAATTGCATCCCCCGAATAAAAATAAAGCCAGCAATTTCCAAATAAATGTTTAGGATGGCGTAACAAACGAGAATGTTGCATTCAAGATGAAATAAAAATTAAATACAGCAATAGTAAAATGCTCATATATACATTGTTTTAAAAGAGTGGTGCTAAAAGAATTGCATCCCCCGAATAAAAATAAAGCCAGCAATTTCCAAATAAATGTTTAGGATGGCGTAACAAACGAGAATGTTGCATTCAAGATGAAATAAAAATTAAATACAGCAATAGTAAAATGCTCATATATACATTGTTTTAAAAGAGTGGTGCTAAAAGAATTGCATCCCCCGAATAAAAATAGAGTCAGCAATTTCCAAATTAATGTTTAGGATGGCGTAACAAACGAGAATGTTGCATTCAAGATGAAATAAAAATTAAATACAGCAATAGTAAAATGCTCATATATACATTGTTTTAAAAGAGTGGTGCTAAAAGAATTGCATCCCCCGAATAAAAATAAAGCCAGCAATTTCCAAATAAATGTTTAGGATGGCGTAACAAACGAGAATGTTGCATTCAAGATGAAATAAAAATTAAATACAGCAATAGTAAAATGCTCATATATACATTGTTTTAAAAGAGTGGTGCTAAAAGAATTGCATCCCCCGAATAAAAATAAAGCCAGCAATTTCCAAATAAATGTTTAGGATGGCGTAACAAACGAGAATGTTGCATTCAAGATGAAATAAAAATTAAATACAGCAATAGTAAAATGCTCATATATACATTGTTTTAATAGAGTGGTGCTAAAAGAATTGCATCCTCCGAATAAAAATAGAGTCAGCAATTTCCAAATAAATGTTTAGGATGGAGTAACAAACCAGAATATTGCATTCAAGATGAAATAAAAATTAAATACAGCAATATTAAAATGCTCATATATACATTGTTTTAAAAGAGTGGTGCTAAAAGAATTGCATCCCCCGAATAAAAATAGAGTCAGCAATTTCCAAATTAATGTTTAGGATGGAGTAACAAACCAGAATATTGCATTCAAGAGGAAATAAAAATTAAATACAGCAATATTAAAATGCTCATATATACATTGTTTTAAAAGAGTGGTGCTAAAAGAATTGCATCCCCCGAATAAAAATAAAGCCAGCAATTTCCAAATAAGTGTTTAGGATGGCGTAACAAACCAGAATGTTGCATTCAAGATGAAATAAAAATTAAATACAGCAATAGTAAAATGCTCATATATACATTGTTTTAATAGAGTGGTGCTAAAAGAATTGCATCCCCCGAATAAAAATAAAGTCAGCAATTTCCAAATAAATGTTTAGGATGGAGTAACAAACCAGAATGTTGTATTCAAGATGGCATAAAAATTAAACACAGCAATAGTAAAAGGTTCATATTTATATATTCTTTTATAGAGTGGTGCTAAAAGAATTGCATCACTCGAATAAAAAAAGAATCAGTAATTTCAAAATAATTATTTAATATAGCGTAACAAACCCAAAAGTTACGTTCAATTTTTTTTACAATTCATTTTTTTATATTTCGGAATATTTTACACACATACATTCCTTCACTTCATACATTCCTTCACTTCATACATTCCTTCACTTCATACATTCCTTCACTTCATACATTCATACTTCCTCCGGCCTACCATCTGGCTACTCTTAGTCTTCGGACGAGTCGGTTGGCCTGGGCTTTCGACACATACATTCCTAAATAGATAAAGTTTGTGTATTACTGCATACGCTTCTTTTCAGCGTATTCATCAGCATTAAACACTTTAACTTTCACTTTAGATGTGTTCCTGCCCTTTTTTCTCAATGTAAGGCATGTAAATATGCAATGCAATTTTTTTTTATCACGACTGTATAATAGGGTAGTTCTTAAAACGCATGTTTTTTCTTTCTTTTTTATTCGTCTAACTCACTAAAATTATTCATTTTGTATAGAAAACTCAGTAGGGAAATTTTCAGCAAAAAAAAAAAAAAATTGAAATTTAGAGAGATCAAATGGCTCGAAGTTTAACGTTTTCAATTCATTAAAGACAAAAACAAGAAACAAACAAGCAAAAAAAAAAGAAAAACCCCTAGATAACTTTAGTAATGTTATTTTATTAGATGCTTTAATAACAAAATTTATAATTTGTTTGGATGCAGAAATTATCATGAAAATAACAAGAATCTATTCATGTCCTGCCATGGATGGGCCTGGACCTATCAGAATCTACTTTCGTCTAACTGGATAAGCGTGTCTGTGCCTCTCAACGACTTGCATTAAGAATTGTAGCTGAGGTTCATCTTTGGTTAATAATCCACGAAACTCTTGAATGAGAGCAATACAACGTTATACAACTCCATTTATGGCTGCCTGCAATAGTTTTCACAATTTTTAAAGCTTGGTGGAAATCTTGTCGATTTTTCCATGTAATTGGGTCAACTTGCAGAAATCCACCTGGTAGTTCCATCTTTTTAAACAGTATAATTGATCTTTTCGTCACAAAATCATCCATTCCCCCCCCCCCCCCCCCCCCGAATGCATTTAAGATCAATATTGATGCGTTTTAGAGGATACTTATGTTTTTTCACTTCGTGCATAGCTTTAACCATAGGCCGCTTTGTAAACAGAAACACACATCACTGTCAAAAAAAGCTAATGCTACAAGATCTTCTGATAAATACCAGAGATGCTTTGCTAGCTCCTCCGAATCAGCTTTGAAAATGGCTAAATGTATGGCTGAATAGTCTAGAAGAGTTTTCAGCAGCTGAAAATCGTTAGAGGGTGCATCAGATGCTATAGAAGATGTTATCCAGACCTTAACATACACTCAAACAACAATATGCATATGTTATGTAATCCTGTTTCTTCTTTTACAATGAGCTTGAACTGGGATCGGAACATAGTTTAAGACAATACAAAACTTTCGACATCCGGCGAGCATGATGCACAGCCTCTGGTGCCAAAAATCTCATACCTTGAACAGGAATTCCCCCAAGAAAAATAATAATTAGTTCAAGAAACTCTTTATAATCACTTCTTGGCTGAGTATGCTTTAAGCACTGATAGGAAAACTCTAGTGTCCTTGATATCAAGCACAAATTCTGCAACTGTTTCATCATCTGTTGCAGTCTGGAATTTTTCTCTATTGATAAGACTCCCAAGAGGCTCGAAATCGTTTAAAAAGCAGAACTTCAGGAGAGGATGACAATCTCATGCATACATCAAAAACTGCTTTTTCTGTTCTTTTTAAGAAGTCTCCATTATTCTAAAAATCTTTTTGAAGTTTTGTCTGGCAGTTTTGAATATCCTGCATTGAAATTCTGCCTTTTTGCCAAAATTTTGAGCCTCGTTTACTGTGATTGCTGATGATTCTTGAATAGTCGTATTCAAATTAATATGATGATGGAGTAAAAGACCTAAAGCTATCGGTAAAGATGACAGTTTTGTGGCTGTCAATTCAGCCACAGAGGAACCAAGAAGGTAGCCTTCTTTCCTGGATCTTGTTTCCCTTTCCATTCTAACCAATTTCAGGTTTAAATCAGTTTTAATTATTTCAATTACTTTTTTAACTTTCTCTTTTAAAAACTAAAATACTGATTCATGTGTGGTTCATAGTTGCACAAACAACAGCTAATAAAAAGACACACAATTTCTATAGAAAACCTGCAAGAACTAAAAGCCGAAGTATATTTCAAAAGTAAACAAACAATGTAAACAAACAGGCTTGCAGTTGTAGTTCTTTTTGAGGAATATTGCAGTTACAGTTTTACGAAGCATTAACCTAAAATTGTTTTAATACAAAAATTGAAATTTAAAGTAATGAAAAAATGAATTACAATTATAATCATAAATCTTTTGTCTTGAAAAAGAATATGTCCGTATTGATTTTTTTTTCTTTTGTTTTTTTGCAGTATCAAAAATCTTAAACATCATTGAGCTACCTCTAAATATTGTTCAATTTAGTTCATATTTGGCCTAATTTAGTTTTAGGTATATATGAACACAATGAAGACGCGGGGGAGTAAGACATACAAAATTTTAAACTTCATAAATAAGGGCTACCCTACTGTATACGGAAGAAATGCGTTTGCTCCAAACTTCATAGACGGCTTTGAAATTTGTCGAACTGTTTTAAGCGAGAGTGGATATTTACATTTCAAAGACAGACACACAGACGCAATTGCAAAATTTTCTGAAAGACTTAATAAATAATCAAAATACTAATTTAAAATCATAAAATGTTATAGAGAGATACTTAGCATCGTTGATAAGTTGGTATGATCCATATCGGAATTATTTGAGTAAAATATTTTTTCTAAAGAATTCCTACAAAAATTTAAAATGTTCGATTGTCCCTTACGGCTGATAAAAATATTAATAGTGAAATTCTGAATGCAGATATCTTATGCGAATGCACAACTTTTGTATCCCTAGTCAAACTGAATATCAAGAAGTTTCCTTTTGCATATTTTTCGCTCTATCCTAATACATAATATGCTTTATTGTTTCTATTTTACTTTCCACAGCTCTTACTACAATACCAACAAGCTTACCAAACGCTCTCTCATTAATTTATCGGCGCTCTGTTGTTTTACTGAAGGTAATTCATTATTTTTAAAATACGTTCACTTTCATTTTAATTTATTTTATTTTTTACTTAATAAAAAATCCCCTTATCATCCAAGCATTCTGAACAGAACAGATTTAAACGCGTGATTCGAACGATACTAGTCAGAATTTTCTCTTTTAATTTTGTTTTCATTAACGCTTTACAGCATAGTTAAAAAGTGTTTATGACTTTGTTCATTCTGTCTGTCTGTCCGTTCGCACGATAACTGCCGTAAACAGGACTTTATCAAAATGTAAAATTTTAGTCTGTTGTTGAGACGGTCTGTGGGACATATGGGAATATAAATGAAGAATATCACCCAATTAGTTTTGATTTGAATTGTCATTGCAGATAAGTACGCGTGTTATGCATTATGAAGAAATAAAGAAAAATAATTTGATTAGTGAAAGTCAAGTGCTGCTCAGATTACTTGTATTTCACGCTGATTGCAATAAAAGTTGACCTAAACAATTACACTCCAAATATTTTCAATTTGACGAATATCTCCGAGAAACCCCTTCCAAACATTGGTTCAATATACGCCACTGTAGCCAAGTCTGTATATTAATTGTCTAACGTGCTTGTGTCTTTTCAGATCCTCTAGAAGCTCCCACCGGTGACTTAGAAAACTGAATCTTTGCACACTTATAATATCGACCACGGGATGAAACTTAACGGAGCTGAATTTTCAATTTTTTCCTCAGGAGCGGGCAAAATGGCGGAAGAAAGGGCGATGAGGGTTAAAAAAAAATCTTTCCAGACTTTTCAGAAGGCTTTTCAAGGCCGAAACTTTGCACATTTATAGTATCGACCATGGAACAATACCTATAATGGAACTGGATTTGTGATTTCACAGTAGATGGCCGGATGAAATAGCGGAGGAAGTGGGTTCAAAAATCTTTCCAGAAGGTTTTACAAGGCTGAAACTTTGCACACTTATATTATCGACCACGAAACAATACCTAATGAAACTGGATTTGCGATTTCTTCCTAAATGGGTGGATGAAATGGCGGAGGAGGTGGGTTCAAAAATCTTTCCAGAAGGTTTTACAAGGCTGAAACTTTGCACACTTATAGTATCGACCACGAAACAATACCTAATGGAACTGGATTTGCGATTTCTTTCTAAATGAGCGGATGAAATAGCGGAGGAGGTGAATTCAAAAATCTTTCCAGACTTTTCAGAATGCCTTCCATTGTTTAGGTCTGAAACTTTGCACACTTATAGTATTGACCACGGGATAGAACCTGACTGAGCTGCATTTTTATTTTCTTTATCAGGGACGGATAAAATGGCGGAGGAGGAGGGTATAAAAAGTATTTTCAGATCTTCAAGAAGGCCCTAGAATGCTGAAACTTTGAAAAATTATAGTATCGACTACGAGATAGAACCTAACGGAGCTAGATTCCCGATTTCTCCTTCGAGAGCGGATAAAACGGATGAGATTACTAAAAAGTATTTTCAGGCCCTTCAAAAGGCCCGTGAATGATGAAACTTTGCACACATACATTATTGACACGGGACAGAACCTAACAGAGTTCGATTTTCGATTTCTACATTGAGGGCAGATTAAATGGGGGGGGGGAGGGTTCTTTCCAGACTTGATAAAAAGACTTAGAAGACTGAAACCTTGTACAATTATAGTATCGACCGCGGAACAGAACCTAACAGTACCAATTTTCGTTTAGAACGACTATTTTCGATACTAAACGAGAAGCATTGTTCAACTAATTTCAAAAAAAGTTGCGACATAGTCTTTTAATTATGTTATATTATCTGTCTTTGCCAGTCTTAAGTACAAGTTCTTCATTGTTTCTGAGGTGCATTTCTTTTCAACAATACGATAAAAAGTATTCATTTGAAAGATACTAGTATCTTCTTTGAGCATTTAGATTAAGAATTCGGAAATACAATATTCCCTCAAAGCACATCACTTAATTTATTCTTCGAAATGAAAAGAAAGGAAAAACAAACAAAAACATTGCTTATTTTCCAATTTAAAAGTTGGAATTTAAAAAGAAAAAAAAAACGAAAACATTATTTCCACAAAACTAACATTTGTATCCTTTATTATTCAGTTTCTTCTTTTCAAATGCGAAAACGCTTTTAAATTCAAAACCAACACTCTCCCAAAGCGCTCGCTCATTAATTTAACGGTGCTCTGCTGTCTTGCCGAAGTTAATTCATTTTTAAAATGCGATCGCTTCTTTTGCTTAACTCCAAGCCGCTTTTTCACACTGGTATTATACGAAAGCATTGGATTAAAACCAGTGATACTAACATTATTTTATGCAATTAAGGGAATTTCTTTTTGACTTTGTTTAATTTTGACCTTACAAAGAATATTACTAATGAGTATAAAAAATAAGCATTATCTTAAAGTTGATTTAAAAATTGCTTTATGTATCTTCTAATCCCTTTTATATTTCGCTTTTTTTTTGTGCTGTATCGCTTCATTGGGATGATAAATTTCTTTTTACTTTTCTTGCAATATATGTTATATGCATAAGGAATGTGCATTGGAATTAATATAGAAGAAATAAAGAGAACGTGAATATGAGTCTGAAGGGAAAGTTATGTGCTGACCACATCAGATTTTTACTTTCCCTGCAATACATGGTAATGTATAGGGAAAGTATTGGAATCATGTCGAAAATCGCAACTAGAGTTTTCGACGGATCTATACGTTTTAGAATTTCTAAAACACGAAAAAACTATTTTTAGAGTGACGTCTGTGTGTGTTGTTGTTGTTGAAACCCAGACCGTCCGACCTACCAGAAAGGTGTAAGGTAACAATTTGGACGGTCGGGAAGTGCCACCCAATTTAGACCGGAACCCAGTGGGGGAGCCATCCACAGGGACCGTACCCTCCCTCCCCTACCACCAACCTCTCGGAAGGACTTTCGGACCCACATGTTTAACGTGATCGTACTCCGCATGAACACGGCGGCAGTTTTGGCAGTGGCTGGAATCGAACCCGGGCCTACCGAGTGCAACTCCAGCGCGCTAACCAATGGGCTACCGCGCCCTACGTCTGTGTGTGTAGAAAGCCTAGACCACACGACCAACCCATAGGCTAATGGTAGCTTTCTGTGTGGCCGGACGTCTGTGTGTGTTGTTGTTGTTGTTGTTGATACCCAGACCGTCCGACCTACCAGAAAGGTGTAAGGTAATTGTTTGGACGGTCGGGAAGTGCCACCCAATTTAGACCGGAACCCAGTGGGGGAGGCATCCACAGGGACCGTACCCTCCTTCCCCTACCACCAACCTCTCGGAAGGACTTTCGGACCCACATATTTAACGTGATCGTACTCCGCATGAACACGGCGGCAGTTTTGGCAGTGGCTGGAATCGAACCCGGGCCTACCGAGTGCAACTCCAGCGCGCTAACCAATGGGCTACCGCGCCCCCGGACGTCTGTGTGTGTGTAAATTCTAATTCAAAAACTAATTTACCAAATGTCATAAAATTTTATAGGTAAGACACGTGTGGGTTACTCTGGTGCTGATTAGATTTTGGTAATATTCGGAATAAAAGAACCTGTTTTTTTTGCGAAATGGCCCACAAAAAATAGTGAAAATCTATAAGAAAAAAAGAAAAAAACGCACGCACAAATGTATTAATTAAATGCTTATGTTATATGTAATTTCTGACAATGCAGAAAAATGAGACCAAACCCATTACTCCAGGACTAGCCGTTCTCAAGATATGTTAGCTTTTGTCCGGCGTATTTTTCCACCGCGCTTTCGAAAATATGTCCAGTTACCAAATGAAAACGAATACTGATTTAAAAGTGCAAATTCAGTGTTAGTTCAAATAATTATGCGTGTTATTTTGTGCAATTAAACTCTAATGAATTATTAAAGAAATAAAAAAAATGAATTTGAGACTGTAGATAGAGTCATGTGCTGCCCACATCAGTTTTTTTAAGTTTCTGATCCTGTAATGTACATGTTTCAGTTTCTAAAGCAATACTTTGACATTTGATGTTGGAAATATATAGCTATATGCTCCAATTCCAAGAATTAGTTGTATATTAATTTACCGATTCAATATATGTAATTATTTTCCCCACAATACATGGTTGTATGGAGGGAAAAGTATTGGAAGTGTGTCGAAAATCGCAGCTCGAGATTATGGATGATGAACACGTTTCGAACACCCTAAAAAAAGGAATATTTTATATCGTGACGTGTGTGCACGTCTGTTTATCTGTGCAATGTATATATTCACCATAACTAAAAAACTATTCAATTAAATTTCACAACAAATGATAAGTCATTTCTTCTTAGACCCAGATCGTCCAACCTACCCGAAGGTATAAGGTATCTGTTTGGACGGCCGGCAAGTTCCTCCCAATTTAGACTGGAACCCAGTGGGGGTGGGGGCGACATTCACAGGGATCGTACAAATCTTTCCCTACCAATCTCATGGAAGTATTTACGGATCCACATAATTTACGTGCCTGTACTCCTTGTGCATACGGGGACAGTTTGGGTACAGCTTGGATTCCAACGTGGTTCGTCCGAGTTCAATCTGATTGATCTGTTCAACCGAGTTCAACTGAACTAAAAAGTTCAAATTCATTGTAATTTCAAATAATTTATGGGTATTATTTTGTTCAATTAAACTCAGTTTAACGAATTAGGAAAGAATTAAAGAGAAACCAAATTCGAGTCTGAAGGTAAAGTCATATGCTGCCCACATCATTTTTTTTTTTTCTAAAATCATTATAAAGATTTATATTTCCGTACCATTGTATAAAAAAAGTAATCCTTCCTCAAAAATTTTCGAACTCAACAGTGTGACGGCATATCCTCTGGGACCGTCTGCGTGTTCTCAGAATACAAGGTTGACCTATTTCTGGATTACTATTTAATTGGTGTTTTAATTAAAGCACCAATAACCGTAAACAGAAACAATATACAGCTAATAACTTTAACTGTCTAACAAGGTCGCAATGAAGTAAGTTACAATAAAACAGCCATTAAATGCTGCACTCATTCACTAAACAGAAGATTATATATTTAGAACACGTAAACAATATTCACAATTCACTTTTACACGTATCACGATAACTCGGTCTAATTAACCCGCTGTTATACTCTCTGCGAAAAAATTTCGGAAAATCGACGAAACTTGAAATTCTTACGCAAACTACAGAATTCGAGAAGCCTTCAAATACGTACCACAAATGTCGCCAAGATCAAGTGAGACCTCAAATAAAAAAAATCTGATGTGGGCAACACATGACTTTCCTTATATAATGCAATGAATTTACTACTTTAACAGTTAAAAAAAATATTATTCTTATATATTAGTAGTAGATACTTATATTCTTTCCGAAATATTGAATTTTTGTCAATTAGTCTTCATTTTCATTGATTTAGCGTCATTTTTATCCATTTGGCGAGATTTTCGTTAATTTGGCAACATTTAAAAATGTCGCCCAAATCTCGCCAAGCGTTATGGACGGAGAAATAAGTTATTCTTACAGCAGATAAATGACTATTGGCGTTCAAATACAAAAGTATTACTCAAACTATCTTTTCTCGTGAATGGAACGAGTTAGATCCATGAGAATGAGGTCACCAAATTTATCGCATGATATTACATATGAAAAGTAAACATGTTTCTCAAGAGTTTACATTTTTTTTAATTTATGGGATTTTTTTTCATAAATTTATTTGAAAAATGTGCAAGATCTCGAGAACGGTTCATGCTAACGTTCTAAAGTTTATGTCAATCGTTTAAGGAAAAATCACGTAAGAAATGTCTATTTGCGTAACTTTATTATAGGTTTTGATTTTTTGATGATTTTTTCAAAATTTCACTCGAAAATTTAGGTAGGTTCTGAACATTCGATTGTGTTGTAAAACAATAGACGTCCAGTATTCATAGATTGCGAATTTTGTACCAAATTTCATTCGAATCGCTCTATTCGTTCATGAGATATCGTTTCCAGAGAATCGCTGACACACACACACATCACCTCAAAAATGTTCGATTCGTGATCAGAGATGCTTGAAACGTGCTCTCCCGTCGAAAACTCGAATTCGAATTTTCGACCCCATCACAATACTTTCCTTATATATTATGTATATAAGGAAAGTAACAATGGTCGGTAAATGTAGTTTTTTTTTTTTATTGGCGATAGGCAATATATTGAGAAAACAATTTAGATATAAGCAACAATAGTGACAGAAAAACACGTATTAAGACGTCCTGATTACATATGAAACACCTTAGGGAAAATGTCTGCTACTTTCTCTTTGTGTGCAAGTGTGTATGAGTGTGTGTGCAATGTGTGAATCCGATAAGTCAAGAACGAATTCACGCATCGGTATGAAATTTTATGCGTTAATACTTATACCAAAAACTAGAAATAGACAGGAAATTTTGAATGATTAGAAATGAAATTAATTGAAATTTATGATCTTCCTATAATTATTGTCTATAGAGGAAAATTATTATTCTCGGAACAATGGCGGTTGTATATTAATGTAGGAAAATATTAGTTTCAACTGCGCATATGGCATAAACACAAATTAGCCAAGTACATCCAATACACCAGAGTCATTAAAATATTGTCAAATCGAGAAAAAAAAACTTTTAAATTATTTTTAACAAAACATTTAAAAATGATTTTAAAAGGAAAACTTGTGAACATAAGCCCATAAAATATAGATATTTCTGCCCATTCTGATCATCATTACACAAGTGGTTCTGAACAACTTACAGAATAATTACTGTAATATCCGCGGCAATTTACGGTCATTAATTTATGCCATCATTTAGAGTCATCGATGTCATCAATAAATCATCAATCTTGAAGACATGAAAACATATCATCACTGAGATGTCTTCAATAAGTCATCAATCTTAAAGATATGCCAACACTGAGATGTCTTCAAAATGCCCATGTTGGTTTCTGGAATATGGGATATATGCTTGTCTACTAGGCTTGCAGGTTACAATAAACGACACATACCAAGATTGCTGAAATTAGTCCGACTTTGCAATCTCTAGCTAAGTACCGTTCGAAAAGCATTAAACTTTTCATTAATCTTGAAGACATGCCATCACTGAGATGTCTTCAATACGTCATCAATCTTAAAATATGTCAACACTGATCAAGACACTGAGATGTCTTCAAAATGCCCATGTTGATTTCTGGAACATGGGATATATAACTTTTCTGGAACATGGGATATATAATATTTCTGGAACATGGGATATATTTCTATATGCTTGTCCACTAGGCTTACAGGTTACAATAAACGACACACACCAAGATTGCTGAAATTAGTCCTACTTTGCAATCTCTAGCTAAGTACCGTTCGTAAAGCATTAAACTTGTCATCAATCTCGAAGACATGCCATCACTGAGATAGATGTCTTTAATAAGTCATCAATCTTAAAGATATGTTAACACTGAGATGTCTTCAAAATGCCCATGTTGGTTTCTGGAACATGGGATATATGCTTGTCCACTAGGCTAGCAGGTTATAATAAACGATACACAAAAAGATTGCTGAAATTAGTCCGACTTTGCAATCTCTAGCTAAGTACCGTTCGAAAAGCATAAAACTTTTCATCAATCTTGAAGACATGCCATCACTGAGATGCCTTCAATAAGTCATCAATCTTGAAGATATGTCAACTCTGAGATGTCTTCAAAATGCCCATGTTAGTTTTTGAAACATGAGATATATGCTTATCCAGTAGCTTGCTGGTTACAATAAACGATACATACCAAGATTGCTGAAATTAGTCCAACTTTGCAATTTCTAGCTAAGTACCATTCGAAAAGCATTAAACTTGTTATCATAATTTTCAAGACATGTCATCACTGAAATTTCTTCAATAAGCCACCAATCTTGAAGACATATCAACAGAGAGATGTCTTCAAAATGCCCATGTTGGTTTCTGGAACTTGTGATATATATTTGCAGGTTACAATAAACGACACACATCAAGATTGCTAAAATCAGTCCGACTTTGCAATTTCTGTCTGCAAGGATAACAAAACAGAGAAGCGCAGTTATCTATATAAATAAAATTGAAAATCTATACGTTTGTCTGTTCGTCTTATCATGACGAGAGAACTGCTATAACAGGGTGTTCAACAAAGGACTCCCTCGCCTATCGCACTGCCTTGTGCTACGATACAAGCAGCAATACGGTCCGGCATGGTGTCGAACAGACGCCTGATGTTGTCCTGCGGCAGACGAGTCCACAGCTGATGGACGTTACATTCCAAATCCCGAAGATTGCGACAACGGGGCAGCTGGCGTTTCAACTGGTCCCACACATGCTCGATAGGGGACAGATCTGGGGAGCGGGCAGGCCATGGAAATGTCTGGACATGACTCAGGCAGGCCTGGGTTACCCGAGCCGTGTGTGGCAGGGCATTATCCTGCTGGCATTGCGCACCTGGAATCCCAGCAATGTATGGGAGCACATGGGGCCGTAGAATCTCATCCACGTACCCCTGCCCCGTCAATGTTCCAGGTACCACTTCTAGAGCGGATTGACAATCGTAGACTGCCGCAGCGCATGATGTCTGCAGTGGAGCTGGTGTGGCGCTCGATAACGATGTTAGGATTGTGGCGTGGTGCAGGGGACCTCCACACCCGGACACGCTGATCATTAGCCCCCGAAACGAAGAAGCACTTATCGCTAAACACCACACATCGCCGATCTGTGATGTTCTACGTTGCTCTGGTCCGGTACCACTGCAACCGGAGCTGTCGATGTTCCCGTGTTAACGGCAGCACACGTAAGGGACGCTGGGATCGCAGATTTGCTTCCTTCAAGCGTCTAGATATGGTTCATGGGCACACAGGAGCCGCTACATGTGCCTATATCGCGGATGGGGTCGCCGTAGGCTCTATGCGTGCTTGCCGTACGATCATTCGATCCTCTCTACTCGTGGTATGCCTGGTCCTTCCAGAGCCGGTCTTCCGTGCCTGGGTGGCGTCCCGGGACTAGTGCTCCCAACACCGTCGGACGGTATAGTCCGAAAGATCCACATGATGGACTATCCGACTCGTGCTAACCACCCTGCGGTTTTCAGCCTGATGATCAGGCCTCTCTCGAAGCCCATCAGTTGCGTATATCGACGTTTCTGGCATCTACCCATCATTCTTTTCACTCCGTACTCGTGCAGGCCGAAGCTTCTCGCAATGATGGAGCGTCGACTATAAGTCGGTTTATAAGGCCGCTGGCTCATGCTTGCAGCGTCACTCACGGGTGTACGGTCATGCGCAATCATACCAGACTGGTATCATTTGCACAACAGCCGTCCTTCTAGCTATTTACATCATTTCGCGGTTGTACCATGTTTTCTTCTTGGTGCGAAACTTTCATTGTCCATGAGTGTAAATGCATGATATAGTCGAGGAAAGTCGCACACGGCAGTTACTTTTTTTTTTATCAATAGCATGAATTTCTTTAACCTCGCCGCCCAGGCGGTGAAGTGGATAGCGTCTCCGACTCCTGTCTAGTGGGCTTGGGTTCGAATCCCGAGTAAGGCATGGGTGTTTTATTGAGGATGAAGTCAGTCTTCCGCCTTCTAGGTCCTCGCCAAATGTGAAGCTGCACCCCCAGACCTTCGTCAGTGATGCTTGTTTGTGTTAATAAAAAACTTTGTGATCTCGTCTTGTGTCATTCTTTGTCCTTCTTCTGGCATCACTGGTCCTGTTTGTGGTTCGACCGAAACAGGAGGTTATGAGCAACAACAACAACAACAACAACAACAATCTTTAACCTCGCATTTAAAAATCAACCTTTAAAAGTTCAAGAAGCATAACAAAATTGAAAGAAAATATCCATAATAGTATAAAAGACACTGAAATTACGTGTTTCAATCTTGCGTATTTTCAGTGTACGGGGAGAAAAAAAAAACGTTACGGTTAAGTAGAGAAAATAACGTATTTAAAAAATAATGAATTAACTTCGGCGAAACAGCAGAACGCCGTTAAATTAATGATCCGGTGTTCTGGAAGCTTGCTGCAACAGAATTTCTGAAAAAAAGCTTTTGAACTTCTAAAGGGAAGCAGTATAATAAAGGATACAAATGTTAGTTTTGGAGGGGAAAATGCTCTTCGTTTCGAGAAGCCAGCTTTAAATAAGAAAATGGGCTTTTATTTATTTTTTTAGTATAAAAATAAGTGATATGTTTGCAGGAAGATATAATTCTTAAATTCTTAATCTGGGTGTTTAAAGAGGCTTGCGAGCTCTCGAGTGGCGAGTTTTTTGTTGTTTAAAGGAGAAATGTTAACTATAATTTAAAATGGTTAATTTTCCACACTATACTAAGGGACTCTTCCCCTTACTCGATACTCTCGACAACCCCAATAACTCACTTCGCGAATCGAGAGGCTTCGCCTCTTACTCGCTGAACTTGCTTTTCGATCTATTTTGTGCTACATGCTACTCAGGAGTAATACACCCGTTCCTTGTTAACTGGTGCTCACCCATCCCCGGAGAGCTGTTATCACCCGGCCAATGCAAATGGTCGCCATTCATGTCCCCTGTTTGATGACGTTCGCCAACCCCCTGGGTTCGGGGGGTTTTCCTCCTGTTCGCTGCTGCTCAATAATCGCCAGGACTTGCACAGGCATAATACATCTGTCCAGAATCTCACCCTTGTTCGTGACTCGCGCCAAGACCCTGAACTCGCTTTACGAAATCTATCGGAACTCCTTTCCCCCAAAGCCTTTGCTCGCCAATCCACGTAGCTCACTTGGTGAATCAAGTGGCTCTCCAGATTTACAACAATAAGACGTATAATTGTTGTGCAATTTAACATTTTAATCGTAATGTTCATGGCAATAATAGTTACATAACGATCTGTGTGTAAGATTTTTTTTCCAATGGCCAGGCAATGACTTTTTCATCTTCGCCTATTCATCGGCCAGAACCGTGAACCTCTTAGCCGTCATATAATGTTGCCCCAGCGCACCAATGGGGGTGGGAACATATTGCGCCCAACAACACAAACATCCAGGTTTGAAGTAGGACTCTAACCCACAACCCGGCAACCGAGCGATCACTAGGAAACGCTTGCCTGTGATCGCTCAATCACCGCGTCGACTTATATTGCCAACAGCACACGGTGTTCCCAAGTGATCACCCACCCAACTACTAACCGCGCCCGATGCTGCTTAACTTCGGTGATCTTCGGGAACCGGTGTTTTCAGCACGGTAGAGCCGTTGGCTTTGTTTGTAAGAATAAGCAATAAAGCATTGTCAACATACTGTTAACATTGTTGCTAACATTGTGTTAACATATTGTTAACATTGTCAACATATCACATTTTTTTAAATGTATTAACTGATATTGTAGTTATATTTAGAATTAAATATTTTTACTTCTAATGTTTTAGTGCTTCAATAACTCAGTTCTCGGCCATCATTTTGACGTTTCTGCCAGCAACCAATCACAGAAAAGTTGAAAGTTAGGCTCAACCAATTAAATTTTTGCCTATACAAAAGAGAAAATTTTCTTTTCGAAAGTGAATAAAAAATAGAATAACTCAAACTAAATGGAAATTTAAAAGAAAGGACTGTGTCTTACAAAAATTCAACTAAGGTACATGCCTGTAAAAATTCGTTGTCTTGCTACTGCTAGTCTGTCCAGGACGCGAACTCTTGCAGCTCCAATACTCTTCCTTTGACCTTAAATATTTCCCAAACTAAATTTTAAAACTAAAAACGGTTTATTTCAGTGTGTTTCTCTAATATTTCTCTACAAATGTATCAAATTTCATATTTTTGTATGGTATAGTTTTTGCGATACGCGACAAAGGAACCTGAGAGATGCGAAATTTGTCAAACAACGGTGATAGCTACGTTTTTTTGTTGTTTTCGGATGTCGGCCGTTTGACTGCAAGGCCATTTGATAGCGAATCCTTCAGTGTTTCTTAATGATTGAGTAAAAGTCAGTAGTGCACTTGTCCAAATATCTTCCAGACATAGACTGTCTTAGGTCACATGAAATACAATCTGGGGAAACAGCAAATCCAATTCGATGGAGATGACTCCTGAGACGGTCATGACTATAGTGACTAGAATACCTAGGCATTCTTGGCACTATAATCATGACCTGTCAGGGGCCTGAACCTGGCAATTGCTTCTCGTCGAGAAGCCTCTGAAATGACTGAAATGTTCTTGCTGAGGACGGACGCTACATGACTTTCCCTTAGATGCCTCCAGAGATTGTGCCTCAATTTTTTTTTGTGTAGCATTTTAATGTACAGTTGTACTGATTACAATACTTTTTTTTTAATATAAAAGAGATAAGAAAAGCTTGATAAGAAAATATTAAATTCGATATTTTACCAAAATTGTATGTTTCGAGACCTTTTGAACACTTTGATTTGGTATGTGAGTGTATATATGTAAAATTATGGTATTATAATTCGCTAAATTAAGAAAAATTACAAGTATTACTATGAGGGTGTCAACAGCATAAATTAAGAATGATTACACGTATTACTACAATGGTGGCAACATGGTAAATTAAGAACAATTGCAAATATTACTATGATGATGTTAACACAATAAAATAAGAAAGCCTGCAAGCATATGATGGTGTTAACATTTTAAGAAAGATTGCGCGTATTACTATGATGGTGTCGACAGTATAAATTAAGAATTATTGCAAGCATTACTATGATTATGTTAACCTCATTAAGAACTATTGCAGGTATGTTTAGTGTCTACTATGATGGTGTCAACAGGTTAAATTAAGTATGATTGCAAGTAATATGATTGTCAACAGGCTAAAACGAAAACGATTGCACATGTTAATATGATGGTGTCAACACGATAAATTATGATCGATTGCAAGTATTACTATAACATATTTATTGAATTCAAATATTACTTGACTTGTGAAAGCAATAAAAAGTAATTTTTATTCAATACTAACCGCCTTCGGCGACCAGCCTGTTCGCTACCCTTGAAAATTCTGCCCGTGGCAAACTCGCTGGCACGACCTACCAGAAAGGTCTAAGGTAACTATTTGGACGGCCAGAAAGTGTCACCCAATTTAAACCGAAACCCAGTGGGAGAGGCATCCACAGGGACCGTACTCTCCTTCCTCTACCATCAACCTCTCGGAAGGACTTACGGACCCACATGTTTTACGCGATCGTACTCCGCGTGAACACGGCTGCAGTTTTGGCAGTGGGGGGGGTGGAATCGAACCCGGGCCTACCGAGTGCAAATCCCGGGCGCTAACCACTGGACTACTGCGCCCTTCGCGACAATCTCCATAACTTTCTTTTTATTCACCCAATTTAGACCGGAACTCAGTGGAGGAGGCATCCACAGGGACCGTATCCTCCTTTCCCTACCACTAACCTCTCGGAAGGACTTACGGACCCACATGTTTAACGTGATCGTACTCCGCATGAACACAGCGGCAGTTTTGGTAGTGACGAGAATCAAACCCGGGCCTACCGAGTGCAATTCCCGGGCGCTAACCACTGGACTACTGCGCCCTCCGCGACAATCTCCATAACTTTCTTTTTATTCACCCAATTTAGACCGGAACCCAGTGGGGGAGGCATCCACAGGGACTGACATCCACAGGGACTGACTGACTCCATCACTTTCTCTGAGACGCTTCCAGAGATTGTGCCTCAATTTATTTTCTGTGTAGAATTTTTTAAATGTACAGTTGTACTTAATACATAACTTTTATTTTAATATAAAAGAGATAAGAAAATATTAAATAAGATATTTTACCAAAATTGTATGTTTCGAGACCTTTTGAACACTTTGGTCTGTGTGTATATATGTAGTCAACGGAATAAATTAAGAATGATTACACGTATTACTACAATGGTGCCGACATGATAAATTAAGAACAATTGCAAATATTACTATGATATGATGTTAACACAATAAAATAAGAAAGCCTGCAAGTATATGATGGTGTCAACATTTTAAATTAAGAAAGATTGCGCGTATTGCGATGATGGTGTCGACAGTATAAATTAAGAATTATTGCAAGCATTACTATGATTGTGTTAAACTCATTAAGAACTATTGCAGGTATGTTTACTGTCTACTATGATGGTGTCAAGATATTAAATTAAGAACGATTGCAAGTAATATGATTGTCAACAGGCTAAAATGAAACAGATTGCACATGTTAATATGATGGTGTCAACACGATAAATTATGATCGATTGCAAGTATTACCATAACATATTATTTAACGAATTTAAATATTGCTCAACTTGTGAAAGCAATAAAAAGTAATTTTTATTCAATGTAGTTATACAGTATTACAGTGCGACTTCATGAGTTTTCACAGTCTCTAAATTAGTAAAACATTAGCAAATGGGACGATATTGGGCATTAAAGATCTATATAAATTGATTATTCGATTAATTATTCAATTAATTATTCGATTAATCAATTAAAACAGCAAAAGTATCATCCAGAATTTCCAGTTAATTTTTTTTCAATTTAACTTTATAAATAAACAATTAAAATCAATATGAAAGGCATAATAATCTTAGATAGTTTTTGAAAATTTACATACGATTGTTAATTCATGATTTCAGTTGATATTTAAAAGTACTACTATCATACAAAACATCTACTGCTAAAGTTATGTTAGGGGTTGGTATAGTTTGCATTTTTATTTTCCTTATATACACAGTATAATGTAAAGTATTATGACGGATTCGAATTCGAGTTTTCGACGGGAGAGCACGTTTCAAGCATCCCTGAATACGAATCGAACATTTTTGAGGTGATGTCTGTGTGTGTGTGAGACAGAAAGTATGTATGTATGTATGTGTGTGTGTGTGTGTCAATGAGTCTGTGGAGACGATGTTTCACGAAGGAAACGAACGATTCGAACAAAATTTGTACAAAAATTACAATCCGTGGATACTGTAAGCCTATTGTTTTTAAACCCAATCGAATGTACAGAACTCACCTAAATTTTCGAGTGAAATTTTAAAAAAATCATTAAAAAAAAAACCAAAAATTTTAACAAAGTTACGCAAATAGTCATTTCTTTATTTTGTTTCTTAGAAAACAATTTAAGTAAACTTTAAAACGCTAGCATGAACCGCTCTCGATATATTGCACAATTTTCAAATAAATATATCAAAAAATATTACCTATTGTGAAATATGTTCAATTTTTAAATGTAATATCATGGTGACATCATTCTCGTGGGTCTAGCGTGTTCCATTCATAAGAAAATGTACTTTGGGTAATACTTTTGTATTTGAATGTCAATAGTCATTTATCTGCTATAAGAAAAAAATATTTCTCCGTTCATAACGCTTGGCGAGATTTTGGCGACGTTAAAACAATGAAAATTACGACTAATTGACGAAAATTCAATATCTTGAAAAGAATATAAACATCTACTATAAGAATAACCTATTTTTCCGTCCGTAACGCTTGGCAAAATTTTGGTGACAAATTTGTCGGAATATCTAAAATTTGCGGTCTTTTTAAATGTTGCCAAATTGACGAAAATGTCACCCAATTGATAAAAATTCGCCAAATTGATGAAATCGACACTGAATCAATGAAATAACGACTAATTGAGTTCAATATATTGGAAAGAACATAAAAGTAGACTATAACAATAACCCATTCCTCCGTCCGTCCGTAAAACTTGGCGAGATAATTTAGCGAGATTGCGCAAACTTGGGGACTATTTTAAATAGTGCCAAACTGACAAAAATGTCTCCAAATTGATAAAAATGACGCCAAATGGTAAGTAATGTTTCGCAAATTCTGATTTGCGTCATATGACGGACATACCTTCTAGTATATAAGAAATGCCTTTCTCTCAGTTTGTCTTTAACATTAGCTGATGCATTTGGCGAACTTGGCGAATAATCTGGTTACGTACCACCAATTTGGCAATATTTCACCACAAATTGGCGAAAATATCGTCAAAATTTTAAAAATGACACTAAATTAATGAAATGACGCCTAATTGATGAATGAATTATTAAAATATTTTAATATAAGAACTATGTCGCTATTTGAGGATGATTAACATTATTGATAATTGTTTATTTAGAGTTGCGCGAAATATAAGTTAAT
Source organism: Amaurobius ferox (assembly GCA_951213105.1). Lineage (NCBI taxonomy): Eukaryota > Metazoa > Arthropoda > Arachnida > Araneae > Amaurobiidae > Amaurobius > Amaurobius ferox. The sequence goes on from OX578145.1 coordinate 129,606,190, forward strand.
TGGGCACTTAGTTTTATATGTTTTCATCCGGAAAACAGCCAAATGTAATAATAACCGTGGATCTTATACATTATTTTTTGTCTATAAAAGGAGTAAATTCGTTGCATTATATAAGGAAAGTCATGTGCTGCCCACATCAGATGTTTTGATAGGAAGTCGTATAAAGAAATAGTAATAATGAATAGGAGGGGTGCATGGCTCATTTGTGTCTGTGGGTATTAAGAGAGTATGGAAGGGTCGGCGGGAGTTAATGTACGCCGGTTTCCGATTCATATGCATGGTTGCTGTGTACTTGAACGAGCGTAGCGCGCAAACATTTCTGGCTTTAACATAATTGCAGAACTGAATAAGTATCATTTCTTAAATTTAAATTACTTAGATTAATCCTAAAATCCCAGGATTTTGGCATTTCTAATCCCGGAAAATGTGATCTAATTTCTTTTAGATAAGTTCACTAGTAGAGACAAATCTACTGCAATTCGTTTAACTACCAAATAGTGTTTTATGTGAATTAAAAAACGTATTGAAACAAAATTAAATAATAAAATAGGAATAATAAAATATTCCGCAGTTATTTTCAAAATACTGATAGTTCTTTTTTTAATCTAATTGGGCAGTTTTAAAAATAAAATTAAGAGATGGATGAAAACAAACATGAAATTAAGTAAATAAGCATAAAAAGAAATTAATATATTTGAAAACAAAATAAACGTGAAGGAATGAATAGAAAAAAATCTAATTACTCAAAATGTTGAAAAGTGCATCACTTCAATAAGAATACTAATTGGAAGCATAAAAACTTCTCGCTCGGATGAAATAAGTTCGTTTTTTTTTTTATTAAAGGTAAATTGACTTTTAAATTCGAAGGATATACGTGAAATTAAATAGACATTGGCAGTCGATTGAATTTAAATTGAAGCAATTTCTTCCAACATGCAAAAAAAGGCGCTTCAGTAATCAATAAAACTAATGTTAGTTCCCGACAGTAATGACGAATTTAGTTAGTATTACTGTCCTTCTCTACAGTAATGACTAATTTAGTTAGTATTACTTTTCTTATAGTAATAACTAATTTAGTTAGTATGAGTTTCCCTGCCGTAATGACTAATTTAGTTAGTATTACTGTCCTTCCTTACAGCAATGACTAATTTAGTTAGTATTACTTTTCCTACAGTAATGACTAATTTAGTATTAGTTCCTCTACAGTAATGACTAATTTAAAAATGCTTCAAATAAGACAGACTTTCAGGCTACTATAGTTTTGAGCACGTGATACGTTTCAGTAAACGTACAAATTTTAACATTTTATACAGATTCAAAGGAAGTTCCAGTTAATAAATTATTCCTTATTATTTTCATTTAAAGATCTTTTGATAAACAATCGGTTCTTTAATGTACAAAATTCGTCGTGAAAAAATTGTCAAAGTTATAGGATTTAAACCACTTTGACCCTATCCAAAGAAAGTCGTAAACATAGATTTCAGGGGTCGTACAAAAATTGAATGTTGTTACAAAAAATGTTCATTCGAAAACTTCCAAACGTTTTATACAGTTCCCAATTATCCGTCTAAAACTTTAATGACATCTCGGATAATTTTGATGGTATCGAATTGAGACTATTTTTGTTTGTCTCATTAAGCTATAGAAAATATTATAATTGAATATTTTTTCTAAGGGACCTATATAAAAAACACTGATGTGGGCAGCACATGACTTTCCTTTTATAATGCAATGAATTTACTACTTTTACAGCAAAAAAAAATAGGTTATTCTCATATTAGATACTTATATTCTTTCAAAGATATTGAATTTTCGTTAATTAGTCATCATTTTCATAAATTTAGCGTCATTTTTATCCATTTGGCGAGATTTCCGTTAATTTGGCAACATTTAAAAACTCGCCAAGTTGGCGACATTCCGCCAAATTCGTCACTAAAACCTCGCCAAGCGTTACGGATGGCGAAATAAGTTATTCTTATAGCAGATAAATGACTATTGGCGTTCAAATACAAATGTATTACTCAAAGTACCTTTTCTTATGAATGGAACGAGCTAGATCCACGAGAATGATGTCATCAAATTTATCGCATGATATTACATTTGAAAAGTGAACATGTTTCTCAACAGTTAATATATATATTTTTTAATTTATGGGAATTTTTTATAAATTTATTTGAAAAATGTGCAATATCTCGAGAACGGTTCATTCTAGCTTTATAAAGTTTATGTCAATCGTTTTCTAAGGAAAAATTAAATCAGAAATGTCTATTTGCGTAACTTTATTAAAGATTTTTATTTTTTGATGATTTTTTTCAAAATTTCACTCGAAAATTTAGGGGTGTTCTGAACATTCGATCGCGTTTAAAAACAATAAGCTTCCAGAATTCACGGATTGTGATTTTTGTACCAAATTTCATTCGAATACTCCATTCGTTTATGAGGTATCGTCTTTGTGAGGTATCGTCTTTCCTTATACATTATGTATATAAGGAAAGTAAAAATTACATTCAATGCTTTTTACTGAAAGGTATCACATGACCCAAACTTTCATACGATGATAGGCTACCTTAATTAAAGTATTTCTTGAATTGTCTACTATCAATCGTTTATATTTAGTCGCACAATTATTATATTAGTCGTTTATATTTATTTAGTCGTTAGTATCGAGATATTTAGTCGTACAACCTTTTTCGAAGAATACCGTATAATAGTAATTATTAAGGTAGTTAATAGTTAAAAAGGTGCAAAACGCCGCAGCCAATATAAACGGTAATAGCAATTACAGTTTACTAGCATTGAATAGAGAATGATGGAAGGTCCTCTCATTGCCCATTAACAGCATTCATGGCCAGATTTCGCGCTTGCTAGCAGGAAATAACAGATACCTGCAATAGCAACAAGAAAACTTTTATTGAGACCGGCAAATTCTTTTACCGCAGAGTTGGCTTCAATTAAAAAAATCTGATGTGGGCAGCACATAACTTTCCTTGCAGACGCGAATTCATTCTTTCTATATTTCTTTAAGAACTCATTAAATTGAGTTTAATTGTACAAAATAACACAAAATTTTCATTTTTAATTCAATTTCTGTTTTTATTTGGTAATTAGACATTTTTCCAAACGCGGCATAAAAAAAATGTAAAAAGTCTCAAATATCTCGAGAACGGTTAGTCCTAGAGTAATAGAGTTGTTCTTATTCTTTCCCTCGTCAAAAATTACGTATAAAACAAGCATTTAATTGATACATTTGAACATACGTAGTCTTTTTTTTTTTTTTTTTAGATATTGGCGATTTTTGCTTGCCATTTTGTAAAACAGGGCAGGTTGCTCTTTTCCGAATCGTACCAAAATCTAATCAGCACCAGAGTATCTCACAAGTGATTTATCTACCAAATTTTGTGAAATTTGGTCAATTAGTATTTCAGCTAGAGTAGATACATGAGATTTTTGCGGACCTTTTCGCAGAAAAAGGCGGATTCTTTTTTGCCGAATTATACTAAAAACTAATCAGCACCAGGGTCACGCCCAAGAGTCTTACCTACGAAATTTTATGAAATTCGGTCTTTTAGTTTTTGAGTTAGAGTAAATACATACATTGTACAGACACACAGACGTCACGCTAAAAATGATTTTTTCGTATTCTAGAGGTTTCGAAACGTGTAGATCCGTCAAAAACTCGAGTTGCGTTTTTAAGCATGATTCCAATACTTTCCCTATACATTACCATGTATTGCAGGGAAAGTAAAAAGTAAAGTAGCTCAAGTTGCACAAAGTTGCCCAGTTAAATATTTACAGAACTCGCCTATAAGGTCTCTGCAAAAATTGGTCGTTGTAGCCTCACACAGTCTGAGCGCAATCATTAAGAAATTTGAAGCCAATTAAATGGGAGAATGGAATTTAACGATTTCCATAGATGATGTTCGCAAATTGTGGCACACAGAAAGTTTCCTTACTGCCATTGCCGGTATCGGCTTTTACATGCTGGTGAGCACTGAATAAGCGTTAAACCAGTCAATGAAGTCTGTTATTTGTAATGGAAGTGGGATGCGATTGTAACTATGGGAACTTGGAAATGCCATTATTCTTTGATATAGCCAATGAAGTTCATCAAGGTCTCAAGGTCTCAAGGACGGAGTATACAGAGTGCCCAGGAGGGAAAAGGATGAAGTTCATCAAACGGTAAGCAAGTCTTATAGAGAAGTACAATATAAAAATCAATATTTAATATGATAACTGAAATTAATAATAAATGGTAACAATAATGTACGTAAGTAGTATACGCACTTTCAAGGATGGACAAAAAAAATAATGGTGAATCGGAGAAAATATATTTCTATAATAAAGGCAAATGCAGTTCTTATCTAAATTATGTTTTCATTTGTCTCATCCATTAGAATCGATCGCTAATATGTGCAAGGCAATGGAATAAAATTTCAATTTTAAAAATCTAATCATTTTTGTCTCATTTAGAACGAATTTTCTGGTCGCCAAACAAAGTCCATAATTCCAAGACTGTAATGTGAAGATTGGTGTTTTAAAAGTATTCACACTATCGATTGACGTCTTTAAAAGAGATTGAAATCGCCCGATTGGCTGAAGATACGCTGAAATGAAACGATATTTTAGCATATCCGTCATGGTGGATCAAACGCTGCATCAGGCAGAACATTAACTTTTAAATTCTTTACAAAAAAACTTTTGTGCCGGAAATAAGAGCACGTGTTTAAGGAAAGAATTACGATAGTATATAGAAACATCAAATTAAGATTTTTGATGCATTTTTTACACGTTTTAAAGTCCCGTCTTAAGCCAACAATTTTTAGCGTTTACTGCAGATCCAAGTACTATCAACCCGATTTTTATAAAATTTTGCAATTTGGCGACTTATGATTTGATTTTGGCACAAATCTGAAAAATAGAAACGGTCCTTCTTTTAAATGACCCACTAAAATAAACTGAAACGAAGAATAAATATGTAAAATTATAATAATTAAACGCTTGACTTGTAATTTTTACTTTCTCATATTATGGAATATAGTATATAGTGAAAATATTGTTTTCACGAAAATTTTCGATTTCTAGATTTTTATACCAATATATGTTTTTGGATATATGGCTATTTTTAGAGTGATGTTCGTCTGTCTGTTGTCGATTTATTCTACACATGATAGCTGCCACAAATAATGAATTTTCCCGAAATTTTTTATCCGGCTTTGTTGACGAAAAATCTAGAACTAGATATTAGTTTTTGAAATTTGAGCGAAAACATCGAAATTTTATATTTTCTTATCATAGCAGCATAAGACAACATTTGACATATTCATGAAAAGGATTATTTATAATCTTAATGACCACGAAACTTCACAGTTTGAATCATTGAATTGAAAAATAGCCGCGATACAATTTTTGTATTCATTAACTCCCCTCGGGGGTACATTGCCCAACTTCGTATCAATCGGAAAAAAAATTTCCAAGCCCTGTAAAATGTAGGGTAACATGCTATATTTATGAGAATTTCGACCAACGATACAGAATTTTCAAAATTTTACTTGCAAAATTTGAAAGGGAAAAAAAGCTATTAAAAAATGAATTTTGATATCGAAGTCGAGGAGTTGAAGCACATTCTAGTTAATTGATAACAAAAAGTCTGACCCTACCAATTCAATGACATATAAATAGAACAATAAAAAAAATATTAAGTTGGTCACAAGAAAGAAAAATTTCTTTGAAAATGAAAGGAGGGGGGGGGGGCGAAAAGGTGCAGCCACCATCAATTTTAGTTTACTTCTCTTACTTAGTTGTTCATTTTAATACACCCTTTTTTTCTCCTCTATTTTAATGAAGTAAAACTCTAAATTGATGCTATTGTAAACAAAGATCCAAACAGTTTTGTCACCCTCAGACCATTATTGCCAAAGGCCCTACCGTGCTGAAAACACCGGTTCTCGTTAGATCACCAAAGTCAAGCAGCATCGGGCGCGGTTAGTACTTGGGTGGGTGACCACTTGGGAACACCGCGTGCTGTTGGCACATTTCGAGCGCGGTAGCCCGATGATTTGCGCTTGATTTGCACGCTGCCACAACTGCCGCCGTGTTCATGCGGAGTACGATCACGTTAAACATGTGAGTCCAAAAGTCCTTCCGAGAGGTTGGTGGTAGGGGAATGAGGGTACGGTTCCTGTGGATGCATCCCCCACTGGGTTCCGGTCTAAATTGGGTGGCACTTCCCGGCCGTCCAAACAGTTACCTTACACCTTTCTGGTAGGTCGGACGGTCTGGGTCTCAACAACAACAACACTATTTAAAGTAGATTTCAATATTGAACAATTTAAGTATTTTAAACTGTTTAAAATTGTTTTAAGAAGGCAAACCACGTATAAAGAAAGATGGTGTGCGTACAAAATCATTCCAGCACCATCGGACATGAGCCACTGCCGAATTTTCCAGCAAAAGCGCTGCAATTTGAACCCATAAACAGTTTTCACTACAACCAGCGTACGCCGTTAGCTTCCACCAATTTCGAGGTCTAACTTTAAATAAAGCTGTAGCAGACATTGGGTAAACGAATTTTCTCTAGACATCACCTATGTTGCTATTTTAAAGGTTAAATTTTTAGAGACTGATAATTTAACACGCTTTCCCGTTTCAAAGGATTGGAGAAAATTAACATAAAGAGACGACTGGGGACGAAGAAAAATAAAATATGCATACTAAGAGACAGCCTCTCTAAGTTGCAAATACATGTTATAAGTATACAGTAACGAACACAAGAATTGCATCACTTGGGCATTTGGAAAAATTTGTATTGCGCTATATTGACGGTTGCATAAATAGTTGAACTGCGTTTGTTTAATGGGATACCGTATATTTCCAATAAAAAGACTGTGCCTGATATCTAACTGTCATAAATATCTTTGCAAAGCGTAAAATACGTAATTACTAGAAATATGAGACATCATGCAAATGCCAAACAGGATATTGTTACGAACTTGTAAAACGTTTTGGAGTCCTCTCTTTTCCCACTCTCACATTCATCTCTTTAGAAGACTGGACGGAGAAAACACCAGTGCAGGCATTCTTTCCCATGACGTGAGTCTATGAGTGTTACATGCCGAAGTTCGAAGAGGGGTTGCCAAATTTGGGAATTTATCGACAATTTGGCGAGTTTCCGAAAATTTCGAGAAACATCTCGAAATAACCAGTATTCCATGAAATCAGAAGTTTCTACAGAAAATCTATAAAAGGAATCATCACTTAGTTGAAAGAGTTAACGAGATACGTTGAACTGTGACTTTTTTTTTTTAAATTAGTAAAGCATTTAAGTGCTGTTTTCTGTATATTGTTCTTGTTTACGCTGTGCTGAATAAACGTGTTAGTTACCCAAAAATTTGGACTCATTCTTGTATTCTAAGCGCACACCCATGATTCCAGAGAATACGCCGTATCAATATATACGTCTTATAACACCTGCGTGTAAAAACTAACATGAGAAGTTAAAGTAAAAGAATAATATATATATATGCATTATAAAGAAATAAAAGGCGTCCTCAATGTTCCGTTGATCCTCCTCGACTTGCAATTGCAGCCTGGAAACGATCTATCAGTGTGAATCTACTTATGGATACAGTGTAACCCCAGTTCGTCGTAACACACTGTAGGCCAACCGCAATTTTAAAGGATACTAATGATATTAAACGACGTGAAAGGGGAGTATTGCCTTTAAACAGTGCAACCCTGAAAGGCCATCTAAGACAGAAAATTTGTTGTCCTATTCAAACACATATTGTACATGAAATAAAGCAAAATCAGCAGATTTACTCCATTCTAAGTCATACTATGTTATCTTAAATGTAATGAGATTTTAGATTAATTTATGTATTTAATAGAAATAATTACCCGCAATTTCACGGGTTCTAAACAAGTGCCCACTACGTATAAATAAGCATCAATCAAATTGCACGCACTGTCCACAAAAACAAAAACAAAAAAAATATGAGAATCACAACTGACCGCATATTCAGCCGCTCATGAAACAGGCAATTCCGTGGAAATCCCTATACACTCAAATAAATATGAAACACCATCCTTCTGAAATTCCTGGTTTCGCGGCAGAAACGCTTATCTATGATCTTACCACCGTGCCTCGAATGAAATTCGAGCTACATTTTTCTCTAAGAATTTTATTGAGTTTTTTGTTGTCGCAAAGGAAATTTGAGCCTATAAAATAACAAAATATCTAATCCGAAATTAAGAAAAATAACGCAGAGATACATCTATTCGAGTCCTGAAATACCCGTGTGCCAAATTTCATGGCCATACGACGCTTAGATTTCCCGCTACAGACTGCACAGATAGACAGACATATTCCTTTATTAAGATTTGCTATTACTAAAACACAACAATACAAAATCCGCAGCTACGAAAGTTGCAAAATCACGTTCTTTACTTTACCTTCACTCAATTTTAATAAGCATTTACTATATGACTTTAATATCAAACAATCATATTTTTATTGAATATTCCGACTTAATTTTAATAGAAATTTAAATTCACCAGTCAGGTGATGTCCTTTTAAAACAACCTTCACTAAAATATTAATAGAAATTTAGTATTATAATTTTAATATCATATCTCAAATTCAAAAGTTACGTTTCGTGCTGAATTATTCAGATGTTTGTACGAGTGAAATTTCGAATTAATCACTAGACAAACCAGTGCGAATTCGCATTAATCATGATCATGCACAGACCGAATCGGTCCGATGTATTTCAGATTGCCTTCCGGCTGAAATAAGCATATTTACACGACAGGGAAAATTGGAATCGCAACTCTAAATTTTGATGAGTTCATTTCCGATTTTCCTTCGATAGGCAGTTGACAATTGTTGGACACTATTTGCCAGGCTTTATGCAAAGAGTGTAGGAAATATGACTGCATGAACTCGAGAAGCATTTATCTTGAATATATTTATCTCGGCACACATTTATCTTGACCCACATTTCTCGCCGGGACAGACACGATCATGTTTAAAAAAAATTATTAGTTTGCTACAGATATATAATTGAATAAGAAAATATAAAATAAATTAACTTATTTTTTTCCCGATAATTTTCGAATTCGTGATTTTGATGGATAAACGAGTTTTAAACCATCCTGAACTCATTTCGAACACTTTTGGAAAAGTCTCTCATCTGCGTGTGTAAGAGCGTGCGTGCGCGCGATTGTATGTGTGCGTTTGTGTGTGTCTCTGTGTGTGCTCGCGATTGTGCGTGTGTGTATGTGTGTATGTGCTTGTGTGCATGTGTGTGCGCTTGTGTGTGTGTGCGTGCTTGTGTGCGTGTGTGCGTGCTTGTGTGCGAGTGTTTGTTTGTGTGTGTGTGTGCGCGCTTGTGTGTGTGAGCGCGCTTGTGTGTGTGTGCGCGCGCTTGTGTGTGTGTGTGTGCGCTTGTGTGTGTGTGCGCGCGCTTGTGTGTGTGTGTGCGCGCTTGTGTGTGTGTGCGCGCGCTTGTGTGTGTGTGCGCGCGCTTGTGTGTGTGTACGCGCGCTTGTGTATGTGTGCGCGCGCTTGTGTATGTGTGCGCGCGCTTGTGTATGTGTGTGTGTGCGATTGTGTGTGTGAGATTGTATGTGTGTGTGTGCGCGATTGTGTGTATGTGTGCGATTGTGTGTGTGCGTCTGCGATTGTGTGTGCGCAATTGTGTGTGCGTGTGCCATTGTGTGTGTGCGCTTGTGTGTGTGCGTGTGTATGTGTGTGTGTGTGAGAGAAGTGCTGTGTGTGTGTGCGCGCGTTTATGTTTGCGTGTGTGTGTGCTTGTGTTGTGTGTGTGTGTGTGCTTATGTTGTGTGTGTGTGTGCTTGTGTTGTGTGTGTGTGCTTGTGTTGTGTGTGTGTGCTTGTGTTGTGTGTGTGTGCTTGTGTTGTGTGTGTGTGCTTGTGTTGTGTGTGTGTGTGGCTTGTGTATGTGTGAGTGTGTGTGCGTGCGTGTGTGAGTGTGTGTGCGTGTGTATGTGTGTGCTCACGTTTGTGCGTGCTTTGCGTTTGTGTGCCGAATTGTACGTCAGTCTATGCGTATATCTGCGATTGTGAGTCTGTGTGTGTGTGCTCCAGCGAGCGATTATGTGTTTGTACGCGCGTTTGCATCTATGTGTGTTTACGTGTTCGTGCATGCGATTGCGTGTGCTTGAATGCATACGTTTGTATTTCTGTGATTTTGGAAAAAATGAACAAAGCACTTACCGCTATCAACGTTTATGGTAGATACAATAAATTAGAATTAGACAAAAATTTAAATGATTTTGATGATTAGAACTCAAAGAATTGTTTAATATTTTCATAGCATTATTTTATATAGAAAATAACTATAATTAGTGGCAGAATAATAATATGTATATAGTATATGGGTTAAAGGATAATTTGAACTATACTATGTAAATATCTATAACCCAAATGTGTTCAATTTATCGGCGTCATCAATAAAGTGAAAGAAGGCGTGACCGATAAATTAAATAGTGAAACAATACATGTACAAATTAATCAAACTTCTCTGACTTTAAAGTCGTTTTCAACCTTGCGCGCACAGTATCATTAACATTATTTAATTCTGAATCTTACAATTTTGCATGTATTTGAATTATGTGCATATATATACATGCTCCACTAAAATTCAATTAACTATCTGTAAACAAATTTTATTAAAAAAAATTACAAATTTTTTGCAATTTATCATAAAACTACCTTAATATTATTGCAAACTTCAATATAATTTTAAGTAGAGGTTAAAGTATACTTGTTAAATTAATATAGTGGCACAGTTTACCTGGACACAGTACTTATATCACAAGTCACATTTTCAAAAACTATCAATTAAACTATCATAGAAACAAAATGTTCTATCAAACATTAAGTGCTTCTCTTAATTCCTCCTTTTTTTTGCAGTAATAGATTAAAGAGTAAAACAATACACCCTAAAAATTTAATATTATTTGAAGCTAAATAATGATAGATCCATACAATTTTATATATTCTCCTACAAACAAAAATTTTTGAAAGTTGGTATGAGTGGTGTCCTCCCTTAAAAACACTTTATATTTGTTGTTGTTGTTACTAATTCCCCGTGGTGAAGGAGCGCCTACTGTCCTACCGCCACGAGAAAGTCTCTGAATAGGGTTGCCGCAAGTAGACGAGTCGAAGAAAGGAGGGAGAAAGGTTTAAAATCGACTATTGGCATTTGGCAACATTTGGCAAATCAAGCGCACTTCGTTAAGCGAAGAATCCGTTTCGTTTATCATGATGTACTAAAAGAAAATAGTAGATGTTTTTTATCTGACAATTAAACAAAATTTTCGTATTAAATGACATTAAATTATAAATTAACTTAAAAATTTTTCGTCATTTAAACTCCGAAAATAATTTGTTATTATAGGCGACAGCGGGTACGGGAAGCCGTCAATCTATTAGAACAAAGTTTTAGATATTTTCTTTTAGGTTCGGGCGATTTTGGGAGAGAATAGCTTACAATTTAAAACTAGAATTTATATCATTTTGTTTAAAATTAAATTTCGAATTAAATGAAAATTATTACAGTTTTCAATCAGCAAGTTACACAATTATTAGTCAGCAAAAAGGAAAAAATAAATGATAAATAAGCAAAATTATGACTTTAAAATATTCATTCTTTTCATATTTTTCAATCAATTATAAAATATTCATTCACATTCATTGGAATAACTATTATCTACTATGTCCGAATCACTTGAAATGTTTTTACTTGAAGAAGAGTCTGAATCGCTATCCGACGGATTTATCACTAATTTCTTCACAATATTTTTGATCAGTCCATCTTTCTTCCAATAAATATTCTCTAGGTTTTCAATGTGTTTGTTCACAGTGTTTTTTCCATTCATTTTGGGTTACTTTCAAAATAGCTTCTTTAAGCAATAACTGTAAATTGTTCAAATAGATAAAATACTCATCTCAGTGTTATTAAGCGATTTCCCCTCACGTTTTATCTTTTTAACTGATGACGTTGAAACGTCTGTCGCTTCCGCAGTTCTCTTCATTGCATTTGAAATTGGTATTTTTTAGAGAATTTGCGGTTTTTCCTCTTCAAAAAATGTCGTAACATTGTGGACTATTGCACATGCTTGCGAATGCAAAGTCTTTCCACTTTTAAATGTAGCCATTTTTCAACTAGACAAAATCCACAAAGTGTGCAACACAGTACAAGTTACTTCACAGCTTTAAAAATCACAGAATGCGAGCGTCTAGCATTGACTCCAGTACAAAGCGAAATGCCACTTAAGTCGGTTCTATCTGCGCCAAATCGAAAAAAGGGCTTTCCGTCACACCTAAAATGCAATGGAATAACCTGTTTCCATAGCGACCGCCACCAAAACGTCTGCTGTCTGGGGACTTTCTCGTGGCGGTAGGACAGTATGCACCACGCCCACTAGACCCCTGGTCCCATGGCGAAGGGGAGAGAATATACATCCTCACTTTATTGAGGCTCCTCCCCAAGGGCAGAAGCCTGACTTCGCCTCGACAACACAACATCCATGCCTGCTGGCGGGATTCGAACCCACAACCCGACAATCCAGCGATCAGACGGAAACGAACTTTATATTTAAATTATTTAACAATATAATCATCGAATTATAATAGGCAGCGAATTAAATATAATTCTTTGGCTTAGCTAACGGATTCTTTAGAAGGAAACGCATTCATATTAAAATTAACTGTAGTGTGGTTCAACTCGACTTCCTCATATCAGAATTCATTTATTTTTTTAAATTTACAAGAAAAAAGTTTGAAAAATCGGTATCCTGGGTCCAGGTTATTGCAACTATAGTGGGGTAACCCCCCCCCCCACACACACACAAGGAGGGGCTAATGACGTGACTAACAAAAAAATTGTATAACTATAAAGCCACGTGATCATTCAGCCATAAATATGCATGATTATGTTACATTTTGTCCTATGTTGCCATGTTAAAATATTTAATTTCGAATAAATTTCGAAGTTTTCGCTCGAATTAAAAAAAAATTCTATCTAGTTCTATTTCTTTCATAACAGCCGGATATAAAATTTCGTAAAAATCCATTAATATTTGTGGTTGCTATCGTATTCAAGAATTCGAGCACAGACATCAGACAGACAGACAGAATGTGTTCAGGAGGTCCTAAAGCATATATTGGCATCAAAATCTCGAAATCGAAAATTTTCGTGAAAGCCATACTTTCTCAATACTACGTATGAGAAAGTAAAAATTACAAAAGATAATGGAATAGGAAGAGAATTTCAATTACAACGTAATAAGTCGAGAAATTTCAGTTATTTCCGGTTGAAAGTTCAAGTCATGAAATAGAACTGGAATGCTGTGCCTGTTCTCGACCCCATTTTGTTTTTTAACTGGCGTTCTTCCGCCGTGGGAACTTTCACATCGCAGTGAGAGGTTGAGGAGAAACCAAGGCAGTAAGAAATTTGAGGTTCTTGATTGAGTGCTGATTTGACCGATTTGAGTGTTATTTCAGCAAACGTATTATGTGCTCAACACGTGAATTATTCTATGGGTAAATGGATTTCGGTATTGTGGGAGTTGGGAGTAAAAAAGAGCTACTTTCTCATACAATGTGATATTATTTAGAGAAAATATTGTTCTAATCCCGATTTCGATATTTTGATGCCAATTTATGTTTTAAGACTTTCTGGATAATTTTTGGAGAGATATCTGATAGTCTGTGGTCGATTTCTTGTGTGCAGGATAGCGGTCACAAATATTAATGGATATTTACGAAACTTTACATCCGTCTTTGTTATCAAAAAGTCTAGAACTTTTTTTTATTTGAATGAAAACTTCGAAATTTTATATTCTTTTAACATGGCAGCGTAAGACAAAATTTGACATAATCATGCAAATAAGGGTTTATTCATGACTCAATGATCATGAGAATTAATAGTTTCAATCATTGTTGCGAAAAATAGCCGCAATAAAATATCTTTGTTCGTGACGTCATTAAACTCCCTCAGAGGGAGAGGGGGGGAGTTACAAAATGGGCTTATATTGTCAAGTATGTTCCTTTCTGCATGTATAGAATAAGAGCAAAGTAAATACAGAATTTCTCAGAAAGCAAAAGATGGGAACTAGACAATGCACAATTAATCAAAAAATAAAAAAACTATAAAATTCTCCTCCTTCATCTTCCCACACGATTCCTCAAATTGACCTATTCTGTAAAACTGAAAACTTTACTCTTTTTCTATATATGCAGAGACAAAGAGACAGTTCCATTCAGAACTTCCTGGAAAACTACCTTCAAGGAACCAGACAGTGTTGTTGAGACCCAGACCGTCCGACCTACCAGAAAGGTGTAGAAGACCCAGACCGTCCGACTCGTCCAGAGGACTAAGAGCAACTATTTGGACGGACGGCTACCAGAAACGTGTAAAGTAACCGTTTGGATGGCCGGGAAGTGCCACCCAATTTAGACCGGAACCCAGTGGGGGAGACATCCACAGGGACCGTACCCTCTTTCCCCTACCACCAACCTCTCGGAGAGACTTACGGACCCACATGTTTAACGTGATCGTACTCCGCATGAACGGAACCAGACAGTGTTGTTGTTGTTGAGACCCAGACCGTCCGACCTACCAGAAAGGTGTAAGGTAACCGTTTGGACGGCCGGGAAGTGCCACCCAATTTAGACCAGAACCCAGTGGGGGAGGCATCCACAGGGACCGTACTCCCCTTCCCCTACCACCAACCTCTCGGAAGGACTTACGGACCTACATGTTTAACGTGATCGTACTCCGCGTGAACACGGCGGAAGTTGTGACAGCGTGCAAATCCAGCTCGCAAACCACCAGGCTACCGCGCCCGAAATGTGCCAACAGCACGAGGTGTTTCCAGGTGGTCACCCACTCAAGTACTAACCGCGCCCGATGCTGCATGACTTCGAGAACCAGACAATGTGCAATTCCTCAGTAAAGCAATATATATCAAGTTTTCTACTACATCTTTCCCCACATTGATTTATCCTGTAAAACTGAAAAACTTGTCATTTCCTTTCTGCATGCATAGAATAAGAGTAAAGTAAATAACAGAATTTTTCAGAAAGCTAAAGCGGAGGACCAGACAATGCACAATTACTCAAAAAATCAAAAACTATAAAATTCTCCTCCACCATTTTCCCACGTGTTTCCCCCCCCCTCCCCCCACATTGACCTATCCTGTAAAGCTGCAAAACTTTTTTGGCAGGGTATAACGGGAAAATAGACAAAAGATCGATGGCCCAAAGTCACGTGCTACACATTTTTTTGAAAGTGGAGTTTTTGAAGGCATGCACTGGAAAATAATGCCGTAAACACGTCCGAAATATGATGTTCCGAGAGATTTTCCCCCTCAAGTCATTTGGCGAGAAATCTCAAATTATTCATTTCTTTACAGAATGGATCGATTTTGTGAGAGATGGAGGTTTTCTTTCTTTCTTGTTTTTTTTTTCTTTATATTGCAAGAATGGCAATCGTAACGTGAAGGTTAAATGTTAGCTCTCTTCCACACGAAACTGATTTCTTGAAATTGAGTAAAGAAAGTTTAAAAGATCTAAATACACTGTAAAACATTTGCAAGCATGTTACTGAAAGTTTTATGGGGAATCACCAGTCCGTAATGGGGAGTAAGGTTCCTGATAGTCATGATAATATAAGGTGAGTCTCAAAAGTTTATGCACTTTAATATAAGCAATAGATATCAGAAGAAGAAAAAGAGCCGATCCGGTGGTCGAGCGGTCAGGGGCATGCGTTTCCGTCTGATCGCTGGATTGTGGGTTCGAATCCCGCCAGCGGGCATGGATGTTGTGTAGTCGAGGCAAAGTCAGACTTCTGCCCTTGGGGAGCTTCAATAAAAAGTGAAGCTGCATATTCTCCCCTTCGTCATGGGACCAGGGGTCTAGTGGAAGTGGTGCTAGGCGTTCCTTACCACGGGGGATAAGTCACAACACAACAACAACAGAAGAGAAAGAAAATAAGAAATGCAATTTCATCGCTATATATTTAATAACGACTAAAAAACAATTTAAGACCGTGAACATACCTGTTTGATTTGAAGGTTTCAATAAACGAAGTAAACACAAAAGGAAAAGCATCAAAAAACTTGTTTCAAAAGTTTATGCACAAGTAACAAAAAATGAAGTTATTTAACGAATGTGATGCCCATTTCGTTTCATAACTTGAAAAACACGATCTTTCATTGACAGAATAAGAGAATGAAGAATTTCTGGGTCTAAATTATACCAAGAATTTTCAATTTCACACTTCAATTCGGTCAAAGACGAAAACTGTCGCCTATTCGCATAAACTCTTCTGGATAGAATAGCTCAAAGCTTTTTTATGGGATTCAAGTCGGGACTTTTGGCCCGCCAGTACATAACCATAATGTTATTACACTACAACCAAAGTTTCGTTGACTTTGCCGCATGAATGGGAGAATGATCGCGCTGAAAACAGAAGTTTGGCCTTGCTAGATTCGCAGCTTCTAGTAATATATGATCCTTTAACGTTTATTGGTAATTTAGCGCATTTTGCTTACCGTTAAGAAAGGCTAAGGATAACGTACCATTAAAGCAAGACGCTCCCCACACCATCAAGGAACGACTTTGTTTTCTACTGAAAAAAACTCTCGGTTCTTTGAGCAAGTCATGCCTGTATGATGCCCATCCATCTGGGACATCAATATTCCATTTCTTTTCATCACTAAATATAGCAGTTATCCATTGGTCGTCCCAGTTCATGTGTTCCTGAGCCCATTCCATACGACGTAATTTATGATTTTCAGTTAAACTCGGAATTCGCTTCATACGTGCTAACATTATATTGCAATTACTTTGTAAACGTCTGTGAATAGTAGTAGATCGAGATACTTTTAAACCCGATTTACTTTGTATTTCAGATAACGGCAGTGCTATAGTCCATGCTAGACGAAAAAGTTTTCTGTCGTCTCGAGAACTGGTACATTTTGGACGACCTGATCTATCTTTTACTTTATAATCGCTCTCTTTTTGTAGCGCAGCATAAATGCCTCGTTTTGACCGATTTAATATTTTCGCGATATCAATAACAGACTTTCCATAGGCTTTTAATCTAAAAATTTCACACACTTCGTCTTTTGTAAACTATTTCATACGCGGCATTGTACTGAATGGTGAAAGGTGAAACGTAGCAGTCTTATATATAGTGGGTAAACGTCTGCAGAACTGTTTTATGCAAATTACTACCTTATTTGCATTTTTTTTCCCACGTTTTTTGCTACTTGTGTATAAACTTTTGAAACAAATTTTTTGATGCTTTATTTGTGTTTACTTCGTTTATTGAAACCTGCAAATCAAACAGATATGTTTATGGTCTCATATTGTTTATTAGTCGTTATTAAATATATAGCGATGAAATTGCATTTCTTATTTTCTTCTTCTGATATCTATTGCTTATACTAAAGTGCATAAACTTTTGAGACACACACACACACACACACACACACATATATATATATATATATACATAAAGAAATAACGCTTCGGCAGACGATAGTTAGCTGAAATATCTCAGAAATGAAGCTGGCATTTTTATGAAGCCTGTATTTGTGGCTTTTCTATCAGTTTTCCGAAATTATCAACAAAATAGCTCTAAATAAATGAACAAAGGTTGCAGAATGTTTTACAGCGTGCTGATAGAATTGCACGCACAAGCAAAATATTTTTTAAGCTTTTAAGTATAAAATATTGAAAATAAATATCTGGAATAATATTACAGTGTTTAAATCCAGTGGTTTTAAAGGGTATATCGCGGTACATTAGTGTGCCACGAAATTACTCGGCTGTGCCGTGAGAAAGACAAAAGGAATTTTTTTTAAAATGGGAAAATAAGAAAAATTATAAAATCGGTATTAAATATTTTTAACAACGTTATTTGTTAACATGCGATGAGTGTTGACTGGCCTTTGTACCCTCTTCTAAGGTTCTGGAACATTCAAGATATGTTTGGAACTACAATTTCCTTAACTGACGACCTTAGTAGGGTCTAGGTTGACATTGTATCCTAATGGATCCCTCTTAAGGCAGGCCAATTGAGAATTCAAGACGCACTGTATGCGAACATTCAGAATTCAAGACGCACTGTACTCAGGCAGTCTTTCAGGCCTTTTTGGTCGAGGGGGGGGGGGGGGCAAGGGCGAATGAAACTTTAGGGGGGCAAGTTTTCTATTTGCCTTATATAAATATATCTAAATCCTGTCACATAAATAGAAACTAAGTTAGTAAAATATATCTCAGGGGGAGACGAAGCCCCCCCTTGGATGCCTGAAAGTAACACTGACTTACGTTGTGTACTGCATATCGTATGTTTCTTAAATATGAACTGGAAGCCATGTTTGTCATAGTCAAATTATTCGCATTTGTTAATACAACAAACAAGATAAAACAGGAGAGTACAACAACAGATAGAAAAACACAACATAAACACGAAATGTTGTAACAATGCGGCCTAGGGACTAGCAAGTCTTTTCAGGTCGCTAAGATAAACTAAAATAATAAGAAAACAGCAACAGCTGCAATATAATAATTAACAAAACTATACTTAAAATAATTAAAAAATACTTCCACATCCGTATATGAATATAAGTAAACTTTCAGCTTATACTTTAAGCAATTAGGCGACTTTTCAGACTTCAGTTTAATTAGTAAAACACTAAAAATATCACAAATGTTTATGGAAAATGTCGTGATTAGCTTCAGAAATAACTCTCTTAGATCTTTATGAATTTTTGTGGTTCTGCAACGTCTGGCTACGTATCTTTAGTGCGGGGGCACTTAACAATTGGTAGTAATCACTGCTCAAAACGAAAAGCATTTTGTACGACGCAGCGTGCGTCCTCAATGTATGTCCTAAGGATCCTACTTAGGCTTGCGCTGGATCTTAAGACTCCGATGTAAGGAGGGGTAATTCCCCCTCCTTAAGTGCTGCCACCTACTAGTGTGCCGTAATATCCTACCTGGAGAAACAATGTGCCGCAGGTTTAAAAAAGTTTGAGAATCGCTGGTTTAGTCCCATTTATACCACCAAAATCTCGAATTCGAAATTTTTCTGGAAAACAATTTATGCAACAGCATGATAAATCAAAATTACGTTAGCTTAAATATCCAAATGATGTGGTTCAAACAATATCATGCGAAAATAATATAATCGCATTTGCTAATGCGAAAAATGCCTTGCCAGCTATAAGTACATGTTATTTGTTTGAACTTTATAGCCGTCAAGAATTGCCCAAAAATGCTAAGAGAAATTTTCAGGAATTTTCCTAGTCTGTTAGGAACCTTCCTCATATTTTTTCTGCTCTTTAAGTGTCTTTGTCTATTGCTTGTTCTTTTCCAAAAAAAAAAAAAAAAAAAAAAAAAGATTTTTTACCCTATAGGGAAAGCTATAACAAAGACATGGCTTAAACCTCATCTAAGGTGGACTGCGCATTCAAGACCTGGAGTGACAATTACTACGTGACAACGTAGCATGAGGTTGAGAATATGCGCCGTAGGATCTAATTAGAAAACAGTTGACGCAAAGTTCCTTCTAACTTAATCTAATGACAGAGGGCGCGACAACGATATTTCTCAATAAGTCCTAGTCACAGCAATATTTATCTTCTGTTATATTTTTTATTTCTTTTTATATATATTAGGTTTATTTTTATTTATGTATATTTCTATTTATGTATATTAGGTCTATTGTTATTTATGTAAATTTCTATTTACGTATAATATTATTCTATTTATGTATAATAGGCAAGGGGAGGAAGCCTTATGAAACCACTTTCTAAACTACCCTAATGAAACTGACTTTACATTTACAACCTTCTTCAAATGCCGTTGAAACAGAGTATCTTTCAGATTTCCTAACGAAATTATATAGATATCTTTATACATGAATACCCAAACATACCAAAAGCCACCAATGCAAACTGTGGGTCCTCCTACAAATATTTATAACGTCCTCCTCCAAATTTGAATCCCCCTCCCTCCTCCTCTTTGTGAATATTTCATGTCTTTACTCCCTCAGAAAAGAAATTGAAGGCTGAGTCCCATCTAATGTCTGGTGCCCCACTTCACTGATATCTATTCACTCCAACGGGCGGCCCTGCCTATCACCCTTATAAAAACAAAAATATATAAGTAAACGAAACCGATTAAAAGTTGTTGGTAAAAACCGTGGAAGCTTTCCATCAGAAAAATTTCCAGCTATTAATTTATTATAATTACTTGCCATTTGAACAAAAAAAACTTATAAATAGTTTTATGCCAGTAAGTTAGATTAAAATGGATCGGCAATACATCGATGTTTCATTTCAAATCTACATATACTGCTTTCATCTTACCTGTATTCAGATATTAGCTTAGCTTATACCCAGGAAATTTCAGAAAGCTACCTTGCATTCCTTAGATTAAATTGCAGTTCTCCTGTTGCCGGAGAAACCGATGGTCAATCGCTGGACATTCAACAATAGATTTGTCGTGATTAATTGACTAGGAGATTACAGAGGGGGGGGGGGAGTGAACCCTGTAATGTACACAGTATCATATTATACTGCACCTTCACAGCTATTTATTAGCATGAATACAGAAGAAGAAATATCTTTCAGCGTATTCCATAATAGATTACGCTTTTAAAATGCATTTAGTGACAGATTTCGTTCTGTGGGACTAGTTCGAATATGAACTACGTTGTAAATAAAATAAGCCAGCTTCCCTAGTAGCATTTAATATTGGTCCAATATTGAACAAATATTGTATATTTTGGCATTAGATTAGAAATATTTCCAATGTAATCCAAATATTGGGGTTACAATGACCTCCAATATTGGCTTAAAATATTGGGACAATATTACGCCAATATTGGTGTTACATTGGAAAAATTTCCAATAAAATTCTCGTTAGATCACCGAAGTCAAGCTGCATCGGGCGCGGTTAGTACTTGGGTGGGTGACCACTTGGGAACACCGCGTGCTGTTGGCACATTTTGGGCGCGGTAGCTCGGTGGTTTGCGCGCTGGATTTGCACACTGCCACAACTGCTGCCGTGTTCATGCGGAGTACGATCACGTTAAACATGTGGGTCCGTAAGTCCTTTCGAGAGATTGGTGGTAGGGGAAGGAGGGTACGGTCTCTGTAGATGTCTCCCCCACTGGGTTCCGTTCTAAATTGGGTGGCACTTCTCGGCCGTCCAAACAGTTACCTTACACCTTTCTGGTAGGTCGGACGGTCTGGGTCTCAACAATAACAATTAAAAGCAGGGGCGCGGCAGCCCAGTGGTTAGCGCGCGGGAATTCCAGTCGGTAGGCACGGTTCGATTCCCTCCGCTGCCAAAACTGCCACAGTGTTCACGCGGAATACGATCACGTTAAACATGCGGGTCCATAAGTCTTTCCGAGAGGATGGTGGTAGGGGAAGGAGGGTACGGTCCCTGTGGATGTCTCCCCCACTGGGTCCGATCTAAATTGGGTGGCTCTTTCCGGCCGTCCAAGAAGTTACCTTACATCTTTCTGGTACGTCGGCCAATCTTGGTCTCATCAACAACAATAATTAAAAGCAGTCAGAAGCTGATGTTTTAATTATAAAAGTGAAAGAAATAAATAAATCAGGATTCACCAAAGTGAGCCAATCTGGAAAAAACCCGGGTTGATTTTTTCGGGTGGGCCCACTTGAAATAAAAATCCTACTTTGTGTGCTAAGCGGTTTTTTCTAAATTTCCCATGTTTTCACTATTGTAACATTTCAAGTACATTTTATTGTGTTTACAGAACAACATTTTTTAATTTACAGAATTATATAATCAGCCAGGTTGTGCAACTCACAGTCTATAATCAAAGGGTGTTCCCCTTTTATAGTAATCTTTAAACCTTGAATTCAATCAATTTTAGCACCCCTCCCCCCTGGAACAAATCATGCATACCTTCAACATAATGTACCTTTTATCTTTGCTTCCAGTACAGTAAGTTTAGGTAAGTGCTGAAATTCAATAATTTTTTCCTCAATAATTTCTTTAATAATATGTTAATCATTTTAATAAAGAATGCTGTTTAAATTTAGTCGATTGCATGTTTGTTCTTCTTTTCATTGTATAAAATCTCGCTTAAGCCGCTTTTAAATATGGAATGCAATTTGGGTCCTTGAAAAGTCCTTATTTTTTGTTATTTGTAAAGAGTGAGGACAATAAATGTGTTTTTGATAGGATAATTTGCTACTATTATGCTTCATCACAAGATTTCTATTTTAATAATTTTAAGCAGATATATTTTACTTTTACAACTTTGGGTATAGTATGCTTTATTGCAGTCATTTCAGGATTCATTTATTTGTTTCTACATCAGTTTGATTATGCATAAACTTTAAGAATTTTTAACCTTATTTTTTCAGCATTTTTTAAAAATAAATAACAATACAGATGTGTATTTTGCTCATGTCAAGCATAAGAATTTCTTCAATTATATTTATTCTTGTAAGTTATTCGTGGTTACCAAATACAGAGTGATATATCTGAACTATCCCTAATCAAAGCCTTCAATAGAGTTTTTACTGACCCACAAACTCAAACTTTGTTGAATAATAAAGTCAATATATATATATATATATATATATATATATATTTTAACTTTATAATATTAAATAAAATAATCAAGAAAATAATATAAATAGTAATATTCAAGAATTGATAATCAATAATAATAAAAATTATTATTATATATAATTATAATATCAAGGAATATTCAACTGCGGGGAGGGTTGAAATAATATCCAGAGAGATTAAACAAATTTGTAAAAAAATACAAAACGTACATTTTTATCTGCAAACACAATCAAAATTTCACAAATATTTTCATTTTTTATGAAGCAATATTGTTAAAGACATTTATTATTGAATTATTATTTATTACCTCATTTTTGGTACTCATTTAACTCATTTCAGATATTTCCCTTAAGGTTTCTAATTTTTAATTTCTTTGACATTGTCAGTATCTCCCAATATTTTCCATTTTTTAATAGTATGCAAAGTTACAATTTCTTTGTTTATTCATTCCCATTTCATTTTCTGAATATAATTTAAATATTTATGGTGACCAATTATTACACTATTTCATTTAAGTTGGTTTCTCTGTTTGGGTCAAATATTGAAATCAATTTTTGACCCACTTCTAC
The DNA here is from genome assembly GCA_951213105.1 of Amaurobius ferox. Classification (NCBI taxonomy): domain Eukaryota; kingdom Metazoa; phylum Arthropoda; class Arachnida; order Araneae; family Amaurobiidae; genus Amaurobius; species Amaurobius ferox. Next base: position 129,629,418 of record OX578145.1, read on the forward strand.
AGAGCCGATTTTCTTGAAATTTTACACACATACGTATTTCCCGGCCACACATTTAACTGCCGTAAACCCCTGGGTTGGCTGTGTGGTCTGGGCCTTTCACACATACGTATTTGCGATGACAATACAATCGTTCATCAAATTTGAGTTGATAACCTCTCCCACCCCCCACCGGATTCTGACTCTTCTTTAAAATTGAAGTTAAATTTTAAAGAAACGTTAGACTTTTGAATAAATAAACGTCAAATCTTAAAATCAATTTTTGTGTTCAAGATTCTCCCGGATTCTGACTCTTCTTTAAAATTGAAGTTAAATTTTAAATAAATGTTAGCCTTTTGAAAACTTAAATTTGTGTCTTCTATCTCTTATTTCGTGTGTTCAATTTTAGAAAGTTCTATTTTAATGTTTTACAGGTTAGCAGATTTTTATGCACTTGGAATGTGTTTAGGAACCTGGAATGCTTTGGGGAACCTTTCAGATACTTTTCAGTCCTTCATGTTTGCAAGAATTTTATGAACTTTTTAGTTTTTAAGAACACTTGGAATATTTTCAGGAAACTGTTACTTTAGAATATTTCAGGCATTTAGGAACTTTCAGATATTTCAGTATGATTTAATTAAAAAATTTGTTTTTCTACACAACACACTTTTGTTTATTTGGTTCGGAGACATAAGCGTCCAAAGCTTTTATATTTTTCGTAACGCTTCAATTTCAGCCAGAGATTCCCCGATCATAGATGTTATTCACATCAAAAAATCTTATAACACATGTTTAATTAAAATTAAATTTTTATAAAGATTTATTGCGTTTTCAATTCTTACTACTTTTATAAATGTTAATATTTTTATTCCAATTTATTTTGCATTCCTTGGAATACATTACTTAAAATTGTGCATAGATTTTCAGATGCATCTGATATTAAAATTAATACTGCCTACTGTCGTAAACGGAGGAAAAACAATTTAAAGTTATCATTTTTCATATCTGTCATCGTGCAGAAAAACTTCATAAACTTCGAAAATACAGGTTTGAAATTTCACTTACCTATTTAAAAATATTACAATTATAATTTGATCAAAATAATAATATTAATAAACATTTTGATCATTTTTAATATACTGTCAACTTAAAGTTTTAAAAACGTAGTACCGAAAGTTTGTACTTCTATCAGTATAGTAGCAGCTATATCTAGTGTATCACACAAAATTTTCGGACCCCTATGTTGCAAATGTGCAAGCTCCCTATTTTACGCTATTGGCCTTCTTTCATAAACTAATTATGAAATCATCCCGGGCCCCTATGCAATAATGCATCCTTTTGTTCGCCACCCCTGTCGACGGCTATATCTCAGCTTTCTACGCATTTCTCTATGAAACTGTACAGAAAATGTGTATGTACAAAAAAATATTTTTGAGTTATCGTACTTTCAGAAAATGAAAAAAAAAAATTCCGACCTAACTAGTAGGTTTACGTGCCCCCTAATCGAATATCTCATTAAGAAACATTCTTTTGTGGCATAAAAACGTTGTTCCAAAACGAGTTGGAATATACATCGTTTATTAGTTTAACCCGTATTCTCGGTCAATTCTATGGAACTGTACATTTCTCATTCTTTAGAACGTATTGCTGTTCTCTTGTTACCGGAATAACTAATGGTCAATCGCTGGACATTCAATGGCAATTTGGTCCTGATTAACGAGCTGAAAGATTGCAGGGGCATGAAAGTTAACGGTCAATTTATTTCGATGCGTTGGAAAGTTCTGCTAAATGAAATATTGATTAACAGTAGTGATTGGGCAGTTAGTGATTTCCGATACCCGTTTTAACGAAATTAGTTTCTAACTGTAAACCGAAATAATCCGTATTGCAACGTCGTATCAACGGTCCTAAATGAAATAATCCGTATTGCAATGTATCAGCGGTCTTAAATGAAATAATTCGTATTGCAACGTCGTATCAGCGGTCTTAAATGAAATAATTCGTACTGCAACGTCGTATCAGCAGTCCTATTCAAAGTTTTTCTTATTACCCAGGCCGTCCAACCCACCCAAAGCGTATAGAGCAGTTCCAAAGGACGGCCGGACATATTCAAATCTTGTCGTTTCGGCATCAAAATACAGAGGGCGCTCCTATAGCGAACTACAAATGATATAGTGTTTTGAACAGAGTTTTTTGCTTCACTATAGGAGTGCCTTCCATTGATCAACGCAAAACAAAAATTAATGGTGTTATTACACAGGGCAATTTTTATTGCCGAACTTCGGCAATTCCGGCCGCCAATCAGACTTTAGGCCCTTCCTCTCTAACAGACCCCTTCTCTCTAATGCCGCCGATTTCATTCTAGAAAGCATTCTTTGGTGTGTTTTTCGTATAATATGAATCTTTTACATCCCAACGGTGTCTGTAATTTGTTAAACGTTCTATTATTACTTTTCCATCTTCAGACTTCAGCAATTCCTCCCGACAATGATACTTTCGGCCCCTCCTTTCTAACACGCCTCACCTTTCTAATGTCGCCGATTTCATTCCAAGAAGCATGCTTTAGTGTTTTTTTCTTTTTTTCGTATAATTTGGATATTTTATACTTGACAGATGTCTGTAATTTGGTAAAAGTTCTATCATTATTATTCAATCTCCAGGCTTCAGCAATTCCACCTGGCAATGATACTTTATGCTCCGGCTTTCTAACAGGCCCTTCCTCTCTAATGCCGCAGATGTCAGGAAGCATTCTTTAGTGTGTTTTATCGTATAATTTGGATCTTTAATATCCCACAGGCGTCTGTAATTTGGTAGAAGTACTATCATTTTTTCCATCTCCAGATTCTAACGCAATTGAGCTGCTTCGATGTGCTTGCATTACAGTCGTCATCGCCATCTTGAATGTAAATGAGGAGAGGAAAGGCGGAGCGGAGTAACGTTGAATTTTATCATCCTCTGATTGGTTCGCCGCTCAGAAATTGAGCAATTTTTATTGTCCATTACGAACGAATTGCGGCAATTCGGTGGCAAAATTTTTTCCCATTGAAATGTATGGTGTTGCTGAAAAATTGCTGGAAGGAATTGCTCCGTGTAATAACACCATAAGACAAGTTTGAAACAGGACATCTGGATTGGCGAGTCGCGAGAGTATTTTCCGGATACAATGACTTTAAAGATCTGGATAACCCCATCTTCATTCTGAGCAGCAATGGAATTTTACAAGAACAAAATACAAATATTGGCTTTCTAATTGTTTTGAAAAGTCCTAATACAGTTGTTAGATAATCTTCGTTAATAATCTTCGTCAATACATCTTCGTCGTTAGATCTTGGCTTCTACAAATCTATTCACACTGGAAATTATAATATTTAATGATTTTCATATTTATCCATATAAAATCTTAGAATGAAAATCATAATTTCAAATATGAATTATAATCATGAGAATTACTAAAATCTCCACATAGCTCTAGTTTTCACATAATGTGTCCATACATCAAATTTTATGCCCACATGTGCATTCAATCTCTTGTTATCGTTTCTAGACATTACCAGCTCTACTGTGATGGACATTGCCATATCCCAGGCGACGCCCCTGGGAGACGAGCAGGAGAGAGGGCGCAATCGAGACGTGGATTTCTTTTATAAATGTAAAAATGTAAAATTATTTTCATAAATAATTTTTAATGAATATTTTTAATAAAAATTTTATATTACGAGTAATATTTTATATAAAAAAATTTAATATTTTTTAACTATTTAATACAATAAGCAACTTATATACGAGACAATAATTGCAGATGATATCAATATTTTTATTATACAGATATTGTATTATATCAGCAATAGGTTGTAACAAAATGACATCTTCTCCCGTGGACGGCAATAGCTCAAGCTATGATTCTGCCACAGATACACAAGCGAACATATTTTCTAAAAGTGTTCGAAATAGGTTCGGGAGCAGACAATTCTATTCCACTAAGTAGTTTCGACTGTAACATTCGGCGTATATTAGTTTGTGCCGCTCCTGGGGAAATTCCGAAACTGTACATTTCTCATTTCCTGCATCGAATGGCAGTATCCAGTTACCGGAGTAACCGACGGTCAATCGCTGGACATTCAACGGCAGGTTTGTCGTGATTAATTGGGTGGGAGATTGCAGAGGGTGAGAGTCAAACGGTCAATTTACTCCGATGCATTGAAAAGTAATGAGAATATAGATGCTCTGCTCAATTGCAAAATATTTTAAACACGAGTTTCATTATTTCGTATGGTTAATTTCAGTACAATATCATGAGGCGATCGTCAGCAGTTTCACCTGCACCCTCCAAATGAAATATTTCCAAGCAAATTTCACTAAGATAGCTTTATAAATCTTTTTTTTTTTTTTTCAAATTTTAGAAGAATTCTCCGAATCCCCCATCTAGACGAATAATATACCCACCTTAAAAAAAATATCACCTTTGGCTCCGGTCCGATGACACCGAAATGGTTTGTGTAAACGTCTTGTGAATTTAACCTCCAATAAAATTCAATAAGTTTCTTTTTTATTAAAATATTTTATTCTATTTTGACCAATGATTGTATGTCTGTTTTAATATTTTTGATGACATTTTAAGCATATTTTTCTACGTCCGAAAGATCCAAAATATGGTACACAGCTCAATTCAGCAGAACATATTAAACTATTAAAATTTGGCTAATCCTCGAAAAAAAGAATCGGTATTCCCCCCCCCCCCCCCCCCTGCGCAAAATGGCCTAAGGAAGATTTTTCTTCGCTTCTATAGAAATATATAATACCATTGTTCCAAGATAGTTAAAAACGAGTCCAATATTCAGCTTTCCTTCTGTATATTGTAATTCCTATTGTAATTATATAGTTAAACATGAGTCCAATTCAATTAAAAAGGATATTAAAGAAATTCAAAATGATTTTGTTATTACTTATGTCGATAAGGCTAGTAGTAACTACAATAATTTGTAAATATTACTATATAAGAGTACCCTCCAGTCACACTTACTTAATAATTCAATCAATAATTTACATAATACTAATTTTAAAACCTTATCCAATAGAATATCAGTCAAATATAAGCAAATCCATCTAAAAAATAGTTGTAATAACATTCCATATCTTGTTTTAGAACCCAAATTCATAAATCCCCTGTAGCTTTTAGAACAATTACTAGTGGGCATAATTCTTGCATTACTAATGCTGGTAAATTATTACTAAAAATATTAAATGAAGTTTCCTTGTCAGATGGCATCTCAAATAATTGTCATATTGTGAAAAACAGCTTTGAATTAGTTAAGAAATTAAATCTCTTACTAATATGCATAGTATTTATACTATTGATATCAAAGATTTGTTTCAAGATTTGTTATTGATATAGATGACCTGTATAGAATTATTTTAAAAATTTTTGAAAAATATAATATCACGCTATATTCAACTTTTTTTTTTTTAATTACTTAATTTCACTCTCTATGAGAATTATATATAACATGGTGGTTCTTTCTTTAAGTAACAGTTTGGTATCCCACAAGTGGGGGGTGCCTCATCATTATTGGCTAATCTCTTCTACGAAAAGAACATTAATCCAGGGTTGCATAATATGCACATGTATAGATATTAAGATGATATATTATGTGTATCCCATAATAATAATCCTACAGTATTAAACTTTTATCCTAATAATTTACAATTAAATACAAGTAATAAAAATCTGATGTGGACAACACATGACTTTCCTTATATAATGCAATGAATTTACTACTTTTAGAGTAAAAAAAAATAGGTTTTTCTTATAGTAGATACTTATATTCTTTCCAAGATATTGAATTTTCGACAATTAGTTGTCATTTTCTTTGATTTAGCGTCATTTTTATCCATTTGGTGAGATTTTCGTTAATATGGCAACATTTCAAAAAGTCGCCAAGTTGGCGACATTCCACCAAATTCGTCGCCAAAATCTCGCCAAGCGTTATGAACGGAGAAATAAGTTATTCTTATAGCAGATACATGACTATTGGCTTTCAAATACAAAAGAATTACTCAAAGTATCTTTTCTCATGATTGGAGCGAGCTAGATCCACGAGAATGATGTCATCAAATTTATCGCATGATATTACATATGAAAAGTGAACATGTTTCTCAACAGTTAATATTTTTTTTAATTTATGCGATTTTTTGATACATTTATTTGAAAAATGTGCAATATCTCGAGGACGGTTCGTGCTAGCGTTCTAAAGTTTATGTCAATCGTTTTCTAGGGAAAAATTACATAAGAAATGTCTATTTCCATAACTTTATTAAAGGTTTTGATTTTTGATGACTTTTTCAAAATTTCACTCAAAAATTTAGGGGGATTCTGAACATTCAATTGCGTTTAAAAACAATAGGCTTCCAGTATTAACAGATTGCGATTTTTGTACCAAATTTCATTCGAATCGCTCCATTCGTTCGTGAGCTATCGTCTTCACACACACACACACACACATCATTTCAAAAATGTTTGATTCGTGATCAGTGATACTTGAAACGTGCTCTCCCGTCGAAATCTCGAATTCGAATTTTCGACCCCGTCACAATACTTTCCTTATACATTATGTATATAAGAGCAATAACTCTAATGTAGCAAACATTTTAGATTTAAATTTAGATTTACAAAACTGTAATCTGGCCTTAAACTTATATGATAAAAGACAAAATTTTAATTTTAATACATCTAAAACTCAACACTTTGACTCTTGTTTGCATATTTCAGTGTTTAGAAATATATCAAACCAGGATCATAGAATCAATAAAATTTGTGATGACAATTTTAAATTAGCACATTTTATAGAATTATTAAATGCAGCGACTAATACAATATTAGTCGCTGCATTTAATAATTCTATAAAATGTGCTAATTTAAAATGCATATCCACCGAATTTCGTAATTAAAATTATCAACTCAGTGTATCAACTACCAATCGATAACATCCATGACAACTTTCTCAATTATAGAGGTTAATAATATAGGGGAACATATTATAACTATTTATTAATTATATAATTAAATAAAAATGAATAAGAATAAAATAAACAAAAAAATATTGAAAAATAATAAAATCTGAAAATAAAATACATTAACATTTAATGTTTTGAATTTTATTTTCGCTAAAAATATGTAACTTTAGCCAGTTTGATACTACGATTTGAGCCCCCTTATAATGGTGTTAGTGGCATTCTAGTTTATTCATTTCATCTATGAATCACTTGTATAGTAAGATATTTCGTCTATGCTTCATGTTCATATTCTGTTCTCCTTATTTGGGTAATTGTCCTGTCGCGTACTCTAACACACTGGACTCTAGGGAAGGTTATTGTAACCGTTTGTTCTACTTCCCATGATATATTTAGTCATACTTCTTCTCGATGCATCTCGAAATTTTTCATTCTGTTGCGGCGGCTCACGTGTATGAAGGTTCATGCCTCATGGAACATGGTAATGCTTGATTTCTTACTTTTCTTTTCAATTTTTTTTTTGTGTGTATGTCCGTAGTCTGAGTTTTGGCATTTATAGTAACTTACTAGTGCCAAATCTGAAACAGGCATTTGTTTGGGTTAATTAGAATTAGATATTCAGACCTGAAGAAGAATTTAATTCTGGTTAATCTCCGAAATTGGGTCGATGCTGTTCATTTCTTTTATCGGCATAGTGGCCGTGGGTTGACTGGATTGGTAATTTTAATACTTCCTGATTACTTGGAATTGGCTTTTATTAATATATTTTTCTAATATTAATCCATGCACTTGTCTGCTGCATTATGCGCGTATTGTATATTGGTCATTTTGTTTTTTGTCAAGTTGTTTACGAATTTCCGTATTAACATCCTATTTTAATTATATATATATATATATATATCAAACGAAAGCAATATCTCATTTAGTGTTAATTTCTTAGATTTAACTCTCTCTCTCTTTCTTGATAATGAATATTCATTTTTGTTAATCATTTTTGACAAAAGAAAAGATTTCCCATTTAAAATTCACAAGATAATCAGTTTTAACTCATGTATGAGTAAACAGGTATACAAAAATATTTTAATAGATCAGTTTCATAGGATTTTTAGGTTATGTGAAAATACACAATATAGTCTACCATCTAGCAGATTTATTTCGATACTGTAAGGCTGAATCATATCCTGTTAATTTTGTTAAATATCACTTTAGAAATTTTGAATTCTATTTATAATATGTTATTTATTATTTTAGTCAAATTTGAAATTGCTATTTTATAATTTAAACATTAAAATATTCTTTGATATTTTATTGGCTTTGTGATAAGTTTTGGATACATATTATATAATTGTTAATTATTAATTATTATTTAGTATAATTTGTAAACATTTTTCGTTATATCTCTAATTTTTGGGTTTGAAACATGTCTATTTGTATATCTATTGTCCATTGGTTGAAATATTATTCAGGAGTATTTCCTATAATTCACAACAGATGGCGCTCTCTAGTATTCATTCCTAATTCATCTTAGGATAGAGCAACGAAATATTAGGCGTCCGAACGGCAACGAAATATTATGGTGTGAAGAAAGGTATGAGTTTAATTTCTATCTGAATCCTTGTGGATTGTTGGTTAGATTACTTATATGTTTGCTATATGTACTGTCATCCTCTTCTTTCCATTTGCCTTATATATATATATATATTTTTTTTTTTTTTGTTATTTCCATTTATGTTTCAGTCTGGTAATGTGTCGGATCTTTTGACGATGTTTCGGCCATGTACTGTATCGTTGAGCGAAACACATTCGGAACCTCTGTGGATGCAAAGTTCCTTGAAAAGCTGGACCTACAGAGGTTCTATCCAATTTCATATTTTCGGATTGCAGCTTTTCCCCTTATTTTTATTTTTTGTCATTTTAATATTTTGAGTCTCCAGATTTTGATAATCCTTTGATGTTTGAACTTGATTTGTGTGTATTGCTCTTCAATGTTGATAAATTCATGTGTATTATTGATAATTTAAAATTAAGATCATTTTGCCTTATTTGGTAGCATTGTTTTCCTTTTGTTAGATATTTCATTTCATATCCTCTTTACTTAATTTTCCTCCGTATGGTTTTTGAACCAGGTTATGACACTGATCATGCTTTAAATTAGTCTTACTATTTTTATTTATTTTTATCTTTATTATATATATATATATATATATATATATATAATAAATGATTAAGTATATATATATATATATATATATTATATATATAATTAATCAAAGAGTAAAACATTTAAAATCTAATTATTAAGCATGTACTACATCTATATAATAAAAGGCAATGTCTGTGTGTCTGACTTATACACTATACGTTTCGCGACCGCGCGTCGGAGAGCTACGAAATTTGGCAATCGGAGACCCGGGGGGGAGGGAAGGGGACACGTGAAAACCGATTTTTAAAATTTTAATTATTTTTTTATTTATTTAATGTTTTATGCGATTTCGACCGTTTTTTGCCCTTTTTTCTCCACGATCCAGACATCGTAGAAAAAAACAAATTACACCATCGGAAAGAGCAGAGAATTTCGAGTAAAAATATATCAATTTCAAATCTGAATTTCGATTTCTAATATTTTTTAAAGATTTTAAAACAAAAGTCACTTTTTGCTCAAGAAAACGATTTTTGGTTTTTAAATTCTCGCATCGTGAAAAGTAAATTTCTCGTCGTTCCTCTCGGCGTGACGCTTCGTTTCTCCCCCGCTGAAGCAGGGAAGGTGGTGGGTGGGGACGTCAAGGTGGAGGTGACATCACGGTTCTGAATAGAGCGCCTTTGCTCTATATAAATTATTATATTTATATTTTAAATGATGGGACGATCTGGATTTTTTAAATGTATATTTTAACTTTTGGATATTTTAAATGGATATTTTAATTTTATGGATATTTTAAATGATGGAACAATGAAACAATGGAATGAGGATGATGGAATTAAGCATATGGTCATTTTAAATTGCAAATTAGCGCGCGGGAAGTTAGCGGTAGGCCCGGGTTCGATTCCCGCCACTGCCAAAACTGCCGCCGTGTTTACGTGGAATACGATCACGTTAAATATGTGGGTCCGTAAGTCCTTCCGAGAGGTTGGTGGTAGGGGAAGGAGGATACGGCCCCTGTGGATGCCTCCCCCACTGGGTTCCCGTCTAAATTGGGTGAATATGTAGAAAGTTATGGAGATTGTCGCGGAGGGCGCGGCAGCCCAGTGGTTAGCGCGCGGGAATTGCACTCAGTAGGCCCGGGTTCGATTCCCGCCACTGCCAAAACTTACGCCACGTTCACGCAGAGTACGATCACGTTAAACATGTGGGTTCGTGAGTCCTTCCGAGAGGTTGGTGGTAGGGGAAGGAGGGTACGGTCTAAATTGGGTGAATAAAAAGAAAGTTATGGAGATTGTCGCGGAGGGCGAAGTAGCCCAGTGGTTAGCGCGCGGGAATTGCACGCGGTAGGCCCGGGTTCGATTTCCGCCACTGACATGGAGTACGATCACGTTAAACATATGGGTCCGTATGTTTTTCCGGGAGGTTGGTGGTAGGGGAAGGAGGGTACGTTCCCTGTGGATGCCTCCCCTACTGGGTTCCGGTCTAAATTGGGTGGCACATCCTGGCCGTCCAACCAGTTACCAGGCCCGGGTTTGATTCCCAAAATTGCCGCCGTGTTTACGCGGAGTACGAGCACGTTAAACATGTGGGTCCGTGAGTCCTTCCGAGAAGTTGGTGGTAGGGGAAGGAGGGTACGGTCTAAATTGGATGAATAAAAAGAAAGTTATGGAGATTGTCGCGTAGGGCAAAGTAGCCCAATGGTTAGCGCGCGGAAATTGCACTCGGTAGGCCCGGGTTCGATTCCCAAAATTGCCGCCGTGTTTACGCGGAGTACGATCACGTTAAACATGTGGGTCTGTAAGTCCTTCCGAGAGGTTGGTGGTAGGGGAAGAAGGGTACGGTCCCTGTGGATGCTTCTCCCACTTGGTTCCGGTCTAAATTGGGTGAATAAAAAATAAGTTATGAAGAATATCGCGGAGGGTGAAGTACCCCAGTGGTTAGTGCGCGGGATTTGCACTTGGTAGGCCCGGGTTCGATTCCCAAAATTGCCGAATAAAAATAAAGTTATGGAGATTGTCGCGGATGGCACGGTAGCCCAGTGGTTAGCGCGCGGGAATTTCACTCGGTAGGCCAGGGTTCGATTCCCGCCATTGCCAAAACTGCAGCCGTGTTCACGCGGAGTACGATCACGTTAAACGTGTGGGACTGCAAGTCCTTCCGAGAGCTTTGTGGTAGGGGAAGGAGGGTACGGTCTCTTTGGATGCCTCCCCCATTGGGTTCCGGTCTAAATTGTGTGGCACTTCCTGGCCTTCCAAGCAGTTACCTTACACCTTTCTGGTAGGTCGCGCCAACGAGTTTGCCACGGTCAGAATTTTCACTGTCAGGATTTTCAAGGGTAGCGAACAGGCTGGTCGCCAAAGGCGGCTAGTGTTAGAATAACAAAGCATTATCTTCAGTAATATATAACTGTACATTAAAATTACATCTACTCATTGAGCTAAATGCAGCATATAAATAAGATGGAATTAATAATTTAACTAAAAAAATTAAAATAGAACTTGAAGAGACATAGTATATCACCTGTTACCAATTAAAAGACTCTTAAGGGTGAGCGTCAGTAAATCTTCTGACCTATCCGAGCTTTGTTAACTTTCGCGGCACACATATTTCGCCGAAATTCTGCTCAAACAGTTGCGAAATATTTTCTGAAAGATAAAATGCAATGCTTAGATTATATTAAAACTAAATTTAATACCCAATAGAACATATTTTTTACTTTAATCCAAAATATTTTTGGTGCTGCCATCTGTTGTCGTAATTTAATTCATACAGATTATTTTTATTTTTTAATGAATATTTTAAAATGTCTATTCCTTCTAATACGCTATTAAATATAACAGATCATATATAATAAAGCCACAATCACGGAAATGTAATTAAACTTGGACTTGAAGACAAAGGAACTTGCAGACAAAACTGCAGTCCTCAGTGATGTACATTCAGATTCCCTTATCAAATTTATAGAATGAGAAATTACCTTTCCGTGATTGTGGCATTAGTATATATGATCTGTTGTTGTATTTAATACTGTATTAGAACGAATAGATATTTAAAAATGTTCATTAAAAAATAAAAATAATCGGTATGAATTATATTACGACAACAGATGGCAGCACCAAAAATATTTTGAATTAAAATAAAAAATTTATTCTATGTTTTATTGGGTATTAAATTTAGTTTTAATATAATCTAAGCATTGCATTTTATCTATCAGAAAACATTTCACAACTATTTGAGCAGAATTTTGGCGAAAAATGTGTGCCGCGAAAGTTAACAAAGCGCGGATAGAGCAGAAGATTTACTGACGCTCACCCTTAATGAGTATTAGATCAAGAATTCATTGAAATGCATGTAATTAAAGCATAACCAGTTGGAATAGACAGAACAACAATCCATAGGAAAACAATCTATAGGGAATAATACTAATTAAAAATAGAGTGCATAATAATGGATAGGAGGCTATGAAATTGTGAAATCTTCAGAAGGTGTATACAAAGCATGTGCCTACTAGGAATAGTTCATTTTGCCAAATAACCTTGCTACAATGAACAAAACGTTTATTTTACACCCCAATTAACTATATGAAAAAACCCATGAATAAAAAGAAAAAAAGATTTTTTTCAAAAATGGAAAAATAATTTAAACTTATTTCTTGCATGTGCATAGACGGTAATACCTTAATTACTTGTGCTACACATGAAGTTTAAAGTGAGAATTGCCAAACGCAAAGAATAAAATATGAAATCAGTGTTGCCACACAAGAAAATATAAACAAAATTAGCAATCAAAAGTGAAAACTGAAAAACCAGAAGATATAAAACATTAGAAATACAACAAATTATATTTAGATGACAATAAATATAAATAAGCAATTATTAATATGACCAAAAACATATCTAGATCATAATGAAAATAGTGATATGTTTAATAAAAATAATAATAATAATTATAAATGAGTAATAAAGTTGAAATTTCGATATTAGGCAACTAATCGCATTTAAAATACAGATTCTCCCAGAAAATGCAACTGAAAATAGGCATGTAATGAGAAAAGAAATAACATTATAAATCAATACCATTAGTATCAGGTCGTATACTAATTCCATAGATATGACTGGCATAAAATATGTATTTAGCAATACGTAGTCACCCTAAACTTGTTTACTAGACAATTAACTAAATATAATGGGTAATAATATAATTTACTGGTTTGTATAAGGTTATTAATGTGTGATTTATGACATTTTTTTATCAGATAATCTATAAATTCTAAATAACTAATTAATATATTGCGAAATAGCTTAATTCCATGAAGTAAATGGTAATAATTTGTTAATATTAAAATTAAAAGATTATTTTTTATCATATAAACTTATAATTATCTGATTAGATGGGTCAAATACAGAGATTTATATCCAGAAAATTAACATTTTTACTATTGGAAGGTTTATTTAGCAACAACTCCAAACTATCCGGATAGAAATCTAATTGTATATAATTTAATTCTGCGGTAACTACAGAAATCAAATCATTGTCATAATTTTTTAATTCAGAAGTAAAAGAATGTTCGTAAACATATAGATGCAAATTAGCTAATATGCTACTACTACATTCATCTGGCGAGACTCCCTATAATTGAATAAATGATTTCCTTGAAAAATATAATTATTAGAAAATACAAAGTGCAGAAGATTAGGAAAATTATTTTATTTTACTTTTGTTAGCATGAACAGCAACAAATGCCTTGCAAAGTACTTGTGGTCAGTTATTGTGTGGACTTAATAGCATATTTTTAACGCTTTACAACAAAGTTAAAAAGTTTTTAAGACTTTGATCATTCATTCTGTCTGTCTCTCTGTCCGTTAGCACGATAACTGCCGTAAAAATGACTTAATCAAAATGAAATTTTAGTATGTTATTCAGACGATCTGTGGGGCCTATGGGAATACAAATGAACAATATCACTCAATTAGTTTTGGATTGAACCCGGGTTGAAAAAATGAAATACATTGAACCCTATGGTACCTAATTTTCAAACATTTGTAAGTGGATTTAAAATTCACAAATTGCTTCGAAAATTTTAGGTAATATTCAAATTATTCCATAAAATATATAAAAAAAATCAGCAAAATATATTCAGTAGTTTTTTAAATAAAAATTAAAATAATAATTACACCTCTTATATGAAGCGATCATATGACCATGATATGAAAAGATCGCGGGACCCACTTCAAAATGAAATATGGCATCCATCTTGTCTCAAAATCGTGATTTTTAAAGTTCTTTTTAATTCATATTGAATGTTGTATCCGTCCTAAAACCGCTCTATTTTTGATTAAATTCTGTGCATCTACATACTGAAACAACGCAATTACAATATATTTGAGTTTAAATGATCAACCAAATTTGATTATTTCTACAACGAAGCCTATTTTTCACTTATGTAAAATGCAAACAGCAAAATATGTAGAATGAGTTGTATAAGAATTGCTGTATTTCTTTAACGCAAAATTATTTAGCTCATGGACTCTGCATAGCTGATATGAATGAAATATTCATTGATTTTACAGAGAGAAGGACGATTTTTTCGATGAAGTTTTAAGCATAGAGTTTAATTACATGTAGCTCCATAGTCTTAAGTTTTTAAATAAAATAAATTATTTTAGTATTGTGATGAATGAAATAATTGGGAAAATGTTTATGAATGAAATGCTGCTTTTATAGAGAGAGCCAGGCGTGTTATTTTTTCTATGACGTCATTTGAATGAATTTCAGTTGTTTTCGATGAAGTTTTCAAATATAATAAATTATTGTAGTATTATGATAATTTTAAAAATATTATCGAGGTGTGTATCGCATTTTAGAGATGTTTAAACCAGGCAATTTATATTTCAATGCCGTCATTTGAATGAAGTTCACTTTTTTCGATGAAAGTTTACTTTTTCAAATATAATAAATTAATGTAGTATTGTGATAAGTTTTAAAATATTACCGAGGAATGTATTGCATTTTAGAGATGTTTAAATAAAATTGCATTGAAGTTGAAAAGTGTTTCATAATCAATGTTTTAAGCATGATTGATCTTTCTTGTTATATATGCCTTTATTTTATTATATTTTCATTGTATTTATAACTTATTAATAAAATAAGACTAGCCAACAGTGAAAAGGTAACTAGAACAAAACCAGGTATTCTTTACTAAATCGACCACTCTGATCACGAAAACGACGATGAAAATCTTCGATTAGCTGTAGTTTCCGAAATATAAGATGGGGATCGTGTGGGAAGTCTTTTGCAGTGCTATGATAGACTGGGGTGTAACATGTCCTTAAAGTTACACTTCTTACATTCACACTGGGACTTCTTCCCCAAAAACTGTGGTGCTGTTAGCAACGAATAAGGGGAACGCTTCCACCAACAAATTTCAGACATAGAAGAAATATATCAGGGAAAGTGGTGAGAGTCAATGTTAGCCGATTACTGCTGGACACTCCTCAGAGAATCATCAGCAACCGAATACAAACGACAGGCAAAGCGACTGCGTCTTCACTGACCTTCCTTCGAGGGAGAACAGCAAGATAAATACATGCATTCGCTTTTAAGGGCAATTCTGAAAAGTTGAAATAAAAAAAACTAGAGCTAAATTTGCATTTTCATGATCATTTTCGTGCTCAGCACCCTCGAAAACAAAGATTAGCTGTTTTCATCAAAGTTACAGGAAAAAAGTTAAATTTTGTTGGCTAGTGTAATTATATTAATATACTCCTTTTTAACATTATGAGTGATCCTTTTATTACGATTTAGTGACTGGCAAACATATTTATTCTTATTATCTGAATAGGATAAGTATTGTCTAGTAAATTCGAATCAAGTTGGGTTTTGTCTAGACCGATATTATATAACCAACTAGTGCTATGGACTCGTGTGAAAATTTTGATTTCAATTACCCAACAAAAACCTATTATTTCAAAAAAATGCATGAGTAAAAAATGTAAAACTTCCCCCATCTGCATCGAATGCTCAAATTACCAGCAATAATCGACAACTATATTTTTGTAAAGTATACAACTGTATTTATAAATTAATTTGCAATATATGTAATTTATCTTATATGGGTCAAACGAGTAATCCAATTCATCTCCGAATGGAGGATTGGATTACTGGTTCATCCAATCCTCCAGTAATTAATTGGATTATTGGAGGATTGGTTTATCCTCTCTAAACCAGTAATTGAATTACTGGTTTAGAGAGTGGCATAGAGACCACATTAAAAAGTATATCCTTAATAATAAAGCTTTTTCCGCTTCAAACAAAAATGAATATAAGCACTTTCCTCTATACATGGATTTGAAAATATTACTATTCACACATTAGATATAAAAACTAATTTAATCGACAAAATCTTGTCAAAAATTTCTACATAAAACACATTCTACTCTATTTCCATATAATCGCGAACTATACGACTAAAATATGTCTGCAATACAAATTTTCATCATTAATTGGCCCGTCGTCATTTTAAGAATTCTGAAAGAAAAGGGTACGTTAATAGGGAAGTTTAAAATTTCTATATCATATATGTACATGCGTGTGTGGTATGTGTGTGCGTATGCCCGTGTGTATAGATTGTTAAATTCAGCGGGTTCTACTGCATTTTGAAATTTCAAGCAAGTGATTTCTTCCGTTATTTTCAAAGAAAGTGTTATTCAAAGCAAGCGTGAAATTCCGGTTGTATGTACTGAGGAAAAGAAAGAATATTATTTTCTTCCGAGCTCTGTTGATCAACCGAGATTCAATTTGTATTTCAAGAGAAACGGGGCATAAAATTGAAAGTGAAATATGGTTTAAGACGTGAGCGCAGCAAGAAAAATCGATACATAAAATTCTGCAGAATGTAGACTCCTTCAACGATATTTATGGATCTTAAAGAAATACAAAAGCAATAACGGTAAGAAAAAAAAATGCGAGTGTTACATTATTAATGCAGCATTTATCAGAAAAAATATTGCTAGCGGAACCGTTCAGCTACCAATGTTCCCAATTGGGAGCATTTATAAAAAGTTATTTAAATTAATTATTTTTCATATTTCACATAGCATGTGTGTTTATTTCAATCATTACTTGAGTGGAAATCATTTTTAAAATATTTTGTTTCAAGCAGAAAGTTAACTGGAATGGGTCTTAACTCTCATACCAAAATCCAGTTTTCATACCTTTTTCTTTTTCAAATGTTAAAAGAAAAATTCTGAAAAATCGGTATAACAGGTCCAAATGATTACAATTATAACATCTTACCCTTCACTTTAAACGGCTTGAAAAAAAATATTTCGATTGATACCGTAGTTGAGAAGGAACCCTCCGGAGGCGGTAAGTTCTGATATGAAGAAGTCGAGTTGGGCCACACTTCAGTTTATTTTTAATGCACTTCAAACTTTATGCAATTTTTATATAAAAAGTAATATTCTGTATTTTTAATACGGGACATAGTTTGAAACGTATTTTAATATAATTCTTCTTACGATTTAAAACAATTTTGCAATTGGAAGTATGTATCTAGCACGAACGGTTTAAAAATTATATGCATGATCAGCCTTTTTGAAACATCCTGTATATTAGATTCAGTCTATCTCATATATCCTTATATACCTCCTATACCAAGTTACCCTCCCACGGGGGGTATATTGTCAAGCATAGTATCAATCAAAATATTTTTTCGAGCTCTTTAAAGTGAAGGGTAACACACTATGGCTGTAATCATTTGGATTCCCGATACAGATTTTTTAAATTTTTTCTTGAAATATATATATATATATATATATATATATATATATTTCAAGAAAAATATATATATATATATATATATATATATATATATATATATATTATATATATATATATATATTATATATATATATATATATTGCAAGCTTTACTGCTTGATTATTTTGTTTCCTCTCCATTGACATTTGTTGATTATCTTTAGCTTTCAGAAATGTAATATGTATTATAATTTCCTCTATTACATTCTATCTATATGTGTAATGTATTATAATTTGTTGAATTTCATTTTATTTCATTGTATTCTGTAAGCATAAAAATTTTTAAGATAGTGTATTATGAGTTACTTCTTCCATTCTACCATTGGATTTACTATTTTATTATATATATATATATATGTATATATATATATATATGAATTCCGGCATGAGAAAGTCGAATTGAATTGTTTAAAAATACTCAAAATTAAATTATTAAATACTTTTTAAAAGGGTGATTCTAATTTTGATATTTTAGCTAGTTATGAACATTAAGCGAGTATAATATTGCAGTTATTAACGCAAAACCATTTCGACTCCCTCGGGCTGAATCCAGCTATACTTACAACAATCACTTCATTTTTACTTTCCTTATATACATAATGTAAAAGGAAAGTATTGTGACGGGGTCGAAAATTCGAATTCGAGTTTTCGACGGAAGAGCACGTTTCAAGCATCCCTGATCACGAATCAAACATTTTTGAAGTGATGTCTGTATGTTGTGTGTGTGTGTGTGTGTGTGTGTGTGTCAGTGGAGACGATAACTGACGAACGAAGGACCGATTCGAACGAAATTTGTACGAAAATCACAATCCGAACACTGTAAGCCTATTGTTTTTATACGCAATGGAATGTTCAGACGCCCCCCCCCCCCTACATTTTCGAGTGAAATTTTGAAAAAATCGTCAAAAAATCAAAACCGCTAATAAAGTTACGCACATAGACATTTCTTATGTAATTTTTCATTAGAAAACGATTGACATAAATTTTAGAACGTAACGTGAACCGTTCTCGAGATATTGCCCATTTTTCAAAAAATGATCAAAAAGTCATCTAAAATAAAAAAAAAATATTTCCTATTGAGAAACATGTTCACTTTTCATATGTAATACCATGCGATAAATTTGGTGACTTCATTCTCGTGGAACTATAGCTCGTTCCATTCACGAAAAAAGATACTTTGAATAATACTTTTGTATTTGAACGCCAATAGTCATTTATCTGCTGTAAGAATAACTTATTTCTCCGTCCATAACGCTTGGCGAGATTTGGGGGGAATGTCGCCGCGACTTTTTTAAATGTTGCCAAATTAACGAAAATCTCGCCAAATGGATAAAAATGACGCCAAATCGATGAAAATGACGACTAATTGAAGAAAATTCAATATCTTGGAAAAAATATAAGTATCTACTATAAGAATAACATTTTTTTAAACTGTAATAGTAACTTCATTGCATTATATAAGGAAAGTCAGGTGATGCCCACATCAGATTTTTATTTAATGTTTTGGCTGAAAAAATAATACGTTTTATTTTTTATAAAAGTTGTAATCCTCATTACCGAAGCTTTACAGATCTACAAGTATTTAGTTTTAAAAATCTGCAAACTTTAGCACAGAAATTTAAATTTCGACTTTGTTTTTCATTCGAGCAAGAGATACTAGCTTCTAAGCGTTTACTATTGCAAGGGTACCATAATTTTCCAAATTTTAGTATTCGTCAATTTCATTTATGCCTTTATTTCCTGAAACCGATACTCCTCACGCAAAATTAATTTGAGTACACCGTGGAAGCTGCAAGTGATTTTTTACTCAGTTTAGTAGTGATACACCCATTGTACGTCATTATTTACTCTGCCTGCCTACCATGCATGGCGATAAATGTGGTAACAACTTGGTAATCCATCTATATAATAAAAGGCAATGTCTGTGTGTCTGTGTGTCTGCCTTATACACTATACGTTTCGCGACCGCGCGTCGGAGAGCTACGAAATTTGGCAATCGGAGACCCGGGGGGGAGGGAAGGGGACACGTGAAAACCGATTTTTAAAATTTTAATTATTTTTTTATTTATTTAATGTTTTATGCGATTTCGACCATTTTTTGCCCTTTTTGCCCTTTTTTCTCCACGATCCAGACATCGTAGAAAAAAACAAATTACACCATCGGAAAGAGCAGAGAATTTCGAGTAAAAATATATCAATTTCAAATCTGAATTTCGATTTCTAATATTTTTTAAAGATTTTAAAACAAAAGTCACTTTTTGCTCAAGAAAACGATTTTTGGTTTTTAAATTCTCGCATCGTGAAAAGTACTCATAATTTCGACTAATAATTTACATTTTCAGAAAGGTCAAACATCTGGCATTCTTACAAGTCTAATCTGGTCCAGAAATAATGAAAATTGCCTTCAGGATCGCAATTTTAAAGACGTCATGATTTTAAATTTCTCGCCGTTCCGCTCGGCGTGACGCTTCGTTTCTCCCCCGCTGAAGCAGGGAAGGTGGTGGGTGGGGACGTCAAGGTGGAGGTGACGTCACGGTTCTGTATATGCATAGCGATGGGTGGGACAATAAGAAACCGAATTAGTTTTTACTTTCCGTTTCCCGCGCTTCCGATTTTAAATGAAATAAGAGCTTAACATATGCACTGTAGAAATTATTATATTTATATTTTAAATGATGGAACGATATGGATTTTTTAAATGGATATTTTAATTTTATGGATATTTTAAATGATGGAACGATGGATATTTTAATTTTATAGATATTTTAAATGATGGAACGATGGATATTTAAATTTTATGGATATTTTAAATGATGGAACAATGGAATGAGGATGATGGAATTAAGAGCTTAGAGAGCATATGGTCATTTTAAATTGTAAATTAGCGCGCGGGAAGTTAGCGGTAGGCCCGGGTACGATTCCCGCCACTGCCAAAACTGCCGAAGTGTTCACGCGGAATACGATCACGTTAAACATGTGGGCCCGTAAGTCCTTCCGAGAGGTTGGTGGTAGGGGAAGGAGGGTACGGTCCCTGTGGATGCCTCCTTCACAGGGTTCCCGTCTAAATTGGGTGAATATAAAGAAAGTTGCGGAGGGCGAGGCAGCCCAGTGGTTAGCGCTCAGGAATTGCACTCGGTAGGCCCGGGTTCGATTCCCGCCACTTCCAAAACTGCCGCCGTGTTCACGCGGAGTACGATCACGATAAACATGTGGGTCCGGAAGTCCTTCCGAGAGGTTGGTGGTAGGGGAAGGAGGGTACGGTCCCTGTGGATGCCTCCCTCACAGGGTTCCCGTCTAAATTGGGTGAATATAAAGAAAGTTGCGGAGGGCGAGGCAGCCCAGTGGTTAGCGCTCAGGAATTGCACTCGGTAGGCCCGGGTTCGATTCCCGCCACTTCCAAAACTGCCGCCGTGTTCACGCGGAGTACGATCACGATAAACATGTGGGTCCGGAAGTCCTTCCGAGAGGTTGGTGGTAGGGGAAGGAGGGTACGGTCCCTGTGGATGCCTCCCTCACAGGGTTCCCGTCTAAATTGGGTAAATATAAAGAAAGTTGCGGAGGGCGAGGCAGCCCAGTGGTTAGCGCTCAGGAATTGCACTCGGTAGGCCCGGGTTCGATTCCCGCCACTTCCAAAACTGCCGCCGTGTTCCCGCGGAGTACGATCACGATAAACATGTGGGTCCGGAAGTCCTTCCGAGAGGTTGGTGGTAGGGGAAGGAGGGTACGGTCCCTGTGGATGCCTCTCCCACTGGGTTCCGTTCTAAATTGGGTAAATAAAAAGAATGTTATGGAGATAGTCGCTGGGGGCGAAGAAGCCCAGTGGTTAGCGCGCGGGAATTGCACTCAGTAGGCCCGGGTTCGATTCCCAAAATTGCCGCCGTGTTTACGCGGAGTACGATCACGTTAAACATGTGGGTCCGTGAGTCCTTCCGAGAAGTTGGTGGTAGGGGAAGGAGGGTACGGTCTAAATTGGATGAATAAAAAGAAAGTTATGGAGATTGTCGCGTAGGGCAAAGTAGCCCAATGGTTAGCGCGCGGAAATTGCACTCTGTAGGCCCGGGTTCGATTCCCAAAATTGCCGCCGTGTTTACGCGGAGTACGATCACGTTAAACATGTGGGTCTGTAAGTCCTTCCGAGAGGTTGGTGGTAGGGGAAGAAGGGTACGGTCCCTGTGGATGCTTCTCCCACTTGGTTCCGGTCTAAATTGGGTGAATAAAAAGAAAGTTATGAAGAATATCGCGGAGGGTGAAGTACCCCAGTGGTTAGTGCGCGGGATTTGCACTTGGTAGGCCCGGGTTCGATTCCCAAAATTGCCGAATAAAAATAAAGTTATGGAGATTGTCGCGGATGGCACGGTAGCCCAGTGGTTAGCGCGCGGGAATTTCACTCGGTAGGCCCGGGTTCGATTCCCGCCATTGCCAAAACTGCAGCCGTGTTCACGCGGAGTACGATCACGTTAAACGTGTGGGACTGCAAGTCCTTCCGAGAGGTTTGTGGTAGGGGAAGGAGGGTACGGTCTCTTTGGATGCCTCCCCCATTGGATTCCGGTCTAAATTGTGTGGCACTTCCTGGCCTTCCAAGCAGTTACCTTACACCTTTCTGGTAGGTCGCGCCAACGAGTTTGCCACGGTCAGAATTTTCAAGGGTAGCGAACAGGCTGGTCGCCAAAGGCGGCTAGTGTGCAATAAAATACGATTAGTTTATTACCACCTTCATCATGAATTTAGTGTTCCATGCACAAGAAAAGGTTTGTCTATATTTCAATACAAACAAATTTGCCAAATTTTACTTACTTTAGTTAATATTAATAAAATATCGATATTTGGTTGAATTGCATTTTACGTCAGTGTACAAATAATTTTTTTTTTTGTTCAACAAAGATCTAAATTAATTTGTTTTGTACAAATTTTTTAGCGTGCGTATAAATAAGTGAACATAAATCTACATATACAAATACCCAAATGTCGATTTGTCCGTCATGCCTTTCATGCACTTCCCAAATAGATATTTGCACACGGGTCAATTGTTCCATAAACCCCCCCAGGGGAGGTCGATTTTTTCAATAATTAAAGAGGTGTTCCACATTCAATCGCACGAAGTACTAAACGATAGAAAAAGTTTCGGGATGAGATAGAAACTTGGGTACAAGGGGTGTTAATTTAGTGTAAAGGGTGTTAATTGGTGCAAAGGGTGTTAATTTGGTGCAACAGTAGATCGTTCTATTGGAAGGTAAACAATTGGACTTTTCCAATATTTGTCACTTAAGGAGTACCGCATACTCAAAGGTTAAGACTCGCAGAATAAGTGGGAAGCGCCACTATTTTAAATGAGACAAAGGTTTAAAATTTGGTAAACTGGACAATTGTTCGATAAAATCCCAATTTAAAAAAGATCGAGGTTTTTAAAATACGTTTATTGGTGGTGGTGGTGCAGTTAGACGGTCCACACCTAATTGTCTGAAATGCGAGCTCAATAAAAACGCACTTTCCAATGAGATAAATATTTAAAATTTGGTGCAAGGGCAAAATATTTGCCAAAATCCAATGAAAGAATAGAATTATTTAAAAAAAAAAAAATTATATTGTTGGTTTGCTTGTAGTGGCATTTTTCTTTTTCAACGGATATTTGGCTAGTATTTTCGAAACATATCAAAATAATTTATGCATCACGGAATGCAGGAAAAGTCATCTGCTGTCCACTTCAGATATTTCTTTTTTATCCCTCTCTCGTTTGCCGTGACGCCACATGAAAAGAAAACTAACACTTTAGGCACGACATCACAAAGTTACGTCACATGAAAACCGTAAATAGAAAAATTATCGTATTTCACAAACCACTTAATAAAAACTGTTTCAAAAACAATGCTTCAAGCTCATTTTCAATTTACCAGCAATTTCGAATCACGTCAGAACCGCTCTCCATCTCCTCGTATGATACTGTTTAAGGAATCCCACAAAATCATGACTGACACCATGTCGTATCCAGAGATTCCGTAAGCATAAATCTAAAATTCCCAGTACACCATGAAATTCCATTTGACGGGAAATTCTTCTGATATATTCGAGGAAAGTGTTATACGGAGAAAGCATGAAATTCTAGTAATGGAGATGGGGAGGGGGGTATTATCTTTCGAGCTCTGCTGATCAACCGGAATTCAATTTGTATTTTCAGAGAAAGAGGGCGGAAAATTGAATGTGAAATACCATTTAAGGCGCAAGCATAATAAGAAAAAAAAAATCGATACACAAATTTGTGTGCGTAATCGATACCAGTTCCAGACAATTTAGAATATAAAAAGAGCATTACAATAATGAGAAACATATTTGATGTATCCAAAAATGACTTTCCAGAGATTAACAAATTTAGATTGTAGAAAAGTAGCATATTTGAGTTTTCTTTTGGCTCAATCTCGTTGAAAATAGAAACATTTTTACTTCCAGATGCCCCCCCCCATCAGCTTCCTTATAACAATTTGGTGTGATTGTTCTTAGTTTTACTGCTCTTAATTGTGCATATTTTGAGTACCTCAATTTTTACTTAAACTTTGTGCAAAAAAAATGAGATCGCGTAGTTCAGCAACAGGAAAAATCTAATGTGGGCACAACACGACTTTCTCTGCAGACTCAAATCCACTTTCTCTTTATTTCTTTAATAATTCATCAAATTGAGTTTAATTGCACAAAATAATACTGAATTTTCGCTTTTAATTCAAATTTTATTTGGTAACTGGACATTTTTTCAAATGCGGTGTAACAAAAATGCGAAATATCTCGAGAACAATTAGTCTTAAGCTGATGGGGTTGGTCTTATTTTTTTCTCTCGTGAAAACTTACGTATAAAACAAGCATTTAATTGATAGATTTGAGCTTAGTAATCTTTTATTTTAGATTTTGGTGACTTTTGCGGGCCATTTCGTAAAAAAATGCAGGTTTTTTATTTCTCGAATCGTACCAAAATCTCTCAGCATTATCTCCCAAAATTTTGTGAAATTTGGTAGATTAGTTTTTCAGTTAGAGTGGAGACAGACAGAGAGATAGACAGGCAAGCACACACACACATTTGGGCAATTAGTTTTCAGCTAGTGTGGATACATACATTGCGGGCCATTTTGCAAAAAAAAAAAAAGCAGGTTCTTATATCCCGAATTGTACCACAATCTAATCAGCACCAGGGTTACCCACACTGGGCTTACTTACCAAATTTTATGAAATTTGGTCCATTAGTTGAGTTAGAGTGGATATATACAATTTTTGCGGGCATTTCGTAAAAAAATGCAGGTTCTTCTTTTTTGAATTGTACCAGACTCTAATCAGCACCAGGGTAGTCTACAAGTGACGTATCTATCAAATTTTATGAAATTTGGACAATTCGCTTCACAGGCAATTTTTGCGGGTGATTTCGCAAAAAAACGCAGGTTCTTTTACCTCGAATTGTACCAAAATCTAATCAGCACCAGGGTCACCCACAAGAGGCTAACCTGTCAAATTTTATGAAATTTGGTCCATTAGTTTTTGAATTAGAGTGGATACATACATTGCACACACAGACAGACAGACGTCAGGCTAAAAATAGTATCCTCGTATTCTAAAGGTCCCAAAAAGTGTAGATCCGTCGAAAACTCGAGTTGAAATTTTCGACACGATTCCAATACTTTCCTTATACATTACCATGTATTGCAGGGAAGAAAAAATTATTTAATAAAAATTTTATTGACTTACTTATACAACGAAATAAAATCAAATGTGCGTATACGGCACACTATTTTCACTTAATTTATCACGTTTAAAAATAATGAAGAAATTGATATAAAAATCAATTTTATTAATGAATGGTATGATTGTTTTTGATTGGGATATACAAGTAAGGGGTTTTTAATATGAGATTACGAAAATTATTGATATTTTGAACTTGCTGTTTTATTTTGGCAAACATTTTCTTAATTCATGTAGTTTCTATTTTGTATAATCGATTGGTGAAATAGAATAAAAACGGTAGAAGTAATATCTCTTACTACCATTTTAATCTATTTTCACCTAACTCCTTTTTTTATAAATTTGTTTACAAACGAGGCTAAGATACATCATTCTTCAAATTTGACTATACAGAGAAACGAGATTCTTACACTACTTTTTCTAGCGAATTTCAATTAAACATTTTATTGGAATTTTTAAAGAACAATATCATTTATAATTATTACTAGACTTTACACAAACTTTAAACCCAGAACAGGGGCGGTATCATAGAGGTAAAAGTAAGGAGTTAAAACTTCATATTAAAAAAACGCCTATATCGTTTGAGACAATAATTCAGGTGACGTTGGGATAACATGAGTCCTGCACTGTATGCATTTCTATGGCGAAAACCAAAATATTTATTTAAACTGTCAATTTTGTAAAAATAAATTATCAGTGCAATGCAAATCACTGCAAAGTAGAACTAAAATAATAAAGAATATTCTTACGTATTCAAAATTATTTTTATCTCCAATCATATTCTATACTCTATCGTACAACTATGAAAAAAGACTGGTTAATTATGCTCACAATTAGGGAACACTTAATTTAAAAATAATCAAAAATACATATACTAAATACTACGCCTTTCTCTTGTGTCAACTAATAATGGCAGCTACTTTACTAACACTAGCGCCACCTAAATATAATTCTATGCATTATGAAATTTTCAAGTGTTTCATCCATTGGAGCTTTATCTCCTTTCTAACTCCATGGTCGGTATGCCTGCTAGTATTTTAATAAAAGTCAAATTATAAAAGGCAGACGATAATCTTCCAATTTGAATAATAAAGAAAGTATTAGATAGGTTTAACAAATTATTAGGGATTTTTGTGTTGTTCTGATTATTGCAATAAGACAAAATATCACGAGAATTATTGACATTTTCAACTTACCAAATCATCGGTTCTATTAAGGCTAATATTCAAATTAACATATTGCAAATTATGCCCAATGGATTGTTGCAACAGAATAAAAGAGGTATGAGAATATTTTATATTATTTCAGCGTCTTCATTTTGACATATGTTGATTAAGTTTAATATTCTCACTCTCTCTCTCTCTCTCTCTCTCTCTCTCTATATATATATATATATATCGGGAATTTGCATAGCGAGAGAATATTTTTTGTATATATTTCTTATAGGCGAATTAAATATTTTGAAAGGATTTTTTGGTAGAGCATTATGGTTTTGAATGCAATCAAATTTTCCACATATATTAAATCAAGGATGTATCTGCTACAAGTATACATTTATAACCATATATTTTTGCAATAACTGTAAATTTTATTGCTAGTATTGTAAAAATAAACACAAAATATTTCAAAACTTATTTTTCATAAAAACAAATCTTTGAATTTATTAATTATCTACAGCCAATAAATATACAAATGACTATGCAGCAAAAACTGCTTTCAATAACAAAAGTCATAACTTGGGACAAACTTAAACTGAAGCGGAAAAAAAAAGAAACTGAGAAAATGAAATATGTGCCAACATGAAATTCTAAAATAAGAAAACAGGAATTCGGTAATTTTCATTTAAAAATATCTGATTTGTTACACATTTTGGAAAAAATATCAAAACCAAATTTAATTGAGCTTGCAAAAAATGAATTTACTAAACAAAAAAATTGAAAACAAAATTACCAAAATATTCATGAATATCAAATACATTTAAACAACCTCAACTTTCCTAACATTAGACTTTTGAAATTAATAATATTTATATCTTCGAAAAACAAGAAACTTCAAGAAAATTTTAATTTATTATAAAATTAAGTTTTAAATGCTAAGGTTATTAATGCTAAGGTAAAATATTCTAATTGAAGTGTACTTGTGCATTTACTCATATATTTCTTTATTTAAGTACGTTTTAATTATTTTAAATTAAAAAAATATTACTTTTATACTTACAAAGCGCGAGCAAAAATTTCCCACACCCCATTTCTCAAATAGAAATTTCAGTTGCTAAATTTAGCCAAGATAAAATTTCAGTTGCTAAATTTAACCAAGATAAAATTTCAGTTACTAAATATAACTAAGATGAATTTCAGTTGCTAAATTTAGTTGAGATAAAATAGATTATGCTAATAAAAACTCTGAAGATTCAATTTGTTTGGGCTGTTAACAAAGACCAAAATGTATTTACATATCTACCTATGTACAAAGTGCAGTATTTGATTTTTGACTAGATATCTGCAAGAAAAAACTCGCTGATATAAGACGTTTTAAAACAATAAATTTCAAAGCTCTATTATTATAAACTTGTCCTTGCAACCACTTGCATTTGACACTATTTTATATCATTTCAATGTTAGAAGCATTGAGTTTGGCTGAGTTTGCCAGCAAAGAAGTGAAAATCGTGGCGCACAGAAAGTTGCCTCCTGCCATTGCTAATAATAGCTATTCAGTTTTAATGTCTATTTAATGTTAATGCCTATTCAGTTTTATTGTCTATTTTATGTTAATGGCTATTCAATTTTATTGGCTATTTAATGTTAATGTCTATTCAGTTTTATTGGCTATTTTATGTTATTGGCTATTTTATGTTAATGGCTATTCAGTTTTATTGGCTATTTTATGTTAATGGCTATTCAGTTTTATTAGCTATTTAATGTTAATGGCTATTCAGTTTTATTGTCTATTTTATGTTAATGGTTATTCAGTTTTATTAGCTATTCAATGTTAATGGCTATTCAGTTCTATTGGCTATTTTATGTTAATGGCTATTCAGTTTTATCGGCTATTTAATGTTAATGTCTATTCAGTTTTATTGGCTATTTTATGTTATTAGCTATTTTATGTTAATGGGTTTTCAGTTTTATTGGCTATTCAGTTTCATTGGCTATTTAATGTTAATGGCTATTCAGTTTCATTGGCTATTTAATGTTAATGGCTATTCAGTTTCATTGGCTATTTAATGTTAATGGCTATTCAGTTTTATTGGCTATTTAATGTTAATGGCTATTCAGTGCCAATGAGTTCTAAGAACGATATAATCCACTGATGTCGGTAGATGCAGTGGACGATGTTTCATATATATTTATGGATAATATTGGTCAATAGTTTTGGCATTGCAAATTTTTAGTCTACAATTGTATTCGACAACGAACATTTTATTAAAAACATTCATTTTCAGTCAGACTGTTCCTCCAGTTTAAGTTTGTCTCACCGACCGTGCAAAAACACCGAATTCACGCTTCACAACTCAGCATCTGTCCTCGCTTTCCAATGTCTGTAAATATTGCAGCACGCGCTTCAGACCACCAGACATCCGCTTCAGAATCAGAGATGACAGACGAAACCGATCACTCCATCCAAGAATTCTCCTCACTAGAAATCAGACATTGCGATGCCTATAATGTCGGCATTCACAAAAATGATAATATAAGTAAATGAATCTAAGCACTTAAAACTCATGAATAAAGACTTCAAAAGCATGCAGTCATGCAAACATCCAAAAATCACATGAAAGAGCAATAGTTTGGGCAATCAAGTGCTAAATTTTAAACAGTAATTCATTCAGAATTCACAAAAGTAACCATTTCAATGAACACGAAATACACAAAAGTAATTCATTCAAATTCACTGAAGTTATAGTTATATATTCAATAATCACGAAATTCACTAAAGTATTCCAATGTTCAAAAATCACAGTAATCCATACATAAAATTCACTAAAATAGACCTTTCAATATTCATAAAATCAAGGAGTAATCCATTCAAAATTCCCTAAAACAAATTATTCAATATTTTATGAAATTCACTACGTAACTCATTCAATATTCACATAATTCATGAAAGTAGTTCGTTCAATATTCACATAATTCATGAAACTTGTTCGTTCAATATTCATAAAATAAAGAAGAGTAATTCATTTAAAATTCACTAAAACAACTCATTGAATATTTCATAAAATTCACTAAATATCCTATATTCCTATTCATTATTCGCATAATTCCTAAAAGTAACCCGTTTAAAATATACAAAATTAGGAGTGGGTCATTACAAATGTGCTAAAGAAACGCTTTCAATATTCGCGAAAATCACAAACTACACATATTCAATGAAATGCAATAAAATACCCCATTCGATATTCAAGAACGTAATCAATTCATTCAAAATTCACAAAAGTAACAGTTTACATATGCACTAAAGAAACCCATTCAATGTTGAAATAATTCACAAAAAGTAAATCCATACTTCGCCAATTCAGTCCAACTATGCAATTGACACATCCTCAAAAGATTAAACTCAGCCTCTATAAAGCTGCAACAATCAAGTTCATTTTTTCAGAACCTGCATATACGGGGTAACCTTAAACATTTGAAATTTGTCAGTCTCCACAGAGATTCGCAATATTGTAGCACAAAGTAAGTTTTATGGCTACCACTTCAGATAGCGGTTACTCTAAGCTGACGAGAACATGAAAAACCTTAAACCGGCCCATAGATGATGTCAGTGGCGTAGCGCCCATTGAGGCTTAGAAGCTGAGCCTCCCCTGTTGAAGACCCAGACCGTCCGACACATCCTGAGGACTTCAGCAACTAATTGGACGGCCGGTGAGTCTCCCCTGTGTATAATCTAATTTAATGATACTTTTATTTATGATATTTTTTTATATAACTTTATATATGTCTGCTTTTTTAGAAAACTATTACACTTTACTTACTTAAAATGAGACGTTTCAAAGTATTCTTCCCATTAAAACGCATATCTAAAAGCTGAAATCATCTAGCTTTTACGGTTCATTGAAAGAAGCATGGTATTATCCCCGCCCACCTGTTAAACTCCGCCCTGGCTGATAAGCTAGAACTATAAGCAAGCTTACAGGAAGGCGTGGTTATTTTTTCCCCTATTTCAACCCTTTATAAACAACGTAATGAAAAATTTGGCGGAATACCGCAAACTTGACTTTTTTAAATATTGCCAGATTAACGAAAATGCCGCCAAATTGATAAAAATGTCACCAAATTGATAAAAATGTCACCAAATTGATAAAAATGACTAATAGGAGGCAATGCTTTGCAAATTTTTAATTCAGGCATATAATGGGCATACCTTCGAGTTGTAGAAAATATTTTTGCAATGATTACGAATTGTGCTTGATAGAAATGTTCCGTCAAAATCTTCAATTAAAAAAAAATAACTGCAATAATTTCCAATTCCCAATGATATAATTCCCAGCGCGAAGCAATTAAGAGCAGAGGATAGAACATTCGAATTAATTGAGCTCTTTCCGTTAATTATTGCTCTGGAAATTTTAATTATTAATCTAGCAACAATTTCTAGCATTCAAACTGTGAAGCTAAATTAAATCCTAGATGTATACATTTTTCCACTTCCCAGCGTATTCAGTTACAGGAGAGAAATCTTGTAAATCCTAATATGTTTTTTTTCCATTCTCATTAAAATGGGGAAATGTACAAAAATGATTTATATCATTAGTTTTAATTATTTCTCTGAAAATAATCTATGCAGCAATTGCTTTTTGTGGATTCATTTTATTTCAGTTTAGTTCATTCAGGTAGCATGATTTTAATCTGGTGATAAATGAAAGTAAAAAATTATTTGGACAAATATTAATTTTATGTGACAAATAAATTAATGCTTTCTTCAACGTATGACAGCACATAAATGAATAAAGTTCCCGCAAAGCTAAATTGAATACACCATGGAACCTATAACAGACTGTTGACCCCGTCTTGTCTTCATACGTCCAACATGTGTGCTCCAAGTAAATGATTTCCACAGTAACATAATCCATCGTGAATATTAATTTAGACTACTTTTTGTTACTTTCCCTACAATACATGGTAATGCATAGGGAAAGTACTGGAAGCGTGTCGAAAATCGCAACCTGAATTTTCAACGGAGCTTGGTGTGGACGTGGCAAATCTGACTGTACGACCTTCTCGATCAGTTGCATGTCTGGATCGTTATGAGCCTCTGCGACGGTTACATGTGCCATCATTACCAACACGGAGTATCTACCATATCGCTACAACCAAGATGGCGACTGATACGTTGATACGTCTGTTGGATTAACCAGTTTCCCTTAAGCCTATGTTGTGACCTCTCTAAATCCGACAGTTCTTCGTAGCGCCGTCAAGTACGTCTCAAAGGCATCTTTATACACAACTTGCAGTATCACAGCAGAAAATTCAGTAGCATTTGTCAGTGACTGAGCATTGGCGAGGGCGGTTTGATCATTTTCGTAACTTTTAAAATGGTTATCACAGTTCAATGTAGTACGAATCACGCCAACTGCTCTCTGATTGAGTGATGACTCCTTTTATAGATTTTCTCTGTAGAAACTTCTAGAAATATCTCATATCTCATAGAATATCTCTTATTTCGAGATGCTTCTCGAAGTTTCGGAAATTCGCCAAATGTCTCATAATCGGCGATAAATCGTCAAATCTGGGAACCCTTCTTCGAGCTTCGGCATATGGCAACCCTATGAAAAGGATACGGGGTGTTTTCTCCTTCTGGTTTTCAAAAAAAGATTCCAGAGAGGACATTTTACACGCTAGCAACACTATAGTATAGACATACCGTGTACACTTAAAGATTCCAAAATCCAATTATATATCATTATAGGGCTTTCATCAAAGGACTACAAATGACTTCTTATAATGTTTAGCTAGCACTTTTTGTTTTCGAGATATTAGCATTACAAACTTAAACCGCCTAAAAATAATTTGGTAAAGTGGATGAAAATGGTGAACGAAAGTGGACGACATAAATTGCCAAATTTCCCAACTTACTCCATTTTATTGTAGCTTTTAGGCACCTTTTTGAATCCACCGCAATTTATGGATCCAGTGACCGTTCATAAATTGAAATTAATTGCAAAAAATCATTGAGTAGCATTTTAAAGCTATATTTTCCTCCTCAGCAGTTTGTATTTGAAATTATAAGAGACGAGAAAGATGATTCTGGTTAAAAGTTATTTTAACCCTTAGATAATGGGAAATTGTTTTTGTCGGCAGCATATCAGGTGTTTTCCAAACAAAATCCATGGAAAAATAAACATGTCTTAATTTTAGATCGGTTGCATTCGCCGTAAATCACAGCCATGTCACAGAGTTCGGCCAAGGTTCTTTAATATAAGGTCGGACACTCAAACCCGGTAACCAATAAAAAATTTCTTAACTTGACATAATGCGAATTAAGTTTTGACATTCGTGATGTCACACGGTCCACATTAAACTTTGAGTTGGAGTTGCCAAAACACAAAATTGTTTTCGCATATTACAGTTAAAAACTGTTAATTTTGCAGTGGCAATACCGAGGTGTAAACAACTTGCGCAAAGATTTTAAACTGTGCTCTGCACACAGAATCCAGTGACATCCAAGGAAATTTAGTGACGTCGTTCGGTTCCTCTTAAGAGCCCGAGAAAAAAAATAATCCCCACGTCTTCAGATGCACAGAGCCAAGTAAAAATAATGAAGTCAGTCATGCCCGAGATACGTCCATCATGTATAGCGAAAGTTACTACATCATGTATAGCGAAAGTTACTACATCATGTATAGCGAAAGTTACTACATCATGTATAGCGAAAGTTACTACATCATGTATAGCGCAAGTTACTACATCATGTATAGCGAAAGGACATTACATTATGTACAGTGAAAATCACTACATCATATATAGCAAAAGTCATTACATCATGTATAACAAAAGTCACTACATTATGTATAACGAAAGTCACTTCATGTATAGCGGAAGTCACTACATCATGTATAGCGAAAGTCAATACATCACGTATAAGTGACAGTCATTACATCATGTATAGCGAAAACCATTACAACATGTATAACAAAAGTCACTACATCATGTATAACGAAAGTCACTTCATGTATAGCGGAAGTCACATCATGTATAGCGAAAGTCATTACATCATGTATAAGCGAAAGTCATTACATCATGTATAGCGAAAACCATTACATCATGTATAACAAAAGTCACTTCATGTATAGCGGAAGTCACTACATCACGTATAGCGAAAATCATTACATGTATAAACGAAAGTCATTACATCATGTGTAGCAAAAACTATTACATCATGTATAGTGAAAGTCATTACATCATGTATAGTGAAAGTCATTACTTCATGTATAGTGAAAGTCATTACATCATGTATAGTGAAAGTCATTACTTCATGTATAGTGAAAGTCATTACATCATGTATAGTGAAAGTCATTATGTATAGTGAAAATCATTACTTTATATATAGTGAAAGTCATGTGCTGCTCACATCTGATTTTTATTCATTTGTGCTTGCTCAAGTTTTTTATTCCCTGCAATGTCAGGTTAATGTGACGTAGATATTATCTCTTTCAGTTATTTAAATTTTCTGAAAAACAAATCTGTTATTAAAATATTACATTTTTTTATTACGAATCATGCAGTTTTTTCACATAGTAATTAATAGCAGACGATGGACCATTCCAATTAAATAATATTTCTTCGTTAAATATTATATAAGAAATTAATAATTATTCAACCAGTTTCGAACATTCGAACTGGGAGAATAAATTAGAGCTGGAATGTACATATTCATTCCAAACGTGTTCATATGTATGAGAAAAATCTTGTAAATCCTGATATTTTTTTCCCTCCCATCTTAAAAGGGTAAAAGCAAAAAAAGAGTTTGGATTATTTCTCTGAAGGTCTAAAATAATCAGTGCAGTAATTGCATTTTTGCCGATTTATTTGACTTCAGTCAGCCGACCAAAATTTAATCTCGTGATAAGTGAAAGAAAATTATTAACGAGATTAAATTTCTAATATAGAATTATGCTAGTCTTCAGTTAATGATTGAAGAAAATGATTTTTTCGATGAACGTTCAGAACTGTATGGGTTATTTGCACACACGCTACGAACGGTCGAAATGGCTAAGTGATCGCAAAATGAGACACCAACACACTTGATGAAATATCGGAATATCAAAAATTGTTTCAAATTTAAATATAATTAATAATTTAAGTATAATTAAATTATTAGTATAATTAAATTTAAGTGTAATTAAAATACCGTACTTTATAATGTATCCTTCGGAAGAGGGTAACTTGCTGCTGAAAGGGATTGACGTCACGAACAAAAGAAATCTGATGTGGGTAGCACATGACTTTCCTTATATAATGCAATGAATTTACTACTTTTACAGTAAAAAAAAAAAAGATTATTTTTATACAAGTTATTTATATTCTTTCCAAATATTGAATTTTCGTCAATGAGTCGTCATTTTCCATGTCGTCATCATCAATGAGTCGTCATTGATTTAGAGTCATTTTTATCCATTTGGCGAGTTTTTCGTTAATTTAGCAACATTTAAAAAGTCGCCAAGTTGGCGATATTCCACCCAATTCGTCGCCAAAATCTCGCCAAGCGTTATGGACGAAGAAAAAAGTTATTCTTACAGCAGATAAATGACTATTGGCGTTCAAATACAAAAGTATTACTCAAAGTATCTTTTTTCATGAATGGA
The DNA here is from genome assembly GCA_951213105.1 of Amaurobius ferox. Lineage (NCBI taxonomy): Eukaryota > Metazoa > Arthropoda > Arachnida > Araneae > Amaurobiidae > Amaurobius > Amaurobius ferox. The sequence goes on from OX578145.1 coordinate 129,664,879, forward strand.
ATGAGCTAGCTCCACGAGAATGATGTCACCCAATTTATCGCATGGTATTACATATGAAAACTGAACATGTTTCTCAATAGGAAATTTTTGTTCTTATTTTATATGATTTTTTGATAATTTTTTTGAAAAATATGCAATATCTCGAGAACGGTTTAGGTTAGCTTTCTAAAATTTATGTCAATCGTTTTCTAATGAAAAATTACATAAGAAATGTCTATTTGAGTAACTTTATTAGTGGTTTTGATTTTTTGACGATTTTTTCAAAATTTCACTCGAAAATTGAGGGAGATTCTGAACATTCGATTGCGTATAAAAATAATAGGCTTCCACGGAGTGTGATTTTTGTACCAAATTTCGTTCGAATCGGTCCATTCGTTCGTCAGTTATCGTCTCCACAGACTCACTGATACACACACACACACATCACTTCAAAAATGTTTGATTCGTGATCAGGGATGCTTGAAACGTGCTCTCCCGTCGAAAATTCGAATTTTCGACCCCGTCACAATACTTTCCTTATACATTATGTATATAAGGAAAGTAAAAAGAACAGAGGCTATTTTTTGCAACAATGATTAAAACTATTTAGTGTCGTGATCATTGAGCCATTAATAACCCCTTTTATGTATGATTATGTCAAATTTTGTCCTATGCAGCCATGTTAAAAAAATATATATAAAGTCGAATAAATTTCGCTCGAATTAAAAAAGTTCCATCTAGTTTTAAATTTTTTTATAACAAAGCCGGAAAATCCATTAATATTTGTGGCCGCTATAGTGTACATAAGAAATCGATTCCAGACAATCACTCCAAAAATAGTTAAAACGTGTTCAGGAGGTCTTAAAACATACATCAGCATCAAAATCTCGAATTCGAAAATTTTCGTGAAAACAAGACTATTACATAGCATGAAAAAGTAAATACGGTGCATTTTTTATAGTTCTGTTATTGCTGTGATATTATTCTAAAATTGCAGTGTATGAAACAGTATTTTATTTCCGATCACTATATGTTGCAATTTTCTTTTAACGTTTTTAGACAAATTAATTAATTTCAGCATTATTTTTCAATTCTTGGATTTAAAGGAAAGCGAGCATACGATTTCGGTATTTGAAGTGTAACTCTGTTATCCTAGTTACCGCAATCGAATAAAAAACTGTAAATAAATTCATTCATAAAATATAAAAACAAATTGTCTGCTGTAACTATAAATTGAAATACCTCAAAAACGGTTGATTGTACACACATAGATTAATTGAAAAAAAAATGGGATATTAGTTTATGTGCATGGTGGAAAAAAATCGTTCAGCTGAAAGAATGTTAGAACAATAAAAATTCGCGATTCATAAATTTTTCGCACGAAATTTCCAATATTTTAGATTTTCCTCTTTACCTATGCTTCAAGGCCCCTGTGTATGCATAGTTTCAAATTTGTGCTTCCAGTAGTATTGGTCTCACTCTGCTGTACGTATACGATGAATTGTGTTTCTAAAGGGAGTGCAAAAGTATTTCCTACCATCATGTACCTGCTACTAAAATTCCGGAACACACGCAGATCACAAGCCTTTTCTGATCAATATTAATTACTATACACTTACTAATAATATTAAAAAAAAATTATTAATAATCAAAATGAATTAATTCCCACAAAACGACAGGAATCAAATACATTTAATTTTTAGAGATATTGAATTACCACCAACTTGGCGACATTTCCACCAAAAGTCCCCAAATCGGAAATATTGCGCCTAATTTGTCGCCAAGTTTGTAAACAGAAATATGGGTTTTTTTACCTCTATCTGTTCGCAGATATTTCACACCAGCTTCAATAAGAGGCAATGAATATGTTTTGCTTGTTTTTTGTGAAATAGTAAAAGTATAAATAGTATAAACGCAGAAATTTTGAAATAAAAGTATAGCTATTTTAATGAAAAAAATTCAAATTTTTTAGGAGCGTTTTTTTCTAATCACTGACAACACCATTGATATATCTTTGATAATTAATGTCAATTTATATATATATATAAATTATTAATTTATGAGTTAGCTTTATATTACCATTATTAACGATTATTATTAATTAGCAATATTAATAAAATTTTTGCACCTCTTTGGAAACACATTCGTAGCACTCTACTTATTTCTCCGCTTCGCAGATCAGAGAATTAACATGGGCTGATTAAGACTATCGATATTGATATCTTTTTCGAAATGACTGCACAAAATTAATTAATTCCAGAGTGCTGCCATCGGAATTTAATCCAGACATTATTAAAATAAGCTATATATTTTATTTCTGAGAAATATGTCGTATTCGAATGTTAATTAACAGATATCTATCCGCATAAAACGATCATTTTCTTGCTTTTGGAAATGTTGAAATCACAATACACATTCATTACTCCAACAATTTGATCCCAAGTTTCAGAAATTATTTCTAAAATAATTTCCATGCGATCTCAATAGAAGATTCGCAGAAACACGTCATGAGAAAAATTTCAATAACTTTCAATGATACAGTTTTCAGCGCGTAGCAATTAAAAGCAGACGATAGAACGTTCAAATTAAATGAATTCGCTGCATTAATTATTGCATTCGGAAGTTTAAATTATTCATCTGGCAACAATCTCGATCCTTCAAAACTGTGAAGCTAAATTAAATCCAAGTCGATACTTTTTTTCGAAGCAAAATCATAAAAATCATCATTTTTCTCATCATTTCAATGCGCATAAAATTATTAGTTTAAATATTTCTCGGGCGGCTTCAAAATAATCAGTGCAATTACTTTTTGTCGATTTATCTCATCTTAGTTTAGTCAGGAAAGCTAACTTATACTCTGAGAAAGAATGGTGATTTGGAGAAATAAATTTACATTACCAATATTCAATGCACAATCACAATATACAAATTAATAATAAATTGTTTGTGAGAAAAATATTTTATAGAATTGTCATATCAGTAACTCATCTTTAAATTCAATGCAAGCAAAAACACATAATCAGCAGATGTTGGGATTCAACCACAATGCGATCATGGGACTAGCCGTGATTCTGGGAGATTTTATTGAGAGAATCATATATGGCCGTATTGCAAAGGAAGGTTGTATTTCAATGAGAACTTTCTAAGGAAACATGCGTTGTATTTAGGTTGCTTGTAAAACTACAGTAATACTTATAAAAAACTGAATGCTAAAGAAGAAAAATATTTTCCGTCTTGAACAGGTTTCTGTTTGATATAAATTGTAGAGTGTTGGTTTGCTATCGATGGTTTAGAAATAAATTATCAGTCTAAAGCAGTTGTGTCCAATAATAGCGATAGTGGGCATAACTAGATATCCACTTTTGATGTGTATTCAACCCTTTTACGACGGCGAAACTAGCCATCAGCACGTCACCAATGAATGGGTCGTCGTGCCATTAGTGAGCACCGTATACACGTTAATTATTTTACTTTTCACTATGATACTCCACAAAAAGGTAGAAAACAAATAATGCACTTTACTCGTATCAATAATTTCTTCTTATGCGCTAGTTAAATGAGTGGTGTCCAATTCGCGTATTGTTACTGCAAATGTTGCTAGCCAATGCTACGCATTTAGTGGATGCCGGATACAACCGGCGCTAGCCAATGCGACACATTTAGTAGATGCCGGATATAACCGGCGCTAGTCGTGAAAGAATTAAGTTAAAAGTAAACTTTCAGCTAGAGATAACACAACATATCATAAGGGAAATATTTGAGGGACGTGGGGGGGGGGGGGGGTCTCAATCTCCTCCTACTCCGCAATGAAAAATTTCAATAAAATTGTAAATTTTTGGCTTTAGTTTAGAAGAAAATATCTCCGAAAGCCATACCAAATATCAGCGATTGTTCGGTTTCGTAACATACGTATGCCTGCAATATATGAAGATGTGGAATTTCACAAAAAATTCAAAATTTCATCTCAAACATCCACCATTTTTTTTATGAAATAAATTTATTTAATAGAATGCTTTCTTTATTTTCTAAACAGTATTTTAATTATTTCTGTGAACAAACACCGTGTGAACAAGAGATCGAGCTAGAATTTTTCCCAGAAGAGTAAAAAATACTCCCTTACTTGATGTGAATGAGTATTTTGCTTTCCAAAGGAGTAATTTTAAACAAATGTGCAATTACCGTCAAATTTCCAGATATTTATTAAATTTATTGTATTTTATATAAAAAAAATTACAGGGTTATCGCTGAACACGATATAAATTTCTGACTTTTTTACGGTGAAAAAGAAAAGATTTAAGAAATACACTATACTCTTTATTTGTGTTAATAAGCAAAATACATTGTATATCTGATAGCACAATTAATATACCTTTATAAACTTTATGGAATAAGTTTAAAAATGATTACTAAATTTTGGACTTTTAGGATCACATCTTTACGTTCCCTGCAATAGATGGTAATGTATAGGGAAAGTATTGGAATCGTGCTGAAAATCGCAAGTCGAGTTTTCGACGGATCTACACGTCTTGAGACCGCTAGAACATGAAAAAACTATTCTTAGCTTAACGTGTGTGTGTGTGCAATGTGGGCATTCACTCTTACCCAAAAACTAAAGGTCCAAATTTCATAAAATATGGTAGTTATGTCACTTGTGGGTGACCCTGGTGCTGATTAGTTTTTGGTATGATCCGGGATAAAAGAACCCGCCTTTTTTTCGCGAAATGGCTTGCAAAAATCTCATGTACCCACTCTAGCTAGAAAACTAATTGACCAAATTTTCACAAAATTTGATAGATAAGTCTCCTGTGGGATATCCTGGTGCTGTTTATATTTTTGGTACGATTCGGTAATGGAGAACCCGCCTTTTTTTACGAAATGGCCCGCAAAAATCGCCAAAATATAAAATAAAAGACTACATATGCTCAAATGTATCAGTTAAATGCTTGTTTTACATGTAATTTTAGACAACAACAAAAAAATAAGACCCTTCCTATTACTCAAAAATGAACCATTATCGAGATATTATTTAAATGTTTAATTTTGAGGAAATGAAGGCGATTTTCACGGTAGTTAAAATCTATTTAATAAAATTTCTTAAAACTTTGTAGTTAAGTCTCCTGATGGTTATCCTGATACTGATTAGATTTTGATATGATTTACAAAAATATAACCGACTTTTTTTTGCGAAATGACCCGCATAGATAGTGAAAATCTGAAATAAATGACTAAAACAAATATAGATGTATATGTTGAAATACAGTGAATAAGTACTTGTTCCTCAGGTAAATTTTGACAACTAAGCTAATAAGACTAACCCCATGACTGTAAGATGAACCCTTCCCGAGATATTGATTTATTTTTATTTTGAGGATCCGATGAATGTAAAGTGAATTAAGTTGCCAAATTTAACAAAGATTCAATAAAAAGACAAATTGCGCATAATATCAGAAAAGTATTCATGTTGTTTTCAGCAATTAAACTCAATTTAGTTCACAGAGAAATAAAAAATGACAAAATTTATTTGCAGGGAATGTTATGTACTGCTCACATCAGATTTTTTTGCTTTCCCTGCAATCATGGTAATGTATAGGGAAAGTACCGGAATCATACCGAAAATCGCAACTCGAGTTTTTGACGGATCTACACGTTTCAGGACCTCTAGAATACGAAAAAACTACTTTTAAAGTGACGTCTGTGTGTGTCTGTGCAATGTATGTATCCACTCAAACTCAAAAATTAATGGACCAAATTCCACAAAATTTGGAAGGTAAGTTACTTGTGCATGACTCTGGTGCTGATTAGTTTTTGGTATGATTCGGGATAAAAGAACCCGCCTTTTTTTGCGAAATGACCCGCAAAAATTGCCTATATCCACTCTAGTCAAAAAACTAAATGACCAAATTTTACAAATTTGCTAGATAAGTCACGTGTGGGTTACCCTGGTGCTGATTCGATTTTGGTACGATTCGGAAAAAAAAATAATCTGCCTTTTTTTGTGAAATGGTTCGCAAATATTGTCAAAATCTAAAATAAAAACTACGTATGCTTAAATATAGCAGTTAAATGCTTGTTTTGTGCGTAATTTTTAATGATGAAAAGAATAATATCAACCCCATTACACTAGGACTAGCCGTTCTCGAGATATTTTAGCGTTTTCGCTACGCCACTTTTGAAAACAAGTCAATTTACCAAACGAGAACTAAAATTAATTTAAAAGCGCAAATTCAGTGCAATTTGAAATAATTGTGTTATTTTGTGCAATTAAACTCAATATAATGAATTATTCAGGAAATAAAGAGAACGTAAATATGAATGTACAGGGTAAGTCATGTACTGCCCACATCAGATTTTGAATTCCTGTCCATTTTCCAAGTAGAATAGCAATCTTCAATTATAAATTCGTCATAGTATAATTAACAATGTTTTTTCATAAAAATAACATCATATAATTCATGAGAAATATCTTAAAATTCTTACCTTACCTTTGCCTTAGTTTCTCCATATGGTTGTAAACAAACAAGGGGGGAAAATTAAAAACCTATTAAGTAAAATAATTTTTAAATTTTCTTTTAAAATTCCAACCTTTTTTGTTTTTGGATTTTCCATAAATGAACAGCTTTCTCAAAATTAAATTTACATTCAACATTTCCATTGTTTTCACAAAAGTTTGGACCCAGTTAAAACATCCACATTTTTCTCACCCAGTCTGCTTCGTTTTTGAGTTCTGATTCCATTTTGTGTAGAAAATCCTCTCTCCCACACAGCTGTTGAAACAGGAATGACCAATGCTATTTGAGCAAGTGCTGAAAATCCATGGTGTATTGGCATATCATCCATCTACTGTGGAGGACACTGCAGAACTCATTTAATTTCATGCTAGGATTTCTACAATATAAAAACTGCATTGGAAAGGATTTTTCTGGTAATTCATCCTCTGTTAGACCTAAGTATGTATTAGAAGTGTAAGAATTATAATGTTTCATTAACTTATTTAAAGAATCCAATCCAGAAGCATTTAAAGATTTTGAACAGATTTTGATTTAAAACCCGATCAAAATCAGGAAGTAAATGCATCTTCTCTAAATTGAATCTATCTTTCACGTTTTCTACTAAATGATCTAAACATTTCATTTTAGCATTTTCAAATTCTTTTTTTAGAATTTGCACAAATTGATAATTTGATATCCTTAAAATAATCAACTGTTTTTTGAGGATGTTAAAAATTCTGACAAGTGCTTTCCACTTTTTCACTCCTCTTTCATAATTTCTAGCCGATTATTGTTAAAAACAATTTATTTATAACTGTTGAAAAATTAATGACATTGCTTTGGAAGATTCAACCAACACGGTCAGCTATTTAAAGTACAACTCTTAAAGTACCACAACAAAACCGTAATCAGTGCAGTGTTTTAACAAACTTGGCCTTTTGTCTGTAGCATTGTATAAATCAACATGTATGTTCATTCATACAACATTCATGTATGTTCTCAACAATATCAGTTAATGATAGCACCAATGCAACATATCTTATATAGCGAGCATCAACAGCAGTGTCAAGAGAGCCAACGAACAGTAGCAATCCATTTTAAGCGAATGGAAGGTCACATGGGATATTTCTTGAATTGCTTTTAGCTTTTCCGACCTTATTGTAGATGTGTGGAAATAAACATAACAGTGAGCGCATAGTTCTTTGTAAGTTCTGAAATAGGTCTATATCATTTGCATCTTGTAGCATGGCAAGTACTAAACGGTGTGCAATGCAATGGTAGTGCAGAAGAGTTGGTGTCAGATCTTGCTGTTTTTCTCACCGTTATTCTCGCCCGTCTGGCGTACATCAATCTGATGTTCTGTAGACCATGTTCTTACCAGAAGATGTTCTTACCAACGTTTTTACCATTTTCTAACACCATGTTTACATCAATTTGATGTACGTCTGCTTTTCGGCTCGCTGCGCAGAAAATCTCTTTGCGCAGAAGGATAAAAATCAACTTTTGTTATGGTGATTTTTTAACGATGTACGCGATGCCAGATAAAATAAGAAATTGCTTATTTTTTTAAGCCGAATCTGTTTAATTTGCGATTCTGAAAGGGACTTATTTTTCTCTTTTTGGTTGACAAAATCGGTGCGTAAAAATGCGCATTACTTAATTTATAATGCGTATTTGCTTATTTTATAGCGTGAAATACGCGTATAGAGGCGTTATCTCGATTTCTGGTGTCGAAAGCCCAGACCATTCGGCTCGTCCAAGGACTTAGAGCAGCAAATTGAAACCGATTTCTGGTGTGAACACTTAAAATGAAAAATTTATCAAAACAAATATATTTAACCTCACTCGTTTAATTAATGAGAATTTAAGGGTAAAATTAAATTTTCGTTCTCGTAAAGCGCAATGCAATACTTCTCAACCCCGCGTCTCTCCCCAATTCATCAGAAGATCGACTCAGTAAGCCATGCAGATCGACAGATTGAGCACCACTGTTCAAAAGCAGAATTGCGTTTTATTCAGAGTAGGTATCAAACAAGTATTAACATTTAAATTAAATCGCCCAAATTACTACAAAGTAACAAAAACACAGCATAACAAATTAGCAGCGGAAACAATCGTTTTAGGGTGTATAAGACAGCCTCTTCCTTCAGGATAATATACAGTAACCACACAAATAAATGGAATATTGTGGCTGTTGATTTAAAACTTATTCAATAGACGCTTCCGTACTTTTGCTAGTATGGTCGCTGCATTTATCTCTGAAACTAATGTAGCATGCTTATTTTTCTTAGCAATTCTTATTCTACGAATAGCAAAACATTGCCATTCATAGAATAATCTTCCTTCCTACTCATGCAACATTCATATCTGAATATTTAAAAATAATTCATACAAATTCCTATTTCATTATAATTCCTGCAATCATTTGATGGCTTGTTCCATGAAGGTAAAACTCCATACTATTAAGAAAACACCAATATCGTTTGAGACAATAATCAGGTGGCGCTGGGATAAGATAAGTAGCCTTGCATTGTATGCTTTTCTATGGGAAAAGGCCTAAGATATTTATTTAAATTGCCAATTTTGTAAAAATAAATTATTAGCGCAATGCAAAGTAGAACTGAAACAATAAAGAATATTCCTACGTGTTCAAAACTATTTTATCTTTCAATTTATTTTTATCTCCATATATTCTGTATTCTATCCTACAACTATGAAAATACACCGATTAATTATACTCATAATATGGGAATTTTTATTTTAAAAATTTATCAAAAATACATATACTAAACACTACGCCTTTCTGTCGTGTCAACCAGCAATAACAGCTACTTTACTAACACTAGCAAGAACTAGATATAATTCTCGAAGCATTATGGCATTGTCAAACGTTTCAGGCATAGGAGTTTTATCTCCTTCTTTCTAACTCCATGGCTTGCTCATTAGAAATATTTCATGAAAATCTGCCATTAAAAAAATTGCAATAATTTCGAATTCCCAACGATACAATTTTCAGCACGTAGCAATTAAAAGCAGACGATAAAATATTCCAATTAATTGCTCTGCGTTAATTATTGCACCGGAAGTTATTCGTGTGGCAAAGGTTTGAAATATTGAAACTACGAAGCAAATAAAATCTAGGGTGATTTTTTTTTTAATCTCCCAATGGATCCATCTTTAAGGGAAAAATTAGGTTGATCAATATTTATTCGTGTTTAAATAGATACAGGCGCAAAAATGATTTATTTTTCTTTTGATTATTTATCTGTATGTATCGAACATAATCAGAGCAGCAATTATTTGTATTTATTCATTTTACTTCAATCAGAGTACTTACATTTAGTCTGGGAATAATGAAAGAAGAAATAGATGAATATCAGTACTGCATCACGAAGACACTATATAAACTTTTGCAGTAAGCTTTTTGTTGCTGAGACCCAGACCGTCCGACCTACCCGAAAGGCATAAGGTAACTGTTTGACTGGCCGGGAAGAAGTAAGCTTTTTATTGTTGAGACCCAAACCGTCCGACCTACCAGAAAGGTGTAAGGTAACTGTTTGGACGGACCGGAAGTGCCACCCAATTTAGACCGGAACCCAGTGGGGGAGGCATCCACAGGGACCGTACCCTCCTTCCCCTACCACCAACCTCTCGGAAGGACTTACGGACCCACATGTTTAACGTGATCGTACTCCGCATGAACACGGCGGCAGTTGTGGCAACGTGCAAATCCAGCGCGCAAACCACCGGACTACCGCGCCAGAAATGTGTCAACAGCACGTGGTGTTCCCAGATGTTCATCCACCCAAGTACTAACCGCGTCCGATGCTGCTTGACTTCGGTGATCTAGCGAGAACCAGTGTTTTCAGCACGGTAGATCCGTTGGTTTAGTAAGCTTTTTGTGAAAAAGTTGATTTTTAGACAGATTTTTATAATTTAATAAATAAAAGTGACAAAAATTTTCAAATTAATACTGCGTTAATCTCATAATTTACCTACGGTCTTCTGCCTGTTCGCTTCGTGGCCTTAAACAACTTTAAGAATAAAAAAGTGTTATACTTCATTATTTTTTTAAATACATTTGCTTAAGTATTAAAATTTTTAAAACTGAATTTCCCTTTAAGGTCTACTGTCAACCATTTCCGCCCAATGGTCCAATAATCCATGTCGTACATAGTACTTATAATTTAAAATTTTTAATTAAAAAAATTCTGATGTGGGCAGCACATAACTTTCCCTACAGCCTCAAACTCATTTTCTCTTTATGTATTTAATAATTCATTAACTCGAGTCTAATTGCATAAAATAACGAGTCATTATTTAAAATTTTTCTGAATGTGCACTTTTACATCAATTTTCGTTTCCTTTCTAATTAGCACATTTTTCCTAATCAGCATTAGGGTAACGAGTGACTTATTTACCAAATTTTGTGAAATTTGGTCAATTAGTTTTTCAGCTAAAGTGAATACAGACAATTTTTGCGAAAAAAAAAAAAAAAAAAAAAAAAAGCAGATTATTTTATCCCGAATCATAAAACAAAATCTAATCAGCACCAGTGTAATCCACAAGTGTCTTACCTATAACATTTTTATGAAATTTGGTCAATTGGTTTTTGAGTTAGAGTGGATACAAACATTGCACAGACAGACACAGACGTCACGCTAAACTTAGTTTTTTTTTTATTCTAGAGGTTCCAAAACGTGCACATTCGCCAAAAGCTCGAGTTGCGATTTTCGACATTATTCCAATACTTTCCCCATACATTACCATGCATTGCAGGGAAAGTAATATAGAGCTTCACCGTCTGGGGAATAAGTAAGCTTAGTTAAGGTTGAGCGTCAGTAAATCTTCTGCCCTATCCGCGCTTTGTTAACTTTCGCGGCACACATTTTTCGCCGAAATTCTGCTCAAACAGTTGCGAAATATTTTCTGAAAGATAAAATGCAATGCTTAGATTATATTAAAACTAAATTTAATACCCACTAAAACATAGAATATATATTTTACTTTAATCCAAAATATTTTTGGTGCTGCCATCTGTTATCGTAATTTAATTCATACCGACTATTTTTATTTTTTAATGAACATTTTAAAATGCCTATTCCTTCTAATACGCTATTAAATATAACAAATCATATATAATAATGCCACAATCACGGAAATGTAATTAAACTTGGACTTGAAGACAAAGGAACTTGAAAACAAAACTGCAGTCCTCAGTGATGTACATTCAGATTCCCTTATCAAATTTATAGAGTGAGAAATTACCTTTCCGTGATTGTGCATTAGTATATATGATCTGTTGTTGTATTTAATACTGTATTAGAATGAATAGATATTTAAAAATGTTCATTAAAAAATAAAAATAATCGGTATGAATTAAATTACGACAACAGATGGCAGCACCAAAAATATTTTGAATTAAAATAAAAAGTTTATTCTATGTTTTATTGGGTATTAAATTTAGTTTTAATATAATCTAAGCATTGCATTTTATATATCAGAAAACATTTCCAACTATTTGAGCAGAATTTCGGCGAAAAATGTGTGCCGCGAAAGTTAACAAAACGCGGATAGGGCAGAAGATTTACTGACGCTCACCCTTAAGGGGTCGAATAATAATTGCGTGCAAGAGGTCGTATAGCAATTCAGATTGGTTCAATTAGGGGGGGGGGTAACCTGTATGTATCAAAGGACTTTAGAAGTGTAAATATTGCAATTGTGTGCATGGATATTTCTCATAACTTTATGCATTCCATACCTACAGAATTCGCCTAAATGTAGAACTTCGAAATCTAGAACCATGTTCCCATTGCATGCAATATCATCCATGGATCTTCGTGTACTGTATGCTCTATTTTGTAAGGAGTACCCAATACATGAAATAACAGTCAAGGAAGCACATGTGCCACAATTATATGCTTGCTGTTATATGACGGGATGGTCCACGAGTGGTGGTGGATGATCAGTTGAGCATTTTCTTAATTTTATGCAGCATCCTCTTATAGAGCAGAAGTTGCTTCATTATGAATATCTAGTATTTAATAAAAGCTTATTTTTTATTTATATATTACTTTTATATGTGGTAATGTATATGAAAAAACATTGAGATTGGATCGAAAATCGGAAATGGTTTTCGATGGATCTACATGTTTCGGGCACACTAGAACACGAATCCGCCAGTTTTATCTTGACGTTTGTGTGTGTGTGCCTGTGCAATATATGTATCTACTCTGAGTCGAAACCTATTTGACGAAATTTTGAAAATTGATTTTGTCACATGTGGGTAAACCTGGTGCTCATTTGATTTTGGTATGCTTCGAAAAGAGAAATCCTGCAATTTTTATTTTAAATTGCCAGTGTGGGAGGGGGGGGGGGATGCAGATCCCCGATGGTGGGAAATAGGTTCGAACTCGGAACCTTTAAATTGTTGTTTTATATGTATTTCAAGACAATACGAATAAGACCAACCTCATTAATATATGCTGAACCGTTCTCGAGATATTTAAGTTCCATAAAATTTTGAGAAGCTGGCGAAAATTTAAAATGCATGAAGTTGCCAAATGAAAAAGATGATGTATTAAAACCGCAAAATGGGTATAATTTCAAATATGCATCCATAGCAGCTTGTTGCAATTAAACAGAATTTATTGAATTATGAAAGAGAATGAATTTGAGTCTGTAGGGAAAGTCATGTATTATCCACATCTAATTGCTTTAGATTGACCAAGTCATCCCTTAATCAAGTCATTAAGACTATTGTGGAAAGACAATTGGAATACAGCTAGACAGAGGAAAAACAAATTTCACCACCACATTTTATTTTATTCATTAATATACCCTTTCTTAAAAGAAAGCAATTCAAAATTTTGAAAGTTTACAGCGCCACATATTAGTATCACAAAACCCCAGTCATTAAAATTAGTAAATTAGCGAAAAAAAGTCTATAAAATAAAGAAAAATGCCTTAAAAATCAAAGTTGGAAACAAAAGAACTTGCATCTTAAAAAAAAATATTCGAAATTCTTTAATCTGTTCTTGTCTTGTAAACTATTCAACGCTTGAGAAAATAAATTCTAGGATTTTTGATAAAAAAAAAATCATATTGTTCTTCAAAACGAAGAACATTAAAATTGAAGAGTTGAATTCTTTTTGTCCGCTGGCAAAGCCTTCCAGGCTCTGAAAATGTCTTTTCTTCTTGTACTAGGATTTTCGTGGATGTTTATTCAGTTCGAAATGTGGCATATTTTATTCAATGTTCTGAAGCGAATATCTCAGAACTTCTTCTATTCAGATGGCTCTAGCTTTGTTTTCGGATTAGATTTAACGAGATTTTTTAAAATTCAAATATTCGTCAATACATTGTATTCCGGCGCTAACATTTGCACATATCTCCACATAAAATCAGACGTACAACACTAATATTTAACAACACAGGACTATCAAAACTCCATGAATTAATTTACCGTAGAATACAATGTAAAAAATCTGATGTGGGCAGCACATGAGTTTCCTTATATAATGCAATGAATTTACTACTTTTACAGTAAAAAAATAGGTTATTCTTACAGTAGATACTTTTATTCTTCCCACGATACTGAATTTTCGTCAATGAGTTGTCATTTTCATTGATTTAGTAACATTTTAAAAAGTCGCCAAATTGGCAACATTACGCCAAATTCGTCGCCAAAATCTCGCCAAGCGTTATGGACAGAGAAATAAGTTATTCTTATCACAGATAAACGACTATTGGCGTTCAAATACAAAAGTATTACTTAAAGTATCTTTTCTCATGAATGGAACGAGCTAGATCAACGAGAATGATGTCACCAAATTTATCGCATGATATTACATATGAAAAGTCAACATGTCTCTCAACGGTTAATATATTTATTTCTATTTATGGCATTTTTTGATAAATTTATTTAAAAAATGTGCAATATCTCGAGAACGGTTCATGCTAGTGTTCTAACATTTATCTCAATCGTTTTCTAAGGAAAAATTATATAAGAAATGTCTACTTGCGTAACTTTAATAAAGGTTTTGATTTTTTGATGATTTTTTCAAAAGAAAGAGAGAGAGAGAGGGGGGCGAGAGAGAGAGAGAGGGGGGGGCGAGAGAGAGAGAGAGAGGTCGATTTCGAATTTTCGACCCCGTCACAATACTTTCCTGATGCATTATGCATATAAGGAAAGTAATAAAGTTAAATAAGCAGACGTACGATTCGAAAAAAATTGGATTTCCTTCTTCAGTGCGAACAAGGCAGGAACTGGATATCCAAAGTGGCATTAGACTACGTAGTTTAAAAAGAAAATGGCTAAACGATAGAACCTAATATAATAGCACCACCTACAGTGACAAAAGAGAAACAGTGTTTCTTTCAGGATTTTTTGGCCGGGAGTGGGCGAAAGCCCCCCCCCCCCCCTAATGTTTTACTTTAGGGGTGTAAGTTTTCTATTTGTCCTATATAAATATATAAATGCTGTCATAAATAAAAATTAGATTAACATAATATGTCTCGGGGGGCGGCTTTGCCTCCCCTCCTTCCGGATGTACGAATGACAGAAACACTGAAGAGAAATAAAGAAAAAAATTTGAGAAGCAAATAAATAAAATGAACTAACTGTATATAAACTAACGTACATGAAACGTAACTATGTTTGAAACTAACGTATGATGAAACGTTAGTATTATGAAACTAACGTTTCATATGAACTAACGTATATGAAACGTAACGTATATGAAACGTAACTATAACGTAACTATGTATATAAACTAACGTAAGGAACAGAAAAGAGGAAAACAGATAAATAATTTGATATGGTAATGCCATATCACGTGTGAGGAATTAGTGTGTCATTGACAAATTATTAACCAGATTGGAGTTTTTCTAATCAATAAAAATTCCAACAAAGAAATCGAAAACTGAAAAACACATTTGAACAATGGAGGAAGAAAAAAATTAAACCGGTGACTTGTCATCTAGCAGTGATTCGCGATTGACGATTTATTATTGTTTTTTTCTTTGAGGAAGGCACAATTTTAATGCTTTTTAACCATTTATTTTTCTTCTTTGCTTGCACTGAAGAAGAAAATCCAAAGATTTCCGAAACGTACATCGGCATACTGAACTTCTTGTACATAATTGATTGAGCACATAAGCACGTTTTTTATCCATAAATACTATATTTTATTAAAAACTACCGAGTTTCTAAGATGCACAGTTCGTGACATAGAGGCGATGCAAAAAAATCCGATAGATGTCGCTAACACCACTGAGGGTTGCTTGAAGGATGCTGGAGTACACGAATTATTGTTTGTAATAGTAATTTTACTTTATCTAAAGCACAAATTTTATATAAAAATTATATATATATATATACTTATATAATTATATTTATATATACTTATATATATATAATTATATAAGTATATATATATATATATATATACTTATATATATATATATATATATATATATATATATACTTATATATATATAAGACGAGCCATTTATAACACAGAGCATTGGCAAGATCTGTGATTTTACGACAGAGGGCGTTAAACTTAATAAGGATTGGTCTGACGCACTCGATATCAATTGAAGGGAGAATATGTATAAAGTTGAAGTCAAAGACTAACTTTCTAGAATGTACCATTAGTGAGATAGAGTTTCCACAAATGTACAGACAGACTTAGACAAGCAACCCAGCCATAAAAAACTTACTGAAAGAGAGAAAAATTCTTTAAAATAACGGAAAATGCCTTGCATATCAAAGTGGTAAACAACAACAACAACAAAAAAATATCAAACATCTCCCCCAAAATTTTCGGAATTCTTTAATCTGTTCTCCATTCGTAAACCATTTTACGCTTGATAAAACAAATTCTAGGATTTTCGTCCAAACATACATATACAGTCTACAAAGTGAAGAATATTAAAATTGAAAAGTTGAGTTCTTTTTGTCCACTCGAAAAGCTTTTGAAGAATAGAAATTGCCGTTTCGTCTTATACTCCTTATATTCGTTGATGCTTATTCAGTTCGATATGTGGCACATTTTATTCAATGTTCTGAAGGGAACATTTTGAAATTTCTCTTATTTAGATGGTCTCAGCTGTGTATTAGGATTAACTCTAACGCGCATTTTCCAAATTCCTTCAAGTCTTATGAACATTGCGTTTTGAAATTTTAATGTTCGAATTCAATCTGTATTGCAATAATGAATGGAACTAAAGTTTAACCCCACTCCCCCTCTTGAATCGATCTCTCAAATTATGAGGGATATTTAATTAAACGGTATTATTTTTGAATTATTATTATAATAAAATAGTTGAAACAAACGGCCACGCCTAAATACACTAAAATGTTAAACAATTATATTATTTAACAATTATTTAAATATTAAACAATTACGTTCTATAAATGTTACTCTTAAAAGGAGGGTTTTTTGATCTTTCCATTTGTGTTAGAATGGAAATACAGAGTCGGTATATATTTACCGACTCGAGCTCCTAAATAAAACTATTTAAAAAAAATATTTTGTAATATTTAATTTCTAATATTTTTTTTCAATAATTTTTAGATAATAAATAAAAAAACATCAAATGTTTTCTAATTAAAATATTATTGATATATTAAAATTAAAAATTGATATTTATGTCGGTATAGTCGGGTATTCGAATACAAGGAGTGTGAGTCGAACAGTAGGGTGAAAAGAAGAGAAGTCTGAGTCGAACAGTAGGAAAAGAAGAGAAGTCTGAGTCGAACAGTAGGAAAGAAGAGAAGTCTGAGTCGAACAGTAGGAAAAGAAGAGAAGTCTGAGTCGAACAGTAGGAAAAGAAGAGAAGTCTGAGTCGAACAGTAGGAAAAGAAGAGAAGTCTGAGTCGAACAGTAGGAAAAGAAGAGAAGTCTGAGTCGAACAGTAGGAAAAGAAGAGAAGTCTGAGTCGAACAGTAGGAAAAGAAGAGAAGTCTAAGTCGGACAGCAGAAAAAGAAGAGAAGTCTGAGTCGGACAGTAGGAAAAGAAGATAAGTCTGGGTCGAACAGTAGGAAAAGAAGAGAAGTCTGAGTCGAACAGTAGGAAAAGAAGAGCAGTCTGAGTCGAACAGTAGGAAAAGAAGAGAAGTCTGAGTCGAACAGTAGGAAATGAAAAGTCTGAATTGGACAGTAGGAAAAGAAGAGAAGTCTGAGTCGAACAGTAGGAAAAGAAGAGAAGTCTGAGTCGGACAGCAGAAAAAGAAGAGAAGTCTGAGTCGGACAGTAGGAAAAGAAAAGAAGTCTGGGTGGAACAGTAGGAAAAGAAGAGGAGTCTGAGTCGAACAGCAGGAAAAGAAGAGAAGTCTGAGTCGAACAGTAGGAAAAGAAGAGAAGTCTGAGTCGAAGGTTGGAGGTACCAACTCCACAGCCCTGCTGACCGGTTGTTAACTTGAAAAAAAATCTTTAAGAAATGTTTAATAATAAATTCCAGACAATATTTAAATAAATTTTGAATGAAAACTAACAGAGATCTATCAAAAGAATATATGACACGTGGATGCATGAGAAAATGCAGTGGAACCTTACTACAGATAATTTTTATTTTTAATTACTGTCTTCCATTAAATTAGGGGCCCTTAGGACAATTATAATTCAATTTATGCAACTCAAAATGTCAAACTTTTAATTCAATAATATTCCTCAAAGTAATAAGTCATTAAAGAACGTGCGAGTTTAATTAAACAAAAGCATTACACAATAGCATCACAAAATTTAGTCATAAAAACTACGAAAGTAATGAAAAAAATTCCTTAGAACAACCAAATGCCTTAGAAATCAAAGTTAGAAACAAAAGGACCTTTGCAAAACATTTTCTGTAATCTGTTTTGTCTTGTAAACTCATCTACGCTTGAGAACACAAGAAACTACGATTTTTTTTTCTCAAGGAAAAGCACATATATTGTTCTTCAAAACGAAGAACATTAAAATTGAAGAGTTGAACTCTTTTTTCGTCCACTCAAAAAGCCTTCGACGCATTGAGAACGAACGCCCTTTCTTCTTATACTTGGATTTCCGCGGATGTTTATTCAGTTCGCAGTGGGGCATATTTTATTCAATGTTCTGAAGCGAGCATTTTGGAATTTCTGACCCATAAAGGCATAAGCTTTGATTTCGGATCATTGCCTTAACCTGAATTTTCAGATATCAGTTCATTATTTTTATCTGAATGCCGCACATGGATATAAATTATATATCTAATGTCCTCTTGTCTAATATCATTATATAATTTCTAACGATTTTTTGCCTTTCAATACCCTCTAGAAGCCCTAGCTGACATGGAAGTTTGAATTTTTGCACACATACTGTACAGCCGGCCACCCAAACTGCTGATTTAAACCTTTGGATCAGTCGGGTGGTCTGGATTTTCGACACTTACTGTATAGAATACGTTTCAGAATCTAACTGAGTTGAATTTTCGATTTATCCCCGGCGGACGGAGGAATGGGGGCTTCTAAAGGGATATAAAAGTTTTTCAGACCCTCCAGAAGCACCCTCCTAGTGACATAGTGGGCCACATTTTTGCCAACTTATAGTATCGACAATCGAATAGAGTCTAACGTAGCCGGATTTCTTACCACCCCCCATAAATGGAGAAATAGGATTTTTTTCTAAAAGTCTTCTTGGACTCTTCAGCAGTCCCTGATAACCTAGAATGAACTTTTGTAAGTTTATAGTATTGATCATCTGACAGAATCTAACGTAGTTGGAATTTCACCCCCCCCCGAGCGGAAATTATGGGTTTTTTAACGTCTCTCTAGATCCTCAAATAGTCCCCAGTGGCCCAAACCACCGGCCTAACACATATAATCTTTACACACACTAGACCGAACCTAACGTAGCCGCATTTTCGATATTTCTTCCGGAGTAAACAAGACGAGGGGCGGGGAGGGGGGGGGGTTGATGGTTAAATCATAGACGTAACAGAAACTATATATGTCTATGGGTTAAAGTATCTCAGAACTCTTCCGCGGGATACTTAACAGGTTGAAACTCGACCACAGGGCAGAACCTAACTATAAGCCAATTTTCAAGTGATAACTAGTTTTGACTATTAGCGCTATACATTGTTAGGCAAAATAAAACTTACTTTAAAAAGTTAGGGCATAAATTTCCTGTCTTTGAGAGGCTTTATTAGTAAGTCATATTGTGGATATTGCTAAACACATTTTTGTAAATGTTGCATGGGAATGCAATCAAGCTCTCAAAATGTGCTAAATTTCAATCTACGCGACATTTATTCAATGTAAATAACATTATCTGACAATGATATAGTTTTTTAGTTGCAGCATAAGCCATAAATAATTGATTCAATGTATATCAACTGGCTTCAAAAAACGAGCCTTTTTCGTCCAGAATTAAAACGAAACTGTGATTCTTTAGTTATGCAGCATAAACAGTTGATTCAATGTATATCAACTGTTTCAAAATACGACCCTTTTTCGTCCAGAATTAAGAAGAAACTGGGATTCTTTAGTTATACAGCATAAACAATTGATTTAATGTATATCAAATGCTTCAAAAAAAGAGCCTTTTTCGTCCAGAATTAAGAAGAAACTGGGATTCTTTAGTTATACAGCATAAACAATTGATTTAATGTATATCAAATGCTTCAAAAAAAGAGCCTTTTTCGTCCAGAATTAAGAAGAAACTGGGATTCTTTAGTTATACAGCATAAACAATTGATTTAATGTATATCAAATGCTTCAAAAAAGAGCCTTTTTCGTCCAGAATTAAGAAGAAACTGGGATTCTTTAGTTATACAGCATAAACAATTGATTTAATGTATGTCAAATGCTTCAAAAAAGAGCCTCTTTCGTCCAGAATTTAAGAAGAAACTGGGTTTTTTTTAGTTACATAGCATAAACAGTTGATTCAATATATATCAACTATGGCTTCAAAAACGAGCCTTCTTCATCCAGTATAAATGATGATAGTACAACCACTACAGCAAAGGTAGAGGATTTTCTGGCCTCCTTCAGTAGTTCAACACAACTTTTCAAAAGACTTGCTAATTTTGGTTATTAGAACTTATTTCGGATATTAGAACTTTGGGAAGATTCGATCTTGAAGTGAATCAATAGACTCACAATATAAACAACGATCCTACAGGCATTGAATAATCATCAACAGCGATTGTTGATGACTGTTAATTGGTGTCTTATAAACATAATATCGTTTGCATTTAAATAAAATATAGAAAGTATATTTATTGAACCTTTTTTCAACAATTATTCTTGTCTATGTTTGAAAAAGAATAGTTAGAAAAATTGAGGTTTTTTCCTCTGATCCGATCGATGTCCAGGCTATTGACTTACGATTATTAATTGAAACAATAGTACCAAATTTCATTTATAATAGAACCTGCTTACAAAGAGCTCGCATTTAGCAATATTTTGGAATTAGTGATGAAATTATGAATTCTTAATAACGTTCTAATGATGAAATTTGAACTCGTAATAACGTTCTAATGATGAAATTATGAAATCTTAATAACGTTTTAATGATGAAATTATGAACTCTTAATAACGTTCTAATGATGAAATTATGAACTCCTAATAACGTTCTAATGATGAAATTACGAACTCTTAAAGTTAATTGAAGAATGGTTTATTGGCTTTTAAGGGTGAGCGTCAGTAAATCTTCTGCCCTATCCGCGCTTTGTTAACTTTCGCGGCACACATTTTCCGCCGAAATTCTGCTCAAGCAATTGCGAAATGTTTTCTGATAGATAAAATGCAATGCTTAGATTATATTAAAACTAAATTTAATACCCAATAAAACATAGAATATATTTTTTATTTTAATTCAAAATATTTTTGGTGCTGCCGTCTGTTGTCGTAATTTAATTTATGCCGACTATTTTTATTTTTTAATGAACATTTTTAAATGTCTATTCATTCTAATACGCTATTAAATATAACAGATCATATATAATAATGCCACAATCACGGAAACGCAATTGAACTTGGACTTGAAGACAAAGGAACTTGAAGACAAAACTGCAGTCCTCAGTGATGTACATTCAGATCCCCTCATCAAATTTATTGAATAAGAAATTACCTTTCCGTGATTGTGGTATTATTATATATGATCTGTTGTTGTATTTAATAGCGTATTAGAAGAGATAGACATTTAAAAATGTCATTAAAAAATAAAAATCGTCGGTATGAATTAAATTACAACAGATGGCAGCACCAAAAATATTTTGGATTAAAATAAAAAGTATATTCTATATTTTATTTAGTATTAAATTTAGTTTTAATATAATCTAAGCATTGCATTTTATCTTTCAGAAAACATTTCGCAACTGTTTGAGCAGAATTTCGGCGAAAAATGTGTGCCGCGAAAGTTAACAAAGCGCGGATAGGGCAGAAGATTTACTGACGCTCACCCTTAACAAATAAAATTTCAGTTCCTCGTATTCAACAACAAAATTAGTTGGTCCCAGGTGTCTCGTTTACCATTTTGCTTGAATGGTATCTTGCCCAGACAGAAAGACAGAAATCATTGAAAGTGTTCAATTGGTATTGAGCTATGCATGTCCATAACATATAAATTCATCAAAATCTTGAAGTTAGAGATTGATCTCATTACAATTATTTTCATTTGCGATCGAATCTCTTCATTAGGAACTAGACAACAAAAATTCGGTTATAACGATAACATTTCTATGTTGGATACTACGTATTATTCAAATTTTTTATTCAAATCTATTTTTATTATCTACGTGATAGATAGATTCGGTTTCAGGTAGTCATCGTATTCCACGACAAAATTGGTTCCGGGCGTTTCGTTATAACCAAGTCCTTATATTATTTTGTTCGAGTGGTATTTTACCCAGACAGTAAGACAGAAATTATTAAAACTGTTCTATTCGTATTGAGTTATGAACACAGCGCATAAATTCATAAACATCTTGAAGTTAGAGATTGATCTCATCACAATTATTTTCCATTGCAGCCGATTTTCATCATAAGGGACTAGACAATATTTCGGTTATAATGATATGTTTTACATTTTAGTTTTGAACATGTATTATTTTTTATCCAAATCCATTATGATCTACTTGATATATAATTTCGGTTTCAGAGCACTCTTTTCGTAATTCTTAGGAGATTTACTTTTGAAAACTTGTCACTACAGTAGAACTCTTATGTGTAGCAAAATTATTCAAAAATTTTCGAAGTAATCAAAAATGTGAGAAACCCCCATTTTGGGCTATGCTGTAATTAAGAAATAAACATAGGTCTCCGATTATTTTAAACGGTAAAGCATGTATACATTCCATATTAACAATTTATTTATAATCATATTTATTTTAGATGCAATTTCATCATGAGTTAAGTTTATGTAATTCATTGTAAATCATTTAAATGTATGTAACACCACGCTATTCCTTATTTGGTAACTTTATATCATTCATAGTTCAGTTTGTAGATTGATTACATCACATTTTGTTTATAACGAACTGAATTCGAACTTACTAACGAACGAATTCTATAGCAATGACGTTGCAATGGAGATAAATTAAATATGCAATGCAAAGTTGGGAAATTAAAACACAGTATTTCAAGAAATCTTGAGTGCGAGTCTCCAATCGAATTTTCCATGCATTCATATTGCAATAAGTTCTTGCGTCTCAATCATTATCAGAATGAAAAGAAAAAGGTTATCTTTTATTAGGTTAAAATATTTCGTTAAAATTGCTTAGACATTTTTCTTTTCAAGGTTAGTGCCACCGATCATTTGGATGCATTTGACTTATTCGTTAATATATTTATTTTGATACCACTAATTTTCTTAATTCAAATTATTAATTTTTCATAGAAGAACCTACCATCTCGGAACCGGAAGAACCTACCATCGTTCTTCCGCGAATTATCACTGTTTTCATAGGAAATAATTCTATGAAAAACTTAAAATTCCAATTTTGATCATGGGAATTACCAAACATTCTATCTAATTCTAATTTTTACCCAATGTATTCATATATAAAATTTGATATAAGTAGGTACACTCGCGTTAAAGTTATTGTGTCTACACACACTAACATCTTTCCAAACGTGCTCAAAATGAGTTCCAGAAGACTAGAAAAGTTCTTTTCTGGGAAAAATTATTAAATTCCAAATTATTCGGGAAAAGAATACTTTTTCTATACAATTGTGTGGAAGTGAAAATATTATAAATTATACCAATCGAGTTGCGATTAAAAATTGCCATGCATATGAGGAGCATTCTATGAAATTATTCTGCGATATGACTCACTTTATAGGGCTATCCTTATAAATCTTACCTTATAAAGGTTTTATAAGGTTTAGCCTTAAAAGACTTCATGGTAGCCTTACACAGGCATGTCATGTTCAACCCTTCCTTGCCTTATAAAGCCTTTAAGATAAGGAAGTGTTGGACTTACAGAAGACGGGGCCCAGGACCTAACGTCCCCAACTAAACATTTTAATATTTAATCAATAGCAAATACATGTTTAAAGCAAATAACATAAAGGAAATCTGGATTATACAACATTTATTTTGTTAAAATATCAAAAAATCTTGCCGAAATTTTCTTAACTAAAAAAACACACGTCACTTTGATATTTTCATTTCTTTTTTTTTAAGCTTCAGATCATTATGGCAAAATTTGGCCCTAAAATTAGGGAGCCCAGTGCCTCGACTCCAGTGGCCCGTGTATAAATTAGGCCCTGCCAACAGGATGTAAAAGCGAAGTGACAAAGACAGACAAACCCAACAAAAATAAATGACACAGAAAACCAAATCATTGATATTACATCGTTAATGTCCGTTAGATGGCGGTGAAGAAAAATGTAGGTAAATGGCAATAGCGCTCAACCGTGACCAGCGGAAAGCGAAATTCTCAACTTCATTATACAAGGACAATTGCTGCAGGGTTGAACATGACATCAATGTTAAACGCTTGGTGGATTTAAACGCCAGGTGAAACGGGTTTCATTTTTAATTATGACGTCTTCGGAATGTGATAACAGTGAAATGAAGGAATGTTGTGTTGTTTTATGGCAGCGTTTATAATAATTAAAGTTGTGGAGCCTTTGTTCTGGTATCTCTATTAAAAAGGGAATAGTCATAGATATTGATGATTTTTATGATTGATGACATCCTGAGAAAATAGCCTCTTGCATGAAATGTTAGATTAGTGCATTTCAACCTGTGGCTTTAAGTTTTTTTTTTATGTGATCATTACAAAGTATTAAGCAAATACGTTAATCTTAATTTAGTCTACCAGAAAAGTATTCGTATATTAATAAATGTAATATAATATTCAGCTTCATTAAACGATAATACACAATGTAAAATAAATATTTTTATCATAACGTTGTGGTAGGAATTGAATGGAACACTAAGAACTCGTTTCGCATTTAATCATGCTGTCTTAAAATCAGGGTTGCCAGCACTTGGCTAGAATCATAGAAAAAAAAGAATGACTGCATTTCATAAATGGTCATTATAAGTAGTTGCAAATTTAGCCATTTTGTCTAATAAACCTTCCAAAAAATAACTAAATATAGCCATGAAATGGCTAAACTCTACTTAAAATGCAATAATTGTAAAATCAAGGAATATTAAGTCATTTTATGACAGCATTTATAATAATTAATGATGTCAAGTACGTGTTCTGATGAATAGCTATGTAAATTGGTTATTTTTTATAATCGAAGACCCTGAGAAAATAGCCTGTTGTATGCAATCTTGGATCAGTGTAGTTTTCAATTTGTGATTGAAGGATTTTACATGATCATTCCGAGGAATTAAACAATAAGTTAATCCTAAGTTTGTTTACCAAAAAAGTATTTATAAATGTAATATAATTTTCAACCATCATACAATTATAACCAATGCAAAATGAATAAAGCAGATGAAGCATTATCAAATGCTAAACTTCTGGTAGAGTATATAATCTCAGTTCCAAGAAAAAAAAATCTGATGTGGGCAGCACATGACTTTCCTTATATAATCCAATGAATTTACTACTTTTACAGCAAAAAAAAGTAGGTTATTCTTATAGTAGATACTTATATTCTTTCCAAGATATTGAATTTTCGTTAATTAGTCGTCATTTTCATCGATTTAGCGCCATTTTTAACCATTTGGCGAGATTTTCGTTAATTTGGCAATATTTTAAAAAGTCGCCAAGCTGGCGACATTCTGCCATATTCGTCGCCAAAATCTCGCCAAGCGTTATGGACAGAAAAATAAGTTATTTTCAAAGCAGATAAATGACTATTGGCGTTCAAATACAAAAGTACTACTCAAAGTATCTTTTCTTATGAATGGAATGAGCTAGATCCATGAGAATGATGTCATCAAATTTATCGCATGATATTACAAATGAAAAGTGAACATGTTTCTCAACAGGTAATATATATTTTTTAATTTATGGGATTTTTTTATAAATTTATTTGAAAAATGTGCAATATCTCGAAAACGGTTCATGCTAGCGTTCTAAAGTTTGTCAATCGTTTTCTAAGGAAAAATTACATATGAAATGTCTATTTGCGCAACTTTATTAAAGGTTTTGATTTTTTGATGATTTTTTCGAAATTTCACTCGAAAATTTAAGGGGGTTTTGAACATTCGATTGCGTTTAAGAACAATAGGCTTCCAGTATTCACAAATTGTGATTTTTGAACCAAATTTCATTCGAATAGCTCCATTCGTTCGTGAGATATCGTCTCCACAGACTCATTGACACACACACACACACACAGATATCACCTCAAAACTGTTTGATTCGTGATCCGGGATGCTTGAAACGTGCTCTCCCGTCGAAAACTCGAATTCGAATTTTCGACCCCGTCACAATACTTTCCTTATACATTATGTATATAAGAAAAGTAATACATTTCGAATATAATTATGACGTCTTAGAAATGTGATAACAGTAAAATAGAAGAATTTTTAGTCGATTTATGGCAGAGTTTATATTAATTAAAATTTTCAAGCCGTTATTCTTGCATCTATTGAAAAGGGGAATAGCTATGGGTATAGCTTACTTTCATGCTTGATGACCCTGAGAAAATAGCCTCTTGTATAAGAAGTGATATCACTACTTTTCATCATATGGTTTAAGGGCTGGCTGACCCTTAGAAAGTAATGAAATAAATGAGTTATTTATTTATTTCGTCAACCAGAAAAATATTAATAACAAATATTACATAAATATTGACTTGACCACTATAATGCCGTCGCCACTAATAGATGGCGTTAAAATCGCGTACTCAGACGAAGAAAAAGCAGAGGCGCTTGCTAGGCATTACGAAAAGCAATTTGAACCAAACCACGATCTAATGTGTCAGGACACCCTAAGAATGGTTAGGCAAACTCTAAACAACTTCAGGAACTCCCCGGTCACGGCTGAGATTAACCCAGTCTCCCCGCAAGAGATAATTGATATCATCAAAAACCTTAAAAACCGTAAAAGCCCAGGGCACGACAAAATCAGGAATATTGCGGTCAAAAACCTACCCTTAAATATAATATTTTACTTGACCACCCTAATAAACAAAATACTAAAACTAAATTATTTCCCCAAAGAATGGAAGGAAGCGATAATTATAGCGATCCATAAGCCTGGTGAGGATGCCACAATTCCAGCCAACTACAGACCAATCAGCTTACTACCGACACTTAGTAAAATTACTGAGAAAATAATTCTTAATAGACTGAACACGCATCTTAGTGAGAATGATATTATCATTCCGGAGCAGTTTGGATTTCGGCCAAAACACTCCACCACTCATCAATTGCTGAGAGTGGTAGAGTACATATC
Organism: Amaurobius ferox; assembly: GCA_951213105.1. Taxonomy (NCBI): domain Eukaryota; kingdom Metazoa; phylum Arthropoda; class Arachnida; order Araneae; family Amaurobiidae; genus Amaurobius; species Amaurobius ferox. Next base: position 129,692,187 of record OX578145.1, read on the forward strand.
TTCTGGACTTAATAGTAAGACACCCACAGCTGCGATTTTTCTGGACATACAAAAAGCATTTGATAAAGTGTGGCACTGTCGATTAGCATACAAATTGATCACTCTAAAAGTCCCTGACGCACTTGTCAAACTTTTAATCTCATACCTAAATAACAGACACTTCCAAGTTAGAGTAAAAGATAACTTGTCTACACCCAAGCTCATTAAAAGTAGTGTACCGCAAGGATCCATCCTGGGCCCGACACTCTTTAACATATATATAAATGACATCCCCAGGACCCTAGACACGGAGCTGGCACTCTATGCAGACGACAGCGCGATACTTGCAAAACATCCTTACGTCTCGGTAATGCACAGACAGCTACAACAACACTTAGACATACTTCAAACATGGCTGGAAAAATGGCGAATAAAATTAAACCCCAATAAATGTCATTGGATTTATTTCTCTAGAAAACGTAAACCTCCGCCGCCTCTGTACATAAACAACCATGCCCTAAAAGCGGAAAAATCTACTAAATACCTAGGTGTAACGATAGATTCCCACCTAACCTGGAAACAGCACGTAACGAACTTAATCAAAAAAGCGTATATGGCCACAGGAGCCTTATACCCAATGATAGGAAACGGAAATCTAAGTTATCAAAATAAACTCCTAATTTATAAATCGGTCATCCGCCCGGGAATGCTGTATGCAGCACCCGTATGGGGATATGCCTGTAAAACTACTATAGACTTACTAGAGACAAAACAAAACCCTAAGGATTATAAGGAAAGCTCCTAGATACTTAAGAAACTCGGTAATTAGGAAAGACTTCAAAATAAAAACTGTTAGAGCCCAAATTAAAAAGCTAGCGCTTAAATTCTATAAAAATCTGCCATCTGTTCCAAATGAACTACTATTCAATCTGCATGACTATGATCATCGCAAAGCCAAATCACGTAAGAGACCCCGCGCGGTACTTAATATTGAAAATCGGAATTAGGTAAGTCCCAACTTAAATAGTTGATATTAAATTAAAACTCGATCAATGTTTTCTAAAAAATGTTCTTAAACCTTAAACTGCCAAATTGATAGGAAATCCTTAGAACTGCATCAACTCCCCAAAATTACTCAAACTCTAAATGTGCAACAAACTGCCACACTAGGAGCTAAGTCAAATAATAAAAACAGTAAATCAAAAACCTCGAACCTCCAACTATGGGCAAATGAAATAATGTCACAGTATGAAGATAAGAACCACACCTAGAGATTGGAGATTAAAGGCGCTTCGCGCCTGGTGCTCTTTTCTGGACGAAACCCATCTGCATATATATAATGCCGTCACGTTAGAAATAATGCAACATCAATTTTTAATGCTTGGCAGCTAAGAACGTCACGATAAAACAAATTTCATTTTTAATTATAACATCTTCGAAATGTGAAAATAATAAACTGGAGAAATTTTAGATCCGTACCTGTTGTCTGAGGATTTGTTGTAGGTATACCTTAGAAGTAATTAAATCAGGCATGTCGAAGATATGAGCCATAAGCTCCCCCCAGGGCATTTAGATGCCCACGACTTCAATTAGTAATACTCGAATTTTATTAATAGTTTTTCTATACATTGAACACATAGGTACAGATTACAGATACCTATTGAACATGCACTTATCTGTCACAAGTACGAATTCCTTTTAAATTGAGTAAACCTATAATAATATTATAATGCAGTATGCCTGTTTTAATAATTTGACGTAAGAAACTCACCCCGTGGTTGTTGTTTTTTTCAATGTAGTAGACCTCCGTCATACCTCGGCAGAGCACTAACACCACCATAAAAAATTGTGAAATGTTGTACGAGCACAGATGTACGAGCGGTGAAATTATTACACTCGTAGTGCTGTCTCCTTTTAAAAGAAAAATTCAATGAAGTTGATATTTCAACTTTTTATACAAAACATTTTAAAAGTCATAGCAACTATCCCAGCATGAATAACCATGCTGCTACAATTTAATTTTTTTTCGGAGTTCATATTCATGCGAACAACTGTTTTCAACAATGAAACTTAACAAATCACAATATCGTTCAAGACTTACAGATGAGCACCCTTCAGTCAGTTCTCAAAAACAGTATAACCGCTTTGACGCCATACATCGATGGCATGATGAAGCTGAAAAGATGTCAAGTATCTGGATCTTGGAAATAATACGCTGTTTTTCAACCGCTATGACTTAATGTCTTTTTAATTTAGCTATATATTCTAAATTTAAATAAAATAATTCTTTATATAAAATTAATGTATAATTGAATCCCGGCCCGCTGATATACTTGGAAAGAAAAATTAGTACTTTACAAGATTGAGTTTGACACTCTTGAATTAAATGAATGAGTTTTGTTACAAGAAAAGTATTAGGGCCAACGGCCGTACCGTGCTGAAAACACCGGTTCTCGTTAGATCACCGAAGTCAAGCAGCATCGGGCGCGGTTAGTACTTGGTGGGTGACCACCTCGGAACACCGCGTGTTGTTGGCCATCTCGGGTGCGGTATCCCCGTGGTTTGCGCGCTAGATTTGCACGCTACCACAAATGCCGCCGTGTTCATGCGGAGTACGATCACGTTAAACATGTGGGTCCGTAAGTCCTTCCGAGAGGTTGGTGGTAGGGGAAGGAGGGTACGGTCCCTGTGGATGCCTCCCCCACTGGGTTCCGGTCTAAATTGGGTGGCACTTCCCGGCCGTCCATACAGTTACCTTACACCTTTCTGGTAGGTCGGACGGTCTGGGTCTCAACAACAACAACAAGAAAAGTATTAATAGTTCTTATAACATTATAATTTTCAATGTGCCACGAAAAGCAGTTCAAAGTGCATAATTCTTTGATTTCACTTAAAAGATTTTATTTATATTCTTCTGCCCTTGCTCCATAATTTTCCAAAATATGTTGCATAATACATAAGGCAAACGAAAGTGGTTTTAAACTATCCCAAACTAGAAATTTCCCTCCTGGTATAATTTCGTCCAATCCATACTTCATTGGAACTCACAAGCAGCAAATATCCACTACAGAAAGTCTATGCAGTGACTGAAAAGTATGCCATGCCACAGACATCAAATTTACAGAAACCCGAGCTTGAATTGCATAATATTGCAAAACCTATTTCCTTGTTTGCAGTGCATTTAACAGCTGTTTGCTCCTCATCGGCCCGTTGGTTACTGCTTTATCTACCGGAGCAATTTCAAAACCAGAATGTTCAAAATATAGCAGCAAAAACATAAACCATAATAACACAAGGTTCGGAACAAGCAATATTTAGGTAATTATATCAGTGGTCTTTCAATTGAAACTACAATAATTTATCGAGTAATGGAGTCACATACACTAAACATACTTGATTCGTGTTTAAGTGTGTCCAAACGTGTAAATTCACTGCAAATTCGAATTTTCGATCTCATTTCTATGCTTCGCTTATATGGTATGGTAGTAAAAATAAAAACAATTGGTGAATCATTGACGGGGACACCAGCAAAACAATAGACACCAGCAAAACGACTCGGTAAATTAGAATTTTAACTTGCCGTTGTTCTTGGGTATCTATTTTAATATAGTGGTAATGGATATAAAATCTGATGTGAGCAACACATGACTTTCCTTATATAATGCAATGAATTTACTACTTTTACAGTAATAAAAAATAAGTTTTTCTTATAGTAAATACTTATATTCTTTCCAAGATATTGAATTTTCGACAATTAGTCGTCATTTTCATTGATTAGCGTCTGTTTTATTCATTTGGCGAGATTTTCGTTTATTTGGCAACATTTCAAAAAGTCGCCAAATTGGCGACATTCCGTCAAATTCGTCACCAAAATCTCGCCAAACGTTATGGACGGAGAAATAAGTTATTCTTATAGCAGATAAATGACTATTGGAGCTCAAATACAAAAGTATTACTCAAAGTATCTTCTCGCATAAATGGAACGAGCTAGATCCACGAGAATGATGTCATCCAATTTATCGTATGATATTACATATGAAAAGTGAACATGTTTCTCAACAGTTAATATTTTTTTAATTTGTGGAATTTTTTGATAAATTTATTTGAAAAATGTGCAATATCTCGAGAACGGTGCATGCTAGCGTTCTAAAGTTTATGTCAATCGTTTTCTAAGAAAAAATTACATAAGAAATGCTTATTAGCGTAACTTTATTAAAGGTTTTGATTTTTTGATGATTTTTCAAAATTTCACTCGAAAATTTAGGGAGGTTCTGAACATTCGATTACGTTTAAAAACAATAGGCTTCCAGTATTCATGGATTGTGATTTTTGTACCAAATTTCATTCGAATCGCTCCATTCGTTCGTGAGATATCGTCTCCACACATACACACACATCATTTCCCGGCTGTCCAAGCAGTTACTGGAGTCCTTTGGATGAGTGCTTGAAGCGTGCTGTCCCATCGAAAACTCGAATTCGAATTTTCGACCCCGTTGCAATACTTTCCTTATACATTATGTATATAAGGAAAGTAATAAGTATGCATAGAAAAACTCAAATTTAAATTGGCAGAAAGCCCACAGCAATCCGAGTTCTGCCTATAATACAACCCTAACAACAGAAGTAGAAACCGTATAGTATTTAATCAAATAGAAAAATATATCACAGTTCACACGTGCCAAGTATTTGAGGATGATAGATAACAGAAATGACTTTTCATTCAGAAAATAGGCCATCCTTTTTACGACGCTATTTCAAATTTAAAAGCTGTGAGAAAAAAAACATTCCTTTGAATTTCAAAAGTAACTTTTAACAAATTCCACACATTCAAACAAAACCATTAGCACTGCAAAAGTACGCGGTTTAAGTCTACTGAAACTGGATTTTAAATTTTCACACATGTATAAAATTCGTCACATTTCTCAAAGTTTTATTAGTAATGTATTTGTGTATTATTGCATAATCTGTTATATATAAAACCAGCGAAAAATTGGGTTCCAATAAACGCTTTCAAAAGAAAAACATAGAAATGGCTGATTTAGCAACCCCCCCCCCCCCCTCCCTCCTCCAATGACAACCCATTCTGTTCAAGTAACAAATCAAATGAAAAACCCGTTTAGTGGAATGCCAGTTGGAGACCAGTTTCTACCGAGAAATAGTTTGAACACAACCTAATACAATTGTCGTTTAGTGTTTTCTAGGAAAAAATTACCAATTTAATGTTTCCCCGTACAGGTTTTTTTTTTTTCAAAAGTTCCCTTTTAAACACAAAATTCTATTTTTAATGCACATTAGGACCCAATTCTAGCAATCAATCATCCGGTGTTTTAACCACTAATTTTCTCGCTAAATCTGGACGCTCAAAAAATTCGCTTTGATTAGAAAAATTATTTATAATATGAGTAATGACCACTAATCGCAAACCCGAGGAATATGAGGATCATAACTAGATGGCTATAAAAGTATTGTGAAACAACACGACGGACACCAAAATACCCCCCCACCCCATACAGACACACACACAAACAACTTAGAAACACACTGACACATACAACTAAGATCCGAAGTCAAGCAGCATCGGGCGCAGGTAGTACTTGGGTGGGTGACCACCTGGGAACACCGCGTGCTGTTGGCACATTTCGGGCGAGTTAGCCTGGTGGTTTGCGCGCTGGATTTGCACGTTGCCACAACTGCCGCCGTGTTCATGCGGAGTACGATCATGTTAAACATGTGGGTCCGCAAGTTCTTCCGAGAGGTTTGTGATAGGGGAAGGAGGGTACGGTCCCTGTGGATGCCTCCCCCACTGGGTTCCGGTCTAAATTGGGTGGCACTTCCCGGCCGTCCAAACGGTTACCTTACACCTTTTTGGTAGGTCGGATGATCTGGGTCTCAACAACAATAACACTGTCTGATTCCGTTCATGCGGAGTACGATCACGTTAAACATGTGGGTCCGTAAGTCTCTCCGAGAGGTTGGTGGTAGGGGAAAGAGGGTACGGTCCTTGTGGATGTCTCCCCCACTGGGTTCCGGTCTAAATTGGGTGGCACTTCCCGGCTGTCCAAACGGTTACTTTATACCTTTCTGGTAGGTTGGACTGTCTGGGTCTCAACAACACTGTCTGGTTCCTTGAAGGCAGTTTTCTAGGAAGTTCTGAATGGAACTGTCTCTTCGTCTCTACATATATCGGGCGCGGTAGCCTGGTGGTTTGCGAGCTGGATTTGCACGCTGCCACAACTTCCGCCGTGTTCACGCGGAGTACGATCACGTTAAACATGTGGGTCCGTAAGTCCTTCCGAGAGGTTGGTGGTAGGGGAAGGGGGGTACGGTCTCTGTGGATGCCTCCCCCACTGGGTTCTGGTCTAAATTGGGTGGCACTTCCCGGCCGTCCAAACGGTTACCTTACACCTTTCTGGTAGGTCGGACGGTCTGGTTCTCAACAACAACATACAACTAAGATCCGGCCGCTCAAATAGCTTTTTATGCCCTATGGTGAGTCGGGCGATCTGGGTATTCAACATTCGCCTAAGATGAAATTTCGGTTCTGACTAATGATTCAAATACCAAGTTTTACGAACTCTTAATCTCATCTTTTATTTTGGGCATTTCCCATATCCTCCACCAAGGTCAAGATTCTCAAATCAAGATTTTTTCCTTTTCTTCTGATTTTTATTATATGTTTTCTTCCATTCAGTTTTACAATTTCGTGTATGGCCTTTAAACCCGGGAAACTAAAATTTTTGCTCGTTAAAAGAGAGCAATCTAAGCCTAAATTAAACTCTGGTAAATCCGAAATCTCGCTAAATGCGGACTCGTTATAAGTGGGTTCTACACTCCTTATCTGAAATTTACTAAATTAGCATTCACGATTATCCCGGAACATGTAGGAAACAGTTGTAAGCTTCAGTTTAAAATTTTGCATTCGTGATGTTTCTAAACAAATGATGCTGTTTAAACTGACGTAGAACTAACAAACACTATAGCCCACTGTATTCTCGGATTTGATACGTGGACAACAGCGACTGTCAAAATTTTAGCAACCGCCTTCTTTTAGGGTATAATTAGGGGCCTGGGAAAAGTTTTGTAAGCCAACGCTACTTTTATTTTTTATAATTTTAATAAACATCATGGTCCACCATATAATTATTACGGTATAATAAAAATAATTACACCATATAACCACAAAATATATTTATAAGTAAAAAATAAAAAAACGACGAAAATTCAGTACCAAATATAAATTTAAAGTGAAATAATTAAAGTTCCTTAAGTCGTCGATTGATAGATACTTTCACTGCATACTGTCCGCTAGTTTTGAATGGCTCGTTAAATCACTATCAACAACTAATCTTGCACTGAATTCGAAGTGATCGGCTGTGAATAACGGAAAATAGTTAATTATTTTTGCTCCAGTGTAACTCGACTTTGATAAAAATATACATCGATAATATTTTGAAAGTTACGAAACTTTTTTCTTAATTCAGGTGGTGACCCTGAAATGTCTTGGCGGTCCACCGATGGACCGCGACTGACGTCTTGCCTAGGCTTGCATGCATCTGGAGCGAGTCCCCACTCGACTTTCTCATACATTCATATCTCATTTCCTTCCATTTATATCACAATCATCATTACAAAGAAGAAAAACAAATATTTAGCCTATTCAGATTTCGAACCAAGTTAATTCAAAATATTGCTTTAACATTTCTTTACACTGGCTTAGTGACATCTATAGATTGGATGCATTTAACTTATATGTAACAATATTTGTTTATTGAACCATTTACATACGTACAGGAGTTCCAATTATCAATTTACTCTCATATACTATCATCAGTTTTTCAAGAATTATCCCTTGTTTCTATAGGGAATAATATTACAATCATCTTAAAATTTTGAATAAGATATCTCGAGTTTAAACCATAAGAATAATTAATTATATATAATAGTTCTAGTTTTCACATAATATATCCATTACATATGACGTTTTATTTTATACCTTCGTTCTTAATTCATCGTGTCCATATCTCACATCATTACAAAAGTGCTCGAAATAGGCTCAGATCTTAAAGAATGCTTATCCGATGAAATATCACATTCAAAAATTTTCGAAAAAGCAATACTTTTCCTAAATAATAGTATGAGAAAGTAAAAATTCAAAGTTTATGGTATACTAATTGAACTAGCAGTACATTCATTGTGCACTATACTAATTGTACATTCATTGTGCACTTTCAAGTCTTTTTGGAATTTGAGTTAAATTAATTCAGTTTCATTTTCTTAAAAGTTTTTCAGTGTTGATTCCAGGCAGTTTTCAGATCTCAAAATTATTAAAATAGTGTACGAGTACCGGGGACCTGACAAAACATCTCTTCACTCTGCACTAGACTCACCACATACATTATCTATCCAGAAAGGTTGCTCATGTTTAATAGACCAGTGGTACTCATCTTTTTTACATAAGATCGCCTTATTGTTATGTAATTGAAATGAAGATCGACTGCTAGTTGTAACTCAGATATGAAATTGACGTGAAGATCGATTGCTAGCTATAACTAAGATATGAAATTGAAGTGAAGATCGATTGTTAGCTATAACTAAGATATGAAATTGAAGTGAAGATCGATAGCTAGCTATAACTAAGATATGAAATTGATGTGAAGATCGATAGCTAGCTATAACTAAGATATGAAATTGAAGTGAAGATCGATTGCTAGCTATAACTAAGATGTGAAATTGAAGTGAAGATCGATTGCTAGCTATAACTAAGATGTGAAATTGAAGTGAAGATCGATTGCTAGCTATAACTAAGATATGAAATTGACGTGAAGATCGATTGCTAGCTATAACTAAGGTATGAAATTGAAGTGAAGTTCGATTGCTAGCTATAGCAAACATAACAGAGATATTCCTGCAGCTAACAGAGCATGTCGATAGCTATAGGAAATCAATTTGTTATGTAGCTTACATAACAAATTGATTTCCTATAGCTGTAGCTAATATGGGATTTAAAACGACTGTAACTAATATAACATGTTGATATCCCTACACAGCTGTAGCTAAGACATTGATATTCTGCTATCTAACACAAAGCTTTTCAAGTTCTAAAAACCACAGCACAGCATTTTATTCGAAAATTTTGAAGGAAATTTTAACAACTTGATTTGTTTAATATATTTCTCATGCGACGCATTCTACATGGCTTCTATTTGGCAAAATGCCTTTCTAGAATAAAGTCAAGCAAAATGAAATATTTTGCTTTTACTAAATCCTAGATTCCGCCTCCAACTCAAACATTTATTATGAAAAGTTGATCCAATTGTTATACATTTAATTTCACTTGGTTGCTACATAAGAGTTTTATACGGAAAACCATAATTTTTGCTCCATAACAAAAACATAATTAAAACATGCTTATTTAAATCAACAAGACGCTCAAAAAGACCATGCCATAAAAGCCTATCGGTCGATCGCGATCGACGGGTTGAATACTATTGTTTTTTCTTAGACCGTTCCACTTTTCAATTGCAATGTAATCTACGCTCCCATGTTTGTCATAGGCTGTAAAGTAAATATTTACGTTAATTACGGAATACGAAGGGTCTACTTGCATCATATTTCTTATAAATATGAAAAAACATCAATATTTTCTTTAGTGGTTTCTCTTGCTTTTAAGAATCAACACCCGAACAAATCTTTCCCGTAGTACTCTGGGTTTGCTATATTGTGTTCTTTCTTAGAAAGTAGCTAACTTTTTCAATCACGCAAGCTGGCTGAACATGTTTCGACAGTCATCTTAAAAAATTAACTCTATGCATGAAATCTGAGCTAACATTTCATACTTCTAAAAGAGGATACTCGCTAAACAAGGGCCAAATATAGTCAATACACCCAAAGAAAATACTTTTTGGGAGATTTACAAAGTGAAAATTGCGTCCACCTTATATTATTTTGATTGTAAAATTATGTTTTTTTACTTATATACATAATGTATAAGGAAAGTATTGTGACGGGGTCGAAAATTCGAATTCGAGTTTCGACGGGAGAGCACGTTTCGAGCATCCTTGATCACGAATCAAACATTTTTAAAGTGATGTGTGTGTGTGAAAGTATGTGTGTGTGTCTGTGAGTCTGTGAAGACGATATCTCACGAACGAATGGAGAGATTCGAATAAAATTTTGTACAAAAATCACAATCCGTGAATACTGTAAGCCTATTGTTTTTATACGTAATCGGATGTTCAGAACTCCCCTAAATTTTCGAGTGAAATTTTGAAAGAATCATCAAAAAATCAATACCTTTAATAAAGTTACGCAAGTAGACATTTCTTATGTAATTTTTCCTTAGAAAACGATTGACAAACTTTTGATCGCTAGCATGAACCGTTCTCGAGATATTGCACATTTTGAAAATAAATTTTTCAAAAAATCCCATAAATTAAATAAAATCTATTAACTATTAAAAAACATGTTTACTTTTCATATTTAATATCATGCGATATATTGGGTGACATCATTCTCGTGGATCTAGCTCGTTCCATTCAAGAGAAAAGGTACTTTGAGTAATATTTTTGCATTTGAACGCCAATAATCATTTATATGCTATAAGAATAACTTATTTCTCCGTCCATAACGCTTGGCGAGATTTTGGCGACGAATTTGGAGAAATGTCTACAACTGGGTGACTATTTAAAATGTTGCCAAATTAACGAAAATCTCGCCAAATGGATGAAAATGACGTTAAATCAATGAAAATGACAACTGATTGACGAAAATTCAATATCTTGAAAAGAATATAAGTATCTACTAGAAGAAAAACCTATTTTTTTTTTACTGTAAAAGTAGAAAATTCATTGTATTATATAAGGAAAGTCATGTGTTGCTCACAACGGATTTTTTACTTTATCATGCGTCGTATTGAGAAAGTATTAGTTTCCCGAAAATTTTCAATTTCGAGATTTTGATGAAAATATATGTTTTAAGACCTTCTGAACACGTCTCGACTATTTTTAAAGTGATGTTCGTCTGTCTGTGGTCGATTTTTTGTGTACGCGATACCAGCCACAAATATTAATGGATTTTCACGAAACTTTGTATCCGGTTTTGTTATCAAGAATTCCAGAACTAGATGGATTTTTTTTTTTTTAAATTCGAGTGAAAACTTCGAAATTTATATTAAATTTTATATTACATTAACATGACAACATAGAACAAAATGTGACAATCATGCATAAAAGGATTTATTTATGGCCCAATGATCACTAGACTTAAAAGTTTCAATTCAATCAGTGTTGGGAAAAATAGCTGCGATGCAATTTTTTTCGTTCGTGACGTCATACGCCCACCTTAGAGGGTAAATTATCCCCCCCCCCCGGACGTACATTGTCAAGTGTAGTATCGATTTTTCAAATTTTTTCCTTGTAAAATTTGAATTAAAAAAAAATGAATTCTGGTATGAAAAAGTCGAGTTGAGCCCACACTTCAGTTAATTTTTAATTCGCCATCACAAGAAGAACTTCTTGTTAATCGGTACAAAAATTTTAATACTGAGCTTATACTTCATATTTGAAATTTTTTTTTTAATTTTATGAAATAATATGCATTTATTCAATGTGTTCCAAATAATGGTCAAAGATGGAACATACGATTTGAAAACTAAGTCGTGTTATTGCTAGCAAAATCCCATCCTTTTCAATATGTAAACATTCGAGGTGCGTATAATATCCCTTTCTAAATTAATATTTTCCGACAATTTTCTTCTAAATCTACGAAATAAAATTTAGATGTTAACCTTTTGCTTACGGGTGGGACAGCGTCTACGAAGAACCACTCTAAAAGACAGGTATTTGAAAGGTTCTTTGTCTGGGATAGACGCTGTCCCATCCGTAAGCAAAAGGTTAATTTCTTTTTAAACATTTAAGTTAACTATTTCAATATTTATCCATATTGCATTGGGATACGACTCCAAAATTTTTCTGGATGTTTTAATAACAAAGTCGGATATAAAGCTTCGTAAAAATCCATTAATATTTGCGGCTGTTAATGTGTACACAGGAAACCGACTACAGACATCACTATAAAAATACTCAAAACGTGTTTAAGAGATCTTAATATATATAGGCATCAAACTCTCGAATTCAAAATTTTTCATGAAAACAATACTTTCTGTATACTATATTGCATAGTAGAGAGTAGATGGAATTCCATCTACTCTCATGTTTTCCAGCAGTTACGATGGATTGTGCAAGTTTTACATAAGATAAATTCTGTTGACAAGTTATAAAGTGATTTTGGAATAGTACTGCTTTTAATCAAGAAATTAGGATGGACACTTAAGTATTTTTTTTTACATCTCCTTCAAATGTTGATTTAAAGTTTGGGATATACAGAATTCTTATAGAAGTAGCTTAGTTTTCCGGGAATTTTTTTTTTCTTCACACATTTTTTTCACGTTTCTTTCACGCTATACCTTTCACGATAACACGGAAAACAAAATTGTGATGTCAACAAAATTGTAGTTGCATGGATTCTCTAGGTGATATGCGTGAATTTGATATTAAATAATCGCATTGCAGATCTTTATGTAATCTATAAACATTTCATGTAGATTCTTTAGAACCACTTTCAAATGAATTCTATACGCCTTAGTTTACATTACTTAGTCATTGTAAATTCGGGTGTATATGGTTGTAAATTTTGCTTTAAACAGTAACTTGCGAGTTTGCCGCCGTTCAGACTCAAATTTATAGGCCGACCAGGGACGGACTTATAACTTGTCGCCGTAGGTACTAGCATAAATGCCGTCATAGCATAGGTACTTCTGAATTTTTCCTTTTGACCCAGACCATCCGACCTACCCGAAGGTGTAAGGTATCTGTTTGGATGGCCGGGTTAGTGCTACACAAATTAGACCGGAACTCAGTGGGGGCGGCATCCACAAGGACCATACCCTCCTTCCTTACAACCAACTTCTCGGAAAGACTTCCAGACCCACATATTTAATGTGCCTGTACGCTGTGTGAACATGGGGATAAATTGGGCAAAGCTATATATCTAACTCGGGTCCTCCGAGTGCAATCCCGGTGCCTTAACCATTGAGCTGTGTCACCCCGCCATAAGTATAAATGCCGCCGTTGGCCACTAATAGAGATTGAATGTACTTTTCTTTCTAGATGCTCATAATACATATTTTACCCTTTACTAATATATTTATTGCACCACCCAAATAATATAAATTGATTTGCTATTCCTAGCACTCCAGCATATTTATTAGACCTCGATAAAATTGCTTTCTTTGTACAATATATTTCACACTCTGTGTACACAGTACACGAAATAAAGTGCTGGTAAGTAGAATTTTATTCGTATACTTTGGTGACAAGAAAAACCATAATAGTACTTAAGTGTGTAATAACAATTCGTTTACAATATATCTTTTCATGAAATTTTAATTCCATTTTCCATCAAGATAATATTTAATCCCATTTTCTGTTTTTGAAGCATTTAAGATTTTTCATTTCTTTTATATTCCGCTTCGAGCTATTTTCCCCATTCCACTCAGAAGATATTTTTGCAATTTTTATATACAAGAAAATTTTTTGTTGGCAAAATTTTGCTGTTAACCGGGGAGTATAGTTGGCCAATTGTGAAGTACGTCACGAAAGTCGACCCTATATATTAATATATTTGTAATTCTAAGCAGAAATAAGGTATGCGGTTAATGAGCAAAAACACTTTGTGTAAAGGATAAGTAAAAATACTTTGCGTAAAAGCTGAGTAAAAATACTTTGTGTAAAGGTCAAGTAAAAATACTTTGTCTAAAGGCTGAGTAAAAATACTTTGTGTAAAGGTCAAGTAAAAATACTTTGTCTAAAGGCTGAGTAAAAATACTTTGTGTAAAGGTTAAGTAAAAATACTTTTTGTAAAGGTTAAGTAAAAATATTTTGTGCAAAGGCTAGGTAAAAAGACTTTGTGTAAAGGCTAAGTAAAAAGACTTTATGAAAATGATAAGTAAAAAAAAACTGTGTGTCAAGGATAAGTAAACAAAGCTTTGGGTAAAGGACAAGTTAAAACGAAAAAGAAAACATAATTAAGCACAAATTAATAGAACAAAACTCTGTACAGTTGTTTTGATGATACGTCATATCTCCTTGCACTGAAAATGGGGATCCAAAGCATACTCGAAACAGCTGTATGCTCTATTGTTTCATTAATTTGTGCATAATTAAGTTGTTTGAGTTTTTCTTAAAGTATGTGATTACATACAAGTATATCTACCGCTTCTTGAGAATACATACATTACATATAAATACGAATTACGTCTGTGCCGCTTATGTACTTATGCATTTCTTACATTTAAATACAAATACACGTGCTAGACTAAACTCATTTGTTGAACCTAAAATTGAAATGCTTTTTTTATAAGAATTTGAATGTTTCGTTAAAGAGAATAGAACTGTACGCAAACCTTCGTTCGTATCGTACGCTTGAGACAAAATTATATATTTGAGTTTTACAAGGCACACGAATAATTTTCAGTTATATACTAGTATATTATATTTGAATTTCATTTTTCTGCAGGTTAGTACGAATTTTTATACATATTTTACTGTATAAGAATTATCTTTCCAATTGAAATAATTTCAACATATTTTGAATTCATCGTTCATTGAAATACATCCCCTACGCTCCAGTCCTGGGCCCTATTTAGACATGCATCACTGATATTAAACGATTCTGCTGAGTTTCGAAACTTCACGAAAATTGTCGCTCAGTTCCATTATACATCTCCACCCACAGTAACAATAATGTCTAACAAAAAGCACATACTTATAATATAAAAAATTAAGTACTTTTAATGTAAAAAATTAAGTACTTTTAATGTAAAAAATTAAGTACTTTTAATGTAAAAAATTAAGTACTTATAATGTAAAAAATTAAGTACTCATAATGTAAAAAATTAAGTATTTATAATGTAAAAAATTAAGTATTTATAATGTAAAAAATTAAGCACTTATAATGTAAAAAATTAAGTACTTACCGAATTACTGTAGGGCTGAGCGCTCAGTCGAATTCCATCTCTAATCAATCTTTCCTTCACCAAATTCTTTAGTTGCATTTTGGGGTATCGCCCCAGCTCCGCTTTGCCTTCTTCGTACTCGTCCACATACCTACGTCCACAAAAGACACGCGGAGACGTGTGGGGCACGCCCTCGTCATCACTATCTGTCACAATCTTTCGAGATTTGTCACAATCCGCTGGAGTCCTTCGCGAAGGTTTCGCCACATCCTTATCCAGTCTTCTAGGTAGAGAAACTATGGATTTCTTTTGTTCGCAATTGTGTATAACACGTTCATCCTCTCTTAGATATCTCAAAGTAGATCTTTGAAGTACCGGGGATCTTTTCCCACCTGTTTCACCAACCGTGTACGTCCAGTGATAGGGTCCGTCCCCAGCAACGTCCGCACCACACAACCTGGGCATACAACCGGTGACATTATCCATGGATGCCGCTTCATGGGCCATATGGTGGGTGCTGTTAGGAGTACAATGATTGTAATAATGGTATTTTCCATTGCCCCGTACGCTCGACGGCACGGACTGGTGCCGGACGAACGCGGGCCGACACGGCACCGGGGAAGAGGAACAAGATGCCGCTGCACTAGCAAAAGGCGTGCTGCAGTTTTCATAATCGTCAGAACTACTTTGAGTATTCGGGTTCTGCTCTTCGAGGGTGAAATACACCGCCGTTCCACCCTCCTGGATAAGCCTTTTAACCGCCCTCCGTATAATCTCCCTATGCGCCGTATTGCCAACACCAATCGCGTCTAGATCGGGATCACCTATTTGTTTACATATTTCCAGATCGTCGTATCCGTTATCCAGGAAACTGTCCGAGTACTGGCCCAGGTGCATGGCCCGCAACCACTCGGCCACGATGTTTGTTTCGGACATCTTTGCAATATGCGGTAAAACACAGCACACGCGGAGTCAATTCCCGGTTAAAAGCCACTCAGGTGAGATCCGTAGCCATCTTTGGCGGTGGTTCAACTTCGACTGACGCGGAGAAAAGGCAAACAAGCCGCTCCTGCGCCAGGGTTGTGTTTTCGGAACCGGCTTTCCGAAGTGCGCGCCAATGAACTGCCAAGAGGGAGAAAAATCCTTTATTTGGCGATCAACTGGAGTACACGCTATTTCAGAAGTGCGATTAAGACACTCTATAACGCACATATGGTCAACTTTTGACATGACTTCTGAGAATATTTCATAATTTTTATTAATTGCTTTATTATTATTCACGGTTTTTAATACATTAAATTTAAACTTTTATTTTATACGTATAAACCGATGTTTTTAATTTGTTTAGAATTTATTAAGATATCAAATAGAAATGTCACCTTCCTTATTTTAAAAAGTTCAGTCAAGCAAGTTATAATGCACTTATGTACAGCAACACGTAATACCCTTGACGCTTGTGTGAAAATTAAAAGAAAAAAATAAATATTTTATTTTCTGGCATTTATTAATTTAAATTTCTATTTTGAAATTTGCAATTTACATCCATGGTATAATCTACCACAGAGGTTCCCAAACTTTTTCACCACGAAACGCTCAAATTTGTAAAATCCTACAGACCACTCAGTACTTTCGCGTTAATTTGAATTTCAAAACTTACAATGTTAATAATCTAATAAACTATTATGTTATAAAATAAGCTAAAAATACTCAATAATTAATAAATGGAAAGTACGAATCGTATACATAGTTAATATCATAAGGATTGGACGCTCAAATCGAACGTTCAGCTGTAATTCAGAACTGTTAGACTTCACCGAAAAATGTTCGAATACAAAATTTTTAGTATTCGAAGCAAAATTTTGATTTCTAAATTAAAATTCTCAATAGTGAATGTAATGCGGGAAAACTGTTAAAAAACAAAGCAAAATATTCTATTTAAAGGATTGAGCTCCCATTGCAAATTCAAGATCCTCGTTATGCTCGCAGAACCCGCCTATTGCGGCGTTTCCGAAGTTAAGATCGCGCTGCTATTGCCGTTAACAACACCTACAGACGGGATTCACCACTTTTTATGTCCTCTTTAACATAGAATAGCCGATATTTGCAATGGTGGCAAGAAAAATTTAGTATGTGCTATAATTTTGCCAACCTTTATAAATACCGACAAATTCAGATCTATCAAGAAGTCGACATCGAATTTCCGAACTCAGGTTGCACAAGGCTTCAACGGCCAAATTCATATTCACAGAACCCACCTACAGGGGACTTGTATAAAGTAAGGATTACGATTTCAATGCAGATAACATTAGTAATTATGCCTATGGCAGCTATGCAAATGAATAAAATTAATACAGACTGACCCGACATTAATTGAACAGGACTATCATTTTAATTTCATTCAACCGAGACTTATTATTCAACCGAGACTTATTATTCAACCGAGACTTATTATTGATATTATCGTTGTTATGATCCCAGTTATCGTTCAACATATGGGCGAAAGGTGGATTACGTACATTTCTTATTCAATACAATGAAAATATCTATACAAATTTATATTTTGCTATTTTTGCTTTGAGCACAAAAAATCAACTAAATCATCACCACGACGTAAACTGCTTCGCAAATAAAAAATAATATTTTGTAAGCATAGAATCGTTTTGGAAACATGTGACGGATTTTCTTCATCAGTGCTAGCAGGTCAAAGAGCTATTTGGTGGATAACTAGGATTTCAGGTGCCTTACTTTAGGTAAGACAATCCTACCATTCAAAGAACTTATTCTACAGGAAAGTACTTAATTATTGAAAAAGTACTTAGTTATTGAAAAGTACTTAAGAATCCGTGATTGCATCGCGAACTTACGCGGAATTCGCAAAAATGTCTCCTATGTATTATCATCCAGTTTTATCTTTTTTGTGATATGTCACAAATTGACATTTCTAATTTGATATAGGGTCCCCATTCACAATGTTCAATTTTCAATTAAATATAACTCTCTCAATTTTAAAGATACCAGAAATGCAATTTTTTAATGATCGTGTTGCATTAAAAATTAAAATTTTCTGATTGATTAAACTAGTCTAAGGGGGTTGTATAAAAATTTAGAAGGTGTAACTTTTTGAAAATGAATGGGAGGACTATTTCATTAACGTAGTCTTATTTCCTACCTTACTTTCAACATTTTTGCAATTTACATTGCGCACTTGTATAAGGTGATTCTTATATAAGGTGAGTTATATAAGAATTGCTGAATTTTTTCACACACAATTATTTAGCTCTGGAGTCTGGAATACAAGTTATGTGAATGAAATATTCATTGACTTTGCATAGAGAATCAGACGATTTATATTTCGATGCAGTTTTAAATATTTAAGTATAATAAATTACTGTAGTACTGTGATAATGTAAAAGATATCACCACTGAATGTATCACATTTTAGAGATTTTTAAATGAAATTGCATTTCAGTTGGAAAATGTTTCATAATCAATGCTTATGCATGATTGATCTTTCTTGTTTCCTTTATCATAATTCAGTTGATTTTAAAGATACAGATATGCGGGTTTTTTTTTTTTAATAATCTTGTTGCATTAAGAATAAAAATTTTCTGGTTGACCAAATTTATCTAAGGGGGTCGTATAAAAATTTAAAAAGTGTAACTATTTTTTTAAATGAATGAGAGGACTATTTCATTAACGTAGTTTTATTTCTTAATTTACTTTCAACATTTTTGCAATTTACATTGCCCACTTATCTCCAACAGGTAAAGAATTAAAGCGCTTTTCAATCTTTTTGGGACACCCTGTATATCCTACATTTGTGCCTAAATGTCTTACATTTACATGTAGAAATAAAAAATGTCTGTAATCTATATAAAAGTCTGTAATCTATGCAATTATATACTTTAAGTTACTGCTACTAAAATCTGATTAAATTAACTGATGTGTATCTCAACTCGATTTTCTCATGCCAGAATCCCTTTTTGTCCCTTTCTTTTCCATGCAAATTTTGTAAGGAAAAAAAAATTGAAAAATCTGCATTGTTGGTACAGATAATCAAAATTATGGCACGTTACCCTTCATTTTAAAGGCCTTGGAAAAATATTTCGATTAATACCAAGTTTGACAAGCCCTTGGAAAGCTAACGTGCCTCCTCCAAAGGGGGGGGGGGGAGGGGGAGGCTAAAGACTTCACAAACATAAAAATTTATCGCGGATATTTTTCACTACAATGATTGAAACTGTTAAGTTTCGTGATCATTTGAGCCATAAATAACCCCTTTTATGCATGATTATGTTAAATTTTGTCCTATACTGCCATGTTAATAAAATATATATAAGTTTTCGCTCGAATTTCAAAAAATTCTATCTATTGGGTTGGAGGGAAAGTTATGTCGTATTTTAAATAGGCAGGTGATTTTTCTTGTAAATAAAAAGACCATCTGTAACAAGTCGAGAAATTGCAGAAGAGTTTGGCATTCATCATACAACTGTTGGAGATCACATTAAATCTCTTAGGTTTGTGTTAAAGCAAAGTTTTTGGGTTCCACATGAATTAACGGAAAAGAATTTGTCTGATCGTGTAAGAATGTGTTCATCACATCTAATTAGACACAATGTGGAGCCGTTTTAGGACAGGCTGGTTACTGGAGATGAAAAGCGGATTCTTTACGACAATATTAAGAGAAAAAAATCTTACTGCAAACCAGGAACATCATCAGCAACAGTTCCAAAACCAAGTATTCATCAACGAAAAGTACTGCTTTGCTTGTGGTGGGACAGGAAAGGTCCAGTGTACTACGAGTTGCTGAAACAGGGGAAAACCATCAACGCGGATCTGTACTGCAATCAGCTGGATAAATTTAATGCAGCTATCAAAGAAAAAAGGCCAGCATTAGCGTCCAGAAAAGCGTCCAGATAATGCTCGCCCGCATACTGCAATGGTGACACAACAAAAACTGAATGCGTTAGGATGGCAAGTCCTTAGTCACCCACCGTATTCACCTGACATTGCACCATCTGATTAATACCTGTTCAGATCTCTGCAAAATTATCTAACGGGAAAAAAATTCACGTCTTTTGAAAGTGTTTCTAAGGCAGTTGCTAACTATTTTAACTCCAAGGATGAGAACTTCTACAAAACAGGAATTCACAGGTTACCTGAAAGTTGGCAACATGTTGTAACAAATAACGGAGCATATATAATTGATTAATATTAAACACATCTTTTTATAAATGAATTCAAATATTTTCTTTAAAATACGACAGAACTTTCCCTCCAAACCTAGTTCTAGATTTTTCATAACAAAGCCGGATATAAAGAATCTATCGGATGTGAAAATCTATTAACATTTTTGACAGCTAACGCGTGCGCAAGAAATTGACCACAGACAGACGGTCATCACTCTAAAAATAGTTAAAACGTGTTTAAGATGTACTTAAACATATATTGGCATCAAAATCTCGACGTCTAAAATTTTCGGGAAAACAATACTTTCTCTATTTTATATTATACAGGGTGTCCCAAAAAGATTGAAACGCGCTCTAATTCTTTACCTGTTGGAGATAAGTGGGCAATGTAAATAAATTGCAAAAATGTTGAAAGTAAGGTAGGAATTAAGATACGTTAATGATATAGTCCTCCCATTAATTTTCAAAAAGTTACACTTTTTAAATTTTTATACGATTCCCTTAGACAAATTTGGTCAATCAGAAAATTTTTATTTTCGATGCAACAAGATCATTAAAAAAACCCCACATATCTGTATCTTTCAAATTGAGCGAGTTATATTTAATTAAAAATTGAACATTGTGAATGGGGACCCTATATCAAATTAGAAATGTAAATTTGTGACATATCACAAAAAAGAGAAAACTGGATGATAATAAATAAGATACCCAACCGCGATGTGAGTACCACAGCTTTATAAGATCTCTGTCTGTGTAATGCTTTATTTAGATGCATTTGTGATAAAAAATTTTGACACATATTACCGTATTTTTGATCTAAACAATTTCCATCGTCAATTTGTTTTTGATCCCTGTTTTCACTTATGAAACAGCCTTTCACATGGTACGGAAAAGTGGCATAAATCAGATATTTTCCTTTACCATAATTCAGTTGATTTTAAAGATACAGATATGTGGTTTTTTAATTATCTTGTTGCATTAAAAATAAAAAAATAAAATTCTGATTGACCAAATTTGTCTAAGGGGGGTTGTATAAAAATTAAAAAAGTGTAACTTTTTGAAAATGAATGGGAGGACTATTTCATTAACGTATTCTTATTTCCTACATTACTTTCAACATTTTTACGATTTACGTTGCCGACTTATCTCCAACAGGTAAAGAATTAAAGCGCGTTTCAATCTTTTTGGGACACCCTGTATAGTGTTGTTGTTGTTGAGACCCAGACCGTCCGACCTACCAGAAAGGTGTAAGGTAACTGTTTGGACGGCAGGGAAGTGCCACCCAATTTAGACCGGAACCCAGTGGGGGAGGCATCCACAGGGACCGTACCCTCCTTCCCCTACCACCAACCTCTCGGAAGGACTTACGGACCCACATGTTTAACGTGATCGTACTCCGCATGAACACGGCGGCAGTTCTGGCAGCGGCGAGAATCGCGCGCTAACCACTGGGCTGCCACGCCCGAAAAGAACCAACAACACGCGGTGTTCCCAGGTGGTCACCCACCCAAGTACTAACCGCGCCCGATGCTGCCTGACTTCGGTGATCTAACGAGAACCGGTGTTTTCAGCACGGTACGGTCGTTGGCCTACCCTGTATAGTGTGAGAAAGTGTAAAGGACAATGAGTTGCATTGGCAAAAGTAGTGCAGATCTGCTAACAGATGTCATAGTTTTTTAAAAACTTACCACCAGTAACTATGAGCAATATATATATAAAATTTTATCATATATTTTAAGTATACATCGTCTTTCGTACAATGTGTTTTGTCCATAATAAATCACGAATGTTGACAGAAGATGACAGAATGCTACATGATCGTAGAACTAATTAAAGCAGAAATTTTAATAACTGTAAATTTCCAAGTAGATTGTACAGAAATGTTTGATAAACTAATAGTACCTTTGTTAAAATGTATGTACCCACAGTAATCAAATATATAGATTTCGATAATAACATATTATGTGATCAAAATTTATAATTAGTATGTGATATTGCATTTTCACAATAAGTTTATATAAAGAAAAATCGGTTGTGGACAACACATGACTTTCCGTATAGAATAACATGAATTTACTCCTTACAGTCCAAAAATAATGTATAAGATCCACGGTACTTTGTTTTTAAAATTGAATTGAACATTTGGCGATTTTCTGGATGACAACATGTAAACTATTTAAAAATACCCAATTAGCTTGTATTTTACGTAACTCTAAATAAACAATCAATACTGATAGCATCCTCAATAAGCGATATAGTCCATATATTAAAATATTTTAATGATAAATTCGCCAATTAGGCAAGTGGCGCACCCCCACCTCCGAATGCAAAAAAGACTTTAAGTTACCTTGCACTTGTGCAAATTGTGGAGGCCCTCACCCGGCCAGGTAATTTATTCCTTTATTTCTGAAGAGATTTTGCTCTTGTTTTTCAAATTATGAGACTCTTGTGTCCGTGATTTAGGACTTGTCCCAAATCACTCCCGTGAGCACCGCTCTGATTCTCTAAACTCTCTTATGTTAAAATCTTTCTCGTTACTATTTCTCAGCCTTTTAGATGGAGGTTAAAGGCAGCTTTCATTGCTGTCCTAGGTACTCCCATAACTTGTCCTTGAGACCAGAGACCAATTAGGCTTGTGTAACTTTTTGAAAATTAATGGGAGGACTATTTCATTAACGTAGTCCTATTTCCTACCTTACTTTCAACATTTTTGTAATTTACATTGCCCACTCATCTCCAACAGGTATAGAATTAAAGCGCGTTTCAATCTTTTTGGGACACTCTGTATACTAGAAGGTATGCCCGTCCTATGGACGGAAATAAGAATTTGCGAAACATTACTTCCCATTTGGCGTAATTTTTATCAATTTGTCGACATTTTTTCACTTTGGCAACATTTAAAATAGTCGCCAAGTTGGCAATGTCCCACTAAATTTCCCACCTAGCATTATAGAGAGAGGGACAGAGAAATAGGTTATTCGTATAGTCTAATGTTATTTCCAAGATATTGAACTTACATCAATTAGTCGTCATTTCATTGATTTAGTATCAGTTTAATCAATTTGGCGAATTTTTATCAATTGAGTGACATTTTCGTCAATTTGGCAACATTTAAGATGTCACCAAGTTGGAGATATTCCGACAATTTCATCACCAAAATTTTGCCAAACGTTACGGACGGAAAAATAGGTTATTCTTATAGTAGATGCTTATATTATTTGAAAGATATTGAATTTTCGTTAATTAGTCGTCATTGATTTAGCAAAAATTTTATGAATTTGGCAACATTTAAAAAAGTCGCCAAGTTGGCGATATTTCATCAAATTCGTCGCCAAAATGTTGCCAAGCGTTATGGATAGAGAAATAAGTTATTCTTATAGCAGATAAATGACTATTGGCGTCCAAATACAAAAGTATTACCCAAAGTATCTTCCCTCATGAATGGAACGAGCTAGATCCACCAGAATGATGTTACGAAATTTATCGCATGATATTACATATGAAAAGTGAACATATTTCACAATTGTTAATATTTTTTTTTATTTTATGTGAAAAAAAAATCACAATTAAAATTTATTTGATAAATGCACAATATCTCAAAAACGGCTCATGCTAGCATTCTAGGGTTTATGTCACTCGTTTTTTAATGAAAAATTACATAAGAAATGACTATTTGCGTAACTCTATTAAAGGTTTCAATTCTTTGATGATTTTTTCGAAATTTCACTTGAAAATTTAAGGGGGTTCTGAGCATTCAATTGCGTTTAAAAACAATAGGCTTCCAGTATTCAAGGATTGTCATTTGTGCACCAAATTTCGTTCGAATCGCTCCATTCGTTCGTGAGATATCGTCTCTACAGATTCGATGACACACACGCGCGCACACACACACACACACAGAGACATCACCTCAAAACCGTTTGATTCGTGTTCAGGGATGCTTGAAACGTGCTCTCCGGTCGAAAACTCGAATTCGAATTTTCGACCCCGCCACAATACTTTCCTTATACATTATACTATGTATATAAGGAAAATAAAAATGGATGGACGTACAATTATATTTTCGTTCTACACTGTAATAAAATATATCAAACTCGTCGTAAAATGTAATGTCTCCATTGCCAACTTAAAAAACTTCCCTCCAGGGGTGTATACATATAGACCCCCTCCCGTGTCCTACTTTGCACTGTTTTTCTTTATATCTGGCAACTGGTTGCTCTTGACCTGATAGCTCAGATGAAGAATACACATCACTTGTTTTCAAAAGAATCGCATGCCTCGATGTGATCTAGTTAGTCAAGACTTTTTTTACGTTAGCTCTTAAAATACGCCGACCAAATTTCCTGCAATTATTTTGCTTATTTAGAAAAGTATCTTGGTCTCTATGGAAAATTAAAATTTTTGTTTTCTCGAGAACGGCTCAAGATACGACTATAAGGGAAAGCCATGTGGAGTCTGATATTCCTGATATTTAATATATAAAAGTGTAATTATTCTACAATACTCATGTGAATGAGCGGATCTATAATTTGTAAAACTTTTCATCACTACAAAGCTAACGAAATCTGATGTGGGCAACACATGACTTTCCTTATATAATGTAATGAATTTACCACTTTTACAGTGAAATAAATAGGTTTTTCTTATAGTAGATACTAATATTCTTTCCAAGATATTGAATTTTCAACAATTAGTCGTCATTTCATTGATTTAGCGTCATTTTTATCCATTTGGCGAGATTTTCGTTAATTTGGCAGCATTTCAAAAAGTCGCCAAGTTGGCGACATACCGCCAAATTCGTCGCCAAAATCTGGCCAAGTATAATGGACAAAGAAATAAGTTGTTCTTACAGCAGATAAATGACTATTGACGTTCAAATACAGAAGTATTACAAAAAGTATCTTTTTTCATGAATGGAACGAGCTAGATCCACGAGAATGATGTCATTCAACTTATCGCATGGTATTACTGAAAAGTGAACATGTCTCTCAAGAGGAAATATTTTTTTTTTATTTTATATGACCTTCTGATAATTTTTTTGAAAAATGTGCAATATCTCGAGAACGGTCCATATTAGCGTTCTAAAATTTATGTCAATCGCTTTCTAATGAAAAATTACATAAGAAATGTCTATTTGCGTAACTTTATTAGTGGTTTTGATTTTTTGACTATTTTTTCAAAATTTCATTCGAAAATTTAGGGGTGTTTTTAACATTCGATTGCGTATAAAAACAATAGGCTTCCAGTGTTCACGGATTGTGATTTTTGTACCAAATTTGGTTCGAATCGGTCCATTCGTTCGTCAGTTATCGTCTCCACAGACTCACTGACACACACACAGACATCACTTCAAAAATGTTTGATTCGTGATCAGGGATGCTTGAAACGTGCTCTACCGTCGAAAACTCGATTTCGAATTTTCGACCCCGTCACAATACTTTCCTTATACATTATGTATATAAGGAAAGTAATAAGTAGTCAACCATTTAGGATACATTTTTATGGGGTAACGTAAAACAGCCAGGAGAAACGTTAAAATTATATAACATATTACAGTAATTTTTTTCTGGAGGTTATATGTACGAAAAAGGATACAATATTTAAATATGTTTACTTCTCCTCCCAAAACTATTAAGAACTCCCTGAAAAAATTATTAATAGATGTCATCATAAACTAGTTATAGCAAATAACTTAAATAAATTACTAGTTTGGCTTCTTTATATATTTTCAAAACAGTTCAAAATATTGAAATTAGAACTACCGTTTCAAAATTGTTTAACATATTAAAATATCAAAATTATATCCACAATATATTGAAAACTAAGAAGCCGATTCGAATTCCTTCCAATTATATATATATATATATATATATATATATATATATATATATATATATATCCTTATAGGATTTTTAAAGGGCTAAAAATCACTTCTTGCAGCTCATGTCATGGCTATCATTTTTAGTTCTGGAGATAGAAGCATCATAAACTTACGAAAAGGGCACATTTTCCGTCTTCTAAAACTTGACTTGAAAACTATAAGAGCTTTGTAAAAATAAATTAATAATCTAGAAACTGGATTTCCTACTGAAAATCTTGGTCGCTTTCTGTTTACATTTATCTTTTATAATTTACAATATATTTCCACTGAAAGTAAGTAAAGTGAGGCAAAACCTCACTCAGACAAAAATTATTTAGTTTTTTCGAAAAAGTAAATGTTCAAAATATCAAAATATTGAAAGTATTTTTATATATTTATAAAAAGAACCATATTTCCTACAAAATATGAAAATATTTGTTTACAATTTTATCTATTAGGTTCGTAGATGTAAGAGTCCAAAGTTTATAAATTTTTTGTAATTCTTTCATTTCAACTAGAGATACAACCATATAGATATTATTTACATAAAAATTTTTTGACGTGTCCAACACATGACTTTTCTTGCAGATTAACACATTTCAATATTATAAGAAAACAAGAAATAACTTAGATGGGTTTTATAATTTGATCTCGCTTTAAATCAGTAGACATTTTATTGTAAACTATATTAGAATAAGCATACAATACATCATATAATTAATTTTTTTAGAGATCGCGTTTACTGTGTGTGTGTAGGAGGAGGGGGAGATGAAATTTCTAATATCTTTGGAGAATGGTTCGTGATAATATTTTAACAATCGCGTCTATATATTTGTGATTAAACGTAAGGCTGAGCAGGGCTAGTTGTCACAACGCTTATTTCTGGGCCTCTAGATGGTGTAAACAGTTGTACTAGATTCTATGATCGGAAGAATAGCTGTCATTTCGTTTCGTTGACATCAAAAAATTAATTTTTGACATTGTAAGTAAATATTTTGAATCTTACTATATTTATTTTGTACTCTTTAAGATATATATCACCGCATTATTTGTGACAGCTTGTTAAACCTTATATTTTTCTGCATTAATTACGGCGTTGCTTTTAAATGTTTCATCACGGATCAGATGAAAAAGTCATTTTAGTTTAAAAGGGCATGCTGTCACATTTCACGAGGGTTTAATTGTCACATGTTAGATATATTGCTTTCATTAAATCCAAGAATACAACGAAGCAAAAGAAGCTGAAAGTAGACAAGTCGCTGCTAATCATGAAGAAGATGGTGATCTCTACGGCTTGGTCTGTTGTTGATGTTGTTGAGACCCAGACCGTCCGACCTACCAGAAAGGTGTAAGATAACTGTTTGGACGGCCAGACGGCTTGGTCTGTGTAGAACCAGTGTTTCTTTCAGACATACATTCAGGGGGCTAAGCCACCCCGGAGACGATTATTCGCCCCCTCAGGAAATATTTTATATTAACTTGGTTTATATTTATGTGACAGCATTTAGATATATTTATATAGTATAAATAGAAAACTCCCCCCCCCCCACACCATGCACCCTAAAATTTAATTCGCACCCCCCTCCCGGCAAAAAATCCTGAAAGAAGGACTGTGTAGAACTTTATTCCGATAGCCGTTGAAATTAAGTATGGATTGCTTTCCAAGAGTGAAATGGTTGGGCCCATAAAGATTTCACTCCAGATCCCAACTGTGACAGTGATGACTAATTAATGTAACTATAGCTAGACAGAACTTTGAGGGCAAGAATTGAATTGCCCTTTTCCGTTTCTTAAATGTACTTTTTATCTTTTCATTTTCATACGATATATATATATATATATATATATATTTAAGTACTTTTTTTCATTTTATTAAAATGTATTTATAATGGAACAAATTTTGTTTTAATGTCTTCTACAACAAGTTTCAAAATTTAGGCACGAAGTAAATAAACTATACAAAGTAAGTAATGTAGAACCTCATAAGAAATACTCTGAACAACTAACCCAAAGACTTGTTACAGCTAACCCGTAGTCGGGGCAAATTTTTACACTTTTCTGTGCTAGCTTTACAAATTAAAATTAATTATTTGCCAGTGACATAAAATTTCTGTAATTTTTCGATATTTAGCAAAATGATGAAAGTTGCAAATCCAGATTTCACTCCAGATCCCAACTGTGACAGTGATGACTAATTAATGTAACTATAGCTAGACAGAACTTTGAGGGCAAGAATTGAATTGCCCTTTTCCGTTTCTTAAATGTACTTTTTATCTTTTCATTTTCATACGATATATATATATATATATATATATATTTAAGTACTTTTTTTCATTTTATTAAAATGTATTTATAATGGAACAAATTTTGTTTTAATGTCTTCTACAACAAGTTTCAAAATTTAGGCACGAAGTAAATAAACTATACAAAGTAAGTAATGTAGAACCTCATAAGAAATACTCTGAACAACTAACCCAAAGACTTGTTACAGCTAACCCGTAGTCGGGGCAAATTTTTACACTTTTCTGTGCTAGCTTTACAAATTAAAATTAATTATTTGCCAGTGACATAAAATTTCTGTAATTTTTCGATATTTAGCAAAATGATGAAAGTTGCAAATGGTGAAGAGAAAGTTTGATTCATGTCTATAAATAAAGAATGAAAAATGAAAATGAAGAAATTGAGACAACGAGCCGAAGCAAAAGAAGATGAAAAGTAGACAAGGCACTGCTAATCATGAAGAAGATAGTGTAGAACTTTAATAGAATAGTCGTCTCTACTCACAAATAACTCACATATTTGAAAATAGTGATTGCATTAAATTACCTATGATATTTTATTATTTTAAACTCAAAACGGGTAATATCTCATGTCAGCGTTTTATACATGATGTTCACAAATCAAACAGATAATAGCTATTACTGTTACATTTATAATTTAGTTATTTTTCTTAATTTCGATAACCCGATTGATCATACTCACACACACATAATTCATACATTTGACAATAGTGAGAATATTAAATTTCTTATGCTTCTTAATTATTTTAAATTCAAAACGGGTAATATCTCATTTGAGCATCTTATAAATCATGTACACAAATCAAAGCTATTGCTGTTACATATTTAACGTAGTTATTTTTTTTAAATTTCAATAGCCCAATCTACCCTACTTACACATAATTCATGTATTTGACAATAGTGGTTATATTAAATTTATGATATTTAATTATTTTATATCCAAACCTGGTAATATATTATGTTAGCGTCTTATAAATCATATTCACAAATCAAAGCTATTACTGTTACATTTCTAACGTAGTTATTTTATTAATTTCAATAGCCCGATTTACCCTACTTAAACATATTTCATATATTTGACAATAGTGGGTATATTAAATTTCTTATGATATTTACATTATTTTAAATTCAAAACGGGTAATATCTCAAAATTATGAACAAATCAAATACGAAATAGCTATTATTGTTACATTTTGACGTAGTTATTTATTTAAATGCTTTTTCGATCTTGAAATTTTTTTTTAAAAAACTCGAAAAACTTTGAGCTTACACCTGGTCCTTCGTACCATACTACAATCATACTAAATTTCCTTCAATTTGCTCCATTTGTTCGAGAGAAATTGTATCCACAGACTGAAATACAGACGCGCATGGACATAATTTTAAAATGATTTATTCGTATTCAGGGAAACTCAATACGTGTAAATCCTTCAAGTCCAAGACTTGCAATTTTGATACTTTCACGATACTTTACCATTTGTTGTATGAAAGGAAAAACTGAACTACACCCCCATTTAGTGAAATTGAAGAAATTGCCAACTTTATTCCTTGAATGGAGAAATCGTTACATTGAGCAAAACCGATTAAAGCTGATTGGGGCCTTCAAATATTTCGTAAAATCGTTAATTGTGTTAAAAAGAATTTCGTTACGTGCGTGTTCATTGAAGGAAAGTTAGTGCATATAAATTGTGCAGCTCATAAGACACGGATGTTGCCCAGCAGTATGTCACCTGGCCCATTTACATAAAATGTCTGCCCATGCATGCTATAACAAAATTCAAAATAACATTAAAATAGTTCGCATTTTCTTTATAATGTCACTACAAGAATTTTGTAAAAAATATTTTTTTGCGAAAATTTTGCTAACCCGATCAATAAGTTTTCCATTGCAACATTTTGCTTTTTTTGCAAGCCATTTCCGGAAAAAAAAATCGATTCTACTTTTTCAATTTGTAACAAAATCTAATCAGCACCAATATAACTCATAACTGACTAAAATATCGAACTTTCCGAAATTTCGTCTAATCTTTATAAACAAAAGTAGATATATGCATTAAACAGACACACACACACACACACACACACACACACACACACACACAGATGTCATGCCAAAAATGGGCGATTCGTATTCCAGCATGTCCAGAGCACGGAAATCTGTCGAAAACTTCAATTTCGACTTTCAACCCTGTTCTAATTCTATTTCTATGCGCATTCATGTTAGTAATAAAAATATAAATGCACAAATAGGAAAGCGTAAACTTGGGGGGGGGGGGGAGGGTGTTTTTGTTTTATTATTATTTTATTTATTTATTTGGAAAAGACTGCAAGCAACAGGACATAGTTCCAGTTACAGCGTTCAGGGAAAAAAATACATTAAAAAAAATACAGATTAAAATACCATAAAATACATTAAAAAGAAAAGCAAACCCTCAACAACAAATGATCTTTATAAACAGATTCACATGAATAAATACAATAAAATACAAGATGTTTACAACAGATGCTTTTTAAAATCCATCTCCGATGAATAAAAAATATCCAGATTATCAGGGAAATTGTTGTATCATTTACAAAAACTAGTAATTGCACAATTACATCCAATATTTGAAATGGAAGCTGTTTTGAACTACGAAATAGTTTGAAACTTTCAAAGACGGATATATCAAGGTTATAGGATAGGAACTTATAATTAAAAAATCTGATGTGGGCTGCACATGACTTTCCTTATATAATGCAATGAATTTACTCTTTTTACAGTCAAAAAATAATGTATAAGATCCACTGTATTGTGTTTTCAACGTTGAACTGTACATTTGGCGAATTTCCAGATGACAACATGTAATACTATTTCAAAGTATCCAATTAACTTATACTTCACACAACTATAAATTAACAATTATCTATATTGATAGCAAGCTCAATAAGCCATATAGTCCATATATGAAAATATTTTAATAATTAATTCAACAATAAGGCGTCATTTTCATTAATTTAGCGTCATTTTTTACATTTTGACGAAATTTTCATCAATCTGGGGATAAATATTGCCAAGTTGGCGATACTTTGCTAGATTATTCGCTAAGTTTGCCAAATACATCAGCAAGTGTTGCAGACAAGCAAAGAAAAGAGCATTTCTTATTCACTAGAATGTATGCCTGTCATATGACGGAAATCAGAATTTGCAAAGCACTACTTCTCATTTGGCGTCATTTTTGTCACTTTGGCAATATTTAAAAAAGTCGCCAAGTTGGCGACGTCCCGATAAATTTCTCGCCAAGAGTTACGGACAGACGGACCGAGAAATGAGTTATTCTTATAGTCTATACTTCTGTACTTTCCAAGATACTGAACTTTCATCAATTAGTCGTCATTACCTTGATTCAGTATCAGTTCCATCAAATTGACGAATTTTTATGAATTGGGTGACATTTTCGTCAATTTGGCAATATTTGAAAAGTCACCAAGTTGGAGATATTCTGAAAAATTCTTCACCAAAATTTTATCCAAAGGTTACGGACGGAAAAATAGGTTATTCTTATAGTACTCGTAGATTCTTATACTCTTTTCAAGATATTGAATTTTCGTCAGTCGTCATTTTCATTGATTTAGCGTCATTTTTATCAACATTTTTATCAGCATTTTTATAGTCATTTTTGGCGACATTTTCCCTAATTTGGCAATATTTAAAAAGGATAAAATAGGTTATTTTTATAGTAGATACTTATATTCTTTCCAAGATATTGAATTTTCGTCAATTAGTCGTCATTTTCATTGATTTAGCATCATTTTTTTTATCAATTTAACAACATTTTTGTTCATTTGGCAACATTTAAAAATGACGCCAAGTTGGCGACATTCCGCGGAATTTGTCGACAAAATCTCGCCAAGCGTTATGAACGAAGAAATAAGTTATTCTTATAGCAAATAAATGACTATTGGCGTCTAACTACAAAAGTATTGCCCAAAGTATCATTTCTCATGAATGGAAAGAGCTAGATCCACGAGAATGATGTCACCAAATTTATCGTATAATATTACATATGGAAAATGAACATATTTCACAATAGTTAATATTTTTATTTTATATGATTTCTTGATAAATTTATTTGAAAAATGCGCAATATCTGGAGAACGGGTCATGCTAGCGTTTTAAAGTGTGTTAATCGTTTTCTAATGAAAAATTATATAAGAAAAGACTATTTGAGTAAATTTATTAAGGGTTTTGATTTTTTGATGATTTTTTCAAAATTTCACTAGAAAATTGAAACTTTAGTGGGGTTCTGAACAGTCGATTACATTTAACAACAATAGGTTTCCAGTATTCACGGATTGTAATTTCTGTATCAATTTCGTTCGAATCGCTCCATTCGTTCGTTACATATCGTCCTCACTGACACTCAGACACACACGCACACAGACATCACCTCAAAAACGTTTGATTCGTATTCAGGGATGCTTGAAACGTGCTCTTCCGTCGTAAAACTCGAATTCGAATTTTCGGTCCGTCACTATACTTTCCTTATACATTATAAGGATTATATTTTATATACTACTATGTATATAAAATTCAACTTCTTAGAAGTAAAAGTAAAAATTCAACTTCTTTTATCAAAATAACTCTTTTGTTTCACGTATTTGGAAGGCATTTAACCCTATTTTCCTGATTTACAATATAGGAATTGCCAATGCGAAACAAAAATTACAATATTCTGATCTTATACAATATTCCAATAATCCTTCCCGAATATACCCCTTTAAGAATTTGAAGATATCTCAAATTCCACAACATTTTTATTTGTAATCCTTCCCCCCTCCCCCAATTCATCCCATCCGTACCTAATTTTCAAGCTGCCATTCGCGACATTTAAAGGCTTCAATGTCGTGAAAGAAAAGAAGTAATAAGAAGTAAAAAAGAAGCGCTTTGAGGTATCTATGGACCTAACCTCAACTATCACTGTACAGAATTTCCTAACTGTTGTTGATCTATTAGATTTTCCGCTACACAACCGATAGAAAGTCAAACGAACATTAATCTTTTATTAGGTAAGATATATTTATTGTTCATACTCACAAAATCCGCTTAGGGGGACGTTCCCAAATTTAGAATTGCGCTCCTATTGCAAAATAGCAGCATACATAGGCCGGTTTCGTATTCATTATGCGATCGTCAGCTAGCCGATATGTTGTTGTTGTTGAGACCCAGACCGTCCGACCTACCAGAAAGGTGTAAGGTAACCGTTTGGACGGCCGGGAAGTGCCACCCAATTTAGACCGGAACCCAGTGGGGGAGGCATCCGCATGGACCGCACCCTCCTTCCCCTACCACCAACCTCTCGGAAGGATTTACGGACCCACATGTTTAACGTGATCGTACTCCGCATGAACACGGCAGCAGTTGTGGCAGCGTGCAAATCCAGCACGCAAACCACCGGGCTACCTCGCCCGAAATGTACCAACAGCACGCGGTGTTCCCATGTGGTCACCCATCCAAGTACTAACCGCGCCCGATGCTGCTTGACTTCGGTGATCTAACGAGAACCGGTGTTTTCAGCACGGTAGGGCCGTTGGCTCACTAGCCGATATGTGCAAAGACAGACAGAAACCCTGTTATGTTTGCAACAATGCAAATTTCTAAGGAGACCAACGAATTTAGTTCTATCACGCAGCTGGCTTCAAATTTACGGCTGCACTCAGGCTGTACGATGCAGAGAAGTTCATGAGAGAGAAGTCCAGTCGATAACAGAGAAGTTCATACTCACAGGACTGGCCTACAGAGAATGCTTCTAAATGTAAGATCGCGCTCCCATCGCGAATAACAACATCCAAAGACTAGTAAATGTGTTTGGAGATGCTGTCATCTGTTTTAGGGCGCGATTCTAGTATACATGTATTGAAAATTTCCAAAAAAGTCACTGAAAATCAGTGTTATTCGATCATTTAAAACTGTACATTTTCTGTCCGAAAATTGGAATTATAACTCTCTAGTCGAAAATTGCCATTGTAGTCTCTTCAAGTCAATAATTTCTATGGTAACTCTTAAGTCAAAAATTACTGTTGTAATTCTCAATCGAAAATAACTATTGTAGTTCTCAAGTCAAAAATTAATATTGTGGCTTTGGATTTGAAAATTAACTCTCAAGTCTCGCCAATTTTCTTTATATCAAGAAATCTGATCATAACCTCCTTTGTATTTTATCCCTATTCTTCTATGAAAATCCCTATTCTTCTATGAAAAATCAAAACTTTTATAGAATGCAAAATGGCTTCAAATTTTCGGAGGAAGGTGAAAAGGAGGATATATTTTGATGGGAGGGTATTATCGAAATTTATATTATTTAAGCTATCCCCCACCCTCCCGCCGTCTATAGACTATACAAGTAACATTGCTCTGAGAATTATTATTATCTTTTAAATATTAAATTAAGCTTTGAACTTCTTAAAATTTGAATAATTCCAGTTTTAATACTTTTTCAGTGATTCACACACACACACACACACAGTCACATTCTAAAAGTGTTCAAAGTGAGTTCCAAAACGTGTTAATACTTCAAAAATGTATGAGAAAAATAATAGCAAAAGAAATGCATTTCATGAATTCATTTCAAAAGAATGAATTTTTTTTAAATATGCATAACATGTTTCTACTTTTAACAACTATGCAAAAAACTATTTTTTGAAAGAAAACATTCGTTTGTTATCGGCAAGCGTCACTGTTCGTTTGGCAAGAAATCTTGCTCGCGAAAACGTTCTATAGCATTTCGATTTAAATGCTCAGAATTTTGTTTGCATTGCAAATGATATCGATTTAGAGTTTTGACGTTGGGGAAAACTTCCTATATTATTTGGCAATCGCACGCCGTTGCAATGCATTTCTGATAAACTTTCTTTAACAGCATTCAATGAATTCAGAATTGAAATATTTAGAATTTGGAATTTCGATTGGCAGTGTATATATTTATGTGTGATGATGCAAATTGCGGTGGCGTAAAACAGACATTTTATGTAAAGGGCGCGAAATATTCGAACATACTTATTTATTTAATTATTTTATAATAATTGGTAGCCACGAGAGTCACACTGAAATTTTTGAGATACTGCTAAGTGGTACAAGTTAAACTTACCAACTCTTAGGAGTGTTCAAAGTACTCCTCTTAAACATCAATGCACTTTTGTAGACAAATTTTCCAAAGATTAAATGCTTCAAGCCATCTATTTCTTGGAATCGATGAGAAACATGCTTTTATAGCCTCATCAATCTCATCTTCGGAATGAAAACGACGCTCACGTAAATTTTTTTCTAGATTAAAAAAAGCCAAAAGGCACACATAGCAAGATCAGGAGAATAGGATGGATGTTCTATCACTCTGATGGGTTTTTTTTGTTCAAGAAATTCGACTGTCATTCTTGCTGAATGGGAAGATGCATTGTCATGGTGAAGCATGAGTCCCTTAACATTCACTTCCTGAAGAATTTCTGGAAGACACTTAGTGGTGTACCAGTTAGCTGTAACTGTCTTCTGTCCCTCTAGCTTTATGGCTTTGACCACACCTGTGCTCCTGAAGAACACGGCATACATTACTTTGTCTACGTTGTCTTTTCACCATTGCTGGTTTGGGATCATCTTAAAAGACTCATATTTTACTTTCTTGACGTGTTGGAACGTCAAAAAATTCTATGTACGTTTCATCACCAGTTATGATTTTAGAAATAATGCGGTGCCCACCATCATTAAGTAATTTTAGGGTTTCTTTACTGATTCTGAGATTCTCCGCTTTTTGGTGTTCTGTTAAATTATGGGGGACCCAAAAACAAACTAATTTTTACTTTCCTTATATACATAATGTATGAGGAAAGTATTGTGACGGGGTCGAAAATTCGAAATCGAGTTTTCGACGGAAGAGCACGTTTCAAGCATCCCTGATCACGAATCAAACATTTTTGAAGTGATGTCTGTGTGTGTGTGTGTGTGTGTGTGTGTGTGTGTGTGTGTGTGTGTGTGTGTGTGTGTGTGTGTGTGAAAGTATGTGTGTGTGTGTGTGTGTGTGTCAGTGAGTCTGTGGAGACGATAACTGACGAACGAATGGACCGATTCGAACCAAATTTGGTACAAAAATCACAATCCGTAAACACTGGAAGCCTATTGTTTTTATGCGCAATCGAATGTTCAGAACCCCCCTAAATTTTCGAATAAAATTTTGAAAAAATCGTCAAAAAATCAAAACCACTAATAAAGTTACGCAAATAGACATTTCTTATGTAATTTTTCATTAGAAAACGATTGACATAAATTATAGAACGCTAACATGAACCGTTCTCTAGATATTGCACATTTTTCAAAAAAATTATTAAAAAGTCATATAAAATGAAAAAAAAAAATATTTCCTATTGAGAAACATGTTCACTTTTCATATGTAATACCATGCGATAAATTGGGTGACATCATTCTCGTGTATCTATCTCGTTCCATTCATGAAAAAAGATACTTTGAGTAATACTTTTGTATTTGAACACCAATAGTCATTTATCTGCTGTAAGAACAACTTATTTCTTCGTCCATAACGCTTGGCGAGATTTTGGCGACGAATTTGGCGGAATGTCGCCAACTTGGCGACTTTTTGAAATGTTACCAAATTAACGAAAATCTCGCCAAATGGATAAAAATGACGCTAAATTAATGAAAATGATGACTAATTGTCGAAAATTCAATATCTTGGAAAGAATATTAGTATCTACTATAAGAAAAAGCTATTTTTTTACTGTAAAACTAGTAAATTCATTACATTATATAAGGAAAGTCATGTGTTGCCCACATCAGATTTTTTCATATGCAGTTCTTCATGAATTATTTTATGTATAGCTACGGATACAATGTTAAGTTCCTTCTGTATCATTTGATAGGTACAGCGATTACTATCGATTAACATTTTTCGAACGTCAGACATACATTCTGAGACTACAGCTGACACAAATCTTTCTGTTTGTTCTTCATCCATATGAGAATTTCGACCTCTTCTAAACTCTATAAACTATCTGAACACAATGGCATGAGATGGAGCATCATTTCCATATGCTAATTGCAGACGCTGAAGACATTCTTCTTGATTTAGTCCACCTTTAAAATCATAGAAAATCATAGTTCGATAATGCTCTCGCGTCAACTCCATTTCCTTTTCTTTCAAAATTTATTCTACGGTAGCTAAATTGTAAATGTTGCCACAAATTGTCATCTGCGGACATAAAAGTGTTCAAATTTAAATGTCTGACTAATAATTTTTTTTTTAGCGCATATCGTCTGCCCCTGTTACAAACATTTCAGTGCGACCCTCGTAAAGTAATTAGTAATTAGTCGTCGTGTCTCTATGTGTGAAAAGGCAAACTGCGGTGACATAAAACAGAAATTTTATGTAGAGGATGGGAAATATTTTAATATACTTATTTATTTAATTATTTTTTAATATCTGGTAGCAATTTAAAGTAATTAGTAATTAATAGTAAATTGTTAATACTTCAGAAATATTAATACTTTAGAAATAGTAGAAATGAAATTAAGTTAACGCTCAAAATGTACGGTTTAAAAAACAGCACACACAGAAAATATATCGCCATAGCAATAAGGCAAACGCAACGTAAATTATTACGCAAATAAATTGAAAAATCCGGACCGTCGTTTAAGAAATACTCGAATTTCTGCGGAAATCTAAGTCGATCTCATTACCTTACTATCCTTCTGTATTTGAAAATCTCTTAACTTTTAATACTTTACATACCAATAAATGCCGATAAGCCGACTGTCAAAGTTCTAGCCCGTTATATAGTCTACAACTCGCCTACAGCAATATGTTGTACCTTTTCTTCAAAAGTGACACATTTAAAACTGTAATTTTTTTAGTTAAAAACCTCAAATGTTGATCTAACGAATAGCTTACTATTAAGATTTGATTATATAAATATTTCGTACATCAATATTATGCGACATACCTGTACTATTCCTTTCCGTATAACTCAGGGTAGAAAGCACATTTTTTTAATACGAAAATTTATCTTCTGGGATATGTCAAGTTTGAATCAGAATAAAATAAAATAAACTCCTGTTCAGATTGAAAGCGCTTTGTTAAAAATTTTTGGAAGGTTTTTTTTTTAATTTTTCACACAAACCTTTATCCTCCTCAGTTCATTCAATTTTAGTTTTTATTCCTTATTTTGGAGGTTTTTTTACTGTCACATTTCTTGTAATCTCTCAAGATAAAATCAAAGTCATTTTCAGCAGGTAACTCGAATATTTTTTTTTTCTATCCAGACCGTCCGACCTACCCGAAAGTGCATAAAGTAATTGTTAGGCATGCCGGAACAGTGCCACTCAGTTTAGATTGGAACCCAATGAGAGTGACGAATTTTACTATCTTTCTCGTAACAAATCACCTTGCGGACGAACTTTCGGACCTATAGATTTAACGTGTCCATACTCTTCGTAGATATGGAGATAGATGTGGCCGGCGACGGGGGTCGAATCGCGATACCCTATGCGATCCCCACGCTTAAACCACTGGTTTATCTCGGCCCAAGTAACTGTAATTGTAGTGTAATCTGAACAAGGGATACGTAAACTTTCACTACCAACAAGCACCAGAACCAAATTCTTAAAAGGAGCAGCCGAGCTATATTGAAATATTTTAAGGAGCACACGTTTTAAGGAGCACACAGGAGAGCACGTTTCAAGCATCCCTGATCACGAATCACACATTTTTGAAGTGATGCCTGTGTGTGTGTGTGTGAGAAAGTATGTGTATGTGTGTGTGTGTGTGTCAGTGAGTCTGTGGAGACGATATCTCACGAACGAATGGAGGGATTTGAATAAAATTTAGTACAAAAATTACAATCTATGAATACTGGAAGTCTGTTTTTAAACGTAATCGAATGTTCAGAACCCCCATAAATTTTCGAATGAAATTTTGAAAAAATCATAAAAAAATTAAAACCTTTAATAAAGTTATGCAAATAGACATTTCTTATGTAATTTTCCCTTAGAAAACGATTGACATAAACTTTAGAATGCTAGCATGAACCGTTCTCGAGATATTGCACATTTTTCAAAAAAATTTATCAAAAAATCCTATAAATTAAAAAAACTAATATTAACTATTGAGAAACATGTTCGCTTTTCATATGTAATATCATGCGATAAATTGGGTGACATCATTCTTGTGGATCTAGCTCGCTCCATTCAGGAGAAAAGATACTTTGACTAATACTTTTGTATTTGAACGCCAATAGTCATTTATCTGCTATAAGAATAACTTATTTCTCCGTCCATAACGCTTGGTAAGATTTTGGCGACGAATTTGGCGGAATGTCGTCAACTTGTCAACTTTTTGAAATTTTGCCAAATTAATGAAAATCTCGCCATCTGGATAAAAATGACGCTAAATCTGTAAAAATGACGACTAATTGTCGAAAATTCAATATCTTGGAAAGAATATAAGTATCTACTATAAGAAAAACCTATTTTTACTTTCCTTATATACATTATGTATAAGGAAAGTATTGTGACGGGGTCGAAAATTCGAATTCGAGTTTTCGACGGGAGAGCACGTTTCAAGCATCCCTGATCACGAATCAAGTATTTTTGAAGTGATGTCTGTGTGTGTGTGTGTGTGTGTGTGTGTGTGTGTGTCAGTGAGTCTGTGGAGATGATAACTGACGAACGAATGGACCAATTCGAACCAAATTTGGTACAAAAATCACAATCCGTAAACACTGGAAGCCTATTGTTTTTACACGCAATCGAATGTTCAGAACCTCCCTAAAATTTCGAATAAAATTTTGAAAAAATCGTCAAAAAATCAAAACCACAAATAAAGTTACGCAAATAGATATTTCTGATGTAATTTTTCATTAAAGAACGATTGGCATAAATTTTAGAATGCTAACACAAACCGTTCCTGAGATATTGCACATTTTTCAAAAAAATTATCAAAAAGTCATATAAAATAAAAAAAAATATTTCCTATTGAGAAACATGTTCACTTTTTATATATAATACCATGTGATAAATTGGGTGACATCATTCTCGTGGATCTAGCTCGTTCCATTCATGGAAAAAGATACTTTGAGTAATACTTTTTTATTTGAACGAAAATAGTCATTTGTCTGCTGTAAGAATAACTTATTTCTTTATCCATAAATCGTGGCGAGATTTTGGCGACGAATTTGACGGAATGTCGTCAACTTGGCGACTTTTTGAAATATTGCCAAATTAACGAAAATCTCGCCAAATGGATAAAAATGACGCTAAATCAATGAAAATGGCGACTAATTGTCGAAAATTCAATATCTTGGAAAGAATATTAGTATATTCTATAAGAAAAACCTATTTTTTTACTGTAAAAGTAGTAAATTCATTACATTATATAAGGAAGGTCATGTGTTGCCCACATCAGATTTTTTTTACTGTAAAAGTAGTAAATTCATTGCATTATATAAGGAAAGTCATGTGTTGCCCACATTAGATTTTTTTTACAAACTGTTAATACAATTGATTTGAATGACATCTAAAAATTTCATTTACAATTAAAGTTCCTGTAACTATAAATATCTAAAATTTACTCTATAGAGTAAATTTTAGATATTTATAGTTATTGATATTATAGATATTGTAATATCAAGTGTTTTTGAGTGCACCTTAAGAAATTTCTCAACCTGTATCTTATTTATTTTAGCAAAATCTATGTCGCAGTTTTAGTTGGGCATAATAATCCAATTTTAAATGATAATATGAAAGTTAAAAAGTAAAATGTGTTACATAAAACAACAAAGTTCGTACAGTGTAAATACTGCATGATTGCAAATATTGGGCTAAAAGAAAAAGTTTTATTATTTATCAGGCAATGGAAGATTTTTTATTTAACTTTTGCATTTAAACCTATGGAAACTTTGCAAGCCTGCTATTTTATCATAAGCAAAGATTTGAATATTTTAACAATATATATATATTTTAATTTTATTTCTAGTAAGCTTTCATAGGCACTTTAATTTTACTTCCTAGGCATTTTTTCTTTTCAATATCTGTTAATTAAAAACTTATACAATATAGAATTTAAAACCACATTTTACAAATAAAATTTCAAAACTCAATTACTCAGATCAAATATTCTCAAGCACTATTTCATGTTTAAGAAGAGCACCAAAATATAGCGGTACTCTCAAGCGGTATAGCGGAACTCTCACTGTGGTACTCTCAAGCAACAAACAGGTTGCGAACTTTTGGTTTACACTGTAAAAAAATGTGTGCCAGCTGTCTTTCAGAAAGTATAACGTCTTCTTCAAGAAATAATTTAGTAAATGCACCTTCTTTTGATCGAAAATTTTCAGCTCTCGGATTGGAGTGGATTGATTTGATGCTCCTCATCTTTACCAGCGAGACCTACAACTACCTGCAGCTACAATTAAAAGTAGAATTATGAAGCACATTATGAGCATGCATGCATTTACAATACTCCCCACCCATACCAAACCCGACTCCTCTATATCTAAAGACCAAATAATTAACCGTTCGGTCACAGTTGGGCTTTACTGCGTACGGTTCGTTCCTTGTAGGCAGAAATCTGTGTTTGGGGCTCTTTATTAAAAAGTTCCTTAGCTCCCGAAGCTTCTTAAATAAAAACAACTAACTTTTTTTAAGTTTTGCTTTTCAGTAAAGAAATCCAATCGAGATCTTTTTTACTTTTCTTATAGTATAATGTATAAGGAAGTATTGTGACGGGGTCGAAAATTCGAATTCGAGTTTTCGACGGGAAAACACGTTTCAAGCATATGTGAACACGAATCAAACGTCTTCGGGATGCTGTCTGTGTGTATGTCCGGGAGTCTGTGGAGGCGATATCTCATGAACGAAATTTGGTGCGATGAATTTGGTAACATCATTCTTGTGGATCTAGCTCGTTCCATTCATGAGAAAAGATACTTTGGGCAATACTTAAGTATTTGGACGCCAATAGTCATTCATCTGCTATATGAATAACTTATTTCTCCGTCCATAATGCTTGGCGAGATTTTGGCAACAAATTTAGCGGATGTGACCAACTTGGCGACTTTGTAAAATGTTGCCAAATTGATAAAAATGACGCTACATCAATGAAAACGACGACTAACTGATAAACGTTCAATATCTTGGAAAGCACATAAGAGTAGCCAATAAGAATAACCCATTTCTCCGTCCGTCCGTAACGCTTGGCGAAAAATTTAGCGGGGCGTTGCCAACTTGGCGACTATTTTAAATGTTGCCAAAGAAAAAAAAATGTCGCCAAATTGATAAAAATAACGCCATATGGAAAGTAATGTTTCGCAATTTCTGATTTCCGTCATATGACCGGCATACCTTCTATTATATAAGAAATGATCTTCTCTATATTTGTCTGTAGCACTTGTTGATGCATTTTGGCGAACTTGGCGAATAATTTAACAGTGTATCGCAAACTTGGCGATATTTCGCCCCAGATAGACGAAAATATCGTCAATATTGCAAAAAAGACGCTAAATTAATTAAAATGACGCTTAACTACTGAATTAATTATTAAAATATTTTAATGTATGGACTATATCGCTTATTGACGATGTTATCAATATTGATAATTTTTTATTTAGAGTTACTCGAAATATAAGTTAATTGGGTAGTTTGATATATAGTTTTACATGTTGTCATCCAGAAATTGCCAAATGTACAATCCAGCGGTAAAACCCCAGTATCATGGATCTTATATATTATTTTTTTACTATAAAAGCGGTAGATCATTGCATTATATAAGGAAAGTGACTGATACTGCCCACAGCAAATTTTTTAAAGCGTATAAGTATTTTAGTGAAAACAAATTACTTCTCTAATATTTTCGTTATTATTATAAAGTTATTGATAGTAATTAAGAAAATGTTTGAGACAAAAGGAAAGAAAAATATCTCAAAAATTTTATTTGGGATTTACTATCTATAAATAATATTAATCCGTATAGACATTATTAAACTGCATGTATTTTATCTGCTTTTCCTTTAACATCATTAAAATTTATGGGTGTGTGTGTATGTGTTAAATAGTTAGCCCTTCATAATCTCGAAAAACCACTGAAGCGATGTGGACCAAATACTGAGTGGAAAATTTTATATTGTTACCAGGCATCCTCTGTAATCTTAGTTGTGGGCTCAGGGTACAAGAATGAATCTGAATTTCTGGATAACAAGTTTATTTGCAAGCACAGCATAAACAGAAACAATATACAGTAAAACAACACTTAATGCTTCACAAATT
Organism: Amaurobius ferox; assembly: GCA_951213105.1. Taxonomy (NCBI): domain Eukaryota; kingdom Metazoa; phylum Arthropoda; class Arachnida; order Araneae; family Amaurobiidae; genus Amaurobius; species Amaurobius ferox. The sequence continues at coordinate 129,735,826 of OX578145.1, forward strand.
TCCCAAAATTACCGATACTATTCTTTAAACATTGACGAAAGTCGCAATTCAATGTAGCTCATATGTCGTCAACTACTCTCAGACTGAGTGATGACCCTTTTTATAGACTCTCCATAAAAACTTCAGGAAATCTTTTACATCTCGTAGAATATTCGTCATATCGAGGTGTTTCTCGAACCTTCGAGAAATCGCATTAATCGTCGAATCTGGCTACCATTCTTCGAACTGCAGCATGTGGCAACCCTAGACTCACATAACGGGAAAGGATGCTTATACTAAGGTTTTCTCCGCCTAGCATACGAAAGTGAGAGGGAGTAAAGAGACTCCATAGTATTTTACAAGTTCATGCATTATGTCGATGTGAACGCAGAAAAAATATTTCGAAAAATGTATATAGTTTAGCTATAAATCAAGATTTAGTCAAATTCAGTGATCCTGCTTAATCTCAAAAATCGCTGATGTGATTTGGACCCAATTTGGTTTGTATACTGCGCCTATCTACACTATACTACCTTCTACTATATAAATTCCATAGCGCCAAGTTTAAGACTTATATTAATCGTGAATATGTATATATAAATATTATATTAGATTTGTTGAATCATCTCAGAAAGGTAATCCTAAGCGTTTTTGATCCTTTAGTAAGATTAAAGATAAGATTTCATCCCATACTATGAATTTAAATAATACTATGTATTCTACCCTCAAAACTATTGCTAATGCTTTTGCTGAGTTTTTACCTTCCCTGCAATACATGGTAATGTATAGAGAAAGTATTGGAATCATGTCGAAAATCGCAACTCGAGTTTTCAACGGATCTGCACGTTTCGAGACCTCTAGAATACGAAAAAGCTATTTTTAGCGTGACGTCTGTGTGTGTGTCTGTGTGTCTGTGCAGATTTTGTATCCACTCTAACTAAAAAAGTAATTGACCGAATTTCACAAAATTTGGTAGGTAAGTCACTTGTGGGAGAATCTGGTGCTGATTAGTTTTGGGTACGATTCGGGATAAAAGAACCCGACTTTTTTTGCGAAATGCCCCGCAAAAGTTGTTATTCACTCAAGCTGAAAATCTAATGGACCGAATTTCACAAAATTTGGTAGATAAGTGGCTTATGGGTCATCTTGGTGCTGATTAGATTTTGGTACAATTCAGAAAAAAATAATCTGCCTTTTTTTTGCAAAATGGCGCGCAAAAATCGACAAAATCTAAAATAAAAAACTACGTATGCTGAAATATATCCATTAAATGCTTGTTTTTTACGTAATTTTTAATCAAGAAAATAATAAGACCAACACCATTACACTAGGACTAGCCGTTCTCGAGATATTATCGTTTTTTTGTTTTTTCTCTATGTCACCTTTGAAAATGAGTCCAGTTACCAAATGAGAACGAAAATTGAATTAATAGTGAATTAAATTTAATTAAAATAATGAGAGTGTGTATATAAGTCTGCAGGGAAAGTCATGTGCTACCCACATCAGATTTTTTAGTTCTAGTTTTATTGCCATTATTCGATACTGATACTGTTCCTGCCAATTATCCCAAGAGTGTGATTTGGGATGTAGTTAATGTTAATCATGTAACTGTGATAGATTTTTGGCTGGTATTAATAGACTAAATGGTTTTAGCTCTTTGGGTTTTGATCCTGTTCCTGAGCACATTATTTAAGTATGTTCTACATATTTTGTGTATCCTTTACTTATTACTTTTAACTTATCCATCAGTTGTAATGTTTTTCCAGAGGAGTGGAAGAGGTCTCGAATTATTTCTATTACTTTCCTTATATACATGATGTATAAGGAAAGTATTGTGACGGGGTCGAAAATTCGAATTCAAGTTTTCGACGGGAGAGCTCGTTTCAAGCATCCCTGATCACGAATCGAACATTTTTAAAGTGATGTCTGTGTGTGTGTGCGTGTGTGTGTGTGTGTGTGTGTGTGTGTGTGTGTACGTGTGTGTGAGTCTGTGGAAACGATAACTGACGAACGAATGGACCGATTCGAACAAAATTTGGTACCAAAATCACAATCCTTAAACTCTGGAAGCCTATTGTTTTTATACGCAATTGAATGTTCAGACACCCTCCCCCCTAAATTTTCGAATGAAATTTTGAAAAAATCGTCAAAAAATCAAAACCGCTAATAAAGTTACGCAAATAGACTTCTATGCAATTTTTCTTATGTAATTTTTCATTAGAAAACGATTGACATAAATTTTAGAACGCTAACATGAACCATTCTCTAGATATTGCATATTTTTCAAAACAATTATTAAAAAGTCATATAAAATAAGAAAAAAAATATTTCCTATTGAGAAACATGTTCACTTTTCATATGTAATACAATGCGATAAAGTGGGTGACATCCTTCTCGTGGATCTAGATCGTGCCATTCATGAAAAAAGATACTTTAAGTAATACTTTTGTATTTGAACGCCAATAGTCATTTATCTGCTGTAAGAATAACCTATTTCTTCGTCCATAACGCTTGGCGAGATTTTGGCGACGAATTTGGCGGAATATCGCCAACTTGGCGACTTTTTGAAATGTTGCCAAATTAACGAAAATCTCGCCAAATGGATAAAAATGACGCTAAATCAATGAAAATGGCGACTAATTGTCAAAAATTCAATATCTTGGAAAGAGTATTAGTATCTACTATAAGAAAAACCTATTTTTTTTTACTGTAAAAGTAGTAAATTCATTACATTATATAAGGAAAGTCATTACATTATATAAGGTGCCCACATCAGATTTTTTTCAAAAAGGTTGACAAATTTCGTATTGAGAATGATAGGCCCATTTCTATTATTTCTCCAGTCGCTAAAGTTTTTGAATTTATTTTGCATAAGTGCATCTACAGTCAAGTTCGGTCTTTTTATTTCTATTAATCAGCATGGTTTTATGAGTGGTTAGTCTAATGTTACTAATCTTCTTTTGCTTTACGCCATTAATTCGAGGGGTCGGTTGGATGTTATTTACACACTGATATCAGGAAAGCGTTTGATTCCGTCGATCACGGTATTTTGATTCATATATAGAAGAGTATTGGGTTTTGTTCTAATTTGATTATGCTATTAAAATCCTATTTGAAGTCAAGGTTTTCATGGGTTATTTTTGGTTCTTGTTTAAGTAAGGGTTATTCGGCTAGTTCTGCCGTGCCCCAAGGCTCTGTTCTCGGTTCCTTGTTATTTATTATTAACACTTTACAACAAAGTTGAAAAGTGTTTATGACTTTGCTCATTAACACTTTACAACAAGGTTGAAAAGTGCTTATGACTTTGTTCATTCTGTCTGTCTGCCTGTCCGTTAGCACGATAACTGCCGTAAAAATGACTTAATCAAAATGAAATTTCAGTATGTTGTTCAGACGGGGTCTGTAGGACCTATGGGAATATAAATGAATAATATCACCCAATTAGTTTTATGTTGAACCCGGGTTCAAAAAATGAAATAAATTGAGTCCTATGGGATCTAATTTTTCAAACATTTTTTAAGCGGATTTAAAATTCACAAATTGCTTCGAAAATTTTAGGTAATATTCAAATTGTTCCATAAAATATATAAAAAAAAATTCAGCGAAATATATTCAGTAGTTTTTTAAATAAAAATTAACATAATAATTATACTTCTTATATGAAACGATCACGTGACCATGATATGAAAAGATCACATGATCCACTTCAAAATGATATATGGCATCCATCTTGTTTCAAAATCGTGATTTTTTAAGTTCTTTTTAATTCATATTGAGTGTTATATCCATCCTAAAACTAGTTTATTTTTGCTTAAATTCTGTGCATCTACATACTGAAACAACGCAAATATAATATATTTGAGTTTAAATGATTATCCAAATTTGATTATTTCTACAACGAAGCCTATTTTTCACTTACAGAAAATGTAAACAGTAAAATATGTAGAATGAGTTGTATTAGAATTGCTGTATTTCTTTAACACAAAATAATTTAGCCCATGGAGTCTGCATGGCTGATATGAATGAAATATTAATTGATTTTATAAAGAGAAGGACGATTTTTTTCGATGAAGTTTTAAGCATAGTGTTTAATTACTTGTAGCTCCATGGTCTTAATTTTTAAATAAAATAAATTATTATAGTATTGTGATGAATGATATGAATGGGAGAAAGTTATGAATGAAATGTTGTTTTTATAGAGAGATCCAGGCGTGTTATTTTTTCTATTGCGTCATTTGAATTAATTTCAGTTGTTTTCGATGAAGTTTTCAAATATAATAAATTATCGTAGTATTATGATAGTTTTGAAAATATTACCGTGGAATGTATCGCATTTTAGAGATATTTAAACCAGGCAATTTATATTTCAATGCCGTCATTTGAATGAAGTTCATTTTTTTCAATGAAGGTTTAAGTTTTCAAATATAATAAATTAATGTATAGTATTGTGATAAGTTTTAAAATATTACCGAGGAATGTACTGCATTTTAGACTTTTTTAAATAAAATTGAAGTTGGAAAGTGTTTCATAATCAATGCTTTAAGCATGATTGATCTTTCTTGTTTTCATTAATGATCTTGCTGATTGTTATAAAAATTGCCTAATTTATGCTGATGATTTGAAAATTTTCTGTCCGATTTTCGATGCAGGTTCTTGTATCAATGTTCAATCTGAGTTGCATGTCCTTTTTAATTGGTGCAGCAATAAACGTCTTCATCTCAATATTAGTTAATGTAGTGTTATGTCTTTTACTCGTAGAAAAGTGCCCATTACTTTCCTTATATACATACTGTATAAGGAAAGTATTGTGACCGGGTCGAAAATTTGAATTCGAGTTTTCGACGGGAGAGTACGTTTCAAGCATCCCTGATCACGAGTCGAACATTTTTGAAGTGATGTCTGTGTGTGTGTGTTATTGAGTCTATGGAGGCGATATTTCACGAACGAATGGAGTGATTCGAATGAAATTTGGTACAAAAATCACAATCCGTGAGTACTGGAAGCCTATTGTTTTAAAACACAATTGAATGTTCAGAACCCCCAAAATTTTAGAGTGCAATTTTGAAAAAATCATCAAAAAATCAAAACCTCTAATAAAGTTACGCAAATAAGCATTTCTTATAGAATTTTTTCCTTAGAAAACAATTGACATAAACCTTAGAACGCTAGCATGAACCGTTCTCGAGACATTGCACATTTTTCAAATAAATTTATCAAAAAATCGTATAAATTAAAAAAAATGTTAACTGTTAAGAAACATGTTCACTTTCATACGTAATATCATGCGATAAATTGGGTGACATCATTCTCGTGGATCTAACTCATTCCATTCACGAGAGAAGATACTTTGAGTAATACTTTTGTATTTGAACGCCAATAATCATTTATCCGCTGTAAGAATAATGTGTTTCTCCGTATATAACACCTGGCGAGATTTTGGCGACGAATTTAGCGGAATATTGCCAGCGTGGCGACATTTTAAAATGTTGCCAAATTAACGAAAATCTCGCCAAATGGATAAAAATGACGCTAAATCAATGAAAATGACGACTAATTGAAGAAAATTTATTATCTTGTAAAGAATATATCTACCATAAGAATAACATTTTTTAATTGAAAAAGTAGTAAATTCATTGCATTATATAAGGAAAGTCATGTGCTGCCCACATCAGATTTTTTTGTTTTCTTATGGTTTTAGCAATTCTGTGTTGGCTAGAAAGTTCTCTGTTACTGATCTTGGAGTTATTTATAGGTCTGATATCTCTTTTTTCCTCATATTTCTGATATTTGTACTAAACCCTATACGAATCTCGGTTACATTAAAATAATTTCTCTGAATTTTACTAATGAGGATACCATCATTGTTATTTTCAATGCCTTGATCAGATCTGGGCTTGAGTATCCGTCTACGGCGTGGAGGTCTTTTCATGCTCTTCATGCAAACAAGATCGAAATTATTCTAAATAAATTCTTCAGATATCTTTATTATAAGAAAACTGGTACCTTTTGTTACATCTTATCTGCTACTTTTCTTCGTGATATGTTTAATGTTAAAAGCTTACAGAACAGAAGGAATTTCGTTTTATTTTCATTCTTCAGGAATCTGTTCAATAACAATATTGATTGTTCCCCTGCCTTGGTTGGGATCGGGTTTCATGTTTTCAGTATTCTACCAGGAACATGAGTTTAATTGCTGAAAGGAATTTTAGTATAAATATTGCTTGTCATTGTGCGATTAAGGATTTCTGTAAATTTTACAATAGGGTCCCTGATAATATTGATGTTTTTATTAATAGGAAATTGCTTTTAAAATTCATTTGTTGTAAATATTTTATATTTTAATGTATTTGTTAATATGCAAGTATGTTTAAAGAGCATTTGTTGTCAGTAGTTTGCATTTTAATGTATTTTATAATATTTTAATCTGTATACATTGTATTGTTTATTATCTTGCAAGCTGTTACTGGTACTTTGTCCTGTAACTTGCATCTTCTAAAATAAATAAAAAAAATCTGATATGGGCAATACATGACATTCCTTATATAATGCAATGAATTTACTACTTTTACAGCAAAAAAAATGTTATTCTTATAGTAGATACTAATATTCTTTCCAAGATATTGAATTTTCTTTAATTAGTCGCCATTTTCATTGATTTAGCGTCATTTTTATCAATTTGGCGAGATTTTTGTTAATTTGGTAACAATTAAAAATGTCGCCAAGTTGGCGACATTCCGCCAAATTCGTCGCCAAAATCTCGCCAAGCGTTATGGAGAAATAAGTTATTCTTACAGCAGATAAATGACTATTAGCATTCAAATACAAGAGTATTACTCAAAGTATCTCTTTTCATGATTGGAACGAGCTAGATCCACGAGAATGATGTCACAAAATTTATCGCATGGTATTACAGATGAAAAATTAGCATGTTTCTCAATAGGAAATTTTTTTTTTTATTTTATATAATTTTTTGATAATTTTTTTGAAAAATGTGCAATATCTCGAGAACGGTTCATGTTAGCGTTCTAAAATTTATGTCAATCGTTTTCTAATGAAAAATTACATAAGAAATGTCTACTTGTGTAACTTTATTAGCAGTTTTGATTTTTTGACAATTTTTTCAAAATTTCACTCGAAAATTTAAGGGGGTTCTGAACATTCGATTGCGTATAAAAACAATAGGATTACATTGCTTACAGATTGTGATTTTTGTATCGAATTTCATTCGAATCGGTCCATTCGTTCGGCAGTTATCGTCTCCACAGACTCACTGACACACACATACTTTCACACACACACACACATACTTTCACACACACACACACACACAGACATCACTTCAAAAATGTTTGATTCGTGATCAGGGATGCTTGAAACGTGCTCTCCCGTCGAAAACTCGAATTCGAATTTTCGACCGCGTCACAATACTTTCCTCATACATTATGTATATAAGGAAAGTAAAAATATTGTGTAGATATGAATGCAGAAAATAAAATTTAAAAAATATAGTTTTCTCCAGAGGTCGAATGACCGACCACTTTCTATACACGGGGGAAATCTCAGGATTGCGCCGATCTTATTGGATTTTGTTTTCCTTCTCCAATTGAAAACTTCAAAATAATCATTTGGGATAAAGTCAAACACGTCAATTTCTTATATCTTACCGCTCTGGTCGAATACTAAGCAGTGTTAGCTTGACCACTGCTTTAATGTCATTTCCCGATCATGGCGGAAGAACTCCTTAAAGTCAAAGGCCCCAGGGTATATTAGGAAACAATTGGACCATACCAATACTCATTTGAAGTCTTCCTCATGAATTTATACATCATAAAAATTTAAATATAAAATCATTTACAATTAATGTTTTCAGAACGGGAACATAAATTGATCCCATTTGAATTAGAACTGAGGACATGGCTGATAACTTACGCCCCATTAGCTTCGAAGGCATCCCATGAAAACTACAGTTTCGAATAAAAAGTTATGTACTCGGTCTTATTTTATTCCATTATTTCAAGGGGAAATAAAACTAGAAAAAAATAAAATAAAATGGGGAAAAAATAAAATAAAATGGGGAAAAAATAAAATAAAATGGGGAATTTGAGCCTTAACACTCTTAAAAACCTTAATTGCAACAATTTTTTAATAAGTTCATAATTTCTCACTTACATCCATAATAATCCCGAGAGATTAAGGATTTTCCTTGCAATAAAGCCAAAATTTTAACTGATAATTTGATTCTAGATATTCCATGGTTTAATCGTACAAGGCGGCGTCAGTATGTCGCCTTTACGCTAAATTGGAATTTCATTTCTCCAAAGATTGCTAAAATATTTAAGGAGTTTGTTATGCCCCTTTCTCAATATCTGAGGAATAATTTTAACAAAGTAGTGGTACTTAACAAACATGAGTAATTTTGTTTTATTATTATTAAGTTATATTCCTTATTCATTACTCTCACCAGCTCCTGTTTAAGACCTGCAGACATCCAAAATTTTAAATCCAAAAACTGTTTATTTATGTGCTTTCGGAGCTGTAGGTAAGAGACATTTTTTTCTCCTGAGTGTGTGGCTTCTGCTTCTTCTGATGGATTTCTCAGCTTATACCATATTTCCTACTTCTACAACCAATCATGGAAGAAGTCGATTTATTTTCTCTACTTTGATTTGTATCATCTTTTCACGTTCGCATACTAGTATTAAGAAAGTATTACTTTCACGAAAATTTTCGATTTCGAGATTTTGATAATATATATATTAAGGCCTTCTGAACACGTTTTGACTTTTTTTTTTTTGAGTGATGTCTGTCTGTCTGTCTGCCTGTCTGTGGTCGATCACTTGTGTACTACAAGATAGCGGCCACAAATATTAATGGATTTTTACGAAACTTCATATCCGGCTTCGTTATAAAAAAATCTAGACCTATAATAGATATATTTTAGTTTTTAATTCGAGCGAAATTTTATATTTTTTTAACATGCAGCTGAGACCAAAATTTGACATCATCATGCATGAAAGGGTTTATTTATGGCCCAATGATCACGAGACTTTATATTTTCAATCATTGTTGTGAAAAGTAGCCGCGATAGAATTTTTTTGTTCGTGACGTCATTAGTCCCGTTCAGGGGGGCAAGTTACCTGCCTCCGGAGGGTACATTGTCAAGTATAGTATCAATCGAAAGATTTTTTTCAAGCCCTTTAAAGTGAAGGGTAATACGCTATAATTGTGATCATTTGACCCATGATACCGATTTTTCAAAATTTTTCTTGTAAAATTTGAAAAACTAGAGAGCTCTGCCCCCTGCTCGCTTCGCTCGCGCAACCCCCTTCGGGAGGCTTCGCCTCTTACTCGCTGCGCTCGATTCATATCTATTTTTTCTAAAAATTCTACTTTCAAAAATCTCTTTTCTATCCCTGCCTATTTTCCGCAGCAGAGAAAAGCAGGGATTTTTCTTAGTCCAGGAACTCCAAAAACTGAATTTCTTATTCATGAGCTCGCTTTGCGAGCTATTTAATGCCAAACTAAAATTTAAATCGATAAACCGTTTATTTCATCGTGTTACCCTTTTATTTTTCTATAAATGTACCAAATTTCATATTTTTGTATGCTATAGTTTTTACGGTACGAGACAAAGAAATCGCTAGACGTGCCGATAAGGGAAAAAAGTGCATAAAAAATAAAATATCTCAAAAACTACATCGAAATTAAAAAAAGGGCTCCGTCCTGCAGAAATGCACCCATGTAGGTACCTGCCTGCAAAAATTCGTGGTCTTGCTATTGTTAGTCTATCCAGGACGCGAACTCGCAGCTCAAATATTTTGTCTTCGACTTTGACAGACTTTTTGTCTTCGACTTTTGTCTTCGAGTTTGTTGATTTCTTAAACTGCAGTATATATAAAAAAAATGTTTTATTTTAGCGTATTCCCCAAAGCTTTTTCTACAAGTGTACCAAATTTCATATTTTTATATGCTATAGTTTTTGCGGTACGAAGCAAAAAATCTCGAGAAACGAGAAATTTGTCAATCAGAGGCGGCGCCAGCGTCATCTACTTTTTTCTTTAATATATAGAGAAAAAAAAAGCTACTAAAAATGGATTCTGTTATGCGAAAGTCGAGTTGAGCCACTCTCTAGTTAATTTATACTGGAATTTAAGCCTTAACACTCCTAAAAACCTTAATTGCAACAATTTTTTAATAAGTTCATAATTTCTCACTTACATCCATAATAATCCCGAAAGATTAAGGATTTTCCTTGCAATAAAGCCAAAATTTTAACTGATAATTTGATTCTAGGTATTCCATGGTTCAGTCATATATAAATAATAATGAATCATATATAAATAATTTTAGGTTCAATCGTATATAAATAATAATATTCTATGCCTTATTTAATTTAAGGAGGAAAATAAAGCTGCAATAGAAAGAAGGGAAGCTGGATTAATATTTGCAAACCGGCGCCAGCATGTCGCCGTTCCATCCCATTTGAATTCCATTACTCTTCCCCTCCTTGCACTCAGATGTTTATTTCGAGTTCAGCGATTGATGTCTTTGGGGCTCCCCCTGAAAAAATAGCTTCCTTTCTCCCAAATTCTGTTAATCAGGGTTTCCCCCGTAAAAATATCTAAAGTTTGAGTCTTCATTCGACTTTTTATAAATTTATGGGAATTCCTCTCGATGTGTAGAGAGAGTTTTCCGCTGCCCACATCACATTATTACTTTCCCTACATACATGTGTCGGGAAAGTATTGTGACGGGGTCGAAAATTCGAATTCGGTTTTTTGATGAAATAATGCGTTTTTCACATCGCTGAATTCGAATGGAACGTTTTGAGGTGATGTCTGAGTATATTTTTGCGTGTGTGTATCCGTAGATCTGTGGATGTGATATCTCTCGAACGAATGAAGCGTTTCGAAAATAATTTGGTACGAGTACAGAAATTCACCGATTAGCGCAAGTTCGATTAGCGCGAAACTCGATTTGACTCGGTTTATAATAAGCAACTCAATTTCGATTAGCAGGAATCAAAATTTCGATTAGCACAATATGTAACTAAAGAGCCCTTAAGCCCAATGAACTGAAATTTCAGACGTGGGTTGCAATCATAGAGAACCAGGTTGTTTGCAAATATTTTATTTTATACAGTAATGCGTCATTTATAATATATATGCGTGTATACTGTACTGTACATTAAGATTTTTGAAAAACGTACAGCAAGTTAAACACCAATTCAGAAGTTCTTATATTTCAAAACATTTTCACATTTTACAGCAGGGACATTGAAAACGCCATGTTCCTGTACAGACATATTTGCAATGAAAAAAGAAACGTTACTACAAACCATCCTTTTAAAAATATTTTAGAAAGGAATGAAGTGGTAGATAATTATTTACATGTAATATCATTAAATATTTGAGTACAGGTGGCATTCACAGCGCTGTCGTGGATAGATAAACTTTTTTATATATTAATGTGCCACTAAAAATTGTGAGTGTAATATACGTATGTATTAAATTTAAAATGTAGAGTACCTTAGTGTATTATAAGCTATAAATATTTTTCAAGGAAATACTGTTTTGTTAATTTCAATAAACTTTTATTGCAAATAATAACTTTTAAGGAATTAAACATTTTAATTCATTGTTATACTTCATTTTAATCCTACCGTATGTTACAAATTGCTATAAAAACGCGTTAAAAATATTAATTAACGTTTTCAAGGTATTGGGACGCATTAAGATATTCTACGTTGTATTTTAAATTCGATTAGCGCGGCGTTTTTGTGCAACCAATTAATCACACTAATCGGGAAATTACTATATAAAAATTAGTGAATACTGAGCCCAATTGAGTGAGCCTAATTGACTTTAAACTCAATCAAATGTTTGAAAGATCCTGCAATTTTCGAATGAATGTTTCAAAAATCATTAAAAAATCAAAACCTTCAATAATGATAAATAAATAATCATTTCATACGTAATTTTTTACTAAGAAACGAATGATATAAATTTTAGAAGGCTAGCATGAATCGCTTTCGAGATAGTGCAAGATTTTCGAATGAATTTAAAAAAAAAATCATTTTAAATCATTACTTTTAATACTGTTTAATAAACAATCATTTTTATTTCAAAACAAATGAAATAAGCTTTCGATCGCTAGCATGAAACGTTCTCGAGATATTGCACGTTTTTAAAATAAATTCACCAAAAAGAAAATACATCAAAATTTGAAATTACTAAATATCATCATAATGTGTTCACTTTCCATATGTAATATTAAGCGACAAATCTGTTATCATTTTCGTGAATCTAATAGTTCGTTCTTTCACGAGGTAAGATATGTTTGGTAATAGTTTTGTACTTTGACGTCAAAGAATTCGCTAATAGAGATTTTTTCGCGGGATATTAATTAAATTTCACAGGCATTTTGACGAAGATTTTGCACGCGAGTATAAATAAGTCATTCTTCATGAGCCAATAAGTTGCCAAAATCGCCAAATTTCAATTTACGTGATGTTAATTTCATACCAAAATCATTGTGCCGTGGATCTTATATATTATTATTTCGTTCTGAAAGAAGTAAAACTGTTATATAATGGAAGCAAAGTCATATGTTACCCTCATTAGATTTTTTAAATGCATAGTAAATTAGATGAAGTATGGCTCAATTCGACTCTCTCATACCAGAATCTACTTTTAGTAGCTATTTTTTTTTTTTTCAAATTTTAGAAGAAAATTTTTGAAAAATCTGTGGATTTAAATGATTACATTTATAGCGTGGTACCCTTCACTTTAAAGGACATGAAAAAATATTTCGATTGATGCCATACTTGACAATGTACCCTCCCGGGGGGCGGTAAACTTGCCCCCCCCCCCCGAGGGGGACTAATTGACTTCACAAACAAAAAATTGTATGGCGGACATTTTTCACAACAATTATTGAAACTATAAAGTTTTGTGATCATTGAGCCATAAATAAACCCTTTTATGCATGATTATATTAAATTTTGTCCTATGTTGCTATGTTTAAAAAAAAAATACAAAATTTCGAATAAATTTCGAAGTTTCGGCTTGAATTAAAAAATATTCTATCTAGTTCCGGATTTTTGATAACAAAGCCGGATATAATGTTTCGTGAAAATACATTGATATTTGTACACAAGAAATCAACCACAGACATATAAACAGACAAGCAGACAGACGGATATCACTCCAGTCAAAACTCGTTCAGGTGGTCTTAAAACATATATTCGCATCAAAATTCCGGAATGAAAATTTTCGTGAAAAAAAAACAATTCTTTCTTAATACTACATATGAGAAAGTAAAAATTTGAAATATTCCACGATTTTTAAGTCTTCTGTATTCACACAGCTCCGTGTGCCAAAGACTCGTTTCTTTCTTTTGGGTCATGGATTTATAAATGCATTCTTCGATATACTGCCTTTCTTCTGTAAAGTTCTGTTACAGTTCCAAATGCCATCTTGCTGGGAGGGGGAGGGGGTTATTGATATTTCATGCATACGTTTTTCTTCTGAAGTGAAAAATCTTCTTGTGCAATACAAAATATCTCATCGTATTCTTTGTATATTGTGATGTAATACAAGACATCAAAAAATACAATAATTTTATTTTATGCATTCATATTTTTTTAATTTCTTGATTTAAATCACCGTGTTAATAATTTAACTTCACATTACCAGCTTTTTTATTGACTGTGTTTCGTATTTTTCGTGTTAAAACATTTCGCCTTAACTGTATTTGATTTTAATTTTAACTTTTACTTTTTAACACTTTACAACAAAGTTGAAAAGTGTTTATGACTTTGTTCATTCTGTCAGTCTGTCTGTCTGTCTGTCCGTTAGCACGATAACTGCCGTAAAAATGATTTAATCAAAATGAAATTTTAGTACGTTGTTCAGACGGTCTTATGGGACCTATGGGAATATAAATGAATAATATCATCCAATTAGTTTTGGATTGATCCTGGGTTGAAAAAATGAAATATATCGAATCCTATGGGACCTAATTTTTCAAACATTTTTTAAGCGGATTTAAAATTCACAAATTGCTTCGAGAATTTTAGGTAATATTCAAATTATCCCATAAAATAAATGAAAAAAATTTCCGCAAAATATATTCAGTAGTGTTTTAAATAAAAATTAAAATAATAATTACACCACTTATATGAAGCGATCACGTGACCATTTTAGGAAGAGATCACGTGACCCACTTTAAAATGAAATATGGTATCCATCTTGTCTCAAAATCGTGATTTTTAAAGTTATTTTTAATTCACATTGGGTGTTGTATCCGTCCTAAAACCGCTTTATTTTTGATTAAATTCTGTGCATCTACATACTGAAACAACGCAATTACACTATATTTGAGTTTAAATGATCATCCAAATTTGATTATTTCTACAACGAAACCTATTTTTCACTTATGGAAAATGTAAACACCGAAAGATATAGAATGAGTTGTATAAGAATTGCTGTATTTCTTTAACACAAAATTATTTAGCTCATGGAGTCTGCATAGCTGATATGAATGAAATATTCATTGATTTTACTGAGAGAGGGGCGATTTTTTCGATGAAGTTTTAAGCATAGAGTTTAATTATTTGTAACTCCATGGTCTTAAGTTTTAAATAAAATAAATTATTATAGTATTGTGATGAATGAAATGCTGCTTTTATAGAGAGAGTCAGGCGTGTTATATTTCGATGGCGTCATTTGAATAAATTTCAGTTATTTTTGATGAAGTTTTCAAATATAATAAATTATTGTAGTATTATGATAATGTTAAAAACATTACCGAGGAGCCAGGTGATTTATATTTAATTGACGTCATTTGAATGAAGTTCATTTTTTTCGATGAACTTTAAGTTTTCAAATATAATAAATTAATGTAGTATTGTGATAATTTTTAAAATATTACCGAGGAATATATCACATTTTACAGATGTTTAAATGAAATTGCATTGAAGTTGGAAAGTTTTCATAATCATTGCTTTATGCATGATTGATCTTTCTTGTTTATTACTTCCATTTATGTATAATTTAAGAATTGCACTCTATATTATTTTTACGTTCGGAAATATAACGAAGTCTTGATTTAAACAAAATACAAGAATTACAATAATAGATTTTACAATAATATATTTTTGCATCATTTTTTTATTACTGTAAGTTTTTATTAACTAACCAACAAAATTAAAATAATCGTGAATGTAATATAATGTTTGTTTAGCTTTTGCCTCTTGTTTATAAAAGATCTCTGCTTTGGTTCACTTAAAATAATTAATAAAACTATTTATCCTATCTTATATCCTATCATAAAGTTTGAGTAATGATTCATGTAGTCATTAAAGATTACATGCTCTTAAATTCTGTTTCATATTCTTTATAAATTATCCTTCTAATCAAAATCCGCAAATAAAACAAAATTTCCTAAAATAATTCTTGGTTTTAAATAATCTTTTTTAGCCTTTTTCAATGAATTACTAATGCTGAATTAAAAATATGGATGTCTGTAGTTAATATGATGGTTATTATTCTAATTTTATGGATAATGGGTACTGCAATTTGTTAATGAACATGGTTTTCAATTAACGCTTCATTCAATATTTTTAATTAATCCTTTAGACTTACAAAGAAATCAAAATTTAATACTTTACGGAAATTAATGAAAATAGTGAAATCATGAAAAGTTGTTGAATTTACTTCTTATGCAAAACAAAATAAATTTTACTTACCAAATTAACATTAATATTTTTATCTTATTTTCTTATGAATTTTACTTATTCATGACACAGACAAAATATCACACTGAGAATTTTTATATAAGACTAGCCGCCTTTGGCGACCAGCCTGTTCGCTACCCTTGAAAATTCTGACCGTGGCAAATTGTAACCGTGGCACACTCGCTGGCGCGACCTTACCAGAAGGTGTAAGGTAACTGTTTGGACGGCCAGGAAGTGCCACCCAATTTAGACCGGAACTCAGTGGGGGAGACATCCACAGGGACCGTACCCTCCTTCCCCTACCACCAACCTTTCGGAAGGACTTACGATCCCGCATGCTTAACGTGATCGTACTCCGCGTGAACGCGGCTGCAGTTTTGGCAGTGGCGGGAATCGAACCCGGGCCTACCCAGTGAAATTCCCGCGCGCTAACCACTGGTGTACTTCGCCCTCCGCGACATTTTCCATAACTTTCTTTTTATTCACCGAATTTAGACCGGAACCCAGTGGGAGAGGCACCCACGGGGACCGTACCCTCCTTCCCCAACCACCAACCTCTCGAAAGGACTTACAGACACACATGTTTATTCCGCGTGATCGTACTCCGCGTGAACACGGCGGCAATTTTGGAAATCGAACCCGGGCCTACCGCGTGCAATTCCCGCGCGCTAACCACTGGGCTACTTCGCCCTCCGCGACAATCTCCATAACTTTCTTTTTATTCACCCAATTTAGGCCGTACCCTCCTTCCCCTACCACCAACCTCTCGGAAGGACTTACGGGCCCACATGTTTAACGTGATCGTATTCCGCGTGAACACTTCGGCAGTTTTGGCAGTGGCGGGAATCGTACCCGGGCCTACCGCTAACTTCCCGCGCGCTAATTTACAATTTAAAATGACCATATGCTCTCTAAGCTCTTAATTCCATCATCCTCATTCCATTGTTCCATCATTTAAAATATCCATAAAATTTAAATATCCATCGTTCCATCATTTAAAATATCCATAAAATTAAAATATCCATCGTTCCATCATTTAAAATATCCATAAAATTAAAATATCCATTTAAAAAATCCATATCGTTATATCATTTAAAATATAAATATAATAATTTCTACAGTGCATATGTTAAGCTCTTATTTCATTTAAAATCGGAAGCGCGGGAAACGGAAAGTAAAAACTAATTCGGTTTCTTATTGTCCCACCCATCGCTATGCATATACAGAACCGTGACGTCACCTCCACCTTGACGTCCCCACCCACCACCTTCCTTCCTTCAGCGGTGGAGAAATGAAGCGGCACGCCGAGCGGAACGCCGAGAAATCGAAATTCGGAAACTTTTAAAATCCCGATCTTGTGGGCAATACGGAATATTTCCTGACCAGATTGGACTTGTAAGAATGCCAGATGTTTGACCTTTCTGAAAATGTAAATTATTAGTCGAAATTATGAGTACTTTTCACGATGCGAGAATTTAAAAACCAAAAATCGTTTTCTTGAGCAAAAAGTGACTTTTGTTTTAAAATCTTTAAAAAATATTAGAAATCGAAATTCAGATTTGAAATTGATATATTTTTACTCGCAATTGTCTGCTCTTTCCGATGGTGTGAGTTGTTTTTTTCTACGACGTCTGGATCGTGGAGAAAAAAGGGCAAAAAAAGGTCGAAATCGCATAAAACATTAAATAAATAAAAAAATAATTAGAATTTTGAAAATCGGTTTTCACGTGTCCCCTTCCCTCCCCCCCGGGTCTCCGATTGCCAAATTTCGTAGCTCTCCGACGCGCGGTCGCGAAACGTATAGTGTATAAGACAGACAGACAGACAGACACACACACACACACACAGACATTGCCTTTTATTATTTAAGATAGCTTACATATTTATATATCTTAAATATTCTGAAATCAACAATATTTCGTTTTTAATTACAGCATAAACATTTATTTGAATATATCAACCGGTTTCTGCAGCCTCCTTATATATTCTAAATAATCATAATATCATTATTCTGATATTATGAAAGTATCCATGTTTTATGTAATTGTCACCTCTTTTCCTATACCTCATATTTTAGATTTAGGAATGCCTTGACATGTACGTGGATGCCACCAAATTTAACATGTACACAAGTATTCTTCTTATTGAGTAAGCAAGTGCCCCCAAATTTTGCATGTACACAAGTATCATTGTACGCAAGTGCCACAAAATTTAACATGTTCGCAAGTATTCTGCTTATTGAGTACGCAAGTGCCACCAAATTTTGCATGCACACAAGTGTCACTGTACGCAAGTGCCACCAATTCGTATTTAACACAGAATCTGGGAATTTATGTATGTAGTAAATTGAAATGCTTCTGATGACCTCATATCCTTTTATTGATTTAATCGATCTCGGTTGTAACCGATCATGCATACAAGATGTTTAAAAAAAAAGTGAAGGGTGGATTTTTTTTAAATTGCTTTTATTTAATAAGGTGGGTATTTATGAAACAATAATGTAAATGATGTGCAATATTTTTGCAAAATAAAAAATAATCATATACAGCTCCTCTAGAGAAAAAAGTCAAATTACAAAAATGTTACTCATATCGAATTTAGCAAAACTGTCAAAAATTTGTAAAATGATCAAATTTGACATAGTTATCACTAGAAAGCCTTGTCGAAAGGGAGAACTACGCATGCGCAGTCGCCAAGTTTCATCCAAAGTTGGACGAAAGAAACCCTAAAATATGGTAGCCACATCAGTGTAAATTCAACTGCTTGGCGATATAAAAGTTCACATAAATATTTTGAAAGACGTCACGAACCAGGAATAAATACAACAATGAAACAATTTAAAATACGGGAAAGGGATTTCTTAATTCTTTCTTTTTTTAGTTTTCTATATTATTGATAGTAGGAAGAGATTATAAGTTACAAAATAAAAGCTAGATATGAAGTATCATTTATCCTTTTATTCCATCCTATATGAGTATTATTTTCAATTGAAGAATAATTGATTTTTATTTACATTGCTTATAAAGACCGTATATTCAGTGGCGGCCGAACTGGATAAAACAAATAAAATAATGGCAAGGTTGGCCTATATTATATTTTTTCTGAGGTCTTAAGTCATAGCGTCGGCAAAGGTTATACTTCGAGTCATATTCCCCTTCATTTGGGTAAATAATTGCATAGAGTTCGTATAGGAAACCCAATATTGTAACTCCTCATACGATCGTAGACCCCCCTCCCTCCCGATATTCTAAGATATATATCGAATGTGTACCTACGATGTATATCGATCCGATATGTGTATCGAATAATTCTGACTCATAGATTTTGAACCTTGTATTCATAGAATTTAAAACCACGCCTTCCAATTTTGGGTCTCTGATCCAGTATTATCATATTTTTAGACAAATATGCTCAATATTGCATAATTAATCGGCCTTATTAGTAAATTTCAAACAACTTCCCTCTCCTTCCTGTGTTCAAAATATGCAAGTGATACTATGAATTGTATTTTTACTTGCTTATACTACTGAATATAGTATGAAGTGTCGTTTTCACCAAAATTTTCATTTTCATGATTTTGTTGTCAATATATGTTTTAGGACCTTTTGAATACGTTTTGACTATTTTCAGAGTGATATTTGCCTGTCTGTGATCGATTTCTTGTGTACACAATAGCTGTAATGTGGGCCTCGAGGTGTGTATGTGTGTGTGGAGAGGAGAAGTTACCCCCGGAGAGGCCAGGCACATTGTCAAACTTGGTATCAACTGAAACTTTTTTAGGCCCTATAAAATGAAGAGAAACATGCTATAATTGTGATTAATTGAACCAACAATGCAGATTTTTCAACATTTTTCTTACAAAACTTGGAAAAAAAATTACTTGAAGTTCAAAATGTTTTTTTTTTTTGTTTTGTTTTTTACAATTTAGCAAATTTATTTTCCTAAACTAGCGACGCTATAATACTAGCGACTTCCTATACTAGCGACGCTATAATATGAAATATTGGTGATTCTTAAGCAAGAATTTTATTTAAGTATAATTTTATTTAAGTTTGATATAAGGTATTATTTAAGTATAATTTGTATATATATATACTTCACTGATTACTTTTAAATATTATTTTATAATAAACTGCATAAGATAAAGCAAAATAAAACAGAATACTTTTTGTTCCACACTTGAAATTACAAATACTGGAATCTAATGATAACATAAGACTTCGCTTTAGATACAGAAATGTCTGAACTTAAGTGACTTATAACTGCATACATTATCTCCTATAATTCACCCTAGATTTGTAAAAAAAGTTTTTTGACTCTAATAGGTGGTTTTGCATGCCATTTTAGACTTACCATAACTTTCTCATACTATTGAATTCATAGTACATAATGAATTGTTTTTACGAAATTTTTCGATTTCGAGATTTTGGTGCCAAGATATATTTTAGGATTTCTTGAACACGATTTGACTATTTTTAAAGTGATGTCCGTCTGTGGTCGATTTTTTGTATACACGATAGTTGCCATGCCACAAATATCAATGGATTGTCACGGAACTTTATATCCGGCTTTGTTAACGAAAAATCTAGAACAAGATTTAATTTTTTGAAATTCGAGCGATAATTTCAAAATTTGATGTTTTCTTAACAAGGCATTATAGGACAATATTTTGATATAATTATGCATTAAAGCCCCTATTACAGGACAGTAATTTGGGACAACAAACCGTTCGCAAAACAGCTTTGGGGACGTTTGTGACGACACTCATCTCAACACAGAACCAAAATGACGTCACTCCTAGCAACAAATGGGGAAGTTGCTTCCCCATTTGTTGCTTGAAGTGACGTGACAAACGTCCCAAAGTTGTTTTGCGAACGGTTTGTTGTCCCAAATTACTGTCGTGTAATAGGGACTCTCTCTTACTGTAAAGAGTACTCTTAACATCCCAAAGGTTCCGTTTGGATTAAATAAGTTCAAGAAGATCAGCTTCCATTTCTGCATTCCAAACAGTCTATCGGCCATCTTGGTCGCCATTAAAGTAAGAAATAAAATAACTTAAAAGCACGTGACCTGTTGAAGACCCAGGCCACCCGACTCACCCGAGGACATGAGCAGCAGGGTGAGTAGCTGGAGCATGTGACCTGTTGTTACTGAGACCCAGACCATCCGACCTACCAGAAAGGTGTAAGACAACTGTTTGGACGGCCGGGAAGAGCCACCCAATTTAGACCGGAACCCAGTGGGGGAGGCATCCACAGGGACTGTACCTTCCTTACCCTACCACCAACCTCTCGGAAGGACTTACGGACCCACATGTTTAACGTAATCGTACTCCGCATGAACACGGCGACAGTTTTGGTAGCGGAGGGAAGCGAATCCGGGCCTACCGAGTGCAATTCCCGCGCGCTAACCACTGGGCTACCACGCCCCCAGCAATTGACCTGTGACGTTTCGGATTTACGCATTTCTGATTGGTCGCTTTTCGCACAGCCTTTCCCTGAACAACAATATTTTCGGGTTAAACTTAAAATGTTGTGGCTAAATTTGCCGTCTGAGCTGTTTTGCGAACGGTTTGTTGTCCCAAATTACTGTCGTGTAATAGGGACTTAACAGGGTTAAGTTAGGGCTTAATGGTCGCAAAACTTAACTGTTTCAATTATTGTAGTTAAAAATAGCCGAGATATAATATTTGTGTTCGTAACGTCATTAGCCCACTCCAGGGAGTCGGGAGGAGGAAGTTACTCCCTCAAGGAGGTACGTTGTTGTTTGTTGTTGTTGTTGAAACCCAGACATTCCGACCTACCACGGGGGTATGTTGTCAAACTTCGTATTAACTGTCATTTTTTTTCAAGCCCTTTAAAATGAAGAGTAACATGCCACAATTGTTATTATTTAAACTAACAATACATATTTTTTAAATGTTTGCTTTCAAAGAAAAATAAATCCTTAAATGTATAATCTGGTATGAAAAAGTGGAGTTGAGCGAAGGAAAATGGAAAGAGTCGAGAAAAAATGAAAAGCAAAATGTTTACCTCGCATATCTTAAAAAGGAACTATGTTCTATTAATTATATATTGATATTTTATTCTTTGTGACCTTCATATAATTTGTATATCATATTTTAATCGATTTCACGTAACATTAAAATTTGCCGACCAATTTGAAATTAAAAATTAAATGGCCTCTACCTGTCAATTGCCAAGCCGCTCAAAGAACATGACTTTCTGATTTTAATATCATTTTTCTGATATTACAATAATTATAAGCATTTAAAATGAATCTCGAATGAATATTCAAACATTTCTATAAATTCGACATCTGTCCTTAAAAATAGCTACATGCCTTTAATTTGAAGAATTATCAATTCTTTTAGACGACGTCAACTAGTCCAATGTTATTGCTATGGACCTCAAATGGAATATGCAACAATAAAACATGCTTCAAATGGAATATATAGTACATATCTTGAAAATGGTTTTATCCTAATAGGTTTGGTCGGTCAAAAACGTATATGTAAAGAAGTCTACGTATAAAAATATTTAATTGATGTATTTCAACATATTTATTCCATTATTTCAGATTGCGAAGATTTCTGTGCCCCATTAGAAAATCAAAAAGCCGCTTCTGGTTTTCTAAATTGTACCAAAGTCTGGTAGGAACCAGGGTAGAGCATATTTGACTTATATACCAAATTTAAGAAATTTCATTGGATAGTTTTAGGGCTAATGCGGACGCATGCGAGAGCGCGCACACACACACACACACAAACACACACAGTTGAAATGTTGAAAATCTGATATTGGACAGCATATGACTTTCAAAACAGATTAAATGTCATTTCTCCTTTTGTTAACACTTTACAACGCAGTTGAAAAGTGTTTATGACTTTGTTCATTCATTCTGTCTGTCCGTTAGCACGATAACTGCCGTAAAAATAACTTTATCAAAATGAAATTTTAGTATGTTGTTCAGACGGTCTGTGGGACCTATGGGAATATAAATAAATAATATAACCCAATTAGTTTTTTATTGAACCCGGGTTGAAAAAATGAAATACATTGAACCCTATGAGACCTAATTTTTCAAACATTTTTTAAGCAAATTTAAAATTAACAAATTGCTTCGAAATTTTTAAGAAATATTCACATTATCCCATTAAATATATAAAAAAATTTCAGTAAAATATGTTAGGTAGTTTTTTAATTAAATATTATTTAATATAGGGAGAAAAACAAATTGAATTAAATTCTGACTATTGGGATATCCTCCAGAAAGAAAAGAGAGATATATTATATAATAAATATCTTACCAAGAATTTAATTAATTTGTATATGAGAGAGGTTTCACATTTTAAAATAAATTTGGTAGATAGCAATTTTTCATTTTTTCAATTTTTTTTTTATTTTATATAACTCTTCATAATATACTTATTTGATGGCACTTTTAATGCACTTTCCTACGTCCTAGAGAGTTAAAATTTGGTACACAACTTAAATTTGTTGAACATTTTATTCTACAAAAATTTGGTGAATCTTTAAATATCGATCCTACATTTTTTTCGAAATGGCCTGCAAATAATTCCAGTTCACTTCTATAAATCATTGTTGTAATATTGTTAAAAATTCTGATGTGGGCAGCACATGTCTTTCCCTGCAGACTCATATTCACGTTCTCTTTATTTCTTCAATAATAATTTGAGTTTATCTGTACAAAATAACAGCCATAAGTATTTTAAATCACATTGAATTTGCACGTTAAACTTAAATTTGGTTCTCATTTGATAGCTAAACTTATTGTCAATGGTAGAGCGTAGCGAAAACGCGAATAAACTAGAATATCTCAAGAACGGCTAGTCCTAGAGTAATGGGATTAGTCTTATTCTTTTTGTTGTCAAACATTACGTATAAAATAGGAATTTAATTGACATAATTGAGCACACGTAGTCTTTTATTTTTATATTTAACGATTTTTGCGGGCCATTTCGCAAAAATAGCCCGTTCCTTTTTCCTGAATCGTACTAGAATAACCTACAAATGATTTATATACCAAATTTTGTTAAATTGGGTATATAAATCACTTGTAGGTTATTGAAATATTATACACCAAATTTTGTTAAATTTGTTCTATTAGTTTTTAGCTAGAGTGGATAAAGGCAATTTCTGCCGGCCATTTCGCAGAGAAGGCAGATTCTTTTATTACGAATCGTACTATAATTTTATGAACATCAGGGTTTCCTACGAAAAACATACCTACTAAATTTTATGAAATGCGGTCCATTAGTTTTTCAATTAGAGTGGATGTAATAGCCTCACAGACACACAGAAACATACAGAGATATACCCTTACACACACAGACGTCTTCCTAATAATAGTTTTATAGTCCCAAAACGTGTAGATCCTTCGAAAATTCGAGTTCCCATCTTCGGAACGATTCCAATACTTTGAATACATACACACACACACATATATTATCTGTGTATCTGTGTATTATCTGTGTATCTAAATTCCGTGCCTACGCAATTACAATAGTTATGATTTTAAATGATCCCTAAACTTTTATTATTTCTTCAACGAAGCTTAACTTTAACTTATGCAGAATGCAAATATCTCAAGCGATTGTAAGGTGAGTTACATAAGAATTGCTGAATTTTTTTCACACAAAATTATTTAGCTCTGGAGTCTGGAATATAAGTTATATGAATGAAATATTCATTGATTTTGCATAGAGAATCAGATGATTTATATTTCGATACAGTTTTAAATATTTAAGTATAATAAATTACTGTATAGTACTGTGATAATGTAAAAGATATCACCACTGAATGTATCACATTTTAGAAATTTTTAAATAAAATTGCATTTCAGTTGGAAAGTGTTTCATAATCAATGCGTATGCATGATCGATCTTTCTTGTTTTATAATGTATGAAGTCTAACTGTCCAAAATAACACCAATGTTTTTTTTTCAAATGACATGCATTTTGAACTTGCATTTAAAATTACATTTTCGTTTTTATTTAGCAACCTCGCGTATTTTAAAATGGCGGAGTAGCAAAATTGAAGAAAGAAAAATTAAATATCTCAAGAACGATTGATCTTAGAATAATGGGGTTGGTCTTATTGTTTTCATAATAAAAAATACGTATAAAACAAGCATTTAGTTATTATCTTGGTTATTTCGCAAGAAAGACCCGTTCTATATTCCTAATTATACTAAAGTCTAATCATATCATCTAATATCATATCATCTAATATCATATCATCCAATATCATATCATCTAATATCATATCATAATCATATCAGTCTAATTATCATAAAGTTTAATCAGTTTAATCAAGATAATCTGCAAGAGTCTTACTTATCTAACAGTTTCTGAGCTATAGTGGATCCATTCATGGCATGAAACACACACACACGCATATATAGTATGTATAATTTTAAAAATTGTGAAATCAAGTTCAAGAGTGACCAAAACGTATAAATCTGTTAAAAACTAGAGTTCTAACTCCAACACATTTACAGTGTATTGTAGGGAAAGTAGTCATAATTCTCTCTATTAATATTCTGATCATTCGCTAACATTTAGTACATCGGGTATTATTTACATTTATAATGTAAAAAATATTTTGTATATTTTGATTTCAATTGTATTGATGTTATATTAAAATAAACAAGAAAGATCAATCATGCATAAAGAATTGATTATGAAACACTTTCCAACTTCAATGCAATTTTATACAAACATCTCTCAAATACGATACATTCCTCGGTAATATTTTTAAATTTATCATAATACTACATTAGTTTATAATATTTGAAAACTTCATCGAAGAAAATGAACTTCATTCAAATGACGGCATTGAAATATAAATTGCCTGGTTTAAACATCTCTAAAATGCGATACATTCCTCGGTAATATTTTTAAAATTGTCATAACTCTACAATAATTTATTATATTTGAAAACTTCATTGAAAACAAATGAACTTTATTCAAATGACGTTATCGAAATATAAATCACCTCTATATAAAAGCAGCATTTCATTCATATTCATTTTTCCAATCGTTTAATTCATTCCGATACTATAATAACTTATTTTATTTAAAAATTTGAAAAATTGTTATCTACCATATTTACTTTAAAATGTGAAACCTTTTTCATGTGTAAAATAATTAAACGCTTGGAAAGATATTTATTATATAATATATCTCTTTTTTCTTTCAGGAGGATATAACGAGAGTCAGAATTTAATTGAATTTGTTTTTCTCCCTATATTAAATAATTTTTATTTAAAAAATTTCCTAACATATTTTATTGAAATTTTTTTTATATATTTTATGAGATAATTTGAATATGTCCTAAAATTTTCGAAGCAATTTGTGAATTTTAAATGCGCTTAAAAATGTTTGAAACAGTAGGTCCCATAGGATTCAATGTATTTCATTTTTTCAATCCGGGTTCAATAAAAAACTAATTGGGTGATATTATTCACTTATATTCCCAAAGGTCCCACAGACCGTCTGAAAAATATACTAAAATTTCAGTTTGATAAAGCCATTTTTACGGCAGTTATCGTGCTAACGGACAGACAGACAGAATGAATAAAGTCATAAACACTTTCAACTATGTTGTAAACTTTTCTGGTAGGTCAGATGGTCTGGGTCTCAACAACAACAACAACAACTATGTTGTAAAGTGTTAAAAAAGTAGAATAAAAGTCAATGATCAAAGTATTTTTCATTTGCTATATCAACAGGTCCTTTATACTCAACTCCTGTAAAAACTATTGTCTAGGCAAAGCAGAAGAATAATTATTTACTAGAATATATGTTTGGTTCTTCCCATCAATATTTATAACTGGCATAAAGAAAAATACGAAATTTTACATCAAGAAACGTAAGATTTGTAGGGTTATAATAATTCAAAGGTTGATCACGATGGAAAGGTTGAGAACCACTGCTTCATACTCTGTAAATATGTGAACAAAAGGTAATAGATGGGGTGTTAGAAAACCCTTTACGTAGTTTTCGAAGACACAAAATAAAAATTTAAATGCTTAGTTTTCACTGGATCGACATCCCAGCATGGGTTGTCGATCCAGCATCGAAAACTCATTTGAATGATTCTTAAACTCATTAAATAGTATATTTTCGTAATAAAGAAAAATGAGACAATTTGTTTATAAATCGGACCAGAACTTGTTAAACGAAGTTAAAGTACGAAATATTTTTTTTTATTGAAATATATATTCGTTTCTCCCCATTATTCAAAACTGGTCTAAATAATATTAATTTTCAACAAAAGATTATTTTAAAGGCTATAATGATCCGCCGCTTCATCGCAGTAGACGAGTTATGCACCGTCTATCGCGACCTTTATAAACGGGTTACAAACCGTTTATAATGATCCTCCGGTCGATCACGATAGACGGGTTACATATCGTCTATCGCGACTTTATAGACGGTTTACGTACCATCTATCGCGACCATTATAGACGGGTTATGCACCGTCTATAATGAGCCTACGGTCGATCACGATAGACGGGTTACGTATCGTCTATCGCGCCATTATGGACGCGTTACGCACCGTCTATCGCGACCATTATAGACGGGTTATACACCGTCTATAATGATCCGCCGGTCGATCGCGATAGACGGTTACGTATCGTCTATCGCAATCATTATATAGACGGGTTACGTAACGTCTATCTCGACAGGTTACGCACCATCTACAATGATCCGCCGGTCGATCGCGATAGACGGGTTAAGCGTCACTGCTTTATACTCTGTAAATATGTGAACATAAAATTATAAGCGAATACTAGAAAATTATTTACATAGTATTCGAAGACATAACTCTAAAATTAAAGATTTTAATTTATTGAAAACTTTTCCAGTGTCGAACTCAATTGAGTGACATTCAGTGTCAGTGACTCCTCTGAATCATTATTAAATTCATTAAATAGTACATTTTCGTAATCAAAGAGATGAGATAATTCTTTTACAAATCGGTCCTGAAATTGTTAAACAAAGCTAAAGTAACCGAAATATTTTACTTTTACTGAAATATATATGGGTTTCTTTCCACCATTATTCAAAACTGGCCTAAAGAAGAAATTCGTTTTTCAAAACAAAATATTAGCTTAAAAGGCTGTAATGATCCATTGATCAATCGCAATGGACTGATTAAGCACAAATGCTTTATACTCAGTACTGATCAATCACAATCGATCGCAATGGACAAATCAAGAACAAATGATTTATACTCTCAGTACTGATCAAGCACAATCGATCGCAATGGACAAATCAAGCACAAATTATTTATACTCTCAGTACTGATCAAGCACAATCGATCGCAATGAACAGATCAAGCACAAATGCTTTATACTCAGTACTGGTCAAGCACAATCGACCGCAATGGACAGATCAAGCACAAATGCTTTATACTCAGTACTGATCAATCACAATCGATCGCAATGGACAAATCAAGCACAAATGATTTATACTCTCAGTACTGATCAAGCACAATCGATCGCAATGGACAGATGAAGTAGAAATGTTTTATACTCAGTACTGATCAAGCACAATCGATCGCAATGGACAAATCAAGCATAAATGATTTATACTCTCAGTACTGATCAAGCACAATCGATCGCAATGGACAGATGAAGTACAAATGTTTTATACTCAGTACTGATCAAGCACAATCGATCGCAATGGACAGATCAAGCACAAATGCTTTATACTCAGTACTGATCAAGCACAATCGATCGCAATGGACAGATGAAGTAGAAATGTTTTATACTCAGTACTGATCAAGCACAATCGATCGCAATGGACAAATCAAGCATAAATGCTTTATACTCAGTACTGATCAAGCACAATCGACCGCAATGGACAGATAAAGCACAAATGCTTTATACTCAGTACTGATCAAGCACAATCGATCGCAATGGACAAATCAAGAACAAATGATTTATACTCTCAGTACTGATCAAGCACAATCGATCGCAATGGACAAATCAAGCGCAAATTATTTATACTCTCAGTACTGATCAAGCACAATCGATCGCAATGAACAGATCAAACACAAATGCTTTATACTCAGTACTGGTCAAGCACAATCGACCGCAATGGACAGATCAAGCACAAATGCTTTATACTCAGTACTGATCAATCACAATCGATCGCAATGGACAAATCAAGCACAAATGATTTATACTCTCAGTACTGATCAAGCACAATCGATCGCAATGAACAGATGATGTAGAAATGTTTTATACTCAGTACTGATCAAGCACAATCGATCGCAATGGACAAATCAAGCATAAATGATTTATACTCTCAGTACTGATCAAGCACAATCGATCGCAATGGACAGATGAAGTACAAATGTTTTATACTCAGTACCAGGGGCGGCATTTCAGCATTCCATTTGGGGGTGCGAGATTTCTATGTATGAAAATTCACAATATGGAATAAATAAAATGTTTGTTAATAGGGGGGGGGGGGATCACAAAATTGAATTGATGTTGAGAAAAATAATTGTTTTAAGCATAATTTTGTACATAATTGTGTTAACATAATTGATGTTAACATAATTTTTCTAAATACAAATATCTATATTTATTTACCTTATATTGAAATTTTAAACGCCGGTTCTTAGAGTTTGGATGAAGAAAAAATTTTGTTACAATATCATCGTAATCCAGTGGTATATCTTGTTCTATAGCTATAACAGCTAAAAATGAAAGTCTTTCTTGTACCATTGTACTGCGAAAATAATTTTTCAGCTTCCTAAGACACTAAAAAGACCTTCCAGAACTGGCTGAGCTGATTGGCACAGTCAAAAACAATTCAACTAATAATGTTATGACAGGAAGCACATTTTTTAAATTCCGCTCTTTAAAATAATCCAGGCGACTTTTAAAATTGGGATGGTCTATGTTTTCATTTTTCACCATTAAAAATAAAACCAGTCGCAATTCACACAGCAATTCCTCTTTCTGGAAGTCATATACTTTGCATATGGTTGATACGTTTTCTTTTTCTTTTTCGACATCTGATCCGGATAATACTGAACTAAGGGCAAACAAAACAGATATATTGTTCTCATTAAATCTTGTCTCAATTTCATTCGATACTGAATCTGTGATTTCATATTGAATATTGATTCTGTGATATGATTTAACATCATCATGGGGATTTTTCTCACCGCCTCCGAATTTGCTTGGAACTTTTTACGCAATTTCAGTTTTGGTCCAGAATAATAATTTTTTTCGCAAAGTTCTGTCACAAAACTCTACACGTGATTGAAATATGCATCAGTGGGAAAAGAACTAACAGTTTCAATGGTAGCTAAAGCAAAAGCTTGCACAGTCTAAAAATTAAGATCAGATGACTGAAGATGCGTTGAGAGAATATTGTATTGATCAAAAACACTGTTCAATACAAACAAAGTGAACAAAAATTCGAACGATGTCATGGATGTTAAAAGGGCTTCGGCTCTGCCACCATTGGGAGAATCGTTTTCAGATAATTCTCCCAGTGTTAAAATCACCACTTCAAAATGATTAAGTAGTGCTTTTATGGCTTTAACTCTGGAAGACCACCTCGTATCACTTAGTGATTGTAGAGTTGAAGAGCCTCCAGAAAAGTATTTGTTGATGAGCGAACCTTTTCAAAAATAGCATGTATTTTATATGATGTTTCTATGAAAATATGAAATACATTGAGCTGCTGAAATACATTTCTAGCAGAAGGATTGGATGAGCATGCACTAACTACACATACATTTAATCAGACACTTGAAATTTTCAAGTGAGAAGGATAACATCATACCCAATCTTTTCAAATTGAAAAGGATTCGTTCCAGCCGGAAGTGAAAACTTCACTGTGATTGTTGGTTCTTTTGAAGCACCATAGAGTGAGAAAACTGACCAGTGGACATTCGATAGAAAAGGGAGAAGCCGATTGACGACAAGGAGAAATTTGGGGGTGCGACCGCGCCCCCTCGCGCCCCCTATTTGCCGCCCCTGCTCAGTACTGATCAAGCACAATCGATCGCAATGGACAGATCAAGCACAAATGCTTTATACTCAGTACTGATCAAGCACAATCGATCGCAATGGACAGATGAAGTAGAAATGTTTTATACTCAGTACTGATCAAGCACAATCGATCGCAATGGACAAATCAAGCATAAATGATTTATACTCTCAGTACTGATCAAGCACAATCGATCGCAATGGACAGATGAAGTACAAATGTTTTATACTCAGTACTGATCAAGCACAATCGATCGCAATGGACAGATCAAGCACAAATGCTTTATACTCAGTACTGATCAAGTACAATCGATCGCAATGGATAGATCAAGCACAAATGCTTTATACTCAGTACTGATCAAGCACACTCGATCGCAATGGACAAATCAAGCACAAATGATTTATACTCTCAGTACTGATCAAGCACAATCGATCGCAATGGACAGATCAAGCACAAATGCTTTATACTCAGTACTGATCAAGCACAATCGATCGCAATGGACAGATGAAGTACAAATGTTTTATACTCAGTACTGATCAAGCACAATCGATCGCAATGGACAAATCAAGCATAAATGATTTATACTCTCAGTACTGATCAAGCACAATCGATCGCAATGGACAGATGAAGTACAAATGTTTTATACTCAGTACTGATCAAGCACAATCGATCGCAATGGACAGATCAAGCACAAATGCTTTATACTCAGTACTGATCAAGTACAATCGATCGCAATGGATAGATCAAGCACAAATGCTTTATACTCAGTACTGATCAAGCACAATCGATCGCAATGGACAAATCAAGCACAAATGATTTATACTCTCAGTACTGATCAAGCACAATCGATCGCAATGGACAGATCAAGCACAAATGCTTTATACTCAGTACTGATCAAGCACAATCGATCGCAATGGACAGATGAAGTACAAATGTTTTATACTCAGTTCTGATCAAGCACAATCGACTGCAATGGACAGCTCAAGCACAAATGCGCGATACTCAGTACTGATCAAACATAAATGCTTTATACTCAGTGCTGATCAAGAACAATCGATAGCAATGGACTGATCAAGCACAAATACTTTATACTCAGTACATGTTTACGCCGCTATGATCCTCCAGATCCCTTTTCATGTTAATTTCCTACTATTATGATACCGCAACCTATTTTATGATGGAGATTAAAAGCAGATGTCCAGATCCTGCTTAAGGATTTTCTTCAGATTCTTGAGAGCAAATGTTTAAATTATTATCAGTACTGTATGAATTTTGAATTGCTGACTAGTGTGTGAATGGTTTGAACGATTTGGGACTTTTTTTTTATTGAGTTCAAGTTCAATTTAATATTCAAAATGTTGTTTCCAGAGCTTATAAATACTTGATTTTGTTTCTAGGAAGATTAGGGATTTTATCAATATCAGTGTCTTAACGATTGAATTTAGAGACACTTGAAATTAGTTTCATTCAATATTTTGGATGGAAGTACTTATAAAATGTACTATTTTTAATTTTTTCGAAGCTTTTAAATAAAAAGTTTGAAAACGGCTGCCATTTTGGCAACATAGCCAATTTTCTGTTTTCACTGGAAACGTCTTTCAAAACTTTTAGTAACCCCTAAGGTAATGATTCCCTTTCTATTTTTTATTTTTTGAGAAACCCTTGAAATATCTTTGGACAGCCAGGGTGAGTATTTATTAAGGGACTGGATAGCCCTGTGGTTAGAACAGGGGGATTGCACTCAGAGGACTCGAGTTCTATTCCCCGCGCTGTTCAGTGCGTCTGTTCGGACATATGTGAGAAAAACTTCTTTTGCCAAAAAATTGAAATTCGGAAATTCTTAAAATTCGGATTATGCGGCTACTTTTTATTATTTCTTGATCAGATTGGACTTGTAAGAATGCTTGATGTTTGAGCTTTCTAAAAATGTAAATTATTAGTCGAAATTCTCGGAACTTTTCCCGATGCGAGGATTTAAAAACGAAAGTTCTTTTTTTTGAGCTGAATGTGACTTTTGCTTTAAAATCTTTAAAAAATATTAGAATTTGTCCATGAGATTTGAAATTGATATATTTTTACTCGCAATTGTCTGCTCTTTCCGGTCGTGTGATTTTTTCTTTCTACGGCGTCTGGAAGGTGGAGTAAAAAGGGGAGAAAGGGGAAAAAACGGTTGAAATCGCATCAAACATTAAATAACAAAAAAATAATTCAAATTTTAAAAATCAGTTTTGACGTGTCACCTTCCCACCTCTCCGGGTCTCCGATTACCAAATTTCGTAGCTCTCCGACGCGCGGTCTCTGAACCTATAGTGTATAAGACACACACACACAGAGAGAGACAGACAGACACACAGACATTGCCTTTTATTATTTAAGAAGATTGCGCTAAAAATTTAATAATTTGAAATATGTTTTACTCAATTACAAGAAAATTTGCAAAGTTGCATTTCTTCGCAAGCGCTTACAAAGTCTAACCGAACCTCGGTCATCAGCTTGCTAAAACGAAGAGTTTCACGGAATCCTGGTTGGGAATCATTGCCTTAAGGCAGTGATATTCAAACTGTGTTCCGCGGAACCCCGGGGTTCCGCTAAACGTTTTCAGGGGTTCCGCGACTTTTTTTAATAAAATTTTAGATTTTTGTTATAAGATTTTATAACACTTTTATTAAATTTTTTGTTATTCAAAAATTTCGATAATTGATAAATGCATTTGCAAATAACAACAATTAAGCCTGATTTTCAAAAGTTGTGTAGCAAGAAGCAAGCGCATTCAAGTCATTAAATTTAGTTACTTCTAGTATCACTTCTGAATTAGATATATTCCGAATTTTGTATTTTCTTGCATTTATGCCTACAAATATGCTTGTATGTTCCACTGCAGTGGCGGTTTTTTAGAGCCGGCAAATTCACCTCAGCTGTATTCAATAAAAAATCTGAATAACATGTTTTTAATAATTTATTTTTGTATTTAGTATTTGGTTTTATGATTATAATAGTCAAAATTAATTTCCAGTCTTCGGTAGTTAATTTTTGTAAATGTAGCTTCCAAACTTTTTTGCGGAGGGAGAGGGGGCACCGAGATTTTCTGTTACGTCACTATGCTTAAAGTCTTTACATCACTATGCTTACGGGGCATATTTTTTGTACTAGGGTTCCAAAAAAAATTTTTTTAAGCGTAGGGTTCCGAAGGCGTTAGAAGTTTGAAGACCACTGCCTTAAGGTATAAAAAATTTAGTCTCTAAGGATCGGGAAAGAGAAATTTTCGTGGGGTCCTCCTGGTTCTCGGACTATGGGTATTATGTGGACAAAACTATCTAATGTGTAGAACTGTTATTCCATGTATTTACGAATGAATTTAGTTAAAGTCCCAATTTTTAGTATAAATTAATGAACATGCATCCCCAGAATATTTTACTTATGTAAACTAGTACTTTATATATGTAAAACTGCTACTGGACTTCAGTCAGCCACTTTTGTTCCGGGTTTGCCCATAACGACTGGCTGCACAACACGTCCCTCTAATGGAAGTGATTACAAGTCGTCTTCAAGCAGAAAGAAATCCCTCCTTTCAAATTAGCTTATGGAACCCCGCAAATGGCATAATATGGAGGTGGTGGACGTAATCATAAATCATTTCTGCAAGACTACTTTCTCAGAACTTTTATAGGAGAAGCGAATTGGGCATTGATTACAAGATATTAGAGTTACTTAGATATTGCGGAAGGAAACATACAATAGGGATTTAAGTAACACACACACACACACATACAGCGACATATATATATATATATATATATATATAGTAATACAAATAATGGTGTATAATGGTGTATAGTGGCATTCTAGTGTTATAATGGTGTATAGTGGCATTCTCGATTATCCAGTTTTCCTATGAATTACTTGTTTAGTAGGAATTTTCATCTTTGATTCATATTCATATTAAGTTCTGCATGTTTGGGAAGTTGTATTCTGAATTGCTTGTCCCGTCTCCAGCTTAGACTCACTGGACGGGTTTGGGAGTATTTCCGTGAACGTTCGTACTGCCTCCCAGGTAGAATTTCGACTTGTTCATTCCGGTACTTCTAGATTAAGCTGTTGAGGTTGATCGTGTATGCACGTGGTAGAAGAGGAAGGGTTCATGCCGCATGGTAATACAATTTTCTTAATGTATCCTTTTTTCATTTTTTCATTTTTTGATGCCTGTAGTCTGAGTTTAAGCATTTATAGTAATGTACTATTGCTTAATCTGAAACAGGCATTTGTTTGGGTTAATTAGAACTAAATACTCAGACCTGAAGATGAATTTAATTCTGATTAATCATCGAATTTGGGAAGGTTCTGTTCTTTTCTCTTATCGGCATTATGGCCGTGAATTTGCTTCTATGGTGATGTTAATATTACTTGAATTGTATTTTTATTTTTTTTATTTTTACATAATTCTTATTATTACATTTCAAATATATATATATATATATATATATATATATATATATATGGTAATACAAATTTTCTTAATTACATCAATCTTTCTTAATTGTATCCTATTTTCATTTTTTCATTTTTTGATGACTGTAGTCTGGG